>CM056578.1:91787808-92387808 GCA_029721435.1 Gymnothorax reevesii | reverse complement strand
TTTTCATCATTGAGGATTCCATTTGAGTAAAGACTGGAACATAAAAAAAGCATTCTTAACTTCCTGCTCAAACTGGGACTAATATTTTTTTACTAAGAATAGTTTTTTAAGTTGAATTTTCTGTGATTAATACCTTATTTAATCATAGTCAAAAGAATGAAACCTATTTATACATTTACTTCTTATTTGTATGTGTCGACTCTCGTACATCTGTCTACCTGCAGTTTTCCTTATGGCCACTAGATGGCAGCTTGAGTATTTTAGTTAAGATGGTGTGCCTGTAGAGCAGGGGTCCCCAATCTTTCCCTGAAAAGGCCAGTGTGGGTGCAGGCTTTCATTGCAACCAAACAATTACACACCTGATACTACTACTTAACCCCTGTGCTCTTTGCTAATAAGCTTGATTAGTTGCATCAGGAGTGTAGCTGCTTGGTTGCAATGAAGCCTGCACCCACACCGGCCCTTTCTGGGAAAGACTGGGGACCCCTGCTGTAGTGTTACCTTGACTTTCAAACATCTGCCCCCGTGCTGGTTTTCGTACCAACTGCAATCAGATAATAATTCTGTTAAACCACTTTTATGTTTACTAAATTGGGTGCTTTCATATTTATTTACCCTCCTAAGCCATGTTACCCTCTTAAGATGCAACTATGCCAAAAATTGTGCTTCAGTTAAAAAAATGAAATAAATTGGGTTTGGGTACATGTTATTCTCGTTAGACTAAATTAAGGGATGTGGTGAATAAACTGAGTCTTTTATAGAATGCTGAAGAGCTGATATTCCCAACTTTTTCCTGTAACGTAAAGCAATGCAGTTTTTTATTGATTATCATTTGTCTTTGAGTTTGTTAATACCTCATGAATGGCCAATTACAGTGGTTACTTGTCAACTCTTTCACCAGTGTGGAACCGACCGATCTATGTTAGCCTTTAAAGTGATCAGACAAATATTGTACGTCCCATGAATAACAAAAGGTCGCAAGTGACATCCCTGATGAAACCCGTTTTTCTGCACCACAAAGTACTGGTTTCATTAGGAATTGTCACTTGCGACCTTTTGTTATTCATGGGTCGTGTTCTCCTCTCTTTATCAGGAATCATGACGAATTACGCATCATGAGTGGGTGTGCATTTAACCCGTCAAATCAAATGAGCAAACTGGACTGGAATGTGGAACTGCTGCTGCGGTCGAAATGCGTTGGTTCGCTAAATTGTTGATTGATTCTGTGGTTCCTGAACACGGGTTCATTTTTCAAATTCTTATCTGCTTACTATGTCAACTGAGACAGCAACTTACGTAGAACCACAGCCATGTAGAGTGAAGTATGTTAAGTTGCTAATATAATAAATAACCACAACTGGTGCCCCAATGGGAACTGCGCTGGTTCTCTGGCAGTTGAAAAGCTCTAACAGAGGTCCACAGGACGGAGCGTGGGAACCGTGGCACTACCACCAGGGGTTCATCCCAAACTCAGAGAGAATATCTTCCTTTCCTTCACTCATCTCCTTCTAGAAGGAGACCAGTGCAGGAAGGGAGGATACATTTTTTCCCCAAGTATTGGGACGCATCCTATCCTCCTTCACTGGCTCCTGGAAGGACCTTAGAGCAAAGTACTCCATCTTTTAGGGCAATCCAATCCTTTAGATGTTCCCTGAAGGATTTCTCAAGCAAGGAAACATGAGCACATCCTTTGAGGAGTAAATTTTTTCAGAGTGTGTGTCGTCTAAAATGATAGACCTATAGATCTGCCTATTCCCATATACCTTAGAACTGTAACCATCATTGCTTTAGAGTGACATTCAATGGAACAAGGACTGTCCATTTGCCAAATTGGTGTATGAGTTTCCCTACCTTCATGATCTTTACTCACATCCTTCCCTTGCCTGTTCCAATGGGTGGAGCTAGGAGCAACGAATGGAGGCAAGGAAAGGAAGAATGCGGTTAAACTAGAGCAGGGGTTCCCAGACTCGGTCCTTGGGCGTCCCTGTGAATGCTGGTTTTTGCTTCACCCTGGTTTGCAATCATAGGATTTTAATAAGCTGTTCATTCGTCTTAATTAGGCGCATTTTTATTCAAAGCAGCAATTTCTCCTCTCTGGACAAACAGTATTTTGACAGACATGCATACAAACAGTGAGGAATAAATTCCGTATCCACATTGCAATATGAGTAACGACTGCATAAGGGGAGGGGAAAAATGTACCAAATCAAAGGAAAACATCAATGGGTTCCTAAGGGGTGAAACTGTGGGCACATGGTTGCAAAAACTTACAATTTACTAAACAAGCAAATGACAAAGTCAAACCTGTTTTGTTATGTTTTTGTATTTGAGTGCAAGCAAATTATTTTGAAAGAATTCTAATCACCTGTCTTCAGCAACCTAATCTGGAGGTTACTGGTTTTCTCAGTACCTGATTTGATCTGTTAAAAAATGTTATTACCTGAAATTGCTTGTCACACAGAAAAAAAAAACATTATATGCAAGGGTCTTCTATTCAGTCTTTTATTCTTTGTGGCACAAACAGATAAGATATTTCTTTTAAAATTTAACTTAAAACAGCAAATAACATATTTAAACGCAAAATGCACCCAAGTTGGAAAAATGAACCGCTTGTTAAAGTCAGTGGCATCGCCAAGGGGTGGGGGCCGGGGGGCCACGTGCCCGCCCACAGACATCTCATGCCCCCCCATTTGCTCCCCCATTTAAGATATGTAAAGAAACAAAGAGTATGTTGCGCCCCTTGCCCCGCTCGACAAAATGTTACAATCTGTTACCCCCACCTCCCCGGTCAACAGAATAAATGAAACGCAACCCCCTGGTCAACAAAGTAAAGGCGAAACTAATTTTTTACGCGTACCCCCTCATCAAGCTGTTGTGCCCCCCTTGTGCACCCCCAGAGGAAAAAGTCTGGTGACGCCACTGGTTAACGTCCTATGATGGCAATTATGGTTGGGACAAACACCAGCATACCCGGGGATGCCCCAGGACCGAGTTTGGGAACGCCTGAACTAGAGGACACTCGGTAGAGTGCTGACCTCTGCTGTGCCATATATCTGTTCTTTTGGTGGCAGAATATGTTCTGGATCACCTCCAAAATTAAATCAACTCTTCATTGGACTACCACCGATCATCCTGCCAAAATTCATGCCAGACCATTCATAATATGAGTTATCCAGTCAGAAATATCACAGGCCCGCATTAGACAGATATATTTTAATTCTTCCGGTTCCAGAATCCAGAATATGTTCCAGATTAATTCTAAAATTTAATCAACTCATCCTTGGACTACCACCTGTTATCCTACCAAATTTTGTGCCAAACTGTTTATAACTTTTGGGTTCTCATTTACAGATAGACAAACAAACAAACGAGTGAAAACAACCTCATTGTCGGAGGTAATGATAAATCTGGGTACTGAGGGCAGCTGATATCTTACTGTCTCCTTTCTCCTCTGTTCCTATTAACCTGTTTTGGCCAAATCCAGTCCAGGAGCTCTAGTGCATTTGCTGGTCTTTGTTTCCATCAGTTACCATGACGAAATGGGCTAACTGGCTGTTTGCATCTACCGTAGTCCACTGGTACACTGGTTCACTCATGCGTCATATCACAGTTACTGGTTTCCCAATAGGCCCAACAGAAGAGTCTTTGGCCACCATTTATGTGCTTACTGAGAAACATGACTAAAGTGATTGGTCAATGTAAATGGTGTGGCTAATTATCTAATTAAAGCCACGAAAACCAGAAACTGATCTGGGGTCCTATTCACAAAGTGCTCTTAAATTTGCTCATTAAGAACGACTTCAGGAAGAATTACGAGGACTTTGAGAGCCCACTAAGTGGTGTTCATGAAGCCGTCAAACCATACTCTCACCGCGATCTTAATTTTACATGCTCATTAAATACGATTTGGTGGTCGGCGGCATGGATTTGCTGACGGTGTTATGCAAGCCATGAGTTATCTAAAGGCTGGCACACATTACAGGATTCTTCAAACCTTCACAGACTTAGAGACCACACACTTGATGATAACCAAAGACAGATCGCACAAGATCTCTCTCTCCAGATCTTATAGTGTGTGGTGTGCAGTACGGAGCACGCCTCACACTCACTGATTCTTCAGCAGAGTATCAGGTTCTTCATGCTCAATATTCCAAATCTCGCAAAGTCAAACGTGTTTTTTGTTTGTTTTTACTTCCTCTTCTGTCAGTCAGCTGACTCAGCTTGCGTCTTGATTGGCTTTTGTTCCGGTACACGTGACATTACACTGTGCATGCTCTGTGCATGTTCATTATTTACGATCTCTCTTGCCGCGGCCTTCCGAGCAGATCGGAACGGACAAAATCACTCTTAACACACCCCACACCACAGGCAAATCAGACACGATGTCATTTGCAAACATCAGACAATCGGGCCTTTGCTGGCGTTGAGCGGAAGGGGGAGATCGGGACAAAAATCGGCCCGATTATCCTGTAGCGTGTACCAGGCATAAGCTGAAAGACTCCTGTTGCAAAGTGCCGAAGTGCACAACAAACTTGCAGTGTAGCTGGCACGGTGTGGGACCTCCAGGTGGGTGTGGGGTCAAGCCGCTTTCACACTAGACGCAAAACAAATTTTTCGCAGGACAGATTACATTCAAAGTCAATGCAAAGATGCGACGACACAATTGTAATCCGTCGTGCAAAACATTTGTTTAGTGTCCGTTGTGAAAGCAGCTTCAGGGTTCTCAAATGTCTTCTGTCTTTCCCCACGTTTGGGAGGGGAATTGGGGGTTTAACTGAAGCCTCACCTGTCTCTCATCGACCCAACAAAATGGCAATGAAATAGGGTAAGTTTGAAATGTATGAAATTGACAACAAGTTGTGAATCAAGCGATAACATCGAATAGGCCTACGTTTGTACGTCAGCTGAACATTTGTCTGTTTCTTGTACCTGTGTTCTGTTGTCTATGGCCGAGAGTCAGAATAACAAGCGCACTCAGAGCGATTTAGAGGTGGACTTGCTTGTCTGCTTCTCATTCAGGAACGACTGTGCCTCTGCCTGCTGTGCTGGCAGATCAGCACCCCATCGTGCTGAAAGGTTGTTTAGAGTCATCGGAGTCATCGCCAAGAGATAATATTTAATTATTCAATCTTCAATAAATCTTTTCAACTTTAATTCCTGTATCTTCATGATTGAACTAAAATTAGTTTGATGATCTGAAATATTCAAGTGTGACAAATATGCTAAAATAAAAGAAATTGGGAAGGAGGAAAATATTTTTTTCGGAGCCCAGTTGATCTTTGCACAAAGTGGCTGTGTGTACTGCCTTCACACTTCTTAAATAATAAACAATGGCTCCACTCTCATAAATAAGCTCACTGGGGCATAATTACAGATGGCGGTATTACCTCCCAAGAGGGGCGGTCACAGCCCCGAGCGATGGCGCGCGGAGTTGTGAGAAGTAATCTCACACTGCGCAGCTGACAGAATTGCAGTGTGGTGCCTTGTGGGGTTTGGAGTCCTTTCACGAGACAGCCCAGATTCAGACTGGTGTATACGTAAATAGTCCATATCACTGCGGCTACTGCACCATAAAAACCAAACTGTATGGAGACCTTATTGTCCGGGGTAATTTGACCACAAAATTTGAGGGTTTCCATCCTGTCCAGACTGATCTTTTCGGCAGTGGATGGTGATAGCACCCGTGTTTGTTCTATCGTTTTTTTTTTTTTTTTTAGTCAGTCCCCTGATGCCGGTAAATTCACGTACGGTCTGTCAACGCATATCCAGTGCTGTTATAGTCATAAAATCCTAACAAATGACCACTGTTATTCACAGCTGTGGTTTACTCTGAAGAACAGAGGTCTCTTGTGATCTGGAAAAAACCCAATACGTATGTCACTTTTGGGAGAAACTGAGTTTGAGTCTCATTTGCAGTAATTAAGAATGGTGAAAATCGTAGTGTTATTTGAACTGTCAAAATCAAATCTCTATTATTGTTTTGAGTTAGAAGTCCAGAATCCTAAGGTTTTTGTTCAGTTGCAGGAATCCTTGCCACTGATTAGTTCACTTGGTTTTTACAGATCACAGGAGAGGAGGAGAGACCAGGAGTCAGAAAGAAGCTACATAGTCCTGTCCTGCTCTTCTTCTTCCTCTACTTTGTTTAATATCAATACCTATTGGCTGAGGAGTTCACCTCATTGGCAAATCTAGGTGATCAGAATAAACTACAGGGCACAACGTCAGCTTTTCTACCTCTTCATGGGAACAAGTTTATGAGGCCAGGATCTGGATTAGTGTCGGTCAGAGTGTCCTTACCCTGGCCCTGCAGTACCTCTGCCCTGCATATCTTATATGTTTTTCTGATCTAACACACTTCATTTATCTGATCAGCTCTTTAGTGGTGTATTTGATGAACTGCCCTCTAATTGTAAGATCATAGCTGTATTACTCCTAAAAGCGGACAGCGGTGATTTAGATTGGATAGACGGCAACAGTGATCCGCAGACAAGCGTAAGTAAGTAAGTAAGTAAGTAATTTATTTATATAGCACTTTTCACAGATAAAATCATAAAGAGCTTTACAGTGCATACCAGGAATAAAAGCAAAAGCAGATCAACAGACAATGAAAAAAGGAAAAAGTAGAATCAAAAATCAATGAGAATAAAAATAAATAAATAGATACATATAAGCTAAAAAAAAAAACCACAAGCTACTCAAAAGGCAATTCTAAAAAGATAAGTCTTCAATCTCCCTTTGAAACTTTTTATACTGTCTGCAAATCTAATTTCAGTGGGGAGAGCATTCCAAAACTTAGGTGCAGCCACAGAGAAAGCTCTATCACCACTTTAGGCTTTAGGCGGGTACGGGGAACGGCTAACAAGTTTTGATTGTTGGATCTGAGAGAGAGTGGAACAGAGTGAAAGTGAATGAGTTCAGAAAGATTCGCAGGTGACTGACCATGTTGGGCTCTGTATGTTATAGTGAGTATTTTGAATTGAATCCTGTAGATCACAGGAAGCCAGTGGAGAGGGGTAACATGGGTGTGTTTGCTTGACCTAGTCAGAAGCCTAGCAGCGGCATTTTGAATGGATTGTAAATGGTGGAGAACAGATTTGTTGAGTGAAGAGAACAGTGCATTACAGTAATCAATACGGGATGAAATGAAGGCATGAATGAGCATTTCTAGCTCTGCCTGAGACACAACAGACCTCAGTTTGCTTATATTCCGCAGGTGAAAAAAACAGGATTTAGTCAGAGACTTGACATGAGTGTCAAAAGACAAAGACTTATCAAACATCACCCCAAGGTTTCTCAAACTAGGGCAGACTAGTGATGACAGAGGCCCAATGTTCTGTTTTATCTCGGGAACAATTTTATCTGGCGCTATGACTAAGACCTCTGGCTAATCCATATTTAATTGTAAAACATTCTCACCCAGCCAACCTTTAATGGCTGAAATGCAATCAAGAAGGTTTGAGAGCTTGTGCATCTCTTTTGGACTAATATAAAAATGAAGCTGTACATCATCTGCATAAAGATGATAAGCAATGTTAAAACTGTGAATAATCTGGCCCAGAGGCAGCAAATACTGTACAATGTGAACAGTAAGGAGCCCAATACTGACCCCTGGGGGACACCTCAGGTAAGGGGTGACGAGGCAGAGAGAAATTTCCATAAGACACTGCAAAGCTTCAATCAGAAAGATAAGAAGAAAACCATTCTAAAGTCACACCTGAAATGCCCGCCCAGTCGCGTAACCTCTTAATCATGATGTGATGATCTATAGTATCGAAGGCAGAGCTGTGATCGAGAAGTAAGATTACAAAACAATATCCAGCGTAAGAGGCCAACTGAATATCATTATGTATTCTCCACAGGGCAGATTCTGTGAAATGCCGTTTCCTAAATCCAGACTGAAATTTATCAAAAAGCTATAAGTTTTCTAAAACACCTTTTTCTAGAATTTAAGATAACAGTGGTAATTTAGATATGGGCCGATAATTTTTAAACACTGTTGGGTCCAGATTTGGTTTTTTAACCACAGGTTGAATAATTGCATTCTTAAAGTAAGAGGGGACACAGCCTGTGGCTAAAGAAGAGTTAACAATAGATACAATAGCAGGTGCGATAACAGGAAACAGTTTTGGGAATAATGACGATGGAAGTACGTCCTGTAGACTGGAAGATAATTTCATTTTCTTAGTCATACCTACCAAACCATGGACACTGATTGGTTGGAAAGACTCAAGAGTAGCAAGCCGAGGTGGAGGAAGGCTGTAGTCATGAGGATAGGGCCCTGGCTGTATGTTTGCTCTGATTGACATGATGTAAGACATGATGTGACGTTTGATCACATGACCTGCGTGGTAAATTCTCGAAATCCGTCACATGAGCAGAGAAGTCCACTGTCGGAGGAATTTGTTAATTGTCGGTAATTCCCAACGGCTTCATTAGCATAAAACTTGCTGAATTGTGGGAGGTAAAATTATGCTGGTTTGCTTTAGGAAAAAAACTCATGATTCCATGTGCCTTATAGCTGGACAGGTTTGTGGACAGCCTGCACTCATGGACTTATTATAAGAACTGGATACTGAACCAGGGCTAAAACGCACGTCGACAAGGGCTTAGTAGTCAAAAAAAATTTCCAAAGGAAACTATTGTAAAAGATACTGATAAATCTGTGAACAATTTTTTTTTTTTTTTTTTTTTGAGTACCACAAATGATCAGTATATAATCTGTTGATTTTTCTCTTTTAAATCATTCGTGCCTTTTTCCATGGCAGCGACAAATTTTTTTATTTGAATCCAGGCTGCCTGGACACCAAGGGAGCCTTATCTCTCTGCGCGTTCTCGTAAGCAGTGCAGCCGCTGTTTTTCTTTGCGTGTAGCGCTCGTCAGGTGATTCCGTGCTGTCGGCTCATGTTATTACCTAGTCAGTTAAGTGAGCAGGTGTAACGACACTAATATTTTCAGTTATTGTATTTGATGAATGGCTTTGTTATGTAGCGGCTCAGCTGTTTCACCTGTCTTTTATGTAACGTTACAAAATATACAGTGAGGTTGCAAAAGCTGTTCGTTAATTAAGGGTGGATAACGGACGTGTATTCGATGACTATTGATTAAGATGCATCTATACTGAGTTATATATTTTCATTTACATCGATTCACGGTACTGTGTTTTGCTGCTTCATGTATGCTGGTTACATACCTAGCTAAGTAGGATTGACTACTTCTATATATGCCCTTTCAGCACAGTATGAATTCAGCACAAAAAACTGCACCGCTAACTATTTATTATTCATTGCATGTACATTCTTAATTATTAAAACAATAGCAGTTGTACTTGATGTCGTAACTCTTCAGGAACATTTAAGATAAGATACAAAATATGAAGTACTATTTTATGTATGCGCCAAACTTGCATGACAGCACTGCACAAACAGAGAGAGTATTTGTAGTTCAGCCTTTATTAGCTAGAAGTGTTGAGTGGGTTGGAAACGCTGGATAAGATGAGATGTGAGCGACACGCTGTCCGTGAGCGGCATCAGTGCACGGGAGTGATGCTGCGGAGATTCATTAATGCAGCTGATCTCCATCTGCGCAGAGAAAATACGAGAGTTCCAGAGGAAAGCAACACACGAGAACGAAACTAAGATCGACTTTATGTATATTTTATAACTGGGCTGCTGATTATGTGGGGACTTACAAATTCACTAATCCCGTATATGGGGAAGGAAAGGAATTCCATCTTCAAACTCCACTAATGTCAAATAAAATCAGCACTTTTTTTGGCTTACCTTGATGTTTGAGTACTCAGAGAAACATCCGGGTGTGTAAAAACATCAAGCGTCCATTTAGTCTAGAAAATGTAAGAGTTTTTAGAGATAAACATGGTAATAGCATATCACGTCAGCAGCTATGTTACTGCATATGTTAACTTCAACAACAGGAGCATGAAACGTGTCCTAAGGCCAATATTTCATTGATAGTTATAACTGTTATTAGGCAGAAAACACTGAAATTATATCCATTCTGTGGACATACGCTTGATGAAAAAAGTTTTCATGAATGGATGTACTGAATGGCACGTTCACCCTGCGATGGATTGGTGAGCTGTCCAGGGTGGGTCCCTGCCTTTCGCCCAGAGTCAGATCGGCTCCAGTTCCCCCGCGACCCCAGCAGGAAAGAGGCGGTATGGATGGATTTAATGAGCTTTGAGCATACGTACGCTTAAAGTAATTGTACTCTTGACAGAATTGGCCAAATACTGTAATCAACTTCATCTACTTTTAAACTTATCAGTTCATAAAGCAAGGGCAGTGCTCTGTGCGGTTGGGTTATGGTCTTTAATCCAGTAAGAATAGAGGAGGTTGCGAGCTGACAAGCATGAGAAGTTTCACTTTCTCCAAATACAGCTTTGAACTGTGTGGGAAATGAGTCTGAACTGTCATCTTACAGAGCAGCCAGTCAACTGTTTTGCTGACATTTTTTTGCGACGAAGTGAATAATTTTATTTCCCTGTAAAATAAAAATAGTTTATCAACATTCTATATTCCTATCAGGAATATGAACTGTTTTTCCAAACTATGTTTAAGTCTTCACCGAATGCTATGTTGGCCGATACAGAGCTATTGCTTGGGTTTCGCAGTGGACATGATTAGCCATATTTCCGGAAAACATTGGTTGTGAACACGCGTCCTGTGTGGAAGTGCTTCGGGCGCGGCCCGTTGTCATAGATACCTCAGGCGTCAGCGCGTTCATGAGCCTCACACTACGCATGTTTGAGTGAAAAGTCACACAGCGCATATCCGCGTAGCTCCGGAAATAAGGCCCCATGTCGGCATGCTGCGCCACTGTGCAATTTTCATTGAAATGAATGGGCGACCATTTTCTGTGCTGTATCCAGTTCTTTTAGTACATCCATGCCTGCACTGCATTTGCGGACAGCTGAGGCGATTTGGATCTAACATAATTGCCTCCCCTGACAGTTTCCGGATTCACCACTAGAGGCGCCCAAACTTGTTGAAGTTTGGGGAAGTTGAACCGGTCGAAAAAAAGGGCCCATCTGGCTTGTCTGGGTGTCAACCTCTTGGCAGAACGGAGGTACTCTAGGTTTTTATGGTCCGTCCAGACCAGGAACGGAATCCTTGCCCCCTCAAGCCAGTGCCTCCACTCTTCCAGGGCCAGTTTCACTGCCAGCAGCTCTCGGTTCCAGATGTCGTAGTTGGACTCCGCAGGCATCAGCCGGTGGGAGAAGAACGCACACGGGTGTACCTTCTGATCAGTGCTGGATCTCTGGGAGAGAACTGCACCAACCCCGACATTGGAGGCATCCACCTCAACAATGAACTGCTTGGCAGGATCGGGGGTGGTGAGGATGGGCGCAGTGGTGAAGCGCCTCTTCAGCTCACAGAAGGTCACCTCGGCTTGCGGAGTCCAACGGAATGGCACCTTGATGGAGGTAAGGGTCGTTAGGGGAGCTGCCACGGTGCTGTAGTTCCTGACGAATCGCCTATAGAAATTGGCGAAGCCCAGGAAGCTCTGTAGGGCCTTGAGGTCCTTGGGTGCGGGCCAGTCCACCACAGCCTTGACCTTCTCCTCGTCCATGCCCAGGTGGTTTGGGGAGATGACGTGCCCCAGGAAGGAGGTAGTGGTGGTGCTGAACTCGCATTTCTCGGCCTTGACAAAGAGGCGGTTTTCGAGGAGGCGGTGGAGCACCTGACGAACATGGTTTGTGTGCTCCGTCCTGTCCCGGGAGAAGATCAGGATGTCGTTAAGGTAGATATAGAGGAACCTCCCGATCATGTCTCCAAGCACATCTTTTACTAAATTCTGGAACACTGCGGGTGCGTTGGTCAGGCCGAATGGAACCACCAGGTACTCCCAGTGGCCGCTAGGGGTGTTAAAAGCGGTTTTCCATTCGTCGCCCTCCCTGATGCGCAGGAGGTGGTAAGCATTCCGCAGGTCCAGCTTGGTGAAGATGGCCGCTCCTTGGATGACATCGAATGCCAAGGACATCAGTGGGAGCGGGTAGCGGTTCCTGATTGTGATCTTATTGAGGCCTCGGTAGTCGATGCAGGGACGCAGGGAGCCATCCTTCTTCTTCACAAAGAAGAAGCCTGGCCCCGCGGGAGAGGAGGATGGACGGATGATGCCAGCCGCAAGGTACTCCCGGATGTACTTGTCCATGGCCCCCCTCTCTGGCTCAGACAAGGCGAAGACACGACCCCTAGGAGGTGCTGTGCCAGGCTGGAGGTCAATAGCACAGTCATACGGGCGGTGCGGGGGCAGGGACACCGCACGGGACTTGCTGAAGACTGTAGCCAGGTCGTGGTATTCGGGGGCACTCTGGAGATGTCTGGCCTCCCCTCGAGAGCTGGTCCACCCGCAGAGCAAGAAGGTCGGGAGTCGAGGAGGCAGCTGGCCGAACAGGAGGCACTCCACTCCCGCACCTCATGGCGGGCCCAGTCGATCACCGGCCCGTGTAGCGCCAACCAGGGGTGACCCAGGACAATAGGAGAGCGAGGCGTCTCAGTCACGAACAGCCGGACCTGCTCGCGGTGGTTACTGGACGCCAGTAGCTGGATGGGAGCAGTCCGGAAGGACACCTTGGCAAGGGGTTGCCCACCCAGCCCTGAGATGGACAATGGGCTGGGAAGTTGGCATAGGGAAACCCCCCACTTGGCAGCAGCTCTGGCGTCGATAAAGCTCTCCTCAGCCCCCGAGTCAATGAGGGCGGTGGTCTTGTGGGTGCGGCCCTCCCAGGTCAGGCTCACCGGAACGCAGGTCCGGCGGTAGAAGGAGGTCTCTTTGGATGAAGCGCCCACCAGTACTCCTCTAGACGCTAGTGGGCGCTGTCTTGACGGACAGCCTCGGACCGCATGACCCTGCTGGCCGCATGAAAAACACGCCCCCGACCTCCTTCTCCGTTGGCGCTCCTCCTGGCCTGGGTGAGCCGGGACCTCCCGATCTCCATGGGAGATGCCTCTCCAGGAGAGGGTGTGGTGGCGTTCCCCCTCGGCTGGTCCTGAGGCGACACACGACCGGGGCACGGGGGTGGGATCTGGCCAGAGGGGGCAGAACGTTGGCCAGGGCCAAGGGTGAGCGCCCTCTCCTCCAGGTGGCTGTCAATGCGCAGGGCCAGGTCTATAAGGGCCTCTGGAGACTCAGGGATCTCGCAGAAAAGCAGTCGATCTTTGACTGGTTCGGACAGCCCCTGGAGGAACACGTCACAGAGCGCCTCCTTGCTCCAGCCAGAAGTAGCTGCCACCGTCTGGAAGTCGATGGCAGAGTCTGTCACCGATCTCCTCTCCTGCCTCATCCTCAGTAGCTCTCGCCCTGTAGCTCTCCCCTGCTTGGAGCGGTCAAAAGCACGCAGCAGTTCCTCCGCCAAGGCCTGGTAGGTGGTGGTGCTGGGCAGCCGAGCCTGCCATGCGGCAGTTCCCCACAAGCGAGCCCGCCCCGTCAGCTGGGAAAGGATGAAGGCGACCCGGGCCGGCTCCGAGGCGAAGGTATGGAAGGCTGCAGAGCGAAGCACATCTCGCAGGAGGTGAGGAAGGCCCTGCAGAACCCTGGTTCTCCGCCGTACCGCTCAGGTGGAGGAAGGCAAGGCTCAGGACCTGGATGCGTGACCGGCTGCAGCTGGGGTGCTTCTGCTCCGGGCTGGAGCACAGGTGCAGCGGTGGCAAGGGGCCGGGTAGCAGGCATGGTGGGAGCCTGGCTGGAACCCGCCCAGGGGAGGCTGGCTTGCAGAGTGGTCAGTGCTGCCGTCAGCTCCTGGATCCGCTGCCGCTGACGTAACAGCTCAGCCTCTTGCTGGGCGATCTTGCGCTCCATCCTCGCTGGTGTCTGCGAGACAGTGTCTTCTGATGCGGGATCAGAGAGACACCAGATGCGAGGTGGAAGGGAAAGGGAATTTATTTAAACAAAAGCAAACAGGCACGAGGGCCAACAAAAAAACTTAGCCCAAAGGGTTGCAAAAGACAAACTAAGGAGAGCTTCACAGAGCTAATAACAAAGGATCAAAAACGACAAGAACAAAAGCCACTGGAAACTCCAGGCAGATAATTAATAAACAGAAAACAACAAAGATGCTAAGAATGCAGAAGGCTATATACAAAATGACTATGACTATGACTATGGAAAAACAGACTAGAACGAGACTTGGGAACATGAGCTTGAGCAAGAACGAGACACTGTCTGCCAGCCAACTTCCACCGCATCCAGATAAAGGCTAAGAAATCAAGACATGAGGGGCAACACCTGGAGAAGGAGAAACAAGAGGCATGGCAAGATCATTGGACATGGACTAAGATTGGATGACAAGACTTGCTCATTAAGAGAATGAGCGTGCTCAGCTTAAGTACCAATTAAGTATGCAGTTTGGAAGCAAGCATGAATGTTAAGAACAGAAAAGCACAGGAAGATCTTGAAATAGCAAAGCAAGAATCATGACAACAAACTCCCTGTCTAAATTAGTAATATTAGTAATGTGCCTATCTAAGAATTACACCACCCAGTGAGTGTTAGTAAATGTTAGTAACTTAAAAACAGTTAATTGCCAATTAAGCTTAGGCAGCCCCAAATCCAGCACAGCACAGAAGGAAGGGGGAAATCCCACAGCCAACCAGAGTTCTGAAATGTGCAACAACAAAGGCATGGGGCGGAACGCAGACAAGCGGTGGAGTGGCTTGGCACACCTGGCATGAAACAAAACACGGAAAAGTAAAAACATGAACAATAAATGTGAACCATGAAATGTAAAATCCTGAAACAAGAAACTGTTAAAACTGTGACAGGAACTATGGCTATGAACTATGAACTATGGAACATGAAACTGTTAATACCATGAATGCTGTCCTGGCCAAAGGCCAGGACCCCAGAACACAACACTGTTTCCTTCCTGTAGTTATAACTTAAATATATATTTTTGTGCATACTGTTATATTGTTATCAAAACTTGAGTCAACATATGAATTGTGGCAAGGAGACCCTGTCTGTTTTTTTTTTTTTTTTCCTCTGGAGCCTTGGAGGGATGAGGGGAGGGGGATTTTCTTTCTGTTCTGTATTCTGTTTGTGTTTTGCGTATATTTGTAACATAATTTGAAAACTAGAAAATAAAATTTTTAAAAAAATGTGCGGGACAGGAACAGGGTTAGGAAACACCAGTGTAGATCGCAGCTGTACGTGGAAGGTGGCACTTGAGAGAAAATACGTCATGGCTCATAGTTGCTGGAGGTAAATCTCATCTGGGCAGCTTGGGCTTTAAATAATGTTTGTCATGTTCAGATTTCACACAACGAGTGGCTTTCAAATGAAAACAATCACGGCCGTTCATGCGTGTGGCTGAACGTAACGTGAGCCGCTGTTGGGTAAGATTGGAAGGAGGCCGAAAATTGGCAGACACCAGTTTGGGCCCCAGATCAAGCAAATGAGTCCCAGGTCAGGGATTGGTTTACAGGGGGAAGAGGTCGGCTCTGTGTCAGATCAGGCGAAGTTCATTCCCAAAAGGTCCGGATACTGGACCCTCTTAGGGTCAGAACTTAACTCTGGTCTGGAACATTATCTAAGGAACGCAAAATAACTTCAGTGAGGAAGGACAGTGCCAAAATGTGAACACATCTATACCAGAGAAGTTTGAGCCTGCTTGGATTGGTACACTTTACCTGGGACAAATTCAGAGGAGCAGCATGGATTGGGATTCTGACGCAGATGAGAGTCATCACACTGCAGGTAGCCATGGCATTCCATTCTGAAGTCTTTAATTGGTCACATTACATAGTCACAGAGAAAAACCTTTCTTTGATCCTTTATTTGATTGCTTCAGTGTACTTTTGAAAAGCTTCTGAAAGCATTCGTTCTGCATAAACTTTGTGGACCTCTTACGTGACGGCATTTAAAACTCAACAGTGGAGTGACTACTTAAGGGAAATTCTGATACTCTAGTGTTTGATGAAAACTGATCCAATCTAGCCCAGAGACTATTGTGAAGTGATTTCCAAGCCTGAGCTCTAGATACACGTCCTGCAAAAGAAAAATTTTGTAAGTACAGTGACTGACACCATGTAGAATGAAGGGACGAACTTGCTTGAGAAGGAAAAGGAGTTGGGCTGTAACAAAGTTCTCTGTTTCAGCTGGACACTTATGGCTCAAAGGGGCAACTGCATTTTAACGTAACCATTCTTGCAGCATAAACATTTTTGTCAGTATATGTTTTTGTACTTCTCTTTTTTTTCTGCGATAAATAAGTAGTCAGTTTTCTTACTAACTTTCCAACTGAAATGGGCCATTCACAGATGCCACTCATTTTGAATATGTATTTATTTATTTATCATTTTCCACGACAAACCAAGCACTAAAACCCAGAAAATCGAAGAAGAAAATTGTGTGATGTCACGCTTGTCTGTTGCATCCGCTTGATCTCCACACTTAGAGTGTGATGAAATCACACTGTTATAAATCGAATGAATTTAACAGTTGAATTAACCCATTGTCTCCTTGGTATTTTAACTAAGTAAAGCCCTGCACGCATTTAACTGTGGTTTGCAGTTAACTTACACCTTACAATCTGTTATAAACTGATAGTAAAATTACAGTTAAAATAACTGGTAAAACAATGCAGGGGATGAGACACGACTCATATTTTATTATCTGTTAGCAAAACAAATAACTCTATTAGGAGGACACCTATGTTTTTTGTGCTAGACATTTGGGGTGTCATTGGATATTAACTTAATATTTTAAAATCCATTTTAAGAAAAAAGCTATGTCATTTTTATCATGTTTTTCTTCCAGAATTCTTTACCCCTCTAGAACTGTATCTGTGCACACATTTTGCTTTTAGGAATGCCTCTTCAACATTCTATATTCTAAATCAATGTTCCTATGAGTTACCGCTCTTTATTATTAAACTTGATCCCAGCGGGGCGAGGTTGCATATTACGGGTCACAAAAGACCCAATGTGTGCATTTTGGGGCTAAACTAAAACTAAAACTAAAACTATTGCTACAGTTAATAAGGGTTAGGATGATGCTTTATTGTTATTTACACAACTGTGGCTGGTGTCATTTTTTGTCATTATTTTATTTATATTATTTAACCTTCATTTAACCAGGGAAGTCCCATGAATTTAAAAAAAGATTTAAATCTCTTTCAAGGGAGCCCTGGGGGTTGGGGTGGGGAGGTAGAGTACAAGTTGCACAGTCAATAAGATCAGGGGATGATTAGGTGCCAGGTAGAAAGAGCCAAGTTGGGAATTTAGCCATGACACTGGAAAGTTCCTACTCTCACCAAAGAGTCATCTTTAATGACCAGAGTGAGTCAGGTTTAACGTCTCATCCGGAAGATGGCGTCTCCTTCAGTACGGTGTCCCCATCGTTGCACTGGGGCATTGGGGATTATTCCATCAGAGGGAAGATCACAATCTACTGGCCACCAACACCATTTCCAGCAGCAACCTGGTTTTTCCCAGGTGGTCTCCCATCTGAGTGCTAACCAAGCCCACACCTGCTTAGCTTCAGCCACACAGCTGGAGCAGATTGAGCAGTGGTACGGCTACTTTTTTTTTCCAAGAGGAAAAAATGTGTCAAGTGAAGTCAGGTAAATTGGGCCTGTTTTTGGCAAAATTTTGAAAGAGCCATAATAGTATAAGGCAGTGGTTCTCAAGTTCGGTCCTGGCGCCCCCCTGTGTATGCTGGTTTTTGTTTCAACTACAATTGCAATCTTTAGATTTTAACAAGCTGATGATTTGTTTTAATTAGGTGCATTTATGCAAATATCCACATTGAGATATATTGTAAATATTGGCAGAGGGAAACAATTTAACCAAACATTGAATCAACATAAATAATCAAAAGGTTCCTCATTGGTGAAACTCTTGACACATTGTGGCGAAACCCGACAATTTACTTGGCAAACAATGGAGTCACACCTGTTGTGTTTCCTGTTGATTTTATTTGGTTCAGGCAGGTTATTTGGGAAAAACTCAAAACACCAGTAGTCAGAAACCTAATTTGGAGCTTATTGATTTTCTTAGAGTCTAATTTGATCTGTTTAAAAATGTTTTCACCTGAAAATCCTAGCAATTTTGAAAATTAAGCACAATATGTTCAAGGGTTTTTATTTTTCATAGCAGAATGGATATGTCCATCCAAATGTGACTTAAGATGGTAAATAACTGCTCAAAACATGGAATGCTGCTAATTTCGACAAAGTAACAGATTTTTAAAATCCTAGAATTGCAATTGAAGTTGGAACAAAAACCAGCATACACAGGGGGGCGCCAGGACCGAACTTGAGAACCACTGGTATAAGGAATGGCCCAATCCATCTTAGCAACCTCAGACGAATCGAAAAGTTAAAATACATCGAGTTCCATCGTAGCAACAATTGAAATTTATTAACAGTGATTGGCTATTAAGATTTAAAGAGACTATGACACTCCAACCTAATCTGGCCCATTTTAGCTGAAAGCCCAATTTACCTGTCTTCACCCTGATTTGCATTGCATGCGCTTTTTGTGTAAAAAAGATTATTCAGGTTTAAGTTAACAGGAGGATGGCACCATTCCACCAGCCATGGCACTGAGGCGTGTGGTAAATTGTGGATAAGGTGGTAAACAAAAATGCAATCAAAAGGCATAGCCACAATGCAGTGCCGTGTCACCGGGTGTACAGACATGTACACCCTTTAGCGTGTGATTGCTCTCATGCTGTTCCCATTGAAGTTCGTCTGATTGACACTCAAACAATTTATTTACCGATGATTTATAATGATAAGGAAATTATATTGATTAAGTGATAGGCTAAATATGGCCAATTGTCAATGTAGTTGACCAGACATTGCAAGGATGGCTATAATCCCAATAAAGGCAACAAAAAAAAAAAAAAAATCCAAAACATTCGCCTACTGCCATCTCTCATTTTAGCATTTTTTTTTCTGCAGTGTGCATCGGGCCTAACAACACCCTTCAGCCATAACTATATTCACAATATAGCACAGCCTCATACCTTATCACTTAACAAGCCTCACGCACTAATTTATGCAAATCTGTGTCGTTTTGCGAGTTTATGAGTTCAATATATTCAAAAGACATATTAATTAATGCCTCATAACTTTGTGATGCAAAGTCCAATAGCCTAATGCTATCAAAAATAAATTCAATTATAAACAGCCATTCTACCAATTAGTCTTCGCAACTGTTGCCGATCACGCAAAGTAAACGGCAGGGGGATCCGGTAATTAAGCATTGAAAGGTGAGGTTTATGGAAGCCTTTTGTTACCACTGATGGCTCATCACAACCACAACAGCAGACTGAATTCATACTAGTTTGTCTGGGTTAAATAGCTAGTCCAAGCCCCCCGCCCCTCCTCCTCCCAGACAGATATACTCCAGCCAATATGAAACAGGACATTTGGATGGGGGTGGTATCTTTATATAAAATACACAAAAGAGGACATCCAATCCTGCCTTGCTCAGACCACTCACAGAAGACCCCAAGAGACTGCGGAAGGAGATGGTGAATGAAACCTGAGTGTGCTGATAGATGGGATTTGATGCCAGGGTGGGAGGGGGGTGGGGTCAGAGATGAGGGGTCACGCGAGGTCATATGGTTTATCCTAGACCTCTGCCATGAGATGCGTTAGCTGGATCTCCCTTGCAAGGATTCAGAGGCATTGTTTAACCATCCCTCCTTCAATTGCTAACACCAAACACATATTTGAAATGAATATTAGCCAACAAACAACTCTGCCATTGACAAATGTCATACTGTTTGCCAAGTGATTGGCTGTTTGAAAAAAAAAATCTTACTAACTATCAATCCTCATATGACATTTTTCATTTTAAGAGCACTGAAATATGAACTCATGACTCCAACTGAATACAAGCAGTAGATTGCTGTGGCATTTGAAAGATGAACAGCAAACGTTGCCTTTGCATTGGATTTTTGATGCTAGCTGAAGATTGCTTGGCGTTTCAGCTGAACTACATACGTATGTAGTATCCAAACTGAACAGGGGCTCAAACTTCACTTCTGAGGAAAGGTCTCTGTTTTTATTTTTATTTAAATCAGCATTAATTACTCATTACCACTATAGGCCAATATTTGTCCAGACTCCATTACTGCAATTGTTGGACAAGATTACATGCACACCCTTCTTTTTACATAAGAACATTTTTCATAGGAACCTTGAGGCTGAAAAATACTCTGAAATTAAGATTAAGTAAAGAACATCCCATGGCTGCTACAAAGTATTAAAGTAAAGATTTTGTATTGAGATAATAGAATGGAGACTTGTCACTCAACTATAATGGTCTTGAGAGTGTTTATCAGTTGCTTAAAATGTTAATTACATGCACGCACGCTCGCATGCGCGAGGACACACACACGACAGTCTTAAGCCATTATTAATGAAAAGCAATGTTTTTTAACAGATATTTCTTAGCTGGAAAAATAAGAATATTTTATAAACATTTGAGGCTGAAATCTTCAAAAATTATAATTTTCAGGCTAGCGCCCAAAGATAGAAGTTTTTATAACAAGAAGTTTAGATTGCTTTAAAAATCCAGCAAGAAGTTTGACCAGAAGTGAAATTGCAGACTTATAAGGATAAATTAAAAATATGCACCAATTTTCCGAATTAGCCAGTGGGTGTTGACAGATGATTCATATATCAATTTTTTCCCCAAGTGAAACAGGTTCATATATTGGGTAAATAAGCATTAAATAAATGCAGGGAAATTATCATTTAGGATAGGTATTTCAAGCAGTATGTTCATTTAAATTTTTTTGTGTTGGGTTGATTATTGAGTTTGGTCATATTTGGTAAGTTTTTTAATGAAATAACAGTTCTGGAAAGGAGCGTAACTCTTTCACTATTAGGTCATAGCAACGGAAGGGAGATTTCTGCGACTGCCGCATGGTTTGGTAACTATAGAGCAGACGACAGTTAGGATGTAAAACACATATCCAAGGCCTTTAAGTAGCCTCAAATCAACGATATTGACTACATCTTTACAATCGCATTTCCTGGCGCCAATGATGAGATATTGTTACCTGGATGATACTAAATGAAGGATCCAAAAGCACGTGCGCGCGCTCGCACGCTCATTGAGGGAAAGGCGGACCGGCGGGAGTCACTAAACCGGCCCGTGCGCGAGCGGCGTCTGAGTGCGTTGACAGCGCGACTGCGACATCCGCGGAACAAAGCGGCGGCTGGATTTATACGCAGCGATATGAGCGCTCCTCCGGCGCGCCGCTGTATACGTTCCGATCATTTTGTATATTCATGAATGGTAATAACTGACCCCGCTGCAGCTCGTGAACTCAATTAAAGGAACACTGTGTTTTCTAGACGAGGACCCACAAAACCCTCTCTCAAATTGAGGTGTAGCTAGGCGGTAGCGACACTGACAAAGGTAAGAGGAATTCGCGATTCATCTCCCAATTTTATTCATTTTTATTTCACCGGCCATATGCACGTTTTATATGTCGATGTCTCACTGGGGCATGGAAATGAGTTTTATTCTAAATGTCTCGCAGATTTCCCTTTCGTGATTAAACGCCTGAATTTCGCTTTGTAAGATCCCATTCGAATTAGTACTGAATGGAAAAGCTGCCTGTGATGCTGCCAGTATTCCTGCAAGATAGACATATGCTTCCTCAGGCTAACGGCAGAGCATGCAATCATGTTTCTTCGGATATTTTCTCTTAATTATTGAACACATTTCATTTCAAGAATTCATCAGAGAACCATGAGGTCCACGTCTACATTCGCTCCTCTACACGCATTTCTCTAAAATTTGCATCTGTAGCCTAACCATTGTACACGCAGCAATTCTTAGTTATTGACTGAAAAAATCTGTTCTTGCAAGAATTGGTCATGAACTGAGGTGCAAAGACACGTTATGTAAAATTATATTATTGAAGTAGTTCTTCATTTCTTACTAATGCAGCCTTTATTTTATTGAGTCATCAATAGGACGAAACCCTCCGCATTTCATCAAGCATTTAAGCCAGCACAGTTTGACCTCTGGCATTTTAATTGTGTATCTTAATCTTTCTAATCAGCTGGAACCACTTTTAATGTAATTAATTAATTAATTAATATATTGATAAACGCTCAGCTAGAAGTAGGCTATACGTCCATGGACCGGGAAGAAAGAAATTCATCGCCAAACCTTTGATTACATTGTTTCATGATAATGTTTTACTTATGTCTGTCACCTAATTAACACAATCACATTTGCTCTCTGGGAAAGGAAACCTCCCATTTACATGAGGCATGAAAACGTAGTTTGTAGGTAGCCTATGTCTACCATATTTATGACGCTTTGTTTTGCGCCGCACGCGCATAAGCAATTGGAACTGCCCATACAGTATGTCTTTGTTATGGACTGAGCCGAACATCGCGGCACATGTTGCTGGAAATGAAAAAAAAAAGAAAAAAGCATTAGATTAACTTTCGATACATGGAGAATGTAGGGAGAAAAAAATAAGTCGACATCTGCTGCTGACAAAAATATACAACGGCGTAATCTAAGTTGTTGAGTAAATAGTTTATTCTGAGCTTTGGTGCAAATCTTTCTGCATAATTTTGCAAGGAGAGATTATAAAATAGTCTTCATCTTTATGGTACCTCCTCTGATATAAAGCTCTTAGCTCTCTGATGCATACAATAAACCTGCATTTTATACCTAAACCATGCACCGGCCATCATCTGCATTTAACCGGCCATTTTCATTGTCTTGTTATTTCTGAATTAGCTCTTCCACATTATGCAGTGTTGGAAAACAACTTTTTTTAACGTCCGAAAAACAAACGGACACAAACATGCGATTATTTAAAGATTATCCCTTGAGTCTATGCAGTCTTCCACGAGTCCAAGCTTGCGGGAATATTAACTCATATAAATGCTGAATTTCACTAGCATCATTAAAAGGTGCTAAATGCTATTATAACAGGGACAAGTCTGGCCGTAATTGTTTTTATGTCTACATGTTTCAGCAATGTTTGGTAAAGCGGCCTGTCTGTAAATCTTAGACAGTGCTATTAAAGCAGAAACAGTGCTGAGATTTTATCCTGAGGGAAATCTTACACAAGTGGATGTCAAACCTTTAATGAACTCTTGCAGCGTACGATCCCTATCTACGTAATCTGTTTGAGTTTGATTAGCACTGGACATTTAACGATGCAGGAGCAACAGATTGCTGAGTAGTGGTTGAGTATTCAGACAGGAGTCAGCGAATAATATATGAGTTGTTGGTGAGCAGTAGTTGTGTAGTTGGGTTGAGGAGTAAGTCCAATATATACTGTAAAACTGTGGAACATGTGACATGTTTATAATCTAAACACCAGTTTGTAAAAGCTAAATGCCTTGTGATTATTTTTGTGAACAGGTGTTCTTATTCAAAACACTGATGTTTATTGGATGTTGCAATCAAGGTTTTTCAAATGTGATGATTACACAGCAAAATTTAATCCAAATACTGTGACATATTTAAAAAGTGTTACAAAAAATTGTTTAGCATATGTTCAGAACTTCAACATTTGGTTTACAGTGTAGGTGTCACTATTGCTATCTGCACTCCAAAGTAACCCTGGATTCAAGATTTTCATGTCACCAGCAGATGCCTGTGGTTAGGTCACTTTTTGGCAGAGACAAGCTGAAAGCAGGCAATATTTTGTTTTCAATATACTTATGGGTTTCGAGATGAACTTCAGAAGCTGGATTGCCTTTGTCGTATTGGGCAATTTATCTGTTCACATTGGGGAAGCTATTTCATGCTTCACTCATTAACTGTGAATTGTTGCAGAGAAGTAAATGGGAAAATAAAAGTTATCTCTCTTACCGGCGAATACATTCATTTATTTTTTATGCTTGAGACATGAGACGCAGTGTGTTCAGTGTTGGAGATACTCAGGGGCTTTTTAAAGGATGATGAATTAGTGGCATGAAAGCGATAGCAGACAGACCACAAATATCTCCCCCGTGAGTTGGGTCTTTACGCTGTGGGGCCATGCTGGAAAAGAATAACATGACATGTCGAGTTTTATTTGCTGCGTGAAAACCAAGGATATTATCCCTTCTGGTGTCGGGCGTAAATGCAGTTTTTCACCACAGACTGGCTTTTCAGTTGACTTTTTTCCACTGTGCCCTACAGTTTTACAAGTTTATTGTGATTTGAGCAGGATCGAGTGCCAAAAATATTTTGTAGTTTATAGCTGTTATGTTCCTTTTTTTCATTCTTTGAATAATCAGTATGATTTGCATATAAGGTGGAAATGAGGTATCTTTAAAGGCACTTTCGGTGATTAGATTTTTAGGCCCTATCTCTTCTTCCAATCATTCAAGTGAATGGTGGAATTCGCTAAGCAGACTGTGTATTTCTTCACATCTGTTGCTCTCTGAATTATCAATGTCATTTCAAGACTAAGTTTTCTACCATTTGATTATAACCCTGATTGTAATGCTCTCCCAACTGTAAACTCAGATTTTGTATCTGATTAAACTTTTGAGTTGTCATTACTTCATTTTTTATGTTTTGTAAAAAAAAAAAAAAAAAGGCCTCCATTACTAAATCAAATTAGTTGTTTGAAGTAATCAGCTGAAATATGAAATGCAATCGATCATATATTGCTAATATAAACATAATGTGGTAACCGCATACAATTAAGGTTGTTTGTTAATACAACTTGACCTGTTTAGTTTCAGCTTTTATAAAAACTAATGCAGTTTAAGGCAACGGGTTTCCATGCTGTTGTTTAGTAAAGTCAACTAATACGAATGTGCTGCTCTAAATTCCACCCTGGGGATTGTGGCTATTTCCGTGGTTGTGGTGCTGTAGAATCTAGTTAGAGGAATAAAGATTTTGTACCTGAGTGAAGCCAGGTTGTTCTGAGAAAATAAATGTTGACTCACTCTAGTGTCATGTGCTATTCTGATTTGATAGCCTATTTCCCTTGAATCCCAATGACGCCGTCATAATTGACATAACACCCGTCTCGAGATGGCACAACTGTGTGCGTCCATTTACGTCACATTACATAACGCTTTCCTCCGCCAAAACATTATGACCATGTGCTGAGCGACTCTGTTGATCCTTTGCCCGCTACCGAAGCAGCTCTGTGAAGCTGGCGTTCACGTGAATGCCCCGGATCCAGGGTTTCCCCGCAAAACATTTCTCAGAGCATCACACTCCCTCCACGCCCTCGTCCTCTTCCCACAGTAGCATCCTGGCGCCATCTCCTCCCGGGTAAATGGCGCACACACCTGGCGGATGCACATGATACAAAATAAACTGAACTCACTGAACCAGGTGGCCTTCTTCCATTGTTTCGAGGTCCAGTTCTGATACTCACACGCCCATTTCAGGCATCACTGACAGTGTGCAGGGGTTAGAATGGGCGCGCTCACTGGTCAGTGGCTACAAAGCACTATACGCAGCAGGGTGTGATACGTTCCTCCAATAACCACTGGGGCCTGAACCAACAACTTTTTGGGCCCAAGTCCAGCCTCTTAACCACAGAGACACAGGTTGATGTTATTATCTGTGGGGATCCCTGCAGTTTTTCTCGCAGAAATTAATATTGGAGCTGCATCCTGAGCCAGAGGACGAGGTGCATGCTCCATATGTCAGGCACTGTATATAGAATATGGCACTAAGCTGTAGACACAGAGCATATTGATTTATTTAATGTCACAGAGGATTTAAGTTTAGCCGTCAATCGGCCTGTCTGATTGGTCTGAGGGATATGGATGAGTTTAAGCACTGAGGTCTACAGCAGTGACGGAGGAGTTTAAGTATTAGAATATGCCCATGATTAAATTGATTTAAAGTATACAATTGTTTTTTCTGCAAAAAATAAATGAATAAGTAAAACAATAATAGTATTTAACCTCTTTAGGTGCTGCAGGCATTAGGGAAAATTGCTTTTTACAAATATCATTATCAGGATAAAAATGATCTTTTAGACAACTGGAGCAAATAAAATACAAACAGAAACTACATCATGAAAGGTAGAAAAACTGAAACGTCTGCGCTATGAAGCAAATATGATGTGAACTTTACAGCTGCAAAGACTGAAGGAATGCAAGTTTTCAGAGCAATAAAAAAAATGCTAATTATTTCAGAAGAAGTAACTTGTGACCGTGTTGGACTTTCCTGAACAAATGTAAATATGTCTGAATGCAACTTAAAAAGTAATTAAACACAGCTACAATTCAGACTGATTGCAGTTGTTGGGCCGTGTTTATGAACGGTGCGAAGGCTCAGAAATGACGCATACGCCACTTTCTTTGCGGATTTCGGATTCAAAGAGTAAAACTTCCAAGCTAATCCTGGTCACCTAATGAATAAATTATAAATTAGGATATTTGTTATAATGTGCTATTACTGCCATTTGAGCATACGCAGTATTTAAGAGTTAAATCCACTCAAATTTTTGATTAATAAGACATTTGGTCATGCCCAGTCTGTGAAGTCATGTCGGGTATATTGCCTTACCAATACTGCATGCCTTCACATCGCTGATCAGTGTGTCGCCAGCATGGTAACTTCAGTTGAAAACGGCTACAACGGCTTATTTCAGCCATGAGCTGATCAGTTTTTAAAATTCTCATTGACAAAGCAGGTTCAAAATCTATGTCTCAATGTTTTAACCTCAAATATACAGAGAAATTAACCACAACTTTTCATTCTAATTTAAGAAGAAATAACACCCAATTCACCTGGTGAAAATTGATCAGGTAATTGGGTTCAGTATGGGTGACGGGGTTACCTCACATAAAGAGAGACGCAGGATAACAGCCCAGTATAACATGCTTACAAGCCCTCGTTCAACAGATCATTTTTTTAATGAGAATTTTTTTAAATTAAAAAGAGCCTGTTGTTTTTGCGGCATAACCCAGTGGTTCTCAAAATGGGGGCCGCAGAGTCACTGTAGAGGTGAGTGGATGTTGACCACACCTGAAGTTACATCAATACGACTCGCGAGGTGACATAAACCAATAAAAGTGCCATGATACTCAAAGGCTATTTTGCTCGACTGAATCTTGTGTTTACTTCAATACGCAGAATTATTAATTATTAATAAAAATGAAATCCACTTTTGCTTGGGTGAGGGGCATTAACTTTTTTTGGTTTTAAAGGTGGGCGTGACAGAAAAAGTTTGAGAACCGCTGGCATAACCTTAGACTGGGAAAAAATTATGGACCAAGTGACTGTGACCTCTGCCACTGGCTCTCCTCAGACTCGGGAAAAGCATTTCAGTGCACTGATGTGCAGATTTTGATTACAGACATTTTGCACAGCACAGCAGCCGAGTCCGCGGTGAAGTTACGGTGCTTCTGTTCTGCCCACAAAACTTGTCTCTGAGGTCTAATTGGCTCAGCTGCTTCAAAACTCGGCACTCAGGCGGACTATTAGACAAGAAAGAAATGTGAGTTCATTGCGCATTTCCTTGCGGTAAAAAAAAAATGGACATTGCCTCTCAACCTTTGACGCATGTCTCTCTTATTCGTTTTATCTCACTCATACTGTCCTGCCCTATTACGCTAGAAACAACGAAAGCAAGCAAATCATATTTAAATGACTTTTTAATAGCCAGTGAATTTCTCCTGTGTGCAGTGCGGTTAGCTGTAGAACTCCCAGAACAGTCATCTCCGGCCATTATTGATGCTCTGTCAACTCAGTCAAGAGAGCAATAGAGCGGCTATATTACAAACAGGTGGCGAGGTTGTCATATTTTTATTGAATGACTGACTAAAGCTGGCTTCCTCATGTCTGTATTTGTAATGGATGCATTTAAATGCATGCTAATGCTCCCGTCTCACCATGTTTATGCTATTATTTAATGTGTAAGATTTACAGAATAAGCCCAGCTTCAGAACTGCTAATTATTTCATTATGATGCCATTAACCAGGCAAGTTTTCCTTTTTAACAAACACAGTAAGCATTCATTTGTAATGCTTCTTGTCTCAGACGTGTATTAAATCACCGTTAGAGTCCAGGTAATGATCAGCTTTCTCACCCACTCAGGAAACTGAAGCAATCTTTAGGAATTATGGATGGATAGCACAGTGCAGAAGCCATCTTACATTGAGTCCTTTGTATGCACTGTAAATACATTTCTCGATCAGAGCCGAGTCTATTGAGTGATGAAGCAGATTAAAGCGTGCTGCAGAATAGATTGCAGATAAATCATACAGAATAAAGCCTGAAGATCAAAGCCTTGTGTATGAACATGGAAGTTTAAGACCAGGGTATGCGAGAGAACACTGGCTGTCCAGAAGACCTCTTATTCTCAAACAATTTTCCCTTTGGATCTGAAAATATCCTCCCTAACAGGATTTCTAAATGCGATAAAATGTCCTTTAAGGCTTGGCCAGCTCCATCGCACTAATATAAACAAATAGTCCAGTGTTTCGCTCATAATGCCCACCTTCTTGTTTTGAAATCAAATAGATATATGGTCACCTGGATCTTGACACATTGTGATGTTGCCTAGTTGGCTAGGTCAGGAAGGTGGTGCAGAGGGTAGCACTGTCGTCTCACCGCAAGAAGGTCCTGGGAAAAGAGTCTAAAAACCGTGTAGATTATCTTGACTGGGCGCTCAGAATTATTCGTAGATATGAGTGTTTGAATGACGTGCCCGGCGATGGAATACGCCCTGGATGAGTACACCCCAATGAATGGGCGAGGAGTAAAACCTGATAAAATTTTGATTAACAGGAATTCAGCAATAGATAAGTGTAATCAAGCATCACACAGGTGGCCACGTGATAATGGACCATTAAAGGTGTTATTTCAGCAGGACAATCCACTCTCTTTCAATGCTGACAAAAATGGCACCACATGGACGAGAAATGTCACAAGACTTGAGAAAGAAAATAACGTCTTCAAACACAAAAGGTGAGGGCTTGCTAGAAAATTTGTAAAGTGTTGCTGACAAGTCAGAATACAGTAAATGATTCAAAAGTGATTCAAAGATTCAAGAAGGATGGACTTGTGGGGAGCTTGCTGAGACGTCCAGGCTTTCCACGGAAACACCCCGAAATGAGAGTTTTGTGATAAGAGGAGTGGAAGAAAGTCGGTTTGCACGTCCATCACAGTTAGCTAAAGCATTAGGAAGCCAGACTGAGGTGAGTGTTTCAAGTGACACAATATGACATACACTGCTGAGGACCGGCATACATGGGTGTCGTCCTTGAAGGAAACCACTGCTGATGCACGTGGATATAAAATCCAGTCTAGCATTTGCCTGGCACATGTTGACAAACGCAAAGACTACTGGGACTCCATACTCAGGAGTGATGAGACAAATATAAATCTTTTGGCACTGATGGGTTTGAAACTGTATGGTGTCGCAAGGGTGAGGAGTATGATGAAAGATGCACGGTACCCGCAGTAAAGCATGGTAGTGGCAGTGTTCCTCTGTGGGGCTGCATGCGTGCTGCAGGTGTCGGGGAGTTGCATTTCATCAAGGGCATCATGAATTCACAGATGTACTGCGAAATACAGGTGTAATGGCTGGAAAGAGTGGAGTTTCAGATGCCACGGCAGGCGAAGCTGCATCAAGCAGAGAACCGGCGCAGCTGATAGTGATAGGGCTAAATTAGAGCGAAGACAAGCTCGCCTTTCTGAATAAACGAAAGGCTTAAGTTCCAGAAATGAAGCGAGCAACCAGATAGAAAAAGAATACTCAATAAAAGAGAAAACTAACCAAGGCACCTAACAATAGTGCCAAAACCTAAAGAAGCTAAGCATCCCAGAAACAAAGAAAATATATACAGCGCCCTCCATAATTATTGGCATCCCTGGTTAAGATGTGTTCATTAGCTTTTAATAAATTCAGTTTTTTTTTTTCTCAAAACAATATAGGACCACAATGAAAAAAAGAGGAAAATCCAACCTTTAATTCAAGTGCATTTATTCAGTGGGAAAAAAATCCCACATTAAGATATAATTCTCTTTCATCAAATCATATGTAACACAATTATTAGCACCCTTGGTGGAAATACAACCCCAATTCCGATATAGTTGGGACAAAGTGTAAATTGTGAATAAGATCACAACACAATGACTTTCAAATCACACCGGCCAGTATTTTATTCACAATAGAATGGAGATAACATAGCAAATGTTGAAACTGAGAAATTTTACAGTTTTATCCACAAAATGAGCTCATTTCAAATTTGATGGCTGCTACAGTTCTCAAAAAAGTTGGGACAGGAGCCTGTTTACCATGGTGTAGCATCCCCTCTTCTTTTTTAACACAGAGTGGAGGCGTCTGGGCATTGAATAGACAAGTTTCTTGAGTTTAGCCATTGGAATTTGATCCCACTCTTGTTTAATACAGGCTTCCTTCTGCTGGAGAGTTTTGGGTCTCCTTTGATGGACTTTTCGTTTAACTATTTGCCAAATGTACTCAATGGGTGAAAGATCAAGACTGCGGGCAGGCCAGTTCAGCACATAGACTCTTCTACTGTGAAGCCATGCTGTTGTAATAGCTGCAGTATGTGGTTTTGCATTGTCCTGCTGTACTACACAAGGCCTTCCCTGGAATAGATGTCGTCTGGAGGGGAACATATATTGCTGTAAAACCTTTATATACCTTTCAGCGTTCATGGTGCTTTTTAAAACATGCATGTGTCCCCCACCATACGCACTAATGCATCCCCTTACCATCAGAGATGCTGGCTTTTGAACTGAACGCTGATAACAGGAGGGGTGGTCTTTCTCCTCTTTCGCCCAGAGGACACGACGCCCATGATTTACAACAAGAAAGTCAAATTTGGACTCGTCTGACCACAGAACACTTTGCCACTTTGCTACAGTCCATTTTAAATGAGCTTGGCTGCGCTTCTGGATCATGCTCAACAATGGCTTCTTTTTTGCATGATAGAGTTTTAGGTGGCACCTGTGGATGGCATGGCGGACTGTTTTTACAGACAGTGGTTTCTTGAAGTATTCCTGGGCCCATTTAGTAATGTCAATGACAGAATCATGCTGGTGAGTGATGCTGTGGCGTCTGAGGGCCTGATGGTCTTCGGCCTTGTCCCTAATGTCCCTTATTTCATGTTTCTCTGAATCTTTTGATGATGTTATGCACTGTCGATGATGAGACCTTCAAAGCCTTTGCAATTTGACGTTGAGGAACATTGTTTTTGAAGTATTCTACAAGCCTCTGACCATCTTTACTTCTGAGTGACTGAGCCTCTCTAAGACATCCCTTTTATAGCCAATCATGTTTCACACCTGATGTCAGTTAATTGAATTATTGGCTAAATGTTCTTTCAGCTGATTCTCTTATATATCAATTGCTTTTTCAGTCCTTTTTTGCCTGTGTCCCAACTTTTTTGAGACCTGCTGCAGCCAGAAAATTTGAAATAAGCTCATTTTGTGGATAAAAATTTAAAATGTCTCAGTTTAAACATTTCTAATGTTATCTATTTTCGATTGTAAATAACATATTGGCTCATGTGATCTGAAAGTCATTGCATTTTCATTTTATTCACAATTTACACTTCATTCCTACTATTTCTTTTTGCGAACATAACAGCACCTAATCTTCTATAATGTTTCACAAGATGGGAGAGTACAGAATGTGGGATCTTCGACCATTCCTCTTTGCACAATCTCTCTAAATCATCCAGCGACCTGGGTCCTCTCCTCTTCAGCTCACTCCACAGGTTTTCAATGGGGTTGAGGTCTGGGGACTGAGACGACCATGGGAGGAGCTTGATTCTGTGTCTGTTGAACCATTTCTGTGTAGATTTGGTCACATGTTTAGGGTCATTATCTTTCTGAAAGACCCAATGTCGACCCATCTTCAGCTTTCGGGCAGAGGCTACCAGATTTTGATTTAAAATGTCCTGGTATTTCAAAGCGTTCATGATGCCATGCACCCTAACAAGGTTCCCAGGGCCTCTGGAAGAGAAACAGGCCCACAGCATCAGTGATCCTCCCCCATACTTCACAGTGGGCATGAGGTGCTTCTCTGCATACTCTGTCATGGTGTTGGCCTGCAGGCCCTTCCACCTGTTGCATTCTTCGCCTCCACCACAGGTGTGGCTCGTTAAGGTGGAGGTGAAGTGCCCTGATTTAAGGGCTGGCTGCACCTCATTTTGTTGCCACAGTATCCTGTGTTCTGGAGCCCTGGCTATTTCTTGTGTGCTGCTGCTCCCCTCTTGGAATGTTTTACTCTTGTAAATTAAATTAAAGATTTTATATTTTTACTCAGCCTGTGCGTTTGGGTCCCTAGTTCTGCCTTTGGGTACATGGTAACTGTGCCCGCCGGCTTCATGCCTTCTGCCGGCGGGGGCAAAACCATGACATACGCATCTTTTGTGTTCCGCCAGACCAACTTGGAGTCTTTGCTGCCAAAAAGCTCTATCTTGGTCTCATCTGACCAAAGCACACAGTCCCAGTTGAAGTCTCAGTACTGCTTAGCGAACTCCAGACGTTTGCGTTTATGATTGAGTGAGAAAAGGCAGCTTGTTGGCATGTAGATAGCGCCTGATGGTTGTTTTGGAGACTTAGTGACCCCAAGATGCTACCATTTGTTGCAATTCTTTAACAGTAAGCTTTGGAGAACTTTATTTCTCTTACCGTTCTCCTTACTGTGCATGGTGGCAAAATAACCTTGCGTCCTCGTCCAGGTTTGGTTACCACTGCTCCAGTTGTTTTAAACTTCTTAATGATTCCTCTGACAGTAGATATGGGCAGGTGCAGGCGAGTGGCTATTTATTTGTAGCCATTGCTTGACTTGTGAAAGTCGACACACATCTGCCTTACTTGAATGGTGTGTTCCTTTGTCTTTCCCATGTTGAAGAGTGGATAAGAGAAATGGCCTCTGTGTCACGTCATATTTATACCCCAGAGAAACAGGAAGTGATGAATTACTAATTAAATGTTCCTAGATACTCTGATCAACTTTGTAAACTACTGTAGAAATGACAGAAATACTTAAATTACATTTATTTCCTAGGAATTGTTAGGGGTGCCAATAATTGTGGAACAGGTGATTTTATGAAAAATAATTATTTCTTACTCAGTAATTTTTTTTCCCCTTAAAATTCACTTGAGTTGAAGGTTACATTTTTCTACAATTTTCAGCGTGAGAGTATGCTTCTGCAATAAAAATTACATTTATCTTAAGGCTTTTAACATATCTTAACCGTGGGTGCCAATAATTATGGAGGGCGCTGTATAGACAGGCAAACCCCTGACTAGAAATATACTCAGCAACAAAAGTTTCTGTGACGCCATTTATGTGTATGTTATAAATGACACGCAAAGATCTCAATGCAATCAATATGTTTATTTAACAGGAGAAACACTGACTTTTCAGTGCCAACGTCACTCAAAACGAAAAATGTCATTTTCATGCGTCATGAAGCACTTGTCTGACGTCTAACCAATTGTGACCTTCACACTTCAATACCGGGTGTGACTTCCTCGTGCCATGATGCAAGCAACGCATCTCCGGCGCATGGACCGAATCAGATGTGCCAGAAATTGCTGTGGGATGTCATTCCAAATCTGACGTAGACGTTGTCGCAATTCCTGAAGTGTAGCTGGCGGGTTATCCAACCGCCGCAAACGTCGATCCATCTCGTCCCAAAGATGCTCGATTGGGGACATGTCTGGGGATCTGGCTGGCCATGGCAGGACATTGACATGTTGTTGCATCAGATACTGCTGTACAATCCTTGCAACGTGTGGTCTGGCGTTATCATGTTGCAGCGTTATTCCGGGACCATGTTGCATCAAAAACGGTACCACCAATGGCCGTAGCACTTCATCGCGATATCTTTGACCTGTCAGATTTCCATCAATAACAAGCAAATCTGTTCTGTTTCTAGCCGTGATCCCTCCCCAAATCATGACACTACCACCTCCAAAACGATCAAATTCCTGAACACAGTTGTTGGCATAACGTTCTCCACGTCGACGGTATGCACGTAAACGACCATCACATCGGTTAAGCATGAATCTTGATTCATCAGTGAAGAGTACAAGATCCCACTGACGTTGGATCCACCGTCGATGTTGTTGTGCCCACTGTAGACGCAGTCGTCGGTGTTGTACTGTGAGTATTGGACGTCTTGCTGGCCGACGTGGGACAATGCCAAAATGACGGAGACGGCGACGGATTGTCTGTGCAGACAGTCGCCTCAAACCAGGTATCGTTCTTGCAGTTATGGTTGCAGGTTGGAATCGATTTCGGAGATGGGTTGTTCGAATCCAGTTGTCCTGTCTGGGAGTGGTTACTCGTGGACGGCCGCTGCGAGGACGGTCTCTGACATGTCTTGTCTGCTGATGACGCTGCCATAAGTTCCAAATGGTGTTTCGGTGGACATTCAGGCGATGAGCAACTTCTCTCTGCGAGGTTCCGGATTCAATCATCCCAATGGCCCTCCACCGATCATTTTCAGACAGTCTTGGCATTTAGAGGGTAGAGTTCCTGGTCCGAAATGGCTGTGTTTTCGATAAGTGATGCTTCCGTCGTTCATCAGGCACAATGTGAACATTCCAAAAATTCTCCTCTTTTATTGCCATCCACAAGCATGATTTACGCACATTTTCACGTGCAAAGTCATTTTCTCGCATTTTCATGATTTCCATTTCAATGTTGTGTTTACGTGTACTGTTTCAGTCTGATATCACCATGTATGACAATTTCATAATTGCGTTATGAAAAATAATTAACAATATTGGTGTCACAGAAACTTTTGTTGCTGAGTATATATCGAGCCGAAGTGAGCAAAGTCATATCAAACACCCCAGCGAAGGAGGCGTGGTGACTTCCGGCTCAAACAGACCCCGGGAAGAACCGGCCAGGAGTAATCAGCCACCTGGGAAAAAAATTCGATGTGGAAAGAAAACGATATCGTCAGAGACGAGAGTTACAAAGAAAGCAAAAAGCACATTAGCAAACCATGACAACTGGAAGAGAAGATGCTACCATCACTCAGTGCCCTCACTCGCTGGGCACTTTTTCAACAGGATTCCGACCCAAACAGCAGCCAGGATCTGAAAGAGTTCATTCTCCAAAAATGGAGAAAGACAGATGTAGCAGTATGTCACCAACTTGTTCATTCAACGTCTGGCAAAGTTGGAGCTGTTCTTTAAAATCAAGGAGCCCATACAAAATATTAGATTTCATAGAGTTTGTCGTAGGGTGTAATCATTTTTGTAACACCTCATTTGAAAAAACAGATTTTTTAAACTCATAATATTATTAGGTGATAACACTTTTAAGTTAAATATAACAAATGTTTAATAAAACTCAGTCTTGTCAAGATGCAGCAAATTCTTCTCATATTCACTGAGAAATAGAGAACAGTTTTAATTTTTAAAGGAGGTGCACTTATTTATGTTCTGCATTATAAATATTGGTAAAACAGTTGTGCTATCTGCTCAAGACTAAACTGTATATTTTTACTTGTCTTTTCTGTGGCTGATATTTGATAGCTACGGAGGCCTCGAAGTTCTTTTCTGCAGTCCCTCTGCAGTTTGCTCGGCTGTGCTGTTCTGGGAATGATGGAGGTTTTAGCTTTGGTACGACACCTGACCATTCCCCTGATGATGAATTAATTTATCACCTCATTAAGCTGTACTCAGGTATCAGGGTGTCTCTGACTTCCACATCATCTTCACAGCCTCTCACTGAGGAGAACAGAGGTCTAATCGCTTGGAGTTTAACCCCAGCCCACTGGGAAAAAACGTATGAAAGCCATATGCCTCCACTGTGGCTGGTGGCCTTTTTTTATTTCAGATTAAACAGCTCTCTTTCTCTCTCTCTCTCTCTCTCTCTGTCTCCATGGAGGACAGCATGTAGTGGACATGTTGGCACAGTACTGAATCATAAACAGAACTTTAAAAAAACATTTATTATTGGCTGTAGTTGTAGCAGTTACAGTGGCAGCACTAGTAGCTTAACAGTACTAGTAGTTTGACGTTATATTTGTATCATTACCCTAAGAATCTCTTGCCCTGCCTGTTCAATACGAAATTGACTAATTTCTCCAATGTGACCTTTGTTGCTTCAACTTGCAATGCATTGTGTAAACATTAGTTTTGCTTTCTGTCATTCTATCTGTCTGTTCATCTGCGTGTCTGACTTTCTGTGTGTGTTTCTGTCTTTCCATCTGTCTGTCTTCCAGTCTGTGTCGGTCTCTGTCTGGCTGCATGTCTGTCTCTTCTACAGTCTGTCTGAGTCATGCCCAAGCACAACAGCCTTAGTGAGTTGTGTCTCTCAGGGTGACCAAGTACAGAAGCCTGGTTTGGCCTGCTTGGGTACACTTAAAGCAGGAGGTCTGTGGCTAACTCGCCGCCCAGAAAAATCATCTCAGAGATCGTACTTCTGGTCAAATTCCACCTCTCTGTGTTGATAGCTGCAGACCGCCATGCAAACCAGAGTCAGCAGCAGGACATGGTGTCGGTGTGCATGAAATTGCACTGCTGTGAAGTGAAACATGATGCATTAGCATTGGAGAGCCGGGCTACATCACCTTCACAATCCGGCTCAGTGGCTGCTTCTGAATATTTTCAGCTACACATGCCATTAAAATATGAATCAGTATCTTCAGCAACATGCTTAATGGGAAAGAGCATCATATTTACTAAACAAAGAGATGAGATGTAAGACAACAATATAACAGTGGGGAATTAGATGGCCCAGTAAAAATAAATGATTTATTTCATTTTTAAAGAGGCAATGAATGCATTTGATGATGAAAGTTTGAATTAATTATTCATTTTTATTCTATTTTAAACTGCTGTTTGCAAATGCTGATCACTTGAAGTTTAATGTTTTAGTCCAACATTTAATTGTACACATCTATTTTTAATTAGGTGATTCAGTTTTAATTTAATTTTCAGCGCAAATGAAATTCACTACTGTGATCCATTAGTCAGGAAACATTCAAAGCTCTTTAAGGTCTCCTATCATGTCACTGGGTGCACAGCCGATTAGCCATTACAAGCCATTTCAAAATCTGTCCTTTGTGATATCACAAGGGAGAGAAATCAGCCCAGAATGATGAACTGATTGATTGATTGATTGGCTGAAGTTGATCAGTCCTTTCTGCCTGTGAGCAGTTAATCCCCCATGCGATGTCAGAAGGGAACAGAAATCAAAATGACTTGTATTGACTGAGATTCTGTCTGTCTGTTTGTACTTGCTTATGTGCAGTAACGTCCAGAAGGCAATGACCATGCAGTTGAATGAATTCAATTTGGGATTCTGGTATTCTGGGCTTATTCCAGTTGCTTATTTTTACATCGTCCATTCCTTAATTGCGCCAGACCTTGAAATTGATCAGTGTCTGTCATAGTTGAGGGAATTTCAGTCAATTTCAAAATAAAAAGTCAAAGCTTGCTAAAGGTATCTTAAACAGGTGAAGATGAGTCTGTCTTTTGCAGAAGCATTTTGTCCAGAATGTGAGATGTAAAAATGACGATCCTGTGGAACTACTTCTCTCCCTCTGCTGGGCCTGAAACTGAAGATCGAAGGGGCGATTTAATTTGATTTGGCCACTTTAAATGTAGCTTATCCATGTTCTGTAGATTCCCCACCTCTACTTCCTTTTCCTCGTCTCCCTGATTGGTGGAGCCCTCAGCAAAAACAGGAACCTATAAGCATGCTATACAAGGCAATTAAAGCTGCTACTGCTACCTGATCAAATCAAGTCACGCACCTCCTGCTGTGCTTCCATAATATGAGCCATATTCTAGCTTATTCCTCAGGGTATGTCTGAGAAATGGCCCTCTGAAGACTTAACACCAGCTTTGTGGCTGCCAATTAATTTGGTTTGGATATTTGGCATGCTGGGGTGGTCGTCTTAGGAATTCTTTGGCTTAAATGAGCTTGACATGCTCTGACTCTTCATCAGGCAGGCATAATTGTGTCGGTGCTGGAACTGAGCTAAGGTTGCTTACACATAGTCAGTAAACTAGATAATATAATCGATGCCATTCTGCATCGTGCTTTTTAAAAAACCACTGTCCATGAACTTTAGGTTTTAATCGTTTTGACATGTGAACTGCCCCTTATCTTACATTCCGTGGTCATTCCAGCGACAGTCATTGAACGTCGATTTGGATATAAGCATCAGCCAAATAAATGCAATGTGATGTAACGTCTCAAGACATAAATTCTCAGAGGGAGCCAAAAGTTGCAATATTTGCAATTTAGCCTGGTGACAGAAAGACTTCCCAGCATGCACTGCTCCGTTGGTTGCTCGGAGATAAGAATTTTGGCTCTGTGAGGAGAACAGGAATGCATGCATTCGACGAGCAAGCACACGCAGCCACTGATCATTTGATGCAAGTTTATCTCTAATTGCTATTGGGTCGCTTGAGAGTTGCATCGTCCCAATGCACCATCCCGTGGACTTCAGCAACTGGCAGTTTTCTCCTTCAATTCTTGGCCTGTTCCTTGTGCTACTTCCCTGGGTATCTTTTTTGCTACAGTCATTCTTTTGGTGGTGTTTTTACTCTCACTCTTTTTGACTTAACTGTGAAAAATGGAGCACTTTGTTTAAAGTTTAAAGTTCTAAATTTTGAACACATGAGCCAATATTCCGATATACTCGCCTTTATTGGTGCTGAAATATTAGCACTGATTGGACAAACAAACCGCCTTTTCCACACAGATGCTAAAAATGTTACCATTTAAAGTGAAGCCTATTTGGACCCCACCTGCAGGCCTCCTCTTCCCTGCCCGTTCAGAGCTTTTCATTCTTCTGTTTTGGGGAGCTAAAGAGAATCTGGTTGGTACTTTTCCTGTGGGGGCGGGGTAAGTAGGACACCTGGGTCTCCTTACTCCTCCCTGGTTACCCTGGTCCTCCACTTTCCCTGCATGCAACCCTACTTTCACTTCAACCCTAATCCTAGTGCTCAGCCGAATCCCAGCCCTAACTTAACCTTGAGTCCAGAATTAATGCAACCCTATGCCCAGCGACAGGTGCTCAGCTGACACTCAACAACGCTCCTCTCTAGTGGAGAACAGAGTCAGAGTATAATCCTGCTCAGAGACCCTGGGCTTTAGCTCTCGGGCGGCCACCGGCAATCTCACAATAAAACTCGATGACGGCGCTCGTATCGAGTGCACCTGGTAACCTGGGGCAATTTAACCCCGGCGATACAGGGACTGCCTGTCCCATAAGGGCTCGCTTATCCCATCAAAGCACCGCGGTGGATTTTTGTGGCGGTTTTTCTGATGCAGATGAAGCGTTGCCTCTGCACTTTCTCAGGGCCTCCACTGTGCCCAGGTCACACAATCGCCTTGTTATGTGGAGCTCTGTCCATCCACACCCTTGAACCCAGCGAGCCATGGCACTGACTGCAGGTCAGTTTATAAAGAAATTGAACTGAATGATAAACTTTTGGGAACATCTTACTTTTTTTTTTCTATTTCACACTAAAAGTCAGTCTTTGATTGCCTTTTTCAAGAGCTACTGGATATGCTAACTCTGGCTGGTGAACTGAGAATAGGATGCTCAGAACATCACTTTATATTCATGATTAGTCTGCAAAGGAAGTTATGCCCGACATGTTCCTTTTTCATACCTCAAAACACTATTTAAAACCCTGCATATAGCGCTAGACTACATTCATTATTTGTATGATGGTGAAATGTTGTTGTTATTATTGTTAAGTAATATTGCACTTATCATTCCTCCCATTTTTCAAGATTTTTCCCTCTCACCCACCATTAGGTGTGGGCATTTGACGATTTTGATCATTTTCTGTTATTGCAGATATTGGAAAGAGGTTCCACTTCTGTCAGACGCAGTTGTACTGCCGAACAGTTACTCTTGTATTTTCCTGCACAAACACACAGTGCTGTAAAATAACACTCACTGGTGTAAATTGCTTGTTGTAATTCCCATATTGTTGAATGCTTAACGACACCGAACTTGACAGACTGATGCAATTACACCCGGAACACTGCAACACAAAAGAATACAAATCTCAGGCAAAATAGCAAGCTGTGGCCTGTGCAAGACAGCCATAACACCGCCGTTACCCAGAGGTGTTACCTTACCCTGAGATGCCCTTTATACTCCCGGCAACAGGGTTTGAATGGGAGGTTTGAACCCTATTTACCAAAACAGAAACTCACCATAATCATCAGAACTGTAATCTCAGGTGGGGTTGAAGGCACCTGACAATTATATTTTGAAACTTTTTCAACATTTTTAAATGTAGACATAACATTCGTATAATACCTGCTCCAGAAGAGCACGATTCAGATTTTTCATTTCTAAATTTCTATTAACTCAAATTCAATTGGAAATGGGCTGTTTCCTTAATTTAGTTGCATACTGCTAAATAGTTAGACTAAAAAGCCATTTTTTTTCCGGGCCAAGAATATCTCACTAATCCTCCCCGAACCCTAAAGAAATTGCCGTCACCAGTTCAAACGGCACCCCGGGGCCCTGTATTTGTGTCTGCTCCTGAGAACTTTGAAAATGAGCGATGGCGGGGTGCCCTGATGCGCGTTGATTACTGTACGATCGTGAAAGTAACGGTATCTTAGATGAGAGATTAGTGCTGGAGAATGAAAGTAATGTCTCTGAAGATTTATTGACACAAACACAGTATTTTAATAAACTATAATGAAAGGTCATGTCGTCCTCTGATAGTTTGCAGTTCAGTGGGAACTGACTTTTACATTAACTGAGCCTGTCATAATTGACTGCCAGGTACAAGTGGGAGCAGTGATTCAAAAATACAGGGACATTTATGTCGGCTAGTTTTTAACCCATTGGATAAAGTTTGTTCTGTAGTCACCTCTGGCACAGAGAATGCATCATTGCAATACTTTATTTGGGTTAAAGGATTGAAAGAATTTGCTGTGTTTTTCTCATTGAAATCTGCCCAGAGGTTGAATTTCATCCTTTCTGTGCTGAATAGAGCTCCAAACTGCGTCTCCCAAAGTTTCTCTTCCTCCGTGGGATAGGTTGTCTCTTCCTCACCCTCTCCTCCTCTCCTCTTTTCTCATTCTCAGGAGAGCGGCGCAGGATGTCTCGGAAGAAGGCCTTCCTGGTCCTGCTAGCCATTAGCAGCGTTAGCCTCCTGCTCCATCGTGGAGGTCACCTTTTCTGGTGAGAGCCTTATGGATCAAACCTGCCTTCATCCTTTCATTTTATTCCTATTATAAACAAGATTTATATGGGTAATATTTTAAGGTACCTGTATCGGTAGCATCAAATCATGGGAGTATCCAATTTAAAATTATTCTTTTTTTCAGTCTAGGGCCTCTTGGTTGATACTAAATTGGGTGAGAGCTTAAATATTTAGGTCACACTTTAAAATAATGTCTGAGAGACATGATAGCGCAGTGGTCAAGTAGGCTTGACATGGGAACGTAAGGTCCTTAGTTCAAGCTCTGGCCATGATCTTTGCAGTGTGTTCTTAGGCAAAACTGTTATAATTCTGCTGTTGCCTGACCATGTTTTTGTAATAACGCTGATTCCAAGCCATTTTTTCTGATTTTGTCCATACCATGTTTTGTATTTTGCCTGTCTTCCTTTGTTCTGCATTCCTTGCCATATTTCATAGGCTCTGTTTATAGCATCATTCTGGTTCATGTTTATGCCTTTGCCTTGCATTGCAGATTGTCTCCCCTGCCTGGTCATATGTGATGTGACACTTTTATTCCCCAGTCTTGTGTGCCATGCTTTCAGGTGATTTCATGGTTTCTGGGTTTCCAAACATTCCTTCCAATCTCCTTTGCTTCCTTTGCCTTGCTGTTCTATCTTTACTAACAGATACTAACAGATTATTATTTTTGATAAATTACTAACACTAACTAACATTGTTTATTGTACTAACTTACTAAAAAGCACTAGGGATTGTATAGCTGCACATTACTAATTGACTAACGAGCTCTCAGCACTCGCTCTGCTCTAGTCTCCGCCCCTTGCCTTCACTCAGTTTACTTTACTGTGCTTCAGCGTATTCTCCGCACCTGGATAAACACTGTTCTGCCTCTCACTTTGTCCACTTTAAAACTCCCTGACCAGAGTCATCTGTTTGTCATACGTTGTCTGTAATCCCTGTCCGCGTTTTGGCTTTCGCCAATTTCATGTGGCTAGGTACTTCCTCTTATTCATTCCTTTGTTAATTAGTCTGATCCAGCTCACCTGTTCCCCATTATAGCATGTGACTTTCCCTACGTGTATTTAAGCAGTCATTTCACAACCAGCTCTTGTCAGAATGTTTTCCTTGTGCTGCGATCATATATACCTTGTACTCTTTGTGTTAAACTTCTGAGTGGACCGTTCCTGTTTCTGATTTTGGCTTTGTCTTGTATTTTTCTGCACCTGTGTAACAAACCTGTTTTGCCCGACCCTGAGTTTTGTGTTTGCTGCCCTGTGTACGATTTGCATTACGCCCCTGGGATTCTAATTTTGGATTGTGGACTCTGTACCATTGCTTTCTGCCCTGTGGAGGTTCTCCTCCCAGCTTTAAAAAAATACAAGTTTGCTGGATCTCTTGGTTCTCGCGCTTGGTTTCTGAACGCAACCCCACAAAAACACTTCACTTCCACACTCCATGCCTCACTCCACCCAGGTGTATAAATGGGTACCAGCAAATGGTCAAGGAAACTTGACTAAGAGCTGGGGGAGTACCTGCGATGGACTGGCATCCCATCCAGGGGGAGTAGTAATACTCCTAGTCGCTTCATGCCATGGAAACTGGGGTTAAGCACCTGCCTGATGGGCCACTAGGTTCGTAACAGGCTTACTGTATTAAAATAATGTCCATGAGAGTTTAAATTTACTCACATCATTAACTTACAACTAAAAAGTTACTGATATAGCTGGCTGTGGATATGAATTAATTCCTGTACAGCATTAATTCATATCCACAGCTGCATCAATCAGTGAACAAATTTTGTATGGGACCATACGGCATTTACTATTAATGCATGAATGTAAGAGTTTATATATGAATTAAAGACCGCTAATTATTTGTTGAACTTTGTCCAGTGCTTTACTAGTGTAGAGTATACAATTATCAGTTATTAAACACATAAACTAATGATATCTTCATAGTTAATTTATGTGTTTGTATATGATGAACCTGAGTTAACATCTAAATTATTTAATGGTGATTCTTTTAACCTTGTTGGTAGGTTTTTCCTAAAATGCATAGTGTAAAGCATCTGTCTCTGCCTTTTATCTAAATGGATGTAAAATGTGTGTTTGTCTCTCTACTATGACCTGAATGAATGTAAAATGTATTTGTTTCTACTGTGACCTAAATGAATGTAAAATATGTGTTTGTCTGTACTGTGACCTAAATGATTGTAAAATGTGTGTTTGCCTCAACTCTGACCTAAATGGATGTAAAATGTGTGTTTGGCGCTCTACTGTGACCTAAATGAATGTAAAATGTGTTTGTCTTTCTGCTGCAGGACAGTGAAGGTGCTCCATGATGACTGCCCGTGGCTGTCCTCGCCCCCGTCCCTCTCCCCGAAGCCCAAGCACACCAGCGTGGCCTTCCTGAAGACGCACAAGACAGCCAGCAGCACCGTGCAGAACATGCTCTTCCGGTTCGCCGAGAGGCACAACGTCACGGTGGCATTGCCCTTCCAGACCTGCGACCACCAGTTCTGCTACCCGCGGCCTTTCAACACCCGATTCGTCCATCCGCACACCCTGCCGCCGCGAATCATCACCAACCACATGCGCTTCAACCTGTCTGAACTGCGCCGCCTCATGCCCAACGACACTGTCTACATCACTATCCTCCGTGAACCGGCCGCCATGTTCGAGTCGCTCTTCAGCTACTACAACCAGTACTGCCAGACCTTCAAGCGCGTCCCCAACGGCTCCCTGGAGGCCTTTCTGGCCGACCCCTGGCGCTACTACCGCCCGGATGAGTTGGACTCAATGTACGCACGAAACACGCTGACCTTTGACCTGGGCGGAGACAAGGACAGGCCGCCATGGGACGCAGAGTATGCCACCCACTTTGTGGCGGGGATCGAGCGCACGTTCTCGCTGGTGATGATTGCGGAGTACTTCGACGAGTCGCTGGTGCTCTTACGACACCTGCTGGCGTGGGACCTGGAGGACGTGCTGTACGTGAAGCTGAACATGCGGGCTTCCGGGTCCAAGCAGAACCTGAGTCGCGAGCTGCCGGGGCGTATCCGCGCCTGGAATGCGCTGGACGCGCGGCTCTACGACCACTTCAACGCGTCGCTGTGGCGCCAGCTGGATGCTCTGGGGTCTGGGTGCGTGGCCCGGGAGGTGGCCTTGCTCCGGGCCGCGAGGGACAAGATGGTGAAGGGCTGTTTCGGGGGCCGGTTCCCCGAGCTCCGCCCTGCTTCCCTCATCAAGAACAAAGACCTGCGGCCCTGGCAGCCCAGCGCCAAGGTACACATCGTGGGGTATGAGCTGCCACTCAACATCTCTCACGCCGCGGTGGGGAGTGCCGGGGGCGGTGGCAAGACGTCCCGGGATGTTTGCCTAAATCTCATCATGCCAGAGGTTCAGTACACTCGCCTGCTGCTCCGATCGCAGTCCCTTCGCTTCCGGAAAAACTACGCTCAACGCTTACGCGCCTCTGGGTCGCGCCGCCTTTCCCCTCCTTCTCCTCCCACTCGAAATCCCTCCATCCGTACCCACTCCACCCCTTCTCCTGCTGGCAGCCTGATACCTCCCTTCCCGGACAAGCCCCACCCTTCACCTAAGCAGCCATCTTAGGGCTTGGGCTGGTTGTTCTACCACCATTGACCTCCTGCGATGGAGAGCTAATTAGCCTCGAGTCTTAAGCACTATGACCTGCGCTGGTGGATGCTGCCAGGCTGGTCTTGTTCGCTGGTTGCCAAAGTTCACTCTGAGGCACTATTGTGGCTGTGTGCTGTGGTATCTTCAAGGCATACGTCACTATTACTGCCTCTAGCCTCAGCTCTCTGATGCTACCGGAGGACTGGAGCTATCCTCATCACAAGTGACATATCCCAGAATTCTGAGCTCTTCTCACCCCTCCTATGTTAAAGACCACTCAGGGAGCAGTGGATCGAGTTAATCGTGTCCATGTCAGCCCCTCCAACAAGTTTAGAGTCAGAATGTAGGGTGCAGGACTGTTGTACAGCGACTGTACACGACCACTCAAAAGTTTGGGATCACTTGCAAATTTCTTTGTTTTCCAGGGAAAAACACATTTTCATACATTTGACAAACATTTTTTTTCCATTTCACAAATATTTTTATCCATTTCACAAATGATTAGAATTAATCAGATGATTTTCAAAGAATGATCTACATTTTTGCACAGAGGCCTATTATCAGCAACTGTCAGTCCTCTGCATCAATCTCCTGGTATGGCTGCTAATCCAAGTTAAGCATTTTATAAGGCTAATTGATTATTAGAAAACCCTTCTGCAAATGTGTCGCTCACCTGAAAACCATTGAACTAATAAGGGAGAGCAAAAGGGAGCATGGCATTCTTGAGGTTGTTACCTAAAGCATCAGCAGTTGTTTGTTTGTTGACAGGCTCAAAATGGCCAGAAAGAAAGAACTTCCTTTAGAGACCCGTCAGTCTATTGTTGTGCTTAGAAAAGAAGACTATTCAAGGTGAGAAATTGAAAACTTAAAATCTCTTACCATTCTGTCAACTACTCCCTCCAGAGAGCAGCACAAACTGGCACTAACAAGGACAGAAAAAAGGAGTGGGAGGCCCCGATGCACAACTGTGCAAGGAGACAAATATCTAAGAGTGTGTAGTTTTAGACAAATACGCCTCACAGGTTGTCAACTAGCAGCTGCGCGAAATAGTTCCTGTCAAACACCAGTTACAGTATCAACAGTGAAGGTGTTTTTTTTTTTTTTTATGAAGGCAAAGTTTGAAGTACGTATTCATCATTTTCCATTAAAATCCTTATTTCTAATTCAGACAATGTCAGCATGTTCTGTTCATTTGCTATATTTCCTATTCAGACTAATTTCATGTGTGTTTCCATGGAAAACAAGAAAATTTCCAAGTGATCCCAAACTTTTGAGCGGTAGTGCATAGATGCACAGCCTTGCTGTGTTCGCTCCTCTAAGCAAGGCCCACCAAAGCCCTCCTGGACATGACAAAACTGGAGTTATTTTCCTTAGGGAGGCAGCTGCTAGGCCGTAAGACCCTTCCACACCAAGACCTTTAACTGTAAGTGACAGCAATAACGAGGCAAGTATCCACGCTGATAATCCATGACCTTCTGTACATGCCTCTTTGTCATCCGTTATTTTTAAACGTGATGCCCTTCGAATTGGGACAGGTTTCAATCGGCTGTCGTTTTTGCAAGAAAAATCAGTGATAGAGATTCCAACCGTATCATTAGTCACTGTCGCTATATTTGGGGTGTGGACTTCGTCGTTAACTTGATTTAGATTTTTTAATTGTCTATTTATTGTTATCTTTATAGTTAATGCTCTTTTGGTGGATGGGCCTCATTAGTTGTGCGAACCATGTTTCGCAGTCTCGCAAGCGGCAAAATTAATTGGCTGAATGAGTGTTAGTAATTTTGGCCAATCATGATGCGGGGAAAATGTCTGTGATTCGCAGAGCTTGGTGGCCTCATGGTGACTTGGGAACTTAGGATGTCTTAACTACCTCCCATCTTGCTTGGTTACGAGTGCAGCCATTCAGCAGAGTGTGGCTGATCAAGAATATATGTACAATATAAATGAATGAGTTTGATTTACATATGATGGAGGATCTCAACATTATGAGGCCAGTGGCAGCTTGTCTGTCTGTTACCCAGTGCTGCCCACAACAAAATCAATAAGCATGAAAAATTGATATATATCATAGGGTCATGGCTGTCCATCAAAACAACAACAGAAAAACAGCAGATTATGATTTCCTTTCTAATTCATTGCCTACGTTTTATATCTTTGACTCTGGAAAAATACTGGTGATTAAACAATTAATTAACTGTGATCAGAGTCTGTATTTAGACTCTTCAGGAGATGGATTCAGGATGATCCAAAGTAAATAACCGTACTTGTCTCCTTACTTTGTTGAAATGATCTGGGTAATACTGTGATACTCCTTTCATTTTTTATTTATTTATTCTTTTTACAAATGAGTGCATGAACAGGTACCCACTCTGATCCTGGTAATCCTTCAGTCTACTTTACACTTTTTAGCAAGAACTTCTGGGAAGCCTATTGCTGAGTCACCTCTCAATGGCAATCATCACTTTAAATGGTGGCTTGCTGTATTCATTTGCATCCATACCAGAAAACTCTTTACTTTAGTGCTTGTGGCTAACACACTGGCCAGTAAGCATTCATCTTCAGTAAGTACTGAGAGACACAGCAGAAATTTGATTTTTTTTCATCACTGGAAATGAGTACAAAAATGAAGATAGCGTATAACTTATATAATAATATATTGGTAAGTACAACCCCATTTACAAAAAAGTCAGGACACTGTGTAAAAAGTAAATAAGAGAATACAATAATTTTCAAATCATTTTAACTTTATATTGACATGAAAATAGTGCAAAGACAATGTATCAGATGTTGAAACTGATAACTTTTATAGCTTTTTTTTTTTAAATATCAGCGCCATTTTGAATTTGATGACAGCAACATGTTTTAAAAAAGATGGGAAGGGACAGTAAAAGACTGGAAAAGTTGCATGACTCAAAAAAAAAAGACAACCAGCAGAACATCTCACAGCTAATTCGATTATTTAGCAACTGGTCAGTAACATGATTGAGTATATCAAGCCTTTCATAAGTGAATATGGTGAGGGTTTAACCACTCTATGAAAGGCTGCTTGGGGAAATAGTTCAACAATTCAATGTTTTCAACTTGAAATTGCAAAGAATTTGGAAATTTTATCCTCTACGGCACATAGTATCATTTAAAGATTCTGAGAATCTAGGAAAATCTCTGGACGTTTGGGACAAGTCCAAAATCCAATCTTGAATGGCTGTGATTTTCGGGTCCTCAGGCAGCGCTCCATTAAAAACAGACAGGATTCTGTAGTGAAAATCACTGCATGGACTCAGGAACACTTCGGTAAACCATTGTCAATAAACACAGTTGTTACTGCATTTATAAATGCAAGTTAAAACTCTGCCATGTAGAGATTAAAAACCCTATATAAACAAGATCCAGAAACAGTGCCTGCTTATCATGGCCCGAGTTCATGTAAAATGTGCTTATGCAAAGAGGAAAACTGCCTTACGGTTTGATTGATCAAAATGTGAAATTCTTTTTGGAAATCATGGCTGCCATGTCCTTTGGACTAAAGAGGAGGGGGCCATCCGGCTTGTTATCAGCAAACAATTCAAAAGCCAGTGTCAAGATAGTATGGAGATGCATTAGTACACATGGCATGGGTAACTTGTGCATCCGTGAAGACACCAATAATGGTGACGATATATACAGGTTTTGGTGCAAGATTTACTGCCATACAGATGCCTTTTTATGGGAAGGCCTTTCTCATTTCAGTAAAACCATGCCAAATACCATACTCTGCACATATTACAACAACCTGTCTCTGTAGGAAAAGAGTCTGGGTGCTAAAGTGGTCCAGACCTGTCATCCACTGACAACATTTGGCACATTATGAAACGAAAAGTATGACACAAGAGGCCGCAAAGTATTGAGCGGGAAAACATTATTCTTTCAAAACTTCAGCTGTTGGTCTCCTTAGTTCCCAAATGCTTACAGAGTCTTGATTAAAGAAGACAAGATATAATACAGTGGTAAACATGCCCTTGTGCCAACTTTTTTGAAATGTGTTGCTGACATCAAATTAAAAATGAGCACATATTTTCCAAAACCAATAAAATATCTCAGTTTCAACATCTGATATATCGTCTTTGTACTATTATCAAATAAATATAAAGTTCAAATGATTTGAAAATCATTGAATTCTGTTTTTATTTACATTTTACACAGCATCCCAACTTCTTTGGAAATGGAGTTGTACATGCTAATGGGTGTCATTACCATTTTAGCTCAATTTTAATGGTACAATCGCTGTTTAGACTGATACATTTGTACGAGAACATTTTACAATATATTTTATGGTGATGGTTGCTATAGTGTAAAGTGTTTCATGTAGCTTCAATGTTTTAATTTTTAGCGTTAAATAAGCAACGTTCCCCGTGGAAATGGGCCTTGAATGGAGGGTTTATCAGCAGGGGCAATGACATAGAAACATAATTATTCCCTACTTAACTAAACCCTGAGCAATAATGATCCTGTACACAGCAGAGAGGCCATTTTCTCTGTTGGAGGTTTGTGTTTGAATGAGCCTCAGTCAAGGAAGGAATAAGGCCTGTTAAGGTCATTCCTGGAAATAAATCCCTGAAGTGAATGCTGTCGCTCTGTCACTGAAGCAATATTTTCTTTGGTACCTCAACTCTTGGCAGAGTTCATAATCAAAAATGGATTAAAGAGCAAAATGTACAGTGTCCATACCATTGAATGATATAAACTCAATGGTTAATACAGATTTTTTTTTTCTGGTTGTGAAGGTATGTGTCTGTGCTTGTGGGCATTGTGGGATTGAGGAGGAACAGACTCTCACTGCAGAGGTTAGTGGACAGCTGCTATGCTTTCTGGAGCAGGGACCAGATCCTGAGGTAGCCGGTAACACTTTACAATAAGGGTAAATTAGTAAATGCAGTAATAAGCATTAACTACGAATTAATTAATAGTTAACTAATGCATCAGAGAGCTAAATAAGCAGTAGGTAACCTTAACTAACCATTTATTTATGCTCTTTCACATCCTTATTATGAAGTTGAAAACATCCCTTAAGAATCTCTTAAGTAACACCTCAAACTATCAAACTATTCAATAATGTACAAATTAATACCTTAGTTAACATGAACACCATTAGTAAATGATTAGTTAACTGTTGGACCAATTAGTTTACTGTTAACTGATAGTTAATGCTTCTTACTGCATTAGCTAATGTTAATTAATGTACCTTTATTGTAAAGTATTACCAGGTAGCCTACTACATTAGTGTTAGCACAGGTTCTCTGTCTAAAATTTTGGTAAAGGGTCTTGCCAAAGGATGTAACAGCTACCCTGATCTGATTTTGGCCACAGTCGAGCCCATATTTTGAGCCAGAGAGAGTTTAATGATCACACTTTCTTTTTGAATATTGAAAGTTATCAGGCTATATATTTAGCTACCACAGTCAGAAACAATCTGGTGGTTCATGTTTCATGCCAAAATCATCTGAGATTTTACACAGATTTTTACATAAAATTATTTATGCTGCAATTCAGCGAAAACTCTTGTTGAGCATTGTTCTTGACTTGTGTAACATTTCGGATATCACCTATAATCAAATTTTTGCTTTTGTCTGGATGAAGATATTGCTCGCCCCCACATTTTTCTCTGAATTGTATGTGCCATGTAAGAGCTGTATTTAGACCCATCCCGTTAAAATAGGTTGTATTCATCAGGTTTGAAACATCGCTGTTGACAATCAAATTGTGAGATCTCTTGAAACCTTTATGCTGAAGTTTGTTCCGCTAAATTTCACACTAGCAGTTGCTGCAGTTTTTATAATTTGCCAAATTTACCTACCTCCTGAAGGAGCACAGCTCTCATTTCACTCAGTAAGAAGTGTTAAATCAACTCTTCAAGAGCACAGCTAATCCCATTTAGGATCAAATGTTGTCATGTAGAGTTGATTTCAGACTGGTCAATTTTAAAAATATAACAATTGCATGTTTGAAAGAAGAATATTCACGTGCTCACGAATGTTCATAAAAGCCGCCACAACCTGGCTGGGGTCCTCAATCTTACCCAGAAAGGGACTGGTGTGTGTGTGCAGGCTTTCATTCCAACCAAGCAGTTACACACCTAATTCTACTAATTGACCTTTACAGTCTATGCTAAAGACCTTGCTTAGTCTTATCTGGTGTGTAACTGCTAGGGTGCAATGAAGTTCTGTACCCACACCGGCCCTTTCTGGGTAAGATTGAGTACCACTGCAACATGAGGTTTCCACAAAATGGCTGCCCTGGTAATACATGTAAAACGGAGAGACAGAAAATGCTTTGAATGTGTTAAAGAGACTGCATTATCAAGAGTAATATACTGCTCAACTGAAAATATGGGGGTCATTTTGGCAATTTTGCATTGAAATATTGACACGTTTTAATCTTGAACAATTTAGTTATTTTTAATGAAGGTGTACCCATGCATCAGAATGCAACCAAGAGGGAGTAATAAAAAAGTGCTTCTAAATCCATGTTTGTCGGTCTCTAGTTGCTTGCAAAAATAATTAGCCTTGTTGTTACTGGGAGCTGAGCTTAAGCAGGATTTGTATTGTGTTAGCACTCTTGCGTTAGGCTGTAGCTGCTTGAGAGTACTTGTAGTCAATACAAGATACTGCTCTGACACCAATCCTCTCATTGTATCCTGTAGTGAGAAAACCAGTCATTGAATGAATGATTCGGCCGTTGGTGTTTTTTGTTTGTATAATACTGATTCCTTTTATGGGCACCGACAATGCTCTCTGCAAGGTAAGTCACATGAATTGCTTCAATGTATTGATTCTATATAGAAATTAAAGAAGGATGGGTTGTGTGGTGATGCAACAGGCAGTATGAATGTCGCCAGCTCAAATCCGGCCTGGGGCCTCTGTGTGGAGATTCCTTGTTCCCCTCCTGTTTATGTGGGTTTTTCCACATACTCTGGTTTCAGTCCAAAGACATGCATGTTAGGCCAATTGGATACTAAAAAAATTGGCTCTTTGGGAATATGCGGTATAGATAATGGGTGATTGAGGCAAATTCTCTAGGATAAACAATAATAATGCAATGTAATATTAGCAATAATGACCTGATCAAATTGAAGCACCATAAATAAAACCCCATAAGTCACACTTGATTTGACTTGACTTGTGGGGTTTTAGTAATCAGTGCTTCAATTATGATTTCACTATAGGGATGGTGCACATTCCTTGACATACTGCCCTCTAGCTGCTCGTCTGCATACATTAGTATTGATGTATGGAATAATGTATGTATGAACCATGGTTTTATTAGCAAGTTTTATCACAGCAGAGATTGGATGATTGGAGGAAGCAGTCAGTGAAGTCAGACAACTGCTAAAACATTTATAGTAGCCGAGCCACGTTCTGCGAAACGGGCGCCTGTACTCCATGGGTGTCAGCAGTGTTTTTAATCGACATTACAAGGATGAAAATTCTGCAAGACAGAAATGTGGTCCAAACTATATAGTATACTGACATTCAAGCGGATACAAAATGAGCTTAATATTGCATTGTATAGAGGAGTAGAAAAACAAGAGAGATTTAAGTATAAATCTGGGGATTTTAATGCAACTATATTTGGGGGTTAATTTAATTGACCACAATTGTTCTGTGGTTTTAAAAATTACGCAAAGAGTTTTACAGAACAGGAACTTATTTGATGTTCTGTTCCTGAATTAGAACAAGGTCCTTACCAAATCGACAAATCTGATAAAAACCTCACCACAAATGAACTAATTCTGATAGACCACTTTGTCAAAAAGAAGAAATTTATTGAAAGCATACAAACATACAAGCATATATTAGGTTTGGAGACATGGCTCTGTTCAGAAAGGTCCCACCCCGTCCAGTATGGAACCGAAGCAGCAATTTGGCAATGGTCCATCCGCATTTAACCAAATTTCCATTCATTTAGTATGAAGGGGACTCAGAGTGAGAGTGTTTGGGTGGAGGGGGCGGCTGTTATGGATGGGACTCCTGTCTGCCACAGCGTCGTCTGAGCAAAGCCCTCACTCAAGTGCCCCCATCTTACACAGGCCCTGAGAGAGAGAGAGAGAGAGAGAGAGAGAGAGAGAGAGAGAGAGAGTGTCTGGCTCTGGGAGTCTCTCGCTCAACACAAAGAAAGCGACCTCACTGTCGATAACCCCGATACGGCTCCCCGTCTGAGGGGTCCCAGCTAAGTGTTCCAGCTGGACACTGGCCGGTTTTCAGAGTCTTGAATCGCTCAGTCGCTCTCCTTCTCTCCCTCGTCAAGCTGCTATCACTCCGCTCGGTTATGGTTACCTGAAGCACACACACAAAAAAGGCTAAGTATCAATATTGAGTTGTTGGGTCAGGGATAATTTGCACACTGAGCGGGTAATAAAAGTGAGCTCGAGAGGCGATGATGGTGTTCGTGTATGTCGGCGTGTAATCTGACCCTCTCTCTCTCGCTTTAATGGACTCTTTCACTTTCTCCACAGTCAATCCATCCATTATTGCCGCTTTTCTTTTCGCAGCCGGTCCCAAGAGTGATTTAAATGTAGATACTCCAGGTTGAATGGGCAGAGTCCCGTCGTAACGTCTTATAAATGTCTGTCTCTCTCTCCTGGAGTTACAATAGCGCCCCCCCCCCCCCCACCCCCCCAGCGCAGTTGAATGAAATGTTCTGTTTGTAGAATGAGATAAGACATATCAAAGATGGCGCATCTTTTGAAAAGATCTCATAGCTCTGGCAGCATGGCTCCGCCATGTTCTTTGCCAAGACATTACCGGCTGCACTTGATGTCCTGTGCAGTTCTCAGGACAGGTATTCAGCCTCCTCTGCAGAATAATTGGCTTATTTTCACTGCTAAACAATTAAAAAGGGAACTTCTTAGCTGAAAAAACGTCCATGTTGCCTGAAAACGGAGTCAGCCCAAATGTGAACGCATCAAGTAAAAATGGACATTTCATGACACTGTGATTTTTGGCACTTTTTACTTGATCTGCAATAGCAGTTTACTTGTTACGTGATTCCATTGAAACTAATCAGTGAATCGCTCAAATTTTTTAGAGAAATCACTCTAATTTTTTGTAGGTACATAAAGCAAACAATAGAAAAAAGACAACAACAAAAAAAAGTCCAAGTGTCGTGAAATGTCAAGATTTCCTTAATGTATTCACAAATGCTAACTTTGTTAAGTTGGAGAATTGCAGTTTCACTGCTGCAGTAATTTCACTGCTGTAGCCCAGTCAAAAGCTTCTAATCATTCAACTCAATTCACCCACTTTCTTGGCGGCGCATTACATCTGATTTTGAGGGCAAAGCATGAACAAGCAAACAACTCCTTCTCTCTGTGAGCAAGGTCAAAGGTCAGTTTTCTGGATCACACATCGCCCTGGACACACATGAATGAAACACATGAACAAATGAAGTCAGGTTTAACCCTGAGATATATGGATGTTTTCCCCATGCATCCTTGGGTCTCTACACACTGTTATTTATGAAACATAGATTGAGCTAATGTCTCGTAAAATTGAACAGAATATACTATGAACATTATAACCCCATGAAAATGTACTTTTAGGAGAAAAAAAAACCATTTGGCGAAGGGCATTCAACCTTTTCCAGACCGGGTTGGTGAGGGTGCGGGCAATCACACACCTAATTACACTAATCAAGGTTTTCAGCTAAGAATTTAGATTATCAGAAAATACTCAAATTCTTCATTTCATGAGCCGTGAAATATTAATATTTTATAATATTCATCAGTAATTAGCTGTCATTATTAGGCCCACTAATCAACATTTTGTCTCCTCTGACTGGCATGCATGGCTAAAGTCCAAGCCTGGCTCTTTGGACCTGCCACCTCCTCATCCCCTGATCTCATTTGCTGTGCAACTTGTCCTCTCCCTCCCCACCTCAACCCCCAGGGTTCCCTTGAAAAAGAGATTTCAATCTGAACAGGACTTCCCTGATAAAATACAATAAATACATTCCTTTAGATCAGGGGTGGGCATCACGGTCCTGGAGGGCCGGTGTGTATGCAGGATTTTATTCCTATCAATTCCCCTGACTAATTGAGTTAATTGATTGCATGCACAAACATAGATTTTCGCAATGATTCGATCAAAGGAAAATGTTTTATGAAGGGAGACAAGACTAGTCTTTGTAGTTTCATGATAATTTAAAGAAATGCACATGAAACGTCAGATTTCATAAATGGTTTGGCTAATTGAGACAATCAACTAATTAAAGACCAGACGTTGGCGTGAAAACCAGGGACAGATACGGCCCTCGCTGCCCACCTCTGCCTTAGATGTACAATAGGCCCTCACATATAGTCGGGTCAAGATATGGAAAATACCCCCTAACCCCCCAAAAAATTGCAACAAAAGGTGTCTCAACTGATTCTAGTAGGTTTTAGTGTACTTATTAACATACTAAAAGTTTACCTAAGTAGGACCCCTGGAAAAGCGTTTTTTTCAAAATGGCGTCCAAGATGGCTTCTGAAAGCTCTGAATGATCATAACTTTGTAACTATCAACTCAAATTTGATGATTTTGGTGTCTGTTCCTAGGTTTTTTGGGGGCAAAGAACACATTAAGATCATAAAAAATGATGTTAGCCTATTATGTAACACACAAATCTAATATGTACCAATGTTTTGGGGTTGAGGGGGAATTTTCCATATATTGACCTGACGAATGTGTCGAACTGATGTTAATGTACATGCCTTTGAATTAGTTGGAAACAAGATCATTGAAGATACAATTGGAAAGATTACCTTGGGTGGTAAGTCTAATTATACGCTATCTTCACTGCGCCATACCATTTTCACCAAGAAAGTGGCAACTGCCGAAGCATTTGTCACCCCTGAAAGGCTTCCCCCAGCATCACCAGCTACAAGATTCCATAGCCTACGTGTGAACTTTCAACTTATGGTATGGATAAAGAAGGCAAATGAAATTAACCCAACTGAATGGGGATGGAAACCGGAAATGATCAGTTAATTCCAATTATGACCCAAGCCAATGTCGCGCTTGACAAACTCCTGAAAATTATCAATTGCAACTGTTCAGGGGGTTGCAAATCCTCTCGATGCAGCTGCAGACGCTATGGACTCCCCTGCACTGCTGTTTGTGGCCCTTGCCAAACTGAAAACTATGACAATCCAAATAACACTCAAGAGGTCGATAATGAGGAGGAGGATGACACTCAAAATTGAGTGCTCTAAAACAAAGGACAACTGTGCTTGTGCATTAGGTGATAGTGGACTGCTGAGGTTTATGAATTCAATTTCATAATGATTCAACAGCTCAGTGATATCCAAAGTTGTCTTAATGTGTTCTTTGCCCCCAAAATATATGGAAAATTCCCCCTCAACCCCAAAACATTGGTACATATTAGATTTGTGTGTTACATAATAGGCTAACATCATTTTTTATGATCTTTATGTGTTCTTTGCCCCCCAAAACCTAGGAATAGACACCAAAATCATCAAATTTGAGTTGATAGTTACGAAGTTATGATCATTCAGGGCTTTCGGCAGCCATCTTGGACGCCATCTTGAAAAAAACGCTTTTCCAGGGGTCCTACTTTGGTAAACTTTTAGTGTGTTAAAAAGGGCAATAAAAACAATAAAAACAATAAAAAATCAAAATCAGTTGAGAAACCTTTTGTTGCAGTTTTTTGGGGGTTAAACTGTATTTTGACCTGACTAATATAACAGTTTTCTTGCAAATCCTCTGCAAAACATTCAGCCTTCGCCCTCAGCGAGCTTTTTTCCAGCAAAGACATTTGATGTATAAAAATCAAAGAAATAGACCACAGGACTGCATAGGCCAATGAGCTTCCTTGTGTCACTCAGAAATAAATGTACAAAAAAAAAAAAATTGCTCACATATTCAGGCAGAAATGGCTGAAATAAAATGAAAAAAGATGAATAGTTGATGGAAGTGATTTGCAAGAGACAGCATTTTTTCCGAAAGAAAATTCTTTAAAAGGGAAACGGAATGGCCATTTTGTGAATATAGGGAATGAACAAAAACAATGGGATTAGATTGGCTGTATGCTAATGAGGAATGTCTTCTGGTCCGCAAATCGGTGGCAAAAAAAAAAAAAAAACTTTGCGTACCCAGAACCAAGGGAATGAGGCAGTGCAGAGGCCCTCAGTGACCAGGACACGGGTTATGTTTTTCTTACCACCAAGGGTATGTATGTCCCTGTTGTGAATCTGTCTTTGCTATGCCATGTCCCATGATTTATGCCCATGCCCATGTTTAAGTTCTGTGCCTTGTTTTGATTGACCCATGTGTTTAGTGACCTCTGCTCATGTCTGACCATTCTTTGATTATGTATTGTGTCTTGGTAATTTGGATTTCATGTTTTACTTGCCATATTTTTGTTCTGTTTATTCATAGCCAGGTTTTCATTTCTATGCCATGTTCTCCTTTCCATGCATTGCACTTTGTCTCCCCCGTCTTGTCTTGAGTGTTGTATTTGCTCACGGTCCCTTGTTTAGCGTGCCACTCATTCGGGTGATTTATTGGTTTCTGGGTTTCAATCTTCTTTCAATATCCCGTGTTCTTCCTTCCTCTTACTTCTGCTATCTTACTAACACATACTAACAGTTTGTTATTTTGATAATTACTAACCAACACTAACTTTGTATATTATGACTAACTTACTAACAAGCACTCGGGATTGTATAGCTGCACTTACTAATTGACTAACGATTTCTCTGCATTCGCCCTAGTCTAGTCTCCGCCTCTTGCCTTTCCCTGATTATCTCTGCTGCACTTTCTGTGGGTCTCCACAAACTGCTTCATGCTTTCCTTTCTCTAATCTATACACTTTTAGTATTCCGTGACGGGAGCTGTTAGTCTGTCCATAGGTTTGTCTTGTGATCCCTGTCTGCGTTTTGGCTTCGGCCAAATTCATGTAATTAGTTTGTTCCTATTGTGTCTCTCCATGATTATTGTTTCCATTGATTGCACCTGTGTTCCCTAGTCATGTGGTTACCCAGAAATGTATATTAGATGTTCGTTTGTTACACTTCCTTTGTCAGATCGTTCTTCCATTGCTTACCTGTGCCACGCTTCTCTCGCCTTGTATCATTGTGATTATATTTCTGACTGGACCGCCCTGGACTTCGAGCTTTGCCTTCTCCGCCCTGGACTTCGAGCTTTGCCTTCTCCCTGTACTTTGCCGCTGTCTTGTTTATTGACCCATTTTTGTCTGACTACGAGTTTTGTGATTGGTGCCCAGTTTACAAACCTGGATTACGCCCTTTGGATTCTGACCTTGGATTGCAAACTTTGCACTGTTGCCAGCTCTGTTTTCCCCCCTCAGAAATAAAGCCTCCTTTTTGTATTTTACTGGTTGTCGCTATTGGTTCATTTCATACATCCTCACAGTCCCTGTTTCAAGAAACAAACAAATGCAAATGAGCTTCTTTACAGCACTTCAGGAACAGACTTGACCACAGCCCACATTTTTCCAGGGAAATGAATCTTTAGAACTGATCAAATCACATCACTAGAGGTGTTTTATTTTAAATACACTGCTCAAAAAAAATGAAAGGAACACTAAAAAACACATCCTAGATCTGAATGAAATTCTTATTAAATACTTTATTCTTTACATAGTTGAATGTGCTGACAACAAAATCACAAAAAAATCAATGGAAATCAAATTTTTAACCCATGAAGGTCTGGATTTGGAGTCACACTCAAAATTAAAGGGGTAAAAACACACTACAGACTGATCCAACTTTGATGTAATGTCCTTAAAACAAGTCAAAATGAGGCTCAGTAGTGTGTGTGGCCTCCACATGCCTGTATGACCTCCCTACAATGCCTGGGCATGCTCCTGATGAGGTGGCAGATGGTCTCCTAGGGGATCTCCTTCCAGACCTGGACTAAAGCACCGGCCAACTCCTGGACAGTCTGTGGTGCAACGCGTTGTTGGTGGATGGAGCGAGACGTGATGTCCCAGATGTGCTCAATTGGATTCAGGTCTGGGGAGCAGGCGGGCCAGTTCATAACATCAATGCCTTCGTCTGGCAGGAACTGCTGACACACTCTAGCCACATGAGGTCTAGCATTGTCTTGCATTAGGAGGAACCCAGGGCCAACCGCACCAGCATATGGTCTCACAGGGGGTCTAAAGATCTCATCTCGGTACTTAATGGCAGTCGGGCTACCTCTGGCGAGCACATGGAGGGCTGTGCGGCCCCCCCAAAAGAAATGCCACCCCACAGCATTACTGACCCACTGCAAAACCGGTCATGGGGGAGGATGTTACAGGCGGTAGAGCATTCTCCACGGCGTCTCCAGACTCTGTCACGTCTGTCACATGTGCTCAGTGTGAACCTGCTTTCATCTGTGAAGAGCACAGGGCGCCGGTGGCGAATTTGCCAATCTTGGTGTTCTCTGGCAAATGCCAAACATCCTGCACGGTGTTGGGCTGTAAGCACAACCCCCACCTGTGGACGTCGGGCCCTCATATCATCCTCATGGAATCGGTTTCTGACCATTTGAGCAGACACATGCACATTTGTGGCCTGCTGGAGGTCATTTTGCAGGGCTCTGGCAGTGTTCCTCCTGTTCTTCCCTGCACAAAAGCGGAGGTAGCGGTCCTGCAGCTGGGTTGTTGCCCTCCTATGGCCTCCTCCACGTCTCCTGATGTACTGGCCTGTCTCCTGGTAGCGCCTCCATGCTCTGGACACTACACTGACAGACACAGCAAACCTTCTTGCCACAGCTCGCATTGATGTGCCATCCTGGATGAGCTGTACTACTTGAGCCACTTGTGTGGGTTGTAGAGTCCGTCTCATGCTACCACTGGAGTGAAAGCGCCGCCAGCATTCAAAAGTGACCAAAACATCAGCCAGAAAGCATAGGAACTGAGAAGTGATCTGTGGTCACCACCTGCAGAACCACTCCTTTATTGGGGGTGTCTTGCCAATAATTGCCAATAATTTCCACTTGTTGTCTATTCCATTTGCACAACAGCATGTGAAATTGATTGTCAATCAGTGTTGCTTCCTAAGTGGACAGTTTGATTTCACAGAAGTGTGAATGACTTGGAGTTACATTGTGTTGTTTAAGTGTTCCCTTTATTTTTTTTGAGAAGTGTATTTTCCTGGCAGCTATGACACCCATCTTGCCCAAAATGACTTGCAAATGAGAATGCACTTTCGTTGAATCTGCAGAGAAAAAAATTTACACTCTTATGACATCTAGTGGCAGGAACGTGATGCATTTACAAAACAAATAATTCTGAGACGATATGCTCAGGAAGACGGGGCGCAAACGTACTTTACTGAAAAGCAAATTCACGAAGAACACGACAGCTTTAATGACAGAGAGAAATCTTCTGGTGCGACAAAACAGAAATGTCTAACCTCATTTAAGAAACCTCATGGAATTGCCCTGTTTAACACCCGGTGTTGAATAAGGGTATCAAATGTTTATTTTTTGGGTAGCCGATGAGCCAAATAATGTTAAATCTGCATGTTTTCAGATTTTTATACATTTAAAATTTTCTTGTGGTTATGTGTTTAATTTTTTTTAGCTAATTAATTAGCTAATTACCTACTTATACTGAATGAATGAATGAATGGACATAACATTCGATCATTACAAAGAAATTAATCATTTTATCAAAGCAAATTATTCGCGAATGATCAACATTTAGTGACCAATCGTTCATTCGTTTAATTTTTATGGTCAGTGGAAGTATGGAATAACAGTATTTCTTGGGGTAAAGAGCAATTTATGTTTCATCTCATATGGAAAAACTATTCGCCCGCGCCGCAAACCTTTTACGCATATGGAAATGTTACAAGCAACTTGTAAATAATATTCTTGCGAGAACTTGTTACGAAAAACACGGGTGGAACACACTAGGGGAACATGAACGTGGAAACGTGAGCGTGAACTTGGAAACATGAGCTAGAACGGAAGGGAGACACAAGAGGGGAGTGAGACGCCATAAGCGGGAATCCAAAATAAATTTTATTAACATAAACACAGAAATAAACCAGGGGGGAAAAGGGGCACTCAGGCCAACAAAAACACTGTGCCTAGCACTGACGCAGGAGAACTCAAGAATCCAAAACACAACATACCAGGGGAACAGACTCCGAACAAGACATGGAACGAGACTTGACACATGGAACGAGACTAGAGACAAACAGAACTCTGGAAGCTAGGCATACTCACAAGACAAGACAGTTGGCACAGCTGGCAGATGGCTAACTCGGGTGGCACAGCTGGCCAGGAGAAGGGTAAAGGAGAACATCAGGAGGGGGACAGACAGGACACAGGGCTCAGGGCAGGCAGGAACGCTGGGGCTATGGCTTGGGCTATGACAATGGCTATGGCATGGCTTGGCTTGGCTTGGGCTTGGGACTGTGGCTATGGCTTGGCTTGGGACTGTGGCTATGGCTTGGCTTGGCAGGTGCTCAGGACAGGCAGGGCTTGGCTGGTGCGCAGGATAACTCGAGACAGGAGGAAGACTGGCACAAGGACACAGAAGACGCTGGAGGAGACAGGGGGCACCAGGGGCTTGAATGCAGAAGGGCAGGCTGGACAGGGAAGGAGGCTGAACTTGGGGGGGGGGACCAGAGGAGAAGGGCACGAAACAGAGGGAGGGGGAATGCGTGCGAGCGTGATGCGGGTGTGATGCGTGGGTGCGTGCGAAGTCAGATCTGCTGACGTGTAGAAACAGCTCAAACATATAGGGCAGGGGCACACACAGACACAGGTGTTGAAACTTAATCCAATTAACAAGGGGTGGAACATGAGGGAAACCAATTACAAGAAAACATTAACATTAACACTCAGACAAGGATCACAAGACAATCCCAAAGATGGGATAAATAAACTGGATAAAAGACTCCTAAGTGTACAGAAAAAGAGCCAGAACAGATTATAAGAATGCAGAGATCCTGCGGGAAAACTTTAGCAAAGCCAGTGAACAGTAAAGCGAGGGGCGGAGCTAGAACAGAGCGACTGCTGAGAGATAATTAGTCAATTAGTAAGTGCAGCTATACAATCCCGGGTGCTCGTTAGTAGATTAGTATTATATACAAGGTTAGTTTGGTTAGTAATTTTAGAAAACAACAAACTGTTAGTAATGTTAGTATGAATAGAAAAGCAAGGGGAAACTAGCAAACGAGAACAGAAGGAAGGATGAAACCCAGAATCCATTAAATCACCCGAAATAGTGTCACAATCAATTAACACAGAAACTGATACAAACAATGACGCGACCGGGGAGAAAGCAAAGACAGTACATGGGTAAAACGTGGACTGGACTACACAGGAGAGGAATGAAATGTGAACACTAAGACATGGACTAAAAACTGACATACCAAAATGATAGAAACCTAAAATTGACTAACCAGACAGACACTCAGACCACGGAACACAACAGAACTCGAGAGGAGAGGATTGCCAGCGCGATGTGCACAAAATTTGAAACCGGCCTTTGGACCTTTGAAAGCGTTTCACATTGGATCGATGTTTTTCATGATTCTTACAGCTTTTTTGAAGATTTTTGATGATGATTTTCCGCAAGATAAAAAGCAAATTTCACAGAGTATTTATTTTTTTCGCGAAGGTCTAGGAGTTTATTTATGTTAACTTACTCAAACAGTAACAATCTTCCAAAAATTAAACGGATTGGTGACATTGTGTATAGTTCTTATCACGGTGATACATTAATGAGAGTAGATATTTCATGGGGAAATTTAAAATATGGATAGTTTCAAAAAAGGATGCAATTAAATATACAAAACCCAAAACCAGTGAAGTTGGCGCGTTGTGTAAATCGTAAATAAAAACAGAATACAATGATTTGCAAATCCTTTTCAACCTATATTCAATTGAATACACTGCAAAGACAAGTCACTTAATGTTCGAACAGGTAAACTTCGTAATTTTTTGCAGATTTTTTTAAAATTTTTTTATTTTTTATTTCGGCATGATTGTAAATCATTTCATGACAATTTCAACACGACACAACATGTATCATGACCGAAAGGATCGCGGGGGAAGCGAAATCGCTTATCAGAGTCCCGCCCCCAGCTTCCAGAAAAAACAGTTTGGTTATGGTTAAAATATCATAAGAATTATAAATCTCAGCAGAGTTAATGTCCATGTACGCTACGTTTTAACTTCAGAAAGTAAGATGATGAAATTTATGAATATCATAAGAATTATAATTGCAGATTAAGTGAGTGTTCATATAACTTAGATTCAAATGCCACTCTTGATCCAAAGCGACATTATCCCGAAACCCCATTCTTGATCATTTGATTTGTTCCAGCTGATTTGGAGTAGATGAGAGGAAGCAATGATACCTGATCTATGCTTGGATCTCTTGACCAGTCCACATTTTCATCACCTGGGTTGACCCTTCCCTTATCGGATGTAATGACTTCTTGCAGTTTGACCAGTCCATCGTTGCCTTCCTTAACGTCAAGCCCAATTTTATTGAGCTTTCTGACAAAGGTGGCCATGCCATTCCAGATTTTCTTTATCCTTTGATCGATCAAATGCAGTCCAAACCCCAATGATAGCAGACCCACAATCATGAATCCAGTTATATTACTAATGATCTTCAGCAGTCGCCCTGTTCTAGTCTCCGCCTCTTGCTTTTCTATTCACTGGCTTTCAAGTTTTCTTGCAGAACCTCTGCATTCTCATTATCTACTCTGGCTGTAATTCTGTACACTTAGGAGTCTTTTTATCCAGTTTATTTATCCCGTCTTTGGGATTGCCTTGTGATCCTCGTGTGTGTGTTAATGTTTATCTGTTTCATGTATTAGGTTTCCCTTATGTTCCACCCCTTGTTAATTATATTAAGTTCCTGCACCTGTGTCTGCCCGTGCCCCCTGCCTATATCTGTCTCCCTGCAGCAAGCCAGTTCAGATCTGACTTCGCTCCCGCCTGCTTCACACCACTCCTGGCCCTGTGCACTTTCCCTCTGGTCCCCTCATCTCTTCTTTGTGTTCTTCAGCCACATTACTTACTTACACTAACGCATTCCCAGCCCAGCCTTCCCTTCCTGCTGCATTCAGCCCCTTGTGCCCCCTGTCTTCCGAGCCCCGTGTGCCACCTCTCCAGTCCCCAGTGTGCCGGCCGCCTTCGCCGGCTTCCGAGCCAGCATTCCTGCTGTCCTGTCTGCCCCCCTACTGATGTTCTCCCTGACCCTTCTCCCGGCCAGCTGTGCTTCCCGAGTTAGCCATCTGCCAGCTGTGCCCACTGTCTCGTCTTGTGCCTGCCCTCTGCCTTTTCCGAGTGTCCCTTAGCTCCCTTTTCCGAGTGTCTCCTAGCTCCCTTTTCCGAGTGTTCCCTGGCTCCCTCTTCCTAGTGTCCACTAGTCCTGTCCTGAGGTGTCCCGAGTCTGCCCCTTGTTTTCTGGTTTTTGGATTCCTGAGTTCTCCCTCCTTCAGTGCTGTAGCACGGTGTTTCCGTTGGCCGGTGTGCCCGGTTTTTCCCCCCTGTCTGGTTCCCTGTTTATTTAATAAATTATTATTTTGGATCCCCGCATCTGGCGTCTCTCCCTTTTGTCCTCCAGTTCCCTTTGTTTCTGAGTTTTCCCGAGTGTTCCCAGTGTTTGCCCCTGAAATCGGTAACAGAACGGGCTAATTGGGAACAGGTGCGTGCCATGATTGGGTATAAAAGCTGCTTACCTGAAATGCTCAGTCTTTCACAAACAAGGATGGGGCAAGGGTCACCACTTAGTGAACAAATGCGTGAGCTGATTGTCGAACAGTTTAAAAACAACATTCCTCAACGAGCTATTGCAAGAAATTTAGGGATTTCATCATCTACGGTCCGTAATATCGTCAAAAGGTTCAGCGAATCTGGAGAAATCACTGCACGTAAGCGACAAGGCCGAAAACCAACATTGGATTCCCGTGACCTTCGATCCCTCAGGCGGTACTGCATCAAAAACCGACATTAGTGTGTAAAGGACATTGCCACATGGGCTAAGGAACACTTCAGAAAACCACTGTCAGTAACTACAGTTTGTAGCTACATCTGCAAGTGCAAGTTAAAACTCTTCAATGCAAAGCGAAAGCCATTTATCAACATTACCCAGAAACGCCGCCGGCTTCGCTGGGCCCAAGCTCATCTAAGATGGACTGATGCAAATTGGAAAAGTGTTCTGTGGTTTGACGAGTCCACATTTCAAATTGTTTTTGGAAACTGTGGACGTCGTGTCCTCCGGACCAAAGAGGAAAAGAACCATTCGGACTGTTATAGGCGCAAAGTTCAAAAGCCAGCATCTGTGATGGTATGGGGGTGTATTAGTGCCCAAGACACGGGCAACTTATACATATGTGAAGGCACCATTAATGCAGAAAGGTACATTCAGGTTTTGGAGCAACATATGTTGCCATCCAAGCAACGTCTTTTTCATGGACGCCCCTGCTTATTTCAGCAAGACAATGCCAAGCCACATTCTGCACGTGTTACAACAGCATGGCTCCGTAGTAAAAGAGTGCGGGTACTAGACTGGCCTGTCTGTAGTCCAGACCTGTCCCCCAATGAAAATGTGTGGCGCATTATGAAGCGTAAAATACGACAACGGAGACCCCGGACTGTTGAACAACTTAAGCTGTACATGAAGCAAGAATGGGAAAGAGTTCCACCTGAAAAGCTTGAAAAATTGGTCTCCTCAGTTCCCAAACGTTTACTGAGTGTCGTTAAAAGGAAAGGCGATGTAACACAGTGGTAAAAAGGCCCCTGTGCCAACTTTTTTTGCAATGTGTTGCTGCCTTTAAATTCTAAGTTAATGACAATTTGGAAAAAAAAAAAAAAGTTTCTCAGTTTGAACATTAAACATCTTGTCTTTGCGGTGTATTCAATTGAATATAAGTTGAAAAGGATTTGCAAATCATTGTATTCTGTTTTTATCTACGATTTACATAACGTGCCAACTTCACTGGATTTGGGTTTTGTAATAAGCGTATGCCCACGTTATTTTAAAGCACAACCCCAATTCCGAAATAGTTGCAACAAAGTGTAAATTGTGAATAAAATTAGAACGCAATGACTTTCAAATTACACCAGCCAGTATTTTATTCAGAATAGAACAGAGATAACATAGCAAACGCTGGAACTGAGAAATTTTGCAGTTTTATCAACAAAATGAGCTCATTTCAAATTTAATGGCTGCTACAGGTCTCGAAAAAAGGTCTTGGGACAGGGGCCTGTTTATCATGGTGTAGCTTCTTTTTAACACAGAGTAGAGGAGTAGAGGCGTCTGGGCATTGTGGAGACAAGTTTTTTGAGTTTACCCATTGGAATTTGATCCCACTCCTGTTTAATACAGGCTTCCAGCTGCTGGAGAGTTTTGGGTCTCCTTTGACAGACTTTTCTTTTAATTATGCGCCAAATGTTCTCAATCGGTGTAAGATCAGGACTGCAGGCAGGCCAGTTCAGCACACAGACTCTTCTACCACGAAGCCATGCTGTTGTAGGTGCAGTATGTAGTTTTGCATTGTCCTGGTGAAATACACTAGGCCTTCCCTGGAACAGATGTCATCTGGAAGGGATCATATTTTGCTTTAAAACCTTTATATGCCTTTCAGCATTCATGGTGCTTTTTAAAACATGCAAGTGTCCCACACTATATGTAATAATGCATCCCCATACCATCAGAGATGCTGGCTTTTGAATTGAATGCTGAAACAGGAGGGGTGATCTTTCTCCTTTTTAGCCCGGAGGACACAACACCCAAGATTTCCAACAAGAATGTCAAATTTGAACTCATCTCACCACCGAACACTTTGCCACAGTCCATTTTAAATGAGCCTTGGCCCACAGAACACAGCAGCGCTTCTGGATCATGCTCAACAATGGCTGTCTTTTTGCATGATAGAGGTTTAGGTGGCATCTGTGGATGGCACGGTGGACTGTGTTTACAGACAGTGGTTTCTTGAAGTATTCCTGGGCCCATTTAGTAATGTAAATGACAGAATCATGCTGGTGAGTGATGCAGTGGCGTATGAGGGCCCGAAGATCACGGGCATGCAGTAAAGCTCTTCAGCCTTGTCCCATACGCACAGAGATTTTCCCAGTTTCTCTGAATCTTTTGATGATATTATGAACTGTCAATGATGAGACCTTCAAAGCCTTTGCAATTTGATGTTGACGAACATTGTTTTTAAAGTATTCCACAATTATTTTTACGCAAGCCTTCACAGTTTGGAGAGCCTCTGGCCATCTTTACTTCTGAAAAACTCAGCCACTTTAAGTGTTAGAAAGTAGTCAGGAGAACACCAGATGCAGGATCCAGAATGTTTATTGTAACACCAAACACTGAATGAGAAAGGTAGGCAACAAGCCAGAAATAAAACACCGTGCACATGGATTGAACCAATGGCAAAACTAAGGTACGCTGCACACTCCAAGAGTGGCTAAACAATAAAAACAAAAACTGGACCTAACTAAACTGACGGAAAACACTGGAAGACTAGACAAGGGGCAGACAAGGTGAGGGTGTAGCAAGACAAAAGATTCAAAATCATACAAAGGAAATACTCCGAAGGCACAAGGAGCTGAGATTTCACCATGCAGAGCAGAGTCTAACAAAGTTCTGTCTGATGGTCTCTTCTCTCCTGCCCACAGATATACACACGGGAGGAGGCGAGGACTCGGAATGCAATCTCGAAAGGAAACAGAAACGGTCACACTTTACTTGAATGTATCGTCATGATAGGGACATGACACAGTCAAGAACATGTCATTATGTCAATGTCATAAACGTTGTCATTAAGTGTCATTTGGTTTTTGAGATGATAAGTTGACATTGTTTGGGTTGTCTTGATTATGACAACTTTGTCATAAGTATGACATGAGACTGTCGTAACTGTCACATGACACATGTAACAGTTATGGCAGTGTCATGTCACTCTTATGACGGTACCTTCAAGTAAAGTGTAACCACAGAAACATATGGGATTAATAAACAAATTCACTAGGACCGTGTTGACAATAATGACTCGAGACGAGACGCTGAGACAATCAATCAAACTAGACGGTTTAGATTAAGGTAATCTAAACATGACAAGTATAAAGCACCATGAGAGAAGCAAAGGAAAGCATAGCTTTAAACACAGTTAATCAGGGAAAGCTTAAGAAGGAATTACAAAAGCTAAAAGCAATCGCTCTCGCTAATGAGTTAATTAGGTTAATACTACGTGACGAAATATATACAATCACCCTAAAATTCAATTCTGGTTAGTTTGGGTTAGTAATTATCCTATCAGAGAACGCATTCACTCAGAGTTTAGCGAGACAAGGAATTAAGCATAGGTGGAAGCAATGAATGAAATATCACAGCCGAAACCGAAAGTGGAAACGTGATTGGACAACAAGATGCAGGCATGCTGAAGGCTGTCACACAACATCACAGGAGATTGGGCAAGAGAGAATCAATCATCAGATGGTGGAAATGAAAGCTGAAAAATAAACTAAGAGAGTGAGGCACGGGAGAAAAGCAGAAGCACAAATATAAAAGTAATAAGCACAAAGACAAAACAGCACACGAGGCAGAACCATAACAGACACCCCCCCCCCCCCACGAAGCGCCACCTGCCGCTGACATGGAACATAACAGAACTAAAAACACAAGAAAACTATAATACAGGAAATATCGAACGAAATACTAAATACAAAAACCCCACACGACAAGAAATACAAAACACATACCACATACGAAATACAAAACCCTAAAGACTAAAACATAAAACATCTAACCAAAAACTAAACAGCTCAAGAAGCATCTGACGGTACGCCACTGCTCATACAGCACCAAACAACTGAGCATGTTTCAGCCGACTGGTCGCCTGATTAGCTAGTTTAATGCTATAGCCCAAACAATGATAGATAACATGAGGACAACCACCACAAACAATGTCGGTCGACTTTGAAAATCTATCTGTTAAGCTGAACGTTTTCTTTTGTGTAGGTTTTGTTAGGCAACATAAATGAACACATAAAGAAGAATCAGGCAGTTCCCCATTGCCTGAGAAAAATATCCCCATAAAGGCTACCCATGTGCCCTCTTGTGATGAATGACAGTAGTCATGAATTGCATTGAACATGTGCGTGTAATGTTTATTTTATTGTTTTAATCTCACACTATAATAACATGTTCCACCTATGCAAAAAAGTGCCCTCCCCCTTCCCCCTGAGCACTTGCCCCCCATAATGTCTGTGCACGCCACTGGCAATGTGGGACTAGGGGAGACTAGGAATCGTGCTGGATGGCACTGAGGAAACGACTCGGAAGGCGGATTATCTTGGCCGGGTTCTCGGAAGAGGCGCTTGTCTCGAACCGCCGGGAAAGGGCATCAGCCTTGACATTGGACACAGGCCTGTAAGTCAAGGAGAAATTGAACCTCTCGAAAAATAAGGCCCGCCGAGCCTAGCGGGGATTAAGCCTCTTAGCCGTCTTCAGGTACTTGAGATTTTTATGGTCTGTCCACACCAGGAATGGCGTAGTGGTTCCCTCCAGCTAGTGGCGCCACTCCTCCAGAGCCAACTTGACTGCCAGCAACTCCCGGTTACCGACGCCATAGTTGGCTTCAGTGGACGTGAGGTCGTGTGAAAAGAAGGCACAGGGGTGGACCTTCTCATCCTTAGCTGATCTCTGGGAGAGCACCGCTCCCACGCCCATGTTGGAGGCATCCACCTCCACAATGAACTGGGTCGCCGAGTCCGGGGTCATCAGGATGGGCGCAGATGCAAATTGCCACTTGAGTTGCTGAAAAGCCTGGTCCGCCTGAGGATTCCAGCGGGACGGCTGCTTAGTGGAGGTAAGTGCAGTCAGGGGGGCTGCCACCGAGGTGTACCCTTGGAAAAAGCGCCAAGAAAAATTGGCGAAACTCAAGAATCCTTGGAGGGCCTTGCAGTCCTTGGGCTGGGGCCATTCCAGGATGGACCGCACCTTGGCGGGATCCATTCTGAGGGACCCGGGAGAGATAATGTAGCCAAGAAACGTAGTGGAGCAGGTGTTAAACTTGCACTTTTGGCCTTCACGAAAAGGCAGTTCTCCAACAAGCGCTTCAGAACTTAGCGCACATGCCAAGTGTGCTCCTCTCCGGTGCGTGAGGAAATGAGGATGTTGTCAAGGTAGACATAAACAGACCGACCGATCATGTCACCCAGGACATTGTTCACCAGCCGCTGGAATGCTGCCGACGCGTTGGTGAGGCCAAAGGGAACCACCAGGTATTCCGAATGTCTGCTGGGGGTGTTAAAGGCGGTCTTCCACTCATCCCCCTCAAGTATCCTCACCAGGTGGTGAGGCCGTGTGGCGAAGGCAGCGGGCAGAACAGGAGCACCTCCACTCACAAACCTTGTGGGTGGACCAGTCTAAGACCAGGCCATGCTAGCGGAGCCAGGGGTGTCCCAGAACCACTGGGGATCTGGTGGACTGGATAATCAGGAATGAAATGGTCTCACGTTGGGTGCCTGAGACCAAAAGCTGGACGGGAGCCATTTGATGTTGAATCTGCGCCAGTCTTTGGCCCCCAGTCCAAAGACGGCCAGAGGCCGCGCCAGTGGGGAGAGTGGAACACCCCAGGAGGCAGCGGCTTCGGCGTCCAGACAGTTCCCTTCTGCTCCTGAATCCACTAAGGCGGAGGTACGGCGGCTCTGGTTTTCCCAGGAGATGGTCACTGGAATGCAGGTACGGCAGCTGGAGGAGGCTTCAGTGTGGGAGACGCTCACTAATGCTTCTCCGGTCACTAGTGGGCGTTGGATCTTCTCTGGGCAGTTGGCAACAAAATGCCCCTGCAGACCACAGTAGAGGTAGGCCCTGAATCTCATGCGGTGATCCCTCTCCTCCTTAGTGAGGCGGCTGCGCCCCAGCTGCATGGGCTCTGGCTCAGGTTGGTGGACTCGGGTGGACATACAATTGGGAACTGGTGATGGAGGCTGGATGACAGGGGCGTTGGAGGGGTTGGAGGGAGCTGGCTGACGTCGCCCCAAGCGAGTGGCAGTCTCCTCCAGGCGGTTGTTGGAGGGACCTGGCTGACATCGCCCCAAGCGAGTGGCAGTCTCCTCCAGGCAGTTTTCAATCCGGATGGCAAGATCCGCCACAGCCTCGGGAGTCTTAAGTAGCTCATGGAAGATGAGGTGTGGTCTTTGATGCCGTCAGCTAGCCCTTCCACAAATACGTCTCGAAGTGCTTCAGGGTTCCACTGGGAACTGGCCGCGAGGGTCTGGAACTTGATGGCGTATTCTGCCACCGAGCGGCTTCCCTGCCGAATCCAGGTCAGCTCCTTTTTGGCGGCAGTACTGCGCCTGGTGCGGTCGAATAGCCGTTCCATCTAGGATGACAGGGTCGAGAAGGAGGAAACGCAAGGTAGGCAGGCTGACCAGGCGGCGGTTCCAGAGCTGGACCCGTCAGGTGGGAGATGAAGAAGGCCACCTTGGCAGGCTCCGTGGCATAGATGCTGGGTTGCAGGGCGAAGTGCATCTCGCAGGTGGTCAGAAACGCGCTGCAGGATCCAGGGTTACCATTGTAGCACTCAGGAGGAGGTAGCTGAAGCTCTGGCCCAAGACCAGGAGGTGGTGATGCCGCAGTTCCAGCCGGAGGGTAAGGTTGCCCCATGCTCCCAGTAGCGGTGGTCTGCTGCGCTGCCAGGGCAGCAGTCAGGTGTTGGATCTGCTGCCACTGGAGCTGGAGCTCGACGTTGCGGGAATCCGTCCTGCTGGTGTCCAGGAGACGGAACTTCTGCTAGGAAGTAGTCAGAGGAACACCAGATGCAGGATCCAGAATGTTTATTGAAACACTGAATGAGAAAGGTAGGCAACAAGCCAGAAATAAAACACCGTGCACATGCACCGAACCAATGGGAAAACTAAGGTACACTGCCTAAGGCAGAAGGAAACAAAAGTACACACTCCAAGAGTGGCTATACTACAAAAACAAAAACTGGACCCAACTAAACTGACGGAAAGCACTGGGGGACTAGACAAGGGGCAGACAAGATGAGGGCGCAGCAAAATACAAGACTCGGAAATCATACAAAGGAAACACTCGGAAGGCACAAGGAGCAGAGATTTCACCATGCTGAGCAGAGTCTAACAAAGTTCTGTCTGACGGTCTCTTCTCTCCTGCCCACAGATATACACACGGAGGAGGCGGGGACTCAGAATGCAATCTCCAAAGGAAACAGAAACAAATTCACTAGGACCGGGTTAACAATAATGACTCGAGACGAGATGCTGAGACAATCAATCAAACTAGATGGTTTAGATTAAAGGTTTAAAGGTGACTTATTAAGCTATTTTTCCAAGTTTATATTTTGGTCTTTGACTCCCCTAGAGTACTCCTGATCGCGCAAAGTAAAAAAAGGGTACTTATTTTGCTAATACTGCCATCCTCAAAAAACCCCATTTTAGTCCATAGTACTCTCTGCCTGAAACGCCTCATTGGGGTGGCTCTTCCGCTATGGCCCCCACTCCTCGTGTGCCCACTTTCTTCTGACTGGCCAGCTCTGTGGAGGGCAGATCTAGGCGGGACGAGGCAGCAGAATGCAGTTTTCCGGGTCCGGCTCCACTGACGCGTCTCCCAAAGGAATCGACGGGCATACTCTGCTATCAAACACAGTACATGTGTATAGATCTAATCAAATTAACTTGTTCTAATAAACGCAATGGTGAAAGTGGAGGAAGCAGCGTGAATGTCCGGCAGGTCAAGCTCAAATTTGCTGTCTACCTACGACTACTATGGTGAGTATGCTGGTGTTTCCACTCTAGCTAGGATTGAGGGAAAGCTGGAATCCACCCCATAAAGACACATTTGTAGAACAGACCAGAGACCTTAGAAATCCGGTGGGTGTGAGTTTAGAGGAAAACACGGACAGTGAGGAGCAGCTAAAAGTAGACCAACAACTTAGGGACTGCTTCGGTGTGTATAACGACCTGTTGGTTCGTGTGCATAGCTGTGGTGTGTCGTTAGCGTGGAGTAACGAACAGCTTCTGTGCTGGTCTATGACGAAGTGGTGAAAGCTCCAGGCTAAACGGCCTTTTCGGAAATTGCCCATGGTAATGGTTTACTTATTGCGTCAGAATGACCAGCGTTTGCTTGGAGAAAATGGGTGCGATAAGCCACTTTCACACCGGACGCAAAATGAATTTTTCGCGCAACAGATTTCATTCAAAGTCAATGCATTGTCTTTGCATTTACTTTGAATGTAATCTCTCACAGGAAAAATTTGTTCCGCGTCCAGAGTGAAAGCTGCTTAACGCGCCCATTACGCGTGTATTCGCGTCTTGGCATTGACTTAGAATGTAGCTAATATGTTGCGTGATAGTTTCGCATCCGGTGTGAAAGCTGCTTAACGCGCCCATAACACGTATATTTGCGTCTTTGCATTGACTTTGAATTTGGCTAATCTGTCATGCGAAAAATGCATTGCATATGACTTCCCTTCTGTCTGTTTAGAGTCCTCACTGCTGTTCTGACTTTGTCAGGACGTTGATCAATATTCCTTTGTGCAGAGTCTCGTGTGCCATTGATTATTGCTTCTCTTCGACTCTTTCGTCCGACCTTGAATCTAGCTATAGCCCTTTTTGTCTTGTTTTGCCTTCCTGGACTTTTGACCCATTTTTGTATCACCACGTCTTCTGTGTTTGGATGCCCTGTGTATGACCCACTGCTTTGGATTTCGACTACGACTTTTTGCCTACTGTTTATGTACCGTCGCACCTCTGCTGTTCTGTTTCTGACCCCGGCCTGTCTAGTCGACTTTGTTTTTGGATTTCGTTTTGTGGCTTGGTAATTCTTCTGTCTACTGGTCCTGTTCGGCAATCAATAAAGGCATACGTTTTTTGGATTTCCATCTCTTGCTTGTGGTTCCTGAATGCACTGGCACAACTCTTTCATGACCTCATGAAAGATAATACAACTTTGACAGAACCTTAATCTCAACATGAAGGCTGTCTGGGATTGTCTGGAGAGACAGACACGAGTGAGACTATGATCCCGCAGGAAAAACGGTGGCATGTTCTCTAATATGCTTGCAACAACCAAATAGCCTTATTTTCTATTAACCTGCGGGACAAGTTTCTTAATTTTTAGGGCAAAAGGTTGTCACACTAATGATTTTGTTGTCACACCTTCTCGTGATTTTGACAGCATCTTCACATCACTGAATGGTTTCAACCACTTTTTGCAGAAGCTAAATATAGCATTACCCTATTAATGGCTCCGTAATTTAAGATTTGAGCTTCACAGAAAGAGGAACAATGATTTTACTGAAGCAAGACACTTGGAGAATTTACAATTCCATTCTATTTCAATTTCTTTTCTTAATCTTTGTTCAGAGTAATTGCCACAAACACAAAAAAAATTCATGAAAATACATCAATTAAATAATAAAAAGAAACTGATTTGAAAAATGGCTGCGAGTCAAAACAATACATTTCTGGGATCATAAACACCTTGACCACAAGTGTACTTCATCTGAGAGTGATTTCTTTTTTAAATTATCTACCATTTATGAGCCAAATAAGGTAGCTCTCCAGGTGGCTCCCCAAGCTGTCAGAGCCCTCACAATTACATACCGTCAAATCATAAAATAATTATATGTTTTACACAAATCAACTTTTGACTCGGGTAGTTCAACTTGAATTATAGCTGCTGCGCAGCAATGGTCGAGGCCGGGCAATTTTAGGCAAAATTAGGGAATTCTGAGCAACAAGCAGAGTTGTAGGAAGATGAAAAAGGTGGCTCTAATGTACATTTTACACCAGTTGAGGCTTGAACTCACAATTTCTGGCACAAGAGACTATGCTCTATCTCACTGAGCTAATCGGCAGATTGAAATGTCACATGTAGCTTCACAAATTGACTAAGCCAGTCACCTGTGTGCAAGACAGCAGTTGTTAGCCTGTAAAGGCAGATTTCAAACAGCTGTCAAAAATTCTGTTATTAAGACAAAAATCAGAAAATAAACAAATTGCATCTAGATAGCATGGAGATGTTGGTAATTTGTTTTAAAAAATGATTTATAGGCTCCATAAGTGAAAAATTGAAATGCCATTTTTGAATTAACTCCAATTGTTTGCATGAGAGCGAAATTCAAAATGCTGTAAAAAATTCAGTTTTTGGTATAAAATACTGACATTTTCCAAACATCATCTACCATGACTATCTTTTTTAATGAACATTGAAAATGGATTTAGCAAGAATTTGCAAGTATATGTTTACAATACTGTTTACAGTCAAGGTATACACAAGGACACCACCCTCCGGCCGGACCATTGGCCTGTTTTTGCAGCTGAGGCAATCTGGCATAGGATTGGACCTTTGTGCAAAGTTTGATGATTTTTCACGCATGTGAAGTAGGATTTCCTAAGAAGAAGAAGAACATGCAGGATAACAATAGGGTCCTGGCAGCTTAGGCTGCATGGCCCCTAATTAATTATTTTCTTGTGAAATTTAGCATGAGTTTATCAATATAGGTGCGGATGGACATCAATAGTCATCAGTAACCCTTCCTAACCAAAAATATGCCTTTTCCCCATGATAAAGTTCAGAGTTTTGTCTATTTTTCTACAAAGCCAAATCAGCAAGCACAGATACCCATTAAAGGAATTACTTATTTTACAGTCAGAATGTTGACCCTGCAGCAGAAAGCTTGCTATTTATAATTCTGATCATCCAAGCAAATGTGACATACTAATATATCTGAAATTATACCTCATTTTAACAAAATAGATATTCCACAATCAGGAAAAAGCAGGCAAAATGAATCTTAGCAATGAATGTAGCAGGGGTCTTACCAGAGTCCTGGAACTGTTCTCATTTTAAATGAACAAAAACCTAAGCAATCAATTTCATTGAATGCAGTATAAATTCTAAAACATCACTCCATTGAGCAAAATTCCCCCACATACTGTATTGTTAGCAAAGGCTAAGTGTTACTCATACACATGGTAAACCAAAAAAAAAAAACAGCTAGCCATAAAAAAAAAAACAGCTAGCCATATGAATTCCACATTATTCCATTCCACTTACTCAAAATGAAGCAAAACACGACATCATTGAAGTCCTCCTCCAGATAAACGGAGCAACAGAGCCTTCCAGTACGAGGGACCCTCCAGTACTATTCCATTCAGAATAGGTTCCATCATCCACATCAGTATCAAACTGCCACCATGTTAATGTCAGCTAGGCACTCCTAGGTTGGTTTTGGAAGTCTTTTTTTCCTTTGCACTCACATCATTCAGCTGCACACAGTTCAGAGAATACTACCTAACTTGCTGTTATGCAAGGGTTTAAATACTTTTCTGAGGGTCCAGTCAAAGTCTTTCAATTACTGTGGGAAGTTTGTATTGTCTGGAATTGGTTTAAAACATGTCAATCTATAGGTAATTACCAGCTTATACTTCAGGTAGTCGTTTCGCGGCATGTAGAAATAAAACTTCCCACCTCCCTCCCTCTGGCCTGCAGCGACCTTTGCCCGTTCCCAGGCACCCTTGGTCACATATCGCGCTCGATTTTATCACGGGGCTGCCTGTATCTGATGGCAACACCGTCATTTTGGTAGTGGTTGACTGGTTTTCTAAAGCGGCTCATTTTGTAGCGCTACCTAAGCTGCCTTCGGCGCGGGAGACAGCGCATCTTGTTGTTAAAAACGTGTTCCGTTTACATGGGCTCCCGCAGGACGTCATCTCTGACCGAGGTCCTCAATTCACGGCCAGATTCTGGCAGGCTTTTTGTAAGCAGTTGGGGGCCACAGTGAGTCTCTCCTCGGGGTTTCACCCGGAGAACAACGGCCAAACGGAACGGACGAATCAATCTCTTGAAAACACTCTTCGATGTTTGGCGGTGGATAACCCCTCATCGTGGAGTCGATTTTTAGCTTGTGCCGAATATGCCCATAACTCTTTGTGTAATTCCTCCACGGGGCTTTCCCCGTTTGAGGCCCAAGTGGGTTACCAACCCACATTATTTCCTAAGGCTGAGAACGATTCCGAAATTTCCTCAGTCAACCAGTTCATTCGGCGCTGTCGGTTGGTTTGGACTAAGGTCCGTACTTCGCTGTTGCGCTCGGGGCGCAAAAAAAAATCCTTTGCTGATAGAAGGCGTCGTTTGGCCCGGTCTTATGGCTGTTTGGCTGTCTACCTCCCGTTGAAGGTAGAATCCCGAAAACTGGCGCTCTGCTATATCGGCCCATTCAAAATAGTGCGGAAGATCAATTCAGTCACGGTCCAGCTGATACTCCCGAGATTTTTACGCATACATTCGTCATTCCATGTCTCTTGGAGTAGGCCGGCTAGCACCAGTGTCCTGGCACCAAGGATGTTTTATATTTCACTGGATATACAATTGGAAAATGGCCGCCCATTCATTTCAATGGACATTGCTCAGTGGCGCAGCAATCCGACATGGGGGCCAAGCTTCCGGAGCCACGCGGACATGCGCTGTGTGATTTTTGCTCACACATGGGTAGTGTGGGGCTTATGAACGCGCTGGTATCCGAGGTGTCCATGACAACGGCTCGGGCTCGTGGAACTCCGACCTGGGGTGCGTGTTCACGATCACTCTTCACCGGAAATGGAAGTCTGACCACTGCAGACTCAGCCCTGACGGAACATAGCCGCCAGTAAAGGTTTAATTATGGTTTGAGATACTATTTTAAAACACAAATGCAATAACAAATGTTAAAAATGACTTTGACAGGGAAGTAATACTATTGATTTCAACTCAAAAATCTCGGCAAAATAGTTGACTTGCTGTTGCGTAACTTTAATATGACATTGCTCAGGGGTGCGCTTCCCGAAATCACAGATGCTAACTTCCATAGTTGGAACCACTGACTGAATGGATGTATAAATTTCTGCAACTACGCTACTGGGAAAAGCGCTACAGGCTCGTGTTCTCTTTAGTTCAACGTCGAATAACCACATTATCGGAGTCAGATTATTCTTGCTCGTCTGCGTGCGAATTCCATTATCTTTTTCCGGATTAAAGACAAACCGAACACACAACGCACTTCGCCTACCTTATAAACTTATATGTTTTAAAGTCAGGAGCTTTAAACTTTTGTCAATTCTGGTAAGCTAGCTTACGTAACTTATAACCATTCCGTGGAGTATAATAAAATGGGTCTACCGTGAAATGACGTTGTACTGCGTTATTTTTACCTTTTTTTTCTGTCCTTCCCCAGATATCGGAGCCTCTTGAAGTGCACTGAACCGTTCATCCATGAATTTCTGCATGTCAGCGAACCAGAGGCCGTGCCTTTCTATCCACCCCCAAAGCCCTTTCCAATAAAGTCTGTCTCGATTATAATTTTAATACCATCTCTACGTTTCATTTCTAAGTACGAGTTAACATCGATTGTATTTGTGGTACTTAATTTTTTGATAATGGCCGGCTCTGCGAAAGTTAAGCATGAAACCCCTTTTGATTTTGAGTACTTGAGTAGCCTACTTCAAATGTTAAGCAGAGCTGGCAAAAAAATCAAAAACTGACATAACACATATAATTCTATTTGAAAACATTTTTAAAATATACATGTAAATAATGCCTTGGTGGTGACAATAATGACAGGTGGTGGGGGTGAGCAGATGGATGATGACAGCTACATCCGACATCAGGTCTCGTATTTATCTTCGTTCAGATGAAAATCAGCCACACCGTCGAATCTACCTGCATCACCCCGGTTGATCTCAGATGCTGCTCACAAACATTAGATGTTCGGATTTAGTATACTCTGACGTTTCCATCTACCCAAAACTTCGATCTAATGAAGGCTGTACCACAAAAATTGTGTATGAAATGTTCAGTGCTTTCATGGATGTTCGGATCATGCACAAAAAAATTAACATTTTGGATGTCATCTGTCAAGTTACTGAAAAGTTTCGTCGTCAAGTATGAAAGTCATACTTGATACTTAATAAATGGTTTGCTGAGCAGTGTTCGAACTGAATTCATAAATGCACTCATATGGACATTACGTTAGATGCTACACAGCTGACACATGATGCACAATGCATCAAAATACAGAAATGTGAATTGGTGTTATTCAAAGTAATGAAATACAACTCATTACAATGATAACCATGAACTATGAAAAAGTGAGGTGAGTGTTAGCTGCGTACATGCTTCTAGGATATCACAACAGCGGCCTTAGCTTACTGTTCATTTTGCTGCACTACATAATGGAGTGTGGCAATCGAGTATATTACGGCCATTCATCAATTAAAATAAAATGGATAAAATATTTGCACCGTAGCAGCTCGCTTGATTGACTTGGCCACATATAGAATGTTCATCACAGACGGACGGCAAGGAATGTGCATTGTTCCACCCACTTGAACAAATGGATCATGAACAAAAAATAGTTATCATTTTGGATCTCATAAGTCAAGTTGCCGAAAAGTTTCGTCATCATGTATGAAGGTCGGTAAGTAATTCAACAACGAAGAATGGTTAGGCTGATAAATGGATCGCTAAGCAGTGTTCGAAATGAATTTATATACTGCTATAAATGCACATTACGTTGCGTTAGATGCTACTCAGCTGACACGTTAAGCATAACGCATCAGTATAGAGTGATGCGAATTGGTGCTATTCAAAGTAATGGAAATACACAATGCAATTAATGGATTTAACCATTTCATTTTAATATGAAAAAGTAAGGTGAGTGTTGCCTGCGTACATGGTTCTAGGATGTCACAACAGCGGCCTTAGCTTACTGTACATTTTCTCACGCTGCATGAAGTGCAGCAATCGAGGTGCTACATATTATTACGTATTACGGCCATTCATCAATTAAAGTGGCAAAAATATACTGAGCAACAAAAGAAACGCAAGTTAGCTAACTTATTTAATTAATGTGCTCTTCTGGTTACCTAGAGAGCAAGCACCTCCGCTCCGGATCTGCCCTGGCTCCAGCTGATCCGGCTCAGAGCCGGGGCAAATCCGGAGAGGAGGAGCTTGCTATCTGGGTAACTTACTCATAGTTACCGCAAAACAAAGAAAAGTTTGTTAAATCGAGTGTAAATGCGTACACGCTAGTAATAAATGTGATTTTCAATAATTACGCGCAAACTTATTTTCCGGTTTGCCTTTAATTAACTTTCGTTTCTTTTGTCGCTCAATACATATGCTCCGTAACTTGCCAGCTCACTTCACCGACTTGGATACGTCTTTAGTGTTGAACAGACAGACGGCGAGGAAAGCCCATTGCTCCACCCACTCACATCCGCTGCAGTGCTAAATTCGGAGGAGCAGGAACGCGCTTACATATGAGGACCCGTTGGTGTTCGCATAGCCTGAATATAAATAAAAGATTTGTCTTTGCCGAGAAACGAGGCATTAATGATTTAAAAGAGAAAAATAAACCGTTTCGGTATGGACAATTTGTGGCTGTCAAAAAAAATTATTCACGGATTTATCAGCGTGTCTTTTTCAATTATTCCCTATGGAGAAATTTCTTTTTGGCCCCCATGGCATCACGTGACCTGCAATATCACATTCGCCGCTAGGACCATGGAGGATTATGTGGTCGACCCGAGTTGTGCGTCCAGATCTCCTTATAGGTCCATGCCTGGCACACCTCCGCCGCCGCCCCGAATGGTGGAGGGGGGGCCGGTTTATACCGTGCGCCGCATTCTGGCCGAGAGGCGTGTAGGTCGTGGGGTCCAGGTCCTTGTAGACTGGGAGGGATACGGTCCCGACGAGCGGTGCTGGCTTCCTTCGCATGACATTTTGGTCCCCTCACTAATTTCTGAGTTTCATGCACGGGGTTCCTTGGGGACTTCTGGAGCTGTCCCTTAGAGGGGGGGGGTCCAGTCATAGTTTTGGAGCTTTGTTAGCTCCTTTTGTTACTCTCGTCCGGGACAACATCTTTTTGCTCACCATCGGATTCTTGACCCAGCTGGCATTAATTTGGGGCGTTACCCGGACTCTATTTAAGCTCCTGCTCTACCTCGTTCAGGTTGCTAGAGAGTCATTTTCCCCTTGGCGCTTTAACCAGTAAGGTCTTTTGAGAAGAGAGAGTATTGTCAGGATCTTAGCTGCATAACAGGAAAAGTGTTAGTGAGTAAGGGATTCATTTGGTTTATTTCCCTTTTCTTTTGTCTTTAGTCAAGCTCGCCTGTTTGCTACCACGGACGGCGTCAGGTCCGTTGGAAGCGCAAGTCTTGTGATTTCTATTTGTTTTAGTCTCTCAGCACGCTGCTGGTTTTGTCCTTTTTATTTCTGGTCACTGCTCTTGGCGTCCTACCACCAACGCCATCACAGATATAGTGTCAATACCATGTTACATTTTGATGAATTCTCAATGGAGATACCTTTAGCCTATTGTAGCTGAACTGGTTGCAACGAAGGATGACAATTTTTTTTGTCAGAAGAGGTCAGTTTTATTAACTGCTGGATAAATGTAATGGCAGGGTTTCCCACAAATACACCATTGTGTGGCGGGCCACCACAGAATCAACTCGGACTGCCACAAATTGATTCTGCTCCAATGGGATTTATTCTATCGCATTCTCATCTGCGTGCGGGCAAAAAAAAAAAAACTGGTAAAATGCAAAGTAATGGAAGATGCGCGGGCCTTTTTTTGAAAAATCTTTAGGTGCATAAACATTTGGGCGCATAAATTTAATTTTTCAGCCTTAGGTGAGCATTTTTTTAATGCAGCTCAAATGCTATTTTAGGCGCGCAAACCGCGCCCTGCACGAAAAGTTAAGGTGATATGAATCAGTGGCGTAGCCAGCGGGTGTGCCAAAACATGTTCCTTTATGACAGCGATTAGTCCTGGCAAGTTCTCAATCATTTTGTTTATTGACGCGTTTTCCAATTATCGTAATTGGCAACTGAAGACACGGTTTCTCTCCATATGCAATCTAACAAGCTATTTGCGCAGGAATACAATTTTGAATAACATTGATTTGCATACAGCAAATACACGTCCAGATGAATGATTGTCGTCTTACCTAATCGGGGAGAACAAGCAGCACCTGTGAACTGTAGAGTGCTCTCAGAGTGAACCTTTTGTTAATCATGAAAATGACTGAGAGCAGGTCAGGACTAAAAACTGTTTTAAACGGACGTTTTGTGAACCCCAATTATCAGGTCTGGTTCCGCCACTGTACTGAATTTAGCCCATGATTTCATTGCTGTTAGATATGGAGAGAAACCGCGTCTTTGTCACAGGGTGAAACGAACTGCCTGGTTATAGCCACTATGGTTTGCGTGTATTAATTTTTGATGTGTATTTCGCTCCCCTTGTTAATGTGTGTTTTTCTTTTGTAGCGGGAAAGCAGTTGTGTGTTTTTTTTTTTTTTTTTGCATTGCATGGACTAAGCCTCGTGGACATTAACTTGCATAGTTCCGCCCCCCGTCACCTCCTTCGCTTCTCCGTGACTGGCTGTCAATTAAGACAGCTGATATATAACAGCTGGTGATAATCAGGACACGGCTATTTCTGGCGTGTCAACCTCTGGGTCCGGGCAATCAGTTGTGCGAGGCGGATGAGACGGAGTGCTGTTGCTGGGCTCTGCTGAGACGAGAAGCTACCGTGGGGCTGTGACGAGATGCTGCTGCTGCTACCATGACACTGTGATGAGCCAGATATCTCTATAAGTAAAGGAACGAAAACTCGCCTGACCTATGTCCAAAAATCTCTATCAGCTAATTAATGTGGCGCAGCAGGCTCACCCATACAGTTACTCATTATTTTTGCTGTCAACCATAGAATATTGGAGTTGAAATGAAATAATAAATGAGTTTATCGTGAGGACATTCTGCCTACTTTGAGGATTCATACATCAGAAATAGGATAGATGGTGTATGAATTACACCATCATTTTTACAGGTCCTCCCCTTTTTCAGGGACCGAAAGTATTTGGACAGTTGGATGCCCTGTTGCTTCATGGCTGGATGTGATTTATACCATAATATTTTCATTCAAAAGTAAACACATTAAAGGTCTATAGTTGAACTCAAGTCATATTTTCATTCGTGATCTGTTGCTGTCAACTCTCAATACAAGATCCAAAGAGCTGCCAGTGCCAGAAGGGCAAGCCATTTCTAAACCAAAAAATCAAAATAAACTCACCTGAGATAAGAGATTCCACTAGATGTGGCCAACTGAACTTTTTGGTATATTCTAAAAAAGAAAGAAAGCACTGATGAGTTCAGGAATACAAAAAGGACAGGAAGACCAAATATAACAACTGCGGTAGATGACAGAAGAATTCTTTCCCTGATTCAGAAAGACCTTGTCACAACACTTGACCATATCAAGAACATTCTCTAGGAGGTGAGGATATCAGTGCCAATATCAGTGTTAACTGATATTGGTTTTCCAAAGTGTTCCTGAGCCCACATGGTAATATCCTTTGCTGGAGGGACCGATGGTCACGGGCATTCAATGTTGGTTTTCGGCCTTGCCGCTTACATGTAGAGATTTCCCCAGATTCTCTGAATCTTTTGATGATATTACGGACTGCAGATGATGAAATCCCTAAATTCCTTGCAATGGCACGTCGAGAAACGTTGTTCTTTAACTGTGGGACTATTTGCTCACACAGTTGTTCACAAAGTGCTGAACCTCGCCCCATGCTTGCTTGCGAATGAATGAACCTTTTGGGGATGCTACTTTTATACCTGATCCTGACACTCACCTGTTTTCTATTAACCTTTTCACCTCTGGAATGTTCCAAACAGGTGTTTTTTGAACTTTCCTCAACTTTCCCAATCTTTTTTTGCCCCTGTCCCAGCTTTTTTTGGAACGAGTTGCAGGCATTGAATTCAAAATGAGTGAAAAAAAAACCCAATTAAGTTTGAACATCAAATATCTTGTCTTTGTAGCGTACTCAATTGAATATAGGTTGAAAAGGATTTGTATTCTGTTTTCATTCACGTTGTACACAATGTCCCAACTTCATTAGAATTCGGGTTAGTATATATTAGTTAGTATTAGTTAGTATTAAAGACTCAGAAACAGGAAACATACAGAAAAAAAATAATAAAAAATTGTTGCATAGTTCTGGAACAACATCCTATAAACAAATGAGACGAAGATCAACTTTTACCTGAAAGAAAGGGGAAAAAATATGGAGAAGGGAAGGAACTGCACTTGAGGTGAGGCATACACCTCATCTGTGAAGAGTGGTTATGTATGGGCATGTATGGCTGCTGATTGAGATGACTTTTAGGCAATGAAAGTTCCAATATGGACAAGTCACTCATATGACCTGAATCCAATTGAACATGCATTCCACAGACAGTCATTAACTGCAAAGGGTTTTTCGCCAAGCATTAAAATGGCTTTTTCATTATTGACAATGCCAGTTAGCCTCATAACTTTTGAGCCCCTAAACCTGAGGTGGCTGTGCATAAAATGGGTGTCATTCATACTGCGCATAGTTGAGACAATGTACTGTACCTGAAAAAGCTCTGATTGAAGCTGAAAGCGTGCACTTCAAGCACTTTTTTTTTCATTTCAAATCCATAGTGGTGGCACACAAAACAGAAACAATGAAAATTGTGTCTCTGTCCATATATTTATTTATCTAACTTAAAAACCATTTTGAATGGCATTTTAAACAATGTGTACTGATTACATTTAACTTACGATAGACCTGTCTGTCCTCATATGGAGCAGCAGGCAATAAAATATTCTATGTTTTACGCGTGCAAGGTGCATGGACTGAATAGCCACGATATACTGAACCCACACAATATATTCGGTTGAAGGTTGCTTTACGCTTGCGGTTACTTAGCGAGATCTTCTAATTTTAACACAAGTAGAGAGACGGACGCATGCGCAGATGAAACGGACCTTTGTCCAGAAAGTTTGATGGTGATACTGTAATGTACGTTAGTAGGAACTAGCAAGCGAATGGAAATTACACGTACGGGCTCCGAAGCGTGAGAACAGCGTTAATCACATCCTCGGGAGATTTGCACCGGAGAGTCCCAGATTCTCTTTCCGTAACCAATGGCACTTAACTTCCAGAAAACTACGATTTCAACATGAAATTTCCGATGAGTTGAAAGTGTCCGTTGAAAAACTGCATGGATCCAACTGTTAATTCAGTGCTTCGATCTGTCAGTTTTTAGAGAGCTGGAGGGTGACGGAGAGAGGAGGTACGTGTTGTATTTCTTACTTTGTTGAGGATCTGATACATAATTGAAGAGGCCTACATGCAATTATATGTATATACGATATGTAATTTAATATTTTTACCGTATGTAATTTCTTTGGACTTAGTGTGGGCTCGACCAAGAAAATACGATGAGACGTGTAAGGAAGAAAAACATGCCAACGTCAGGTTCAAGGAAGTTGGTGATTAGGCTAGATTTTGGAAGTTAGACGAGGTCAATCGACTTATAGCCTACTAGCAGGAAAATACAACGTTCTACAACATCAACTCTTAATTGTGGACTTCGGTACAATAATCGTTAGATGTGTGCTGTAACCGCAGATTCTTGCGCGAAGTCGTTCAGTCGCCAGGTTGACCAGGTGAACACTGCATACCTGTAGCTACATTGTATCGCCAGCTGCACAGCTGCGGTGTGAACCATGCGGACCTAACAGGACCACGCGTATTTTGTTCTTTTAACTTGGACTCGTTTCATTTTATTTTCTTAAACGGCCAGGTGTCTCAAGAGCGAGATTTGACTTTCGACCGGGGCAGCTCGTCTTCGCTTAAATTGCTAAAATGAACAGTACGTTCCCAAAAATAAATGTTCACGCAATTTTTTTCTCAAAGGAAGATCTCAATAATGGCCAATAGCAGTCTCTTCTCCTGTTTTGAAGCTGAATGTAACCGATTATGATATATTTTGATCTGCCTTATTAGCTGGGTTTCTAACATCTGTCGGCTTGGTGCAGATTTAGCCCCTGGCATGACACGGGCAGAAACGTGGCCTTGACACTAAGCTGCCTGCATGGAACCGTGTAATTCCGTAAAGGAAACCTATCTGGTTCTAAAGCAAACCAAAAACTTTTTTGTCGTTTGCCTCATTGCATAATTGCCTATCTTTGTTTAAGATTTTTTTAAAATTAAATTTTTGTTTTTATGTTTTTAATTTGTTTCATTATTCAAGAGAATGGATTTTTAAGGTTTAGAGAGAGAAAAAACGCATTTTTTCGGCTACACGAAAGAACTGGCATCCAATATCTCAATTTTGCGGGAAAAAAAATGACAATTATACTATGAGGCTAATGTCACGAGAGTTCAGGCAAATTCAGTTGCTACTGTAATGTTTCTCTGTATAAAAAAGAGCAGCATCTTGTTTATCAAAATTAGCTAAATCTTATTGGAATTCAAACTGAGATAAAACAGGAGATAATTTGGTAGCGACGAAGAGATTTATCAAAAACTCAACAATTCTCTTGTAAATGTCTGATAGCCCTGACTCTTAAGAATCCATGCTTAAAAATAGAAAACAAAGGGAACTGTCAGCCTCAAACCCTCCCACAGTACTTCTGTTTTTGGCATTTGGATTTCATGATCAATCTGGGAGAGCATGCTCACTTATGTTGCTAAAGGAACCAGCTCACAACTCAGCAGGGAATTTTATGTGCAATGTGCGTGAGATGTAGAGACGTGCGTTTGTGGGTATGGCTAAGCTACGATAAGAGATCAGTTTAATGGATGTAAAAGGATTCCTGCGGACTTGTGTAGGAGATATAGAGCAGTTCTCATGCTCTATAGATTTGTGACTTCAAAATGGTCCATTGAGTCGTGGGATTCATGCGGGGGAGGACAATATGTGTTTTTTTCAACATAGTTTTGATGATGGCATTTGTCCGTTTATGCTGAGTGGTGCTCGAGGCAGATTTTATTGTGCGCTGTATAACGGTCCTCATTGGGGAGGGGGGCGAATGTCAACGTCGTGACGACTGTTGCTTGGACACCACCCTCACCATGTCAATTGTACTAAAGTGCCTGCAAATGGACTCGAAACACATGGAGCAACAGTCAGTTCTAGGGTTTTGGTAGTTGACAGTGTGGACTAGTGTGAGGATAACTGTGATGTTTTACTCTCTGTTTGATTTTTTTTGATAATTGTCACTAATTATTAGACGATTTTTCACACACACACACACGCACGCACGCACGCACGCACGCACACACGCACACACGCACACACAGGACATCAAATTATAAATGTTTCATATGTAATTCAGCTGAAAGATGTAAAATAAAGAGTAAAATGAGCAGTTCAAAATTTTCAATTAATTTAGCTCGTTATGGCTGGTCAGTCAGCTGAACCAGATGCTCACAATTATGTAGTTTGCTGGTCCACCTTTTTTGCAGGTGTTTGTCTCTCAATCTCATCAAATTTGTCCAGCCACAAGCCATCTTTAAAAGGCAACAGACATGACTCCAAAGTACTCCTATGTGGATCAGCCCCTGCTTTGTCTAATCAACTGTATTTGGCTTTGGATGATATTATACTTTGATTTTTGTGTTGTTTAAACAGATCCCAGTGTTGAAAATATGCTCTCTTACTCACTGCTACTGTTTGACTTTGAAATAGCTGTGAATGTAGCTTTGCTTTGTCATTTCCACGCCGCCAAGGTAACAATCCACAGATGGCTTAACCAGCCAATCTGTCCAAAATGGGGCTTCATAGGCCTGGAACGCTTTGAAAAGGAGTGCAGCTGTTGCAGCTTTTGCTGGTGGACTGTTGCATTCTGGGACACGTGCTTGTAATATAACTGACCCATTTAAGCTGGTATAACCTTTGTGGTGGTGTTAAGGAGAGGTCCGTCGGGCTTGCTGACATGTAGACGTTGCCTCAGCTGGAGCTGAAGTGAGTTTAATTATGAATGCTCTAGTAATTTAATAATAGTAATATGCGCAATACTAATGACAGGCCTTCATTTTCCAATGTATGGAGGCTCATTTTTCTGTTGCCGGGAAACATAGTACTTGGCTGAAAAGTACCCTGCCTCTTTAAGATACGGACTGTGGAAAAACCTTGGGAATTTGGGTTAAAATTTGACAGCATACACTGTCATGCCGTCCTACGCTTAGAAACGTTAGTACATGTATCCTTGCATACATACATCAAATAACAATTGTATTTTGAAGATGCACTTATTCAAAACAGGCTGCAGACAGGAGATACATTGGTGGATTGGCCTTATTAATGCAGCCTTAAGTGGGAGAACTGGCAAGCAACATGCAGAGATGCTACATGGCAATATATATATTTTTATTTTTCATTTATTTGAGGGTCACTGTACAGAAGTGAACATCTATGGAACTACCGCAGTTATCCCGAGACTAACATTCATCTTTCCTTGTGCTGCAAGTCTTGAAACATGTCTTTCCATACTAGAAGAACAAAATGAAAATTGAAACTGCTGTCAGATTCCTTTAACACGAATCACTTGGAAGAGAACCAGAAAACGTAACAAAAAAAAATAGCCTAGAACCAAAAAAATATCATAACCAATAAAGCAAAGTCTAAGGGTGCAGATTGAGGGGAAACTGAGATGTTGTTTGATGTGGTTGGCTTTCAGTCTAAGGCGTCTGTAGACGGTTAATAATTCTCCTGTCTTACCCACTCAGGAGCCCACTCTACAACAGAAGGTGCTGTACAGGCAGCCATCTTGTCTGGGAGATACAAAGAACAGCAAGCAGGGAAGCTGTTCTGTTGAAGTCTTGAAGCTGTGGTGCAGTGGAACAAGGGTCCGAAAACACATACAGTGCTTAACAAATTTATTTGACCACAACCTAATATAAGATTTATTTATATTTAATATAAGATTCACAGCTGCCCTAAATTAACAGTGTAGGTAATTACCAAAATAATTTTTATGTTTCTGTAATGATAAATCCACCAGTCTGTGAAAGCTCTTTAACTGAAATGATATTTTTTATGCTAAAATGTAATTATTGTTGTAATCCATGAACTTCTGAATTTACAGTTTCACAAAAAAGCAGAAAAAAATTGTTAATTACATAATTATTTTTTTATTAAGATGCCAGGAATTTTCTTGCATTCCTGAACATAAAAATCAGTTTTAGTGGTTGAATGCAAGAATGCAAGCTGTTATCAAAGCCAAAGGAGGCCATACAAAATATAGTTTTTTTTGTTTTTCTGGTTTTTTTTTTTTGGTTTTTATGTGTGAATAAGAACTATTTAGTGGTTTCAGTTCATTACTTGCCAAGGAAATAACATAAAAATTTTTAGTTCTAAACAAGTTTTTGATAAATTTCGTAAATATTCTTGTTTTCTGGGGTTTTTTTTATGACAGGTGTTCTAATAAATTTGTTAAGCACCGTTTACTTGTGTTTAGCACAAACTTACTATGATGGAACTTTTACTGGATTAAAAAAGTTCTTACTGTCGGAGGATTGAACATTTTGTGATCAGAAAAAAATCAGATTTTTATCAATGTATGCAATTTTGCTTTGGGTGGTTCAAAGGCCAACGTCTTGCTAGGTAAACAAGAGATAAAAAAGCTGCCTTAAGCTTACCAAATCAAAGAGTGTTGTCCTACAGACTAGTGCAAGCAGAAGAAAACATGCTATTATGCAGGCACTATATATTAATAAACAAGATGACTCAAGTAAAGGCAAGTACTAGTCAGCTTACAATCCTTGAGACAAATTGTAAAATTATTGCCAATGTGTCAACTTGTGCGTATATATGCATCCTCCTAACATGCTTATAAACACAACTCCTGCATACGCATTGTCCAGTGCATTCAGGAGTGGCTTCAAGAATTACAGTATTAAGTCAAATGCTCTCCTGGACACGATCACCTGATCTAAACATGAATAAAAGCCTTTTGGGAAGTTCTGTGTCTAAATTCTGAAGTTCTAGAGTGTGAAGTGGATCAACACCTCCTTCATACCCCATAGAAAGAGGCTGGAGATTTCTCTTGAAAGAATGATCCGATAACTAAGGATGCTCAGATCTGAACTTGCATGGCAGCATTCCAGAAAGGATTGAAACTGTTTAAACTTGGCCCTACTCTTTGTTGGCTGCCTGCTATCCATATATCATGATGAGTTCCTACAATTTTGTCCAATTCCTGTTTATACAGTCACATGTATCACATATATACAGCTTCAAACATGCAAATATGTGCACAAACGCGCAGACACGCTTAAAAAGTAAAGTTGTACTTTTACATTTGCTGGTGCTACTGTGAGAATCGGGGCTCCTGCCTGCTTTGGACACATTTCAGATTCCAGAGTCTTGTCTTTTCTTTTCCCTCGCCAAGTCTGAACGTGCCTATTTCAACGGGACTGCCAATCCTATCTCCCACCCAATGACAGAGCGGAAGCCCAGCTTGACTGGAAACAGGCCCCTCCCACTGTCCGAGAGCTGACGCCTCCCCTCCTTCCAGTTTGTCTATCTGGCCATTTTCCCTAATTACCCCCGACCGCATCTTGCCTGTGACTCAGCCGTGTGTGGAAATCGTGTGGTGCACTACAGACACGATAAATGGTGGGAGAGTCAATACAGCCTCTTAATGCCAGAATATACTGCATGTTTTCAATAGTAATTTGATGGCTTTGGCTCTGGTTATAGTGTGAATGTGAGTCTCCCCTGTTTGGTTTTTAAATGAATAATTTTTCTCATATTTGGACACTGGCAACTGTGCCTCTTTAATTAGTGGCCACGCCCACCTTGCTCAAGGTTCTCTGTAGTTGCAGCGCTACCTTGTGATTGACGCTCAGAGGAGCCCACTGTTCTGTTCTGCTATAGGCTGACAGGTTCCATTGGAGGAGGGTCATGTCTCTGGCCAGTGGTGATTGGCTGCTCATTAGTGTGTGGGCTTAATCTTTGGAAAAATGGCGGACTTAATTGCACTCCTCCCAAGCCTGTTTGTTGTTACATGATGACACGGTTCAGGCTGACTCAAACCTGTGAAATGCCTGGGAAAAAATGTCCTTTGCTATACAGAAAAATGTTTTTTATCCCCCGCCAACACGAAGTGGGAGGGGGATATAGGTTTGACCTCCGTCCGTCCGTCCGTCCGTGCGTCCGTCCTTCCGAGATAAAGGGGACAGCTTTACTCAGAAACTACTACAGATACAGTAACCAAATTTGGTGTGTAGCTTCAGACCATAAAGGCCTTGATTGAGTTCGAAAATGAGAAGCGCACGATTGGCGGGGGATGTTGTAGACCATGTCGACTGGTTTTATACTTGTCTTGTACCTCTCAACATAAGGCTGACATAAAACTCTCATATACATGTCATAACAGCTGTCATAAGACGTCATGACAGATGAAGTGAGCGTTTGTTAAATTGTTGCACCATTATGGCGCAAGTTGTCTTCATATTATTTACCAATAAACACAGTGATCGCCATTGGACCGCTGACTTAAACTGACTTCAACTGTCGTGACATCGCTTGATGGGCACTATATCATGTCTTATGTGGACCTGTTCAAGTAAAGTTTAATCAAAATATTTCTCGGATGGTACAGTTTGTATTAAAGCCCTTTATTTATTGGACAGGGTGCAAATTCTTATATTCCTGTCCTGCTGGTCTGCGTAACCTAAAGCTCTGAAGATCATTGGAAATGACTGTTAGTCACTTGAAAGGCTGAATCTTTTATGAAGCTAGACGGCAATATATAAAATAGTAATACAGAATACAGAAGTCATGCAAATCTCCAGTAATCTGGAGAAACCTAATGAGTTTATCAGTGGCAAGGGTTTCACAAATGAACAAAAACATTTGGATTCTGGACTTCTCCTACCGGGGAAAAAAAACTGAAGCGTGATTTTGACTGTTCAAATAACACGAATGCTTTAATATTTACACCACTCTTGACCACTGCAGGTAATGAAGATCAAGCTCAGTTTCTACAAAAACGACATAAGTACTAGGTTTTTCAGATCACAGGAGAAATCATGAGAAGGCTGCTAACGTGGTACTGAAAATGGAAAAAACTCCACTGTTTTTAGCCGCTTTCACACTGGAGGCGAAACAAATTTTTCGCACGACAGATTACATTCAAAGTCAATGCAAAGACGTGTTTCGCGTGTATTCGCGTCTTTGCATTGACTTTGAATGTAATCTGTCGTGCGAAAAATTGGTTTCGCGTCCGGTATGAAAGCAGCAATTGTCTTCTTTTTCCTTCTCCCTCATTTTGTCATTTTGTACATCCTTTATTGACTCCCTTTCTTTCACTCTCTTACATAAGAGTGTGGGCAACTACTCTGCGTTTTATGTAAGGGAGATTTGTGTGGACTGCGCTGTTTTGAAGTGTGTGTGTGTGTGTGTGTGCGAGTGTGTGTGTCTATATGCATCCATGCTTTCTCGTGTGTTTATGTATCTGTGCATACATGTTGGCTCATGTTCCCTGAGATTTTGTATTATTTTTTTGTGTGTGTTGGCAAGATTGATTAGTTCTTTGGTGCATGTATATGTACCCATGGGTGTTGGACAACATAAGAGTTCATAATCCCCGAATTCCCCCTGATATTATTAGTTATACAGTGTGAAAGTGTGTGTTCATGTCCTCCTGTTATTCATAAATATTCAGATGTAACGAGGGTGAAGAGTTCTGCTTTTGTGCCGGTTTTTTAATCCAGTATTCTCTGAGTGATTCAACGCTTTTCGGAACACGGTGAAAAGCTTATTAATAGGATGTTCGTCTACATTTATTTTTGAACATGGACTGTTCCGTGATGCAAGTTTGGAAGAATCCCTTTGTTACTTAAATGGTCGACTCCGGAAGTCCTGAAGCACTCTTTGGTTCACCATGTCCTTCTACGTACTTGGGTGATGGAAGTCAGGGGTGAATCTGGGTTGCATGTCGTGGCCCTAGTTGCCACGGCAGCCTCCTGAGTTGGTGACCTGCACTTGGAAGTTATTTGATCTAAAAACCCCAGAATTATGTAAACAGAAGCCCGAAAGACAGCCAGTCCGCTGGTGATCTGTACGGAGGTCAATGGAACTTTGCTGTCATTCATTCTTAGTGTGTCTTCACAGCCTTTCCCTAATCTTAACCATAACTTAAGTATGCCTGACCAAAACCCTTTATCTTTAACCTATCCCTAATTCGAACCACAGTTCTAACCTTGTCCAATTATAAGTTACAATTTCTCACATTTGTAGCTTTGAGGACTGGTCAAATTGTCCTCACGCTGCAAAAATATCCCCAATCTCTTGGAAAAAAATTTTTTTCCTGGTCCTCACAATGTTGCAAGTCCATGAACATGCACTGTCTCACACACACTCTTATTCAAACTCACCATTATCAGGTTCTTCAGAAACAAACCGTCCTTTGCGTGAAAATCAGGAAAAACTGCAAACTCTCTTTATACCAGTCTTTTCGGTGCAGAAGTCAAGTTAGTTGTTAAACATATGTGGAACTGTAATATCCTTGTTCCCACATTTTTTTTTTGGTGGGGGGGGGGGGGGGGGGGGGGTGTTGAGGTGATATGGGAGGTGAGTCATATACCTTCTTATTCCATCATATCAAGGGGGAGTGGGGTGGGGTGGGGGGTGGGGGTGTTGGGATAGATTATCTGCTTCCAGTGAATGTGGGTGTGTGTGTGACTGGAATTGGGCACTGTGTTGTGTATTTTTGGCCTGGCAGGAAGACGGTGCCAGCACCCACTCGAAGCGCGGCGCTTCATACTTCATCCACGTGAGAATTTCGCACTTCCCTCTCTCTGACGCTCTGTAAATATGGAAGCTGGACCTCTGAATGTTCTGCTGCTCTGTAAATATGGGAGCTGGACCTCTGAATGCTCTGCCGCTCCGAAAATATGGAAGCTGGTCTTCTGAATATTCGGCTGCTCAGTAAATATGGAAGCTGGACCTCTGAAAGTTCAGCCGCTCTATAAATATGGAAGCTGGTCTACTGAAAGTTCTGCTGCTCCGGAAATATGGAAGCTGGACCTCTGAAGGTTTTGCCGCTCTATAAATATGGAAGCTGGACCTCTGAAAGTTCAGCCGCTCTATAAATTTGGAAGCTGGTCTACTGAAAGTTCTGCTACTCCGTAAATATGGACGCTGGACCTCTGAAAGTTCTGGCACTCTGTAAATATGGAAGCTTGACCTCTGAAAGTTCAGCCGCTCTATAAATATGGAAGCTGGTCAACTGAAAGTTCTGCCACTCCGGAAATATGGAAGCTGGTCCTCTGAAGGTTCTGCCGCTCTATAAATATGGAGGTTGGACCTCTGAAAGTTCTGCTGCTCCAATATGGAGGCTGGACCTCTGAAAGTTCAGCCGCTCTATAAATATGGAAGCTGGTCTACTGAAAGTTCTGCCACTCTAGAAAAATGGAAGCTGGTCCTCTGAAGGTTCTGCTGCTCTATAAATATGGAGGTTGGACCTCTGAAAGTTCTGCGGCTCTGTAAATATGGACGCTGGACCTCTGAAGCTTCTGCTGTTGTATAAATATGGAAGCAGGTCCTCTGAATGTTCTGCTGCTCTGTAAATATAAAAGCTGGTCCTCTGAAAGTTCTGCTGCTCAGTAAATATGGAAGCTAGACCTCTGAAAGTTCTGCCCCTCCGTACATATGGAACCTGGACCTCTGAAAGTTCAGCCGCTCTATAAATATGGAAGCTGGTCTACTGAAAGTTCTGCTACTCCGTAAATATGGACGCTGGACCTCTGAAAGTTCTGGCACTCTGTAAATATGGAAGCTTGACCTCTGAAAGTTCAGCCGCTCTATAAATATGGAAGCTGGTCTACTGAAAGTTCTGCCACTCCGGAAATATGGAAGCTGGTCCTCTGAAGGTTCTGCCGCTCTATAAATATGGAGGTTGGACCTCTGAAAGTTCTGCTGCTCCAATATGGAGGCTGGACCTCTGAAAGTTCAGCCGCTCTATAAATATGGAAGCTGGTCTACTGAAAGTTCTGCCACTCTAGAAAAATGGAAGCTGGTCCTCTGAAGGTTCTGCTGCTCTATAAATATGGAGGTTGGACCTCTGAAAGTTCTGCTGCTCTGTAAATATGGACGCTGGACCTCTGAAGCTTCTGCTGTTGTATAAATATGGAAGCAGGTCCTCGGAATGTTCTGCTGCTCTGTAAATATAAAAGCTGGTCCTCTGAAAGTTCTGCTGCTCAGTAAATATGGAAGCTAGACCTCTGAAAGTTCTGCCCCTCCGTACATATGGACGCTGGACCTCTGAAAGTTCAGCCGATCTATAAATATGGAAGCTGGTCTAGTGAAAGTTCTGCTGCCTAATAAACATGGAAGCTGGACCTCTGAAGTTTCTGCCGCTCTATGAATATGGAGGTCGGACCTCTGAAAGTTCTGCCACTCTGTAAATATGGAAGCTGGTACCCTGAAAGTCCTGCTGCTCCGTAAGAATGGACACCGGACCTCTGAAGCTTCTGCCGCTCCGTAAACATGGAAGCTGGACCTCCTGAAGGTTCTGCTGCTCTATAAATATAGAAGTTGGACCTCTGAAAGTTCTGCTGCTCCATGAATATGGAAGCTGGACCTATGAAAGTTCTGCCATTCTGTGAATATGGAAGCTGGACCTCTGAAAGTCCTGCCGCTCCGTAAAAATGGACACTGGACCTCTGAAGCTGCTGCCGCTCCGTAAACATGGAAGCTGGACCTCTGAAAGTTCTGCCGCTCTATAAACATGGAAGCTGGACCTCTGAAGGTTCTGCCGCTCTATAAAAATGGAAGTTTTGCCGCTGATTAGGTGGCCTCGTATGAACTCTGGCGACTGGGACTGCCTGGTTGCCAAGGTTCCACAGCAGTGGCTAATCAGATTGGACTACAGCCGGGAGCAGTGAATCTGATTGGTGAATGAGCGGGTGATGGTGTGTAGAGTGGAAGGTGGAGTGGATGCAGTTTTTGAAGAAGTTTACTCATGAGGTGACTCGCGTCTGTGCGACAATGGGGGGCATTCCCAGGGCATTTCAGGGCAAAATACTCAGACTCTCGTGGGGAAGATATAAAAGAGGAAGAGCTCTCTCATCGGAAACAAACTTTTCTGCTGAACTCTGGAAGCCCTCGTTTGGCTTACGTGAGTAATTTGTGGATGACCAGCATTTCATCACAGCAATGTTCCCATTTGACCCTCTTTCAATGTGTGGATGGAGGCCTCTTCCACATAGACCATTCACATCATATTTTGAAAAATCTTGAATATCTTTTTATGCAAGAACTTAATTTTAATGTACTTCAAAATTTTGGTTGATAATCCTGTGAATAATTGAGGCTGGCTGTTTGCCTTCTGTTGGATGCACTTAATGCCTTGAAATCAGGTGTGTGAGGAGTGAACAGGGAAGCCATTTTGTTGCTAGTTGGATTTAGGTCTTGTTTGAGAAAATGTGCTCGTATTATTGCCCATAATTGCTTATTTTACTGCTCCTCATCTCCACTGCGTATAAGTTTTTTTTTGGAATGGAAAGGTAGTGGTTGGTTTTGGCACTCTCAGCTAGAACTGACCCATTTTTACGGTCTGACCACAGCTGTAAGTCTGACATGCTTGAGGTGAGCTGAGCTGAGCTTTGCTACGTCACAGGCTGGCGCAATGCTTGAGTGAGTAATGTAGACGGGAGTACTTACTCTGTGCAGAATATCACTGCTGGAAGGTAAATTACTTTGTTATTTTAAGGTAGCACTTCACATACCACGAGTATGGCACTTTTTCTGTGAAAACTGTGAGTACATGTAATGCTTGCTGTGCCCTGTATGATAGTGCTGAGTACTGCTTTGTTCCAAACGCTGGCTGGTCTGCTTCTGACTGTTTTTTTCTAGAGCAACAGCAATTATTGGAAACATGAGTGTGTGAATGGTCACTCACACTAATCTCTAACTGCTAAGGAGTGAAACGTGCATATGGGTTTGTGTGGGCGCAGCTGAAGCGTCACTCTAACGCTAGTCATGGGTCAGAGGTCAGGGGTCAGTGGGGCAAAAACTCTGGGAGAGGAGCCATCTACTGACACACAGGCATATGACGGCCCATATTACTGGCGCACTGGCACTGTGAAGGCGTAAACGTGGGAGTGTGTGTAGAAGCATGCGTTTGAGCCAGGGTTTGTTCGCGTGTGTTTGTGTGTTAGTTTGTTAGTTTGTGAGTCATGTCATGTTATGCTCAGTGATGTAAAATCTAGTGTCAGAAAGCACAAGTCCCTCCGTGTATTTTGTACTCACCTGGATTGGCTATTTTTTACTGTTATTTTGCTGTCATATATCTAAAGCAACTTACATTTAATCTGAATAAGTAGGGGCCCATCACCCTGCCCACACATTTGACTGAGAATCAGGAGATTCTTGGTTTTAACTCCAATGTGGCCGCAATAATTCAGTGCAGCTGTTTAGGTCCTTTCAGAAAGGCCAGTAACTCTATACTGTAACGGGGAGATTCGGTTTCTGCTCGATTTAATAAACTGTGAGTCCTATTGAATGAAAGCAGCAGCAAATCAAGTGTAATGTATTGATGTAACACCCGGCCCCCCCTCAGATGGAGGACCCCGTGTATGACTTCCCTGAGCCGGCTCCGCCCCTGCAGCGCGCAGCACCCCAGAGGGGCTCTCTGAAGAGCATCAGTGTGCTGGATCGACTGCTACTCACTCACCCCGTCTGGCTCCAGCTGTCAATCAACTCTGCCACCGCCCTGCACATCCTGCAGAGGGAGCCGCCTGGGGTATGAGACACACGGCTTTGCACTCACGCTTGCATTCACACCTGGGCTCACATACACACTCACATACAAGCTCATCCTCGCATAAACACTGGCATACAGACAATTGCGTACACTCTCATACTTGCATACACACTCGCACACAATTTCACATACAGACTATTACTTGCATACACTCTCACCCTCGCATATACACTCACACTCACGCTCACATACACACTCACTCTCTCATACACATTCACCCTCGCATACACACTTACACTTGTGTTCGCATACACACTAGCGCTCACTCACTCACCGTCCGATACACACTCGCTGTCGCATACACGCTGACATACTCGCACTTGTGCACGCATTTACACTCGCATTGTCTCTCAGGTACGCATACACACTCACACTCACTTAAACACTCACGTGCTCTTTAACACTCACGTACACACTCACCCTCACATGAGCACTCACGCTCGTAAACACACTCACATACACACTCGTGCTTGCTTACACACTCACCCTCATATACACACACACACCCACCTCCGTACACATTCACCCTCGCATGTACATTCGTGTTTGCATACACTCTCACCCTCACATACACACTTGTGCTCGCATAAACACTCCCCCTTGCATACACACATTCAGCCTCACATACACACTCACATATACACTCACGTTGCATACACGCGCGCAGTCTCATACGCACTCGGTGTTGCATATATGTGTACACTCACGCTCAATTACACACTCACCCTCACCTTCTCGTACACACAAGCTTGCATACACACTCACACTCGCTTACACACTTTAGCTTGCATACACATTCACCCTCAGAAATGCACTCACATGCACACCAAGACTTGCATAGCCAGAGGGTGGGCCAAGACATGTCCCTTTATGACAGCAATTAGTCCTGGCTAGTTCTCGATCATTTTCCTTTATTGACGCGTTTTCCAATTATCGTAATTGGCAACTGAAGACACGGTTTTTCTCCATACGCAATCTAACAACGATGAAATCATGGGCTGAATTCAGTGCAGTAAAATAATTTACTTATTAATAGGCCAGTGCTTCGCGTTGATTGAACTGGTCCATGTTCCAATGAAATGCGGACTTTCACTCTTGGTATTGTATGGGTTGATTAAAAAAAAGTGGCACTCGGCAGTTCAATAAGCCATAAAAAGCGCGCGGCTCCAGCTATTTGCAAGAGAGTCGACAGGTAATCAATTATGAATAACGTTGATTTAAATACAGCCAATAAGCGTCCAGATGAATGATTGTCGTCTTACCTAATCGGGGAGAACAAGCAGCACCTGTTAAGTGTGGAGTGCTCTCGGAGTGAACCTTCTGTTATGAAAATGACTGAGAACAGGTCCGGACTAATAATTGTTTTTAATGGATGTTTTTTGCAACCCAATTCTCTGTTCTTGTTCCGCAACTGAACTGAATTTTTCCCATGATTTAATCACTGTTAGGTCGCATATGGAGGGAAATCGTGTCTTCAGTTGCAAATTACGATAATTGGAAAACGCGCCAATAAAGAAAAATGATTGAGAACTAGCTAGGACTAATTATTGTTGTGAAGTGACATGTCTTGGCCCACCCTCTGGCTACGTCACAACATGCACACTCATCTTCACTTAAACACTCATGATCTCAAACACAGACACTCGCTTACTCTCTCGAGCTTGCATACGCACACGCTTGTGGACACTCAATCGCATACTCACTTGCATCACATGCATACCCATCCCTGCATATACACTCACACTCGCATACACACTCACATCACATGCATTCTCATCCCTGCATATACACTCATACCCGCATACACACTCACATACACACTCATGCTCGCAGACGCAGATACACTCATGCTTACTTACACACTCACCCTCACGTACTCAGTCATGCTCATATATACTCTCACACTCACAAACACACTCACATACATACCCGAGCTTGCATACACACTCACATAGACCCTCATGCTTGCATATATACTCGCCCTTACAAACACACTCACCCTTGCAAACACACTCTTATACACACACCTGGAGATACACCCACACTTGCATACACATTAACACTTGCATGCAAACTCACGTACACGCTCATGCTTGCATACACACGCATATACACTCATGCTCGCATACACTTGCTCTCACATACACACTCATGCCCACATATACACTCACACTCATAGACACTCATGCTTGCCTATACACCCATGCTTGCATACACACCCATCTAAAATACATGCTCGTGCTGACATATGCACTCACACTCATATACACTCATGCTTGCATACACACTCATCTAACATAAACACTCCTGCTCACTCATCCTCAGAATACACATTCACATACATATTCAAGCTCACATACACACTCATGCTCGCATATATACTTACACTCACAAACACGCTCGCCCTCACATACACACTCATGCTGGCACACTCACTTGTATACACTCTCGCCAACAAGAGTTGCACTTGCATTCACACGCAAACAAAAGCTCCCACTTCCATACTCGTGCAAGCACGTTCTTATATTCAGTCACACATGCATGCACAGTCTGTGTAGAGTGTATGAGACAGTATTTGCCTGGAGTGCAGAAGGTTGATTGTTTAAACCCAAGTGTAGACACAGCAAAGCCCTTAACTCTACTCTGCTTGGCAGGGATGGGGCTCTGATTAGTATCATTAACTCTAAGGGCTCTAATTTCGTAGACCAGGCGCACGCGCGGCAAATGGGGGATGCGCCTCGCCAACGGGGTGTGTCCAGGCGTATGTTTCAATTTCGTGCCCGGCGTAGCCTGGCGCAAGTACTCCTCTGTCCCGCCTTCCAGCGTATGTTGGCAGCGAAGGCGACACAGCCGAGTCAAATCTTGCTCATTGGCAAGAGAAACGATGGATAGTGTGTTCCTATTATTACAAACTGTTGCTGCTTAAAATTTTGGGATTAACATGCATGGACAACAATGCAAGATACCTTACACATTTATTTTCAATATGTGATCTTAACTCAGTACGAGATCATAGCAATCAGGCTGTATTCCTTTCCCCCACTGAAGATGACAAAACCTAAGTGACAATAATAGTAGCCTAGTATTAAGCCGCTTGCACACTGGATGCGAAACAAATTTTTCGCTCGACAGATTGCGTTGAAAGCAGAGTCTTGTGTCCGAAAGTCTGACAGGGTTTTAGTATATCTCCGTGTCTGACAGTCTATTATTGTTTTTAATTTCTTCAAATCTACACTCTTTTAGATATTAAACGTGAATGTTTTGATAAGAGGGCTCAGTCCTTCAGGATGAGTACCGAGAATTTCAATCGATGTTTCTGATTAAGCTCTGCTCAATAAAGCGAGTCAACACTGGCGCGAGACAATGTACAATGCCACCGTGTCTGACAGCCAAAAAAAAAGAAAGAGAAAAAGAGGATGATTAGAACAAATTGATAATGAAATAAAGAATAAAAATAAACATTTTAACAACAGAACATCCAATTAACACCGCAATTTATTTATTTGCGGGTCATCTTTTTGGATGTTCCGTGTGTTGGTGATATATTTTATTCTTTATCTCGTTATAAATCTGTTCTCATATCAATACTTTTACTTTTTGCTGGCTGCTGGACATGGAGTAATTTGCATTTCGCGTCGGTCAGTCTTGATCGTGCATACGATAATTTATTCACACTGTCAATGGTCATGGAATTGATTTGCTCACTGACTACAAGTACTATTTTATCTCTGGTGTGGAAATAAAGCGTGAATCTGTTCGATCCATCTGACTAATTTTCGAAAGAAAGACCGAATAAAGACTGTTGTCTATCTTCAACGGAAGAAAACAGACGAATAGGCTAAAAAGACCAAGAAAAGTCGATAGCTATATATTTGCATTCTGTGAAGGTCGAACACAGACATGGCCAAGTTTGCACATCTAATAATTCCTGGAATACTTGGAAAAATTAGAACTTTTATGACTTTCGGACACGGAGCTATATTAATACCCTGTCCGACTATCGCGTCTTTGCATCGACTTTGTCTGTAATCAGTCGTGCGAAAAAGTTCGTTTCGTGTCCAGTGTGCAAGCGGCTTTACTGAGCACAGAATGCAAGCATGCGTTTGTGGTTGGCTGAGAAAGGCGTGAAGTCGTTAGTTTGCATCACAGAATTCAGCTGCGTTGATTAAGCCAGGTCAAGTTTCCATTACGCGTGCCAACCGCCTTTAATCTGACATCAGGACAATCGATGTAGATACTATAATTTATGTCCTTATTCAGATAGTTACTTAAATAGTGCTTCCTGTAATTATTTATTGCATTGAAATGTGCCTGACATTCTGGAAACCTGCCTGTGAGATTTCGGTGACGAGTGCGCACTGCCCGCGGTCAGCCAAATTACCACTGCACAGAAATTAAACCAGGTTGGAGCTGGCGAGCTTTCTGCGCAACTCCAGCGGAGACTTTTTCTACGAAATTGTCACTGCGTCTTGATGAATATGTGACACTTCCCCCTACTACACCGCCACACCCATTTCGGCGCACGTTCGTCTACCAAAGGCTGCGCACCTCGCGAAATTACCACTGCGCGGGCTGCACCAAACGAAATTACCACTGTGTGAGCTGCGCCACGCTACGCCACCTGCGCTGCGCCAAGAAATTAGAGCCCTAAGTGTATAAGCATTTAGTCATCAACTAACTATCTTTTGCACAAGTCAAATGAGTTCAATGAGCTTCCATTTTATTTTTTCCTCTGCTGTTTCTGCCTTTTGCACTTTTTTACCACTGGGTGGCGGTACACAGAATTTTCTGGTGCGGAAGTCAACAACAACTCAGAAGAAGGTGCTGTGTGTGAGGCTGACAGACGACAGTGTGCCGTCCTTCGTCAAGCAGTTCATTATTCGTGAACAGGACTCGAGTGAGTGACACCTGCTGGACCTTTTCTCACTCCGGGGGCTTATAGATCTTAAAATAATTGTTGATTTTGAGTTTTTACTTTATTATGCCCCACCGCAAAGTGGATTGGGATATAGGAATGAGTGTTGTCCTGCATGTTTCTCTGTCCATCTGTCCATCCATCCATCATATTTCTTTTCTGGGCCAGAACTCATTAACCATTCAATATTTCTCTCCAGAATTTAACCCTTTGAGCGCTGAATAAATTTTCAAGGAATTAAAAATGTAATTACCCTGAGCTGTTGAAAACCTATCATGTGTCAACTCGTTTAAAAGAGCTCCCCTGCGGGACATGATAGGTTTTCAACAGCATCTGGTTACCTCCGCCAACGAAGTTGGGGTGGAGGTTTTGTTTTCGCCCCTGTTTGTTTGTTGTCGGTCTGTCTGTCTGTCTGTTTGTGAACAACGTAACTCAAAAACTAATGCACAGATTTGTCTGAAATTTTGTAGGTGCATTACTTTTACATCAAGGAAGGACCCTATTGATTTTCACTGCGATCAGTGAAACAATATGGCCGCCAAGGCAGCCATCTTGAAATTGCATGACATGTGATAACTCAAATTTGCTCTCACTCATGAAGATTTGGACTGTGCTGCCTTTGCAGAGGTTTGCACTGTAAGAGTGCCTCTAGTTTTGATATCTTACACCATTGGGCAATTATAATTGCCTTTGGCCCTTAAAGGGTTAATATAGGCGTACGTCTTATTGTGTGGATGTGCCTTTCCATGCCTCTGTTCTCCCTTTGTTCATCCGTCTGTCAGTCCGCCACGTTTTTGTTTTCAGGCCAGATATCAGCGGTCCTGTGGCGGGGGATGTGAGTATTTCAATGTCGAGTCGTATGAACTGTGTCCTGTCCTCGTTTCTGCAGCCTTCTCCCTGGAGAGCTCGGCCATCAGTTTCCCAGACTTGTGTCGCCTCATCGCCTTCTACTGCGTCAGCAGGTAAGACACAGCGCGGCTCTGCATTTTCACCCAGAATACTCGAGCGAGGCGTACGCGAGTGAGACTGTTGGGTGTCCAGAGCTGTTGCATTCATATTCAGAGGGTAGAAGTCTGCCCTGGGATTTTGTTCTCATCAGCTGGGTTTCCGAATTTGCACAATAACTTGGTTATAAGGTTTCTGTGGCAATAATGAGTGAACTGGGCTGGCTGACTTCATGTGTGGACGAAATTCACGACAAGACTCATGCACTATGACCCCAGGACTCAGCCCCTCTGCTTCCTGTACAGCAGGGCTGTGTAACTCTAGTCCTGGAGGGCTGCTGTGTGAGCAAGTTTATGTTACCACCAAATATACTGACTAAATGTGCTAATTAGCGCTAGCACATGAGTTCATAGATTAGATCATGGTGAAATGTTTCATTTAGGGACATAAGAACAGTCTGTGGTGGTCATTCAAGAGCTTTTTAAGAAAGGGAGCTGAAATGTAAGATTTGATAAATGCATGGCCAATTAAGCTAATTAAAATATTTAACGGCCAGACGTTGGCATGAATGCGAGGAACAGAGACGGCCCTCATTGCCCATCTCTGATGAACAGGCTTTGTCACAGCGCACTGGATTCAGGAACATAATTCCACCCACTCTGCAGGTGGTTATTTGGGCCTATATAAAGCACTGATTTCAAGGTGAAATTGAAAACCAACAGGTCCTTCTGGAGAAAGTTACTCTTTAAGCCCTTTACCTGCGTCTGTACATGTACCTGCACCGTTGTCTGTACCTGTGTCTGTAACTGTACCTGTGTCTGCCCCTGTGTCTATACCTGTATCTGTATCTATGTCTGTACCTATACTTGCACTTGTGTCAGTACCTGTACCTAATGTGTGCTATGTCTGTACCAGCACATGTTTCAGTACCTGTACTTTTACCTGCACCTGTGTCTGTACCTGTGTCAGTACCTGCACCTCTGCCTGGTTCAGTGCCTGTATCTGGGCCTCACACTGTGCCAGGTGTGAGCCCCATGGGAGCTGTCGCTGTAAGACGCTGTGTCAAATATGAGCCCCATGGGCGCTGTCGCTGTCAGACACTGTGTCAGGTGTGAGCCCCATGGGAGCTGTCGCTGTAAGACGCTGTGTCAGATATGAGCCCCATGGGCGCTGTCGCTGTAAGACACTGTGTCAGGTGTGAGCCCCATGGGAGCTGTTGCTGTAAGACACTGTGTGAGGTGTGAGCCCCATGGGCGTTGTTGCTGTAAGACGCTGTGTCATGTGTGAGCCCCATGGGCGCTGTCGCTGTAAGATGCTGTGTCAGGTGTGAGCCCCATGGGTGCTGTCGCTGTAAGACACTGTGTGAGGTGTGAGCCCCATGGGCGTTGTTGCTGTAAGACGCTGTGTCATGTGTGAGCCCCATGGGCGCTGTCGCTGTAAGATGCTGTGTCAGGTGTGAGCCCCATAGGGGCTGTTGCTGTAAGATACTGTATCTGGTGTGAGCCCCATGGGTGCTGTCGCTGTAAGACACTGTGTCAGGTGTGAGCCCCATGGGAGCTGTCGCTGTAAGACACTGTGTGAGGTGTGAGCCCCATGGGCGTTGTTGCTGTAAGACGCTGTGTCAGGTGTGAGCCCCATGGGCGCTGTCGCTGTAAGACGCTGTGTTAGGTGTGAGCCCCATGGGAGCTGTCGCCGTAAGACGCTGTGTCAGATGTGAGCCCCATGGGAGCTGTCGCTGTAAGATGCTGTGTCAGGTGTGAGCCCCATTGGCGCTGTCGCTGTAAGACGCTGTGTCAGGTGTGAGCGCCATGGGCGCTGTCGCTGTAAGACGCTGTGTCAGGTGTGAGCCCCATGGGCGTTGTTGCTGTAAGACGCTGTGTCATGTGTGAGCCCCATGGGCGCTGTTGCTGTAAGACACTGTGTGAGGTGTGAGCCCCATGGGAGCTGTCGCTGTAAGACGGTGTGTCAGATATGAGCCCCATGGGCGCTGTCGCTGTAAGACACTGTGTCAGGTGTGAGCCCCATGGGAGCTGTTGCTGTAAGACACTGTGTGAGGTGTGAGCCCCATGGGCGTTGTTGCTGTAAGACGCTGTGTCATGTGTGAGCCCCATGGGCGCTGTCGCTGTAAGATGCTGTGTCAGGTGTGAGCCCCATGGGTGCTGTCGCTGTAAGACACTGTGTGAGGTGTGAGCCCCATGGGCGTTGTTGCTGTAAGACGCTGTGTCATGTGTGAGCCCCATGGGCGCTGTCGCTGTAAGATGCTGTGTCAGGTGTGAGCCCCATAGGGGCTGTTGCTGTAAGATACTGTATCTGGTGTGAGCCCCATGGGTGCTGTCGCTGTAAGACACTGTGTCAGGTGTGAGCCCCATGGGAGCTGTCGCTGTAAGACACTGTGTGAGGTGTGAGCCCCATGGGCGTTGTTGCTGTAAGACGCTGTGTCAGGTGTGAGCCCCATGGGCGCTGTCGCTGTAAGACGCTGTGTTAGGTGTGAGCCCCATGGGAGCTGTCGCCGTAAGACGCTGTGTCAGATGTGAGCCCCATGGGAGCTGTCGCTGTAAGATGCTGTGTCAGGTGTGAGCCCCATTGGCGCTGTCGCTGTAAGACGCTGTGTCAGGTGTGAGCGCCATGGGCGCTGTCGCTGTAAGACGCTGTGTCAGGTGTGAGCCCCATGGGAGCTGTCGCCGTAAGACGCTGTGTCAGATGTGAGCCCCATGGGAGCTGTCGCTGTAAGACGCTGTGTCAGGTGTGAGCGCCATGGGCGCTGTCGCTGTAAGACACTGTGTCAGGTGTGAGCCCCATGGGAGCTGTCGCTGTAAGACGCTGTGTCAGATGTGAGCCCCATGGGCGCTGTCGCTGTAAGATGCTGTGTCAGGTGTGAGCCCCATGGGCGCTGTCGCTGTAAGACACTGTGTCAGGTGTGAGCCCCATGGGAGCTGTCGCTGTAAGACACTGTGTGAGTTGCGAGCCCCATGGGCGCTGTCGCTGTAAGACACTGTGTCAGGGGTGAGCCCCATGGGCGCTGTCGCTGTCAGACACTGTGTCAGGTGTGAGCCCCATGGGAGCTGTCGCTGTAAGACGCTGTGTCAGATGTGAGCCCCATGGGCGCTGTCGCTGTAAGATGCTGTGTCAGGTGTGAGCCTCATGGGCGCTGTCGCTGTAAGACACTGTGTCAGGTGTGAGCCCCATGGGAGCTGTCGCTGTAAGACACTGTGTCAGGTGTGAGCCCCATGGGAGCTGTCGCGGTAAGACGCTGTGTCAGGTGTGAGCCCCATGGGAGCTGTCGCCGTAAGACGCTGTGTCAGATGTGAGCCCCATGGGAGCTGTCGCTGGAAGATGCTGTGTCAGGTGTGAGCCCCATTGGCGCTGTCGCTGTAAGACGCTGTGTCAGGTGTGAGCCCCATGGGAGCTGTCGCTGTAAGACGCTGTGTCAGATGTGAGCCCCATGGGCGCTGTCGCTGTAAGATGCTGTGTCATGTGTGAGCCCCATGGGCGCTGTCGCTGTAAGAAGCTGTGTCAGGTGTGAGCCCCATGGGCGCTGTCGCTGTAAGACACTGTGTCAGGTGTGAGCCCCATGGGAGCTGTCGCTGTAAGACGCTGTGTCAGATGTGAGCCCCATGGGCGCTGTCGCTGTAAGATGCTGTGTCAGGTGTGAGCCCCATGGGCGCTGTCGCTGTAAGACACTGTGTCAGGTGTGAGCCCCATGGGAGCTGTCGCTGTAAGACACTGTGTGAGTTGTGAGCCCCATGGGCGCTGTCGCTGTAAGACACTGTGTCAGGGGTGAGCCCCATGGGCGCTGTCGCTGTAAGACACTGTGTCAGGTGTGAGCCCCATGGGAGCTGTCGCTGTAAGACGCTGTGTCAGATGTGAGCCCCATGGGCGCTGTCGCTGTAAGATGCTGTGTCAGGTGTGAGCCCCATGGGAGCTGTCGCTGTAAGACACTGTGTCAGGTGTGAGCCCCATGGGCGCTGTCGCCGTAAGACGTTGTGTCAGGTGTGAGCCCCATGGGCGCTGTCGCTGTAAGACACTGTGTGAGGTGTGAGCCTCATCGGAGCTGTCTCTGTACGATGCTGTGTCAGTTGTGAGCCCCATGGGCGCTGTCGCTGTAAGACGCTGTGTCAGGTGTGAGCCCCATGGGCGCTGTCGCTGTAAGACGCTCTGTCAGGTGTGAGCCCCATGGGAGCTGTCGCTGTAAGACACTGTGTCAGGTGTGAGCCCCATGGGCGCTGTCGCTGTAAGATGCTGTGTCAGGTGTGAGCCCCATGGGAGCTGTCGCTGTAAGACACTGTGTCAGGTGTGAGCCCCATGGGCGCTGTCGCCGTAAGACGTTGTGTCAGGTGTGAGCCCCATGGGCGCTGTCGCTGTAAGACACTGTGTGAGGTGTGAGCCTCATCGGAGCTGTCTCTGTACGATGCTGTGTCAGTTGTGAGCCCCATGGGCGCTGTCGCTGTAAGACGCTGTGTCAGGTGTGAGCCCCATGGGCGCTGTCGCTGTAAGACGCTCTGTCAGGTGTGAGCCCCATGGGAGCTGTCGCTGTAAGACACTGTGTCAGGTGTGAGCCCCATGGGCGCTGTCGCTGTAAGACGCTGTGTCAGGTGTGAGCCCCATGGGAGCTGTCGCTGTAAGACGCTGTGTCAGGTGTGAGCCCCATGGGCGCTGTCGCTGTAAGACGCTGTGTCAGGTGTGAGCCCCATGGGCGCTGTCGCTGTAAGACGCTGTGTCAGGTGTGAGCCCCATGGGAGCTGTCGCTGTAAGACGCTGTGTCAGGTGTGAGCCCCATGGTAGCTGTCGCTGTAAGACGCTGTGTCAGGTGTGAGCCCCAAGGGAACTGTCGCGGTAAGACGCTGTGTCAGGTGTGAGCCCCATGGGAGCTGTCGCCGTAAGACGCTGTGTCAGATGTGAGCCCCATGGGAGCTGTCGCTGTAAGATGCTGTGTCAGGTGTGAGCCCCATTGGCGCTGTCGCTGTAAGACGCTGTGTCAGGTGTGAGCCCCATGGGAGCTGTCGCTGTAAGACGCTGTGTCAGATGTGAGCCCCATGGGCGCTGTCGCTGTAAGATGCTGTGTCATGTGTGAGCCCCATGGGCGCTGTCGCTGTAAGACACTGTGTCAGGTGTGAGCCCCATGGGAGCTGTCGCTGTAAGACGCTGTGTCAGATGTGAGCCCCATGGGCGCTGTCGCTGTAAGATGCTGTGTCAGGTGTGAGCCCCATGGGCGCTGTCGCTGTAAGACACTGTGTCAGGTGTGAGCCCCATGGGAGCTGTCGCTGTCAGACGCTGTGTCTGATGTGAGCCCCATGGGCGCTGTCGCTGTAAGACACTGTGTCAGGTGTGAGCCTCATCTGAGCTGTCGCTGTAAGACGCTGTGTCAGGTGTGAGCCCCATGGGATCTGTTGCTGTAAGAAGCTGTGTGAGGTGTGAGCCCCATGGGATCTGTTGCTGTAAGATTTCAGTTTGAATCTCTTTCAGGGATGTGCTACCTTTCCCTCTGGAGCTCCCTGAGGCCATCGCTAAAGCCGCCTCCCACAAGCAGCTGGAGTCAATCTCCCACATGGGCGTGGGTAAGAGCTAAACCACACCCACACTGGTGAGACAGACTAGACCACCACACCCTCATGCAGGCATCTAAGAGGCTAAACCACAACCAAAACTGCATGTATCTGCTAAACCACACCCACACTGGTGTGAGTGAGGAGAAACCACACCCATATACAGTTATTATATAGGCCTGAATCACATTTAGCTTGGTGTGACGGACTGGCTAACCACACCCATATACCAGGATACTACAGGCCTGAACTTCACCCAGATCCGCAGATATTTATCAAACCACATCTACACTGGTGTGGGAGAGTGGCTAACCACACCCATATACAGGCATGTAAGAGGCTCAAACTTCACCCAAACCCACTGATATGAGCCAAACCTTGCCTATGTGGTTCTGTCTAATTAGGCCAGTGGTTCTCAAATTCGGTCCTGGCACCCCCCCTGTGTATGCTGGTTTTTGTTCCAACCACAATTGCAATCTTAGGATTTTAACAAGCTGTTGGTTTGTTTTAATTAGGTGAATTCATGCAAATATCCACATTGAGATATATTGTAAATAATGGCAGAGGGAAACAATTTAACCAAACATTTAATCAACATAAATAATCAAGAGGTTCCTCATTGGTGACCCGACAACCCGACAACTTACTTGGCAAACAATGAAGTCACACCTGTTGTGTTTTCTGTTGATTTTATTTGATTCAGGCAGGTTATTTGGGAAAAACTCAAAACACCTGAATTCAGAAACCTAATTTGGAGCTTATTGATTTTCTCAGGGTCTAATTTGATCTGTTTAAAAATGTTTTCACCTGAAAATCCTAGCAATATTGAATATTAAGTGAAATATGTTCAAGGGTTTTTATTCTTCATAGCAAAATGGATATGTCCATCCAAATGTGACTTAAGATGGTAAATAACTACTCTAAACATGGAATGCTGCTAATTAAGACAAAGTAACAGCTTTTTAAAATCCTAGAATTGCAGTTGTGGCTGGAACAAAAACCAGCATACACAGGGGGGCGCCAGGACCGAATTTGAGAACCACTTAGGCTGATAGAGGATCTTCCATAAGTGGGCGTGTCATAAGAAAGTTATGAAATGACTTGGTAAATTTTGCATTTGTTGCAAACTTTAGCGGGCAACAAACCCAAAATTTACTCAACGAGTTTTATAACTTTGATATCACATGACCGAGAATATGAGATTCTGTTTGTTGCAATACTGAGTTGCATACTTTAATAGAAAACAAATGTAATTTCCATTAGTGCCTTAATTTTAATTTCCCGCAAAATGTTTGTATTGAGCTAACTCCAGCACTCTGCTGACATACTCAGGACAGTCACTGAGTCACAAACATTCGCGGCTTGAACTAGCTACAGCTTGTACTTTTGTAAATTCAGTCAACTGAGTAGCTAGCTAAGGTTAGCTTGCTAGCTAACTAATTTTACATGATGGTTATGGAAAGGTACTGTGTGCACGCTAGGTAGCTTAGTAATATTAACTTAGTTATGAGACTGGCATTTAGGAAGCTCGCTACAGCGCTTCACCACACCGATTAAACCAACGTTACTCTTTGTGTGAAGTCTGGCTAAATATTGGGCTATAGGAGAAGTACTACAGTTGTGAGATAAATGTTTTTATTTTCTTGCTTTAGGGATAAGTATTTTTAAAAATCTTTACAAAAGATTGATTACCTGGAGCGTTCTCCCTGATGGAGTTTGCAAATTTAAGAAAAATTAATAATGCATTATGAACCTTGATTTTTAAGAAAAATTAATAATGTATTATATAAACCTTGATTTTTACTGTGTTTTGGATTAAAAATGAGTGAATTTTAAGGTGGCTCCTTAATAAAGTTGGCAAACATGAGAAAAATGATGAATGCGTTCTATTAATTATGATTATTAGCATAATATCGGTGAACTAGACAATTTTTACACAGCTTTTAATGCAACACAGGAAGTGCAGAACTCCTCGGTGGAATGATCTTATTTCAATATTTGTAGGGAGGAGAATTTGCGCTCACGAACCACAGCAGGATGCAGCATTTGAGTTAGCTGAGGGGCTACATGCATGGCTACATGTACCCTCAATACTCTCAACAGAGCGAATGAAAAATACGCCGCTAGATTTGTGCTGCCAAGTTAGAAACATTTGGCCAGAAGCATTGCTTTGCCAACTATAGCTCAGTGCAGAAACGAGCCTTTAGGTACATCATTATCAGATTTGGTGGCTGTTGCCTGGCAACTTTACTCCCATGAATCTGCCGCTGTAAAGATAAGGGAAGTTTTTTTTTTGCACCACCTTCCCAAGTTTCCTTTTCACCGTAATTTGCCTTCAGTGTCGGTTTTTCAGTTTTTTTTTTTTTTTACGTCGGCCAGCCAATATTTACAGGAAATAATCAGAAGCCATCACATAATGGTTTGTCCTATACCATTTTACAGGTATTTACATTACCATCAGTGTTAGTTTGATGGCAGTTTGCATGTCCAAAGTGGCTTACAGTTGATTAGTTGATGCAGGGTTAAGGGTCATGCTCAAGGGTCCAACAGCTGCAAAGATCTTATTGTATCTCCACTTAAACCACCAACTGTCTGGGCAATATGAGTTAAAAATTCTGGGAAGCATCTGATGAAATCTGCTCAACTTTATGGACTTGTGGATTGTTTGAGCATATAATGCTGTTAAATTGTGTTAAATAGTCATATAAGTGCAGTGTAGAGAACTGCAACAGAGGCGATACTGTCCTGCAGATTTTACTCACGCTGAGTTTTTTTTGGATTGGATCCAGAGTTCTGGAGCTCGCAGCTGAATTTTCGGGGTCCGCGGAATGGCCCCCCGGCAGTGGATGAGACCTCCCTGCCCAGCCCGACGCCCCAGGACTGCGCCACCCCGCAGGAGGAGAACCCCACGCTGTTTCAGGAGTTCTGCCCGATCCAGACCCGTAGTCCTCGGGAGCTGGACTGCGGTGCCGGCCAGGGGGCGCTGTGCTTCATTAACCCCATGTTCCTGCATGAGCCGGGCCGAGCTGCCCTTTACCGCCGACACCAGTTCAAGCGCAGCCTCAAGGTGCGGGTTTCCACAGAATCCTCAAGCCCCCTCTCGCCCCCGGCCGCCCCGCCCCCGCCCCCACCCCTGCTGGCCAAGGGCAGCCGTAAGAAGGCGGGGAAATGCGCAGGGACGAAGTCTGCTGGAGGGGTGGGGCCGATGGGAGGGACTCCATCGGCTGGAGAGGCGGGGTCAATTGGAGGGGCGGAGCCCGAAGTGGAGGACTCGGCCTATCGGGAGCCCTGCTTCGCGCTGCTGAAGAAAGGGGGCGTTCCTACAGAGTGCACTTTGACCTTATCGCCCACCGAGGAGGAAGACTACAATCTGCCTAAGGCTGTGCTTCAGGTACAATAAGCACAATATTATTACTCACACATTCTGATATACTCTTGGACACAAACACACACCGATGCACACACTAGTGCACGTTACGGCTCAGCTCACTATGCAACAGGCGTGACCGCCATAGATAAATATATAGAACACTAGATTTCTGATACGGTACACTCAAGTGAAGCATCTGTTCCAGTTGTGTATACACCCGGAAGTAAAATTTTCTCATTGACTCCCATTCATTTTCGCCTGATTTAAAATTAAATTTTCAAAAGCACTAGTGGCTGAGTCGATATCGCTGTATAGGGAAACATTTTGTCTCCCCTGTTACCCAGCAGACGACCCGGTACCGACCCAAAGGGCCTCGCACGATAATTGAAAAGAACGGTAAACGAATTGGAACGCAACCCATCATTACAAAACATAGTAACAGCGTATATCGTTTGAAAGCTGAGAGTCTTGGGAATCCTTATAAGCATAGGTAACAGTGAAATAACATGTTTTGTTCGCTAAAACGGTGAAATTACGTCACTGCGTCACGTTTTAAAACACCCCCCGAAACTCCCTTTTGAATCGCGTCATCTTACCTTTAAACCGATGTTTACATCCGAAGCCTGTATCCGACCCTGGCATGCTTGGTCTTGAAATATCGGTAAGATCCCAGCAAATTCGAATATCCACCGTGTTTTGCTGATATTACGATTGGTAGATGCATTATCCAACTCAAACAAAACAGTTTCGTTATAAAAAAAACAAACGCCAACTTTTCTCCGGTAAAAAATGAGACATTTTGAATAGTTCTGCGTTATTTTCAGCGGAAAGACACAGCTAGCTGTGTGTTAGACTCTCACGATTACGTAGACACCATATGCATGTCTGTAAGACCTATCGGTGTCGAGTTACAAGTCTTGAAAGCGAGTGAGGCTCGCACGAATGAATTTGCACTAACTTGCTTTGATTGACGTTTGCTCCGTCATATCACAGGCTACAAAGATGAGCCCAAGATGTCCTTGTAGCCAATGAGGAGACCTTTCCAACGACGTATAGCACTTCCCCTCACTGCCTCGGGAAATCTGGGGCATTGAGTGCGCTTTTCTCGCTCCAAGTCCGTGCGTAAAAGAGCTGGATTATAGCCTTGTCTTGCGCCTCCCCAAAACTTTCGTATTTTGGTCAAAAATGCCTCAACGACAAGGAAAAACAAACCTCGCGAAGGAATAAGGGGCAAAGGAAGAGGAAAAGAGAGAAAATTATATTGAGGAAGAAATAAAAGAAATCGAAATAAGTGAAATCTGAGTGTTCATTGATTTCCTGGAAGGGAAGAACCCCGATCTTGAATGGTGCGTAGCCTAATCATTATGTCTATACAAACAAAACGATGCTTTTATCCTAACATAATTACAATGCATGATGAGGAGTTTCCAATGATGTGTAGCATGCTGTGTGTGTAGAACGTGAATTGGGTTGCCTGGGGAAGCACTTACGAAAATGAACTGAAGAGTTACTATAGTGTACTATGAGAATTGTATAGTGTTCTAAAGTGTGGTTATGGTGTTCTATTGTACATATCACCAGCTATGGTTTACAATAGTTTTTTTTCTGTCGTGTTATTTTATTAGCTATGGTAGCCCTACAATATTTCAATAATAATACTAAAATCACCATAGTGCAGTCCAAAAAACCATACAATTACAACAGTAATACTATAGTTTTTGGTGGTAAATTTTATGGTATTCCAATAGTGTTTTTTTGTAAAGGAGAGTAGAAAGGTGAGAGTGCAGGGGGAGGGGATCCTCTTTTACAACTACTCATTTGCACTTCATCACTTTGTCTGTCCTTTTTTCTATAGAAAATCGTGGGTGCAGGGGCAGAAATAGTTTTATGTGAAATAAGGCCTCTGTAATACCATGACACAACTTTTAATAACTAATCCAGATATGAGTAAGATACTACAGATGGTTGTCTTTCATTTGAGACCAAGGTCATGTTTCTAGACCAAGGGGTTCATGAGCAATCAGGCTTTATTTAGAGCTTTATTTAGATTATCCAAAGGTCCTTTTGGAGTCTCCAAATGGACACTCAGCAAAACGCATGAGTATAACCACACAAAAATGGCTCTCTAAGGGTCATAGTTCATTGTATAGTCATTTCCTCTGACACTTGGCTTCAAAAGACCTGGGACTGGGCCAGAATGGTGTTTCCATGGGGAAATAAGTGACTTAGAGTGCTGTAATGGGGTCATTTCCAGAGATGTAAAAAAGAAAAAACAAAATTCTACCCTCTGTTCCTCTTTGACAGTAAATCACAGAGTTATTTTGACAATTCCTAGACATTCTACAAGGTCTCAGGTTTCAAAGGAGGTCAAGCATTTGATGATAGGCCAAAGTATGTGGACACAGTGACCTTTTAAATAGACGCTGTGTCATTTCGAGAAAAAACAGAAATACAGTGGGTTTGGGTAAAGGGTTTAATATGCGCTTTTTTTGGGGGCGGATGTGGCACATTCACTAAAGGGAAGACCAAAAATGTGACTCGGCGACAATTGATTCATATGACAAATGTTAACCTTGCTAAATGGAAGCGCAAGTTAACCCTCACTGATCACTGGGATGAGGGAATGTTTTTTTTTCCACCGGACTTTGGACAGCCAGGCCTTTCTCTCTTCCTTGTCTTTTGAAAATCTGGGGCGCATTTTCTAAAAGCGTAGTTGCTAACTGAGTAACTGCAACTGTCGTAGTTTGTCCTTTCTCAGGCAACGGGACCAATTATGTAAGTTAGCATCTGTGATTTCGGGAAACGCTCCCCTATATAGAAAGACAAAACAACTTATCCACTGTTCTAAATATTATGCTGGACAGAAGTATTGCGGATTTATGTCAATTACAAGTATCTAGCTTGTTAGCCACCTCGTTAATTTTATTAATTGCCAAGTCAACATAGTCACCAGAATGGTTAGGTCACCAAGGTGGCTAGTTAGTTGGCGACCGTTAACAATCCCTAGCATTCTCTTCGTCAGCGATGTATTCAAGTTAATGGAATGTCTAATTAGCTAGCTAGCATGCAAACGCGACTTTCTCCATTAAAGTAATAAATTTGCATTTCTACGATATGTTTCGCATGAAACATTATACTACTGCCCTCAGCACGCATATTTCTACAAAACGCGGCCGCACACATCTCATTTTAACGATTATATTAGCTTATTTGAAATTGGCCTCATAGGAAACCATTCATTTCAAGGAAGAGGTTGGGTGTATCAATATGGTGGCCAGGTGTTTCACTTTGGGTAATGTAAATATGATGTCATTAGCAATCTAGTGTTCTGAATATTTATATCTATGGTGTCCACATGCCTGTACTCACACGTTTACTATTACATGAGGTGAATGTATAGTTTGTTACTGCTAGAACTAAACAGAGCTGGTGTTTAGAAGGAGGCTTCTGGTTTAGTTCGTGTGATGTGTGTTTGTAACAATGAGCCGTTTGTGTGCCTGTGTGCTGTGACCTCACCTGACCCCTGTCTCCCCTAGGAGAGGGTGGAGCCAGGTTCGGAAGCAGAGCCAATCTTGTCAGAGGCGGGGCTTGTGCTGGAGCAGAGACACGCCCCTTCGCTCAGTGATCTGGAGAGCTGCAGTTCCCTCAGTAGCCTGGAGGAGGCAGACGAGAGCCCGGAGCGCCCGGCCCTGACGCGGGGCACCAGCTTCCCAGCCCCGCCCGCTGGACCCCGCCCACCCGTGTCCGCGCTGAGAAAGATGAGTGCGGCCTTCGCTTCGTTCTTCGTCCCGGAGAAGCGCGTGGCGCGGCTGGTGGAGGATCTGTCGCGGGATCGGCGGGCAGCGTTCGGGGGCCTGGTGCAGGACTTCCTCAGGCAGCAGAGGGAGGGGCTTAAGGCACTTAGCCCCACCTCCTCCTCCGTCCAGCTGCTGCAGGGCCTACGGCACTTCCTGTCCGAGGCCAAGCACTTCCTGCGGGACTGCGGCGAGCTGGAACCTCCGATTGAGACCCTGCTGCCTGAAAATGAGACCGGTAGAGTACACACACACTCACACATACACACAAATATACACACATATGCGTACACCTTCATACTCAAATGAATGTATATTTGTGTATAATTGCATGCCCTTGCATTCACATACACTCACATATAAATACACAGACACAATACATACATATTAATACTAACCTGTACCATGCATACACATGCATGTTCAGTTATGTAGGTGCACTCGCATAAATGTAGGCCTCAGTCAGTGCATTAAAAATGCACATAATCCATGAAATACACATACATGCACATAGCATGTAACACACATGCATGCACATATACACACACATACAAATACACACACATGTAAGAGCGCAGTCACACATTTGTGCACATGCACGTACGCAAACACAAGCACAGTCATAGGAATACACATACTCACATAAGTGCACAATCACACACCGGCGTGTTGTCGAATTAGTGAGGGCTTTTCTTGTCCTGAGTGCCTGTAATAGCATGTTGAGTGAAGTAGAAACACAGTCATTCACATTTATGTCTGTTTTTATTAACTACTGACAGATATGGTCAGTTGCTTCATGTGGTGAGCTGATTATGTTGTACCTTCACATTCTTAAACGAGGTTCTTTTCTGCGCTGTTGGGCTAATTTTGTAAAAACACTTATCTTGACGAGTGTTGCACAATTCAGTGGAAAAGCTGTTTCTTTAATGGACAGAACATTCCAGAGATAATTGGTGAGAGATTTATGCTGTAGGGGATGAATACTCCTTTTGGCAGGGGCTTTAATGGCCGCGTTTAAGGAGAGGCAAGATTTTCTGTTGTGGTGGTCGTAACTCTGGAATTTAAGTTGTCGTTCAGGCAGTATTTTGCCCACATGATGCACAAACCTGAGTGGACTACATGCAAAAAACTTGAATTAATTGCACTTGGCTGTTAAACACAGATCCTTTATCTTGTGAGCAGACACCACTACTTGGCATCCATAGAATGGCTGGATAAACTATTTTTGAATTTCATTTGACTTGATGATTTTAGTAAATCTAAATATAACTGTAACCTCTGAAAATAATATTACCTGGCTGTCTTAACACTGTATGCGACTTAAGTCCTTTTCATTGCGGTCTTTTAGCAGCGACTGTGGCAAGGAAGCTGTGGTAACTAGGAGGAACACTCCTACCAGTGTCCCTGACCAAGGCTCTGGCCTCAGAAAGGCATGCTCTATAGGAACACTCCTTCCAGTGTCCCTGACCAAGGCTCTGGCTTCAGAAAGACATGCTCTATAGGAACACTCCTACCAGTGTCCCTGACCAAGGCTCTGGCTTCAGAAAGACATGCTCTATCGGAACACTCCTACCAGTGTCCCTGACCAAGGCTCTGGCTTCAGAAAGACATGCTCTATAGGAACACTCCTACCAGTGTCCCTGACCAAGGCTCTGGCTTTAGAAAGACATGCTCTTTGGGGAACACGCCTACCAGTGTCCCTGACCAAGGCTCTGGCTTTAGAAAGACATGCTCTATAGGAACACTCCTACCAGTGTCCCTGACCAAGGCTCTGGCTTCAGAAAGACATGCTCTATTGGAACACTCCTACCAGTGTCCCTGACCAAGGCTCTGGCTTTAGAAAGACATGCTCTTTGGGGAACACTCCTACCAGTGTCCCTGACCAAGGCTCTGGCTTTAGAAAGACATTCTTTATAGGAACCCTCCTACCAGTGTCCCTGACCAAGGCTCTGGCTTTAGAAAGACATGCTCTACAGGAACACTCCTACCAGTGTCCCTGACCAAGGCTCTGGCTTTAGAAAGACATGCTCTTTGGGGAACACTCCTACTAGTGTCCCTGACCAAGGCTCTGTCTTTAGAAAGACATGCTCTATAGGAACACTCCTACCAGTATCCCTGACCAAGGCTCTGGCTTCAGAAAGACATGCTCTATAGGAACACTCCTACCAGTGTCCCTGACCAAGGCTCTGGCTTTAGAAAGACATGCTCTATAGGAACACCCCTACCAGTGTCCCTGACCAAGGCTCTGGCTTCAGAAAGACATGCTCTATAGGAACACTTCTACCAGTGTCCCTGACTAAGGCTCTGGCTTTAGAAAGACATGCTCTATAGGAACACTCCTACCAGTGTCCCTGCCCAAGGCTCTGGCTTTAGAAAGACATGCTTTATAGGAACACTCCTACCAGTGTCCCTGACCAAGGCTCTGGCTTTAGAAAGACATGCTCTACAGGAACACTCCTACCAGTGTCCCTGACCAAGGCTCTGGCTTTAGAAAGACATGCTCTTTGGGGAACACTCCTACTAGGGTCCCTGACCAAGGCTCTGTCTTTAGAAAGACATGCTCTATAGGAACACTCCTACCAGTGTCCCTGACCAAGGCTCTGGCTTCAGAAAGACGTGCTCTATAGGAACACTCCTACCAGTGTCCCTGACCAACGCTCTGGCTTTAGAAAGACATGCTCTATAGGAACACTCCTACCAGTGTCCCTGACCAAGGCTCTGGCTTCAGAAAGACATGCTCTATAGGAACACTCCTACCAGTGTCCCTGACCAAGGCTCTGGCTTTAGAAAGACATGCTCTATAGGAACACCCCTACCAGTGTCCCTGACCAAGGCTCTGGCTTCAGAAAGACATGCTCTATAGGAACACTCCTACCAGTGTCCCTGACCAAGGCTCTGGCTTCAGAAAGACATGCTCTATAGGAACACTCCTACCAGTGTCCCTGACCAAGGCTCTGGCTTTAGAAAGACATGCTCTTTGGGGAACACGCCTACCAGTCTCCCTGACCAAGGCTCTGGCTTTAGAAAGACATGCTCTATAGGAACACTCCTACCAGTGTCCCTGACCAAGGCTCTGGCTTTAGAAAGACATGCTCTTTGGGGAACACTCCTACCAGTGTCCCTGACCAGGGCTCTGGCTTTAGAAAGACATGGTCTACAGGAACACTCCTACCAGTGTCCCTGACCAAGGCTCTGTCTTTAGAAAGACATGCTCTATAGGAACACTCCTACCAGTGTCCCTGACCAAGGCTCTGGCTGTAGAACTGGAGTTGGTCCCGGGTTGCTGCACTGTGGTTTTCCAAAGCTCCTAAGTATTTGAAAGGAGTCAGAAGTGAAGGACAAATTGCCCCATGGGGTTTGACTTAAAGCATACCATTACGTTTTCTTCTTTGCAAAGCATTTATTCTTATAAAACCTATTCACTGTATAAGAGTCCATCAAATGCAGCTGCTGTACTCAATCATGTGGAACGTCAGGCCTATTTTAAATTATAGAAGTAGTGATCCCATGTGTCCAACAATCACAAATACGTCCTGCTGAATTACAGGCAAATGTGTACAAAATTATATACAAGATCTAAATGCTTTCCATTTGGTGTCCTTTTCTGGCCGCAAAAACACGGCGTCCTGGGTTTGAATATTTCTCTCAATATAAGTGTGATGTAGCCTCAGTGAAGCAATGCAACCAGGAGATACAGGATCCTAATGGGACATTGTCCTAGAATATGAAAACACTGCTTTTCTGTTGTTGCACCTGCTTCCGGGAAAACTGAAGTGGAAAATTCAGAGTGTAAGGAGTTTAGTAGATTTGCACGTGGTCTTTTACCTCTAGATATCAGGAGCTTCATTCAGATTATGTATGTAGTACTCATGTAATACTCATTTTAGCACAATGATAAAGTCCCTCTGGTCCCTGCAGACCAGGCTCTGGAGAAGGCCATGTTCCGGAGTGTTCTGAAGCCGCTGAAGACCCAGCTGATGGCAGCGCTTCGCTCTCTGCACGCGCGTGACGGCACCACCCAGGCGTTGATTGACGGGCTGCGCTCTTGCTGCGACGCACCCCCGGAGCGTTTCGGGGTACGGGGGGTGGGCGTGCCAGACGGCCAGGCGATGGAAAAGGTCCGGCAGAAGTTGGCCCACCTGCAGCGGGCGTATTCCCCCATCGATAAGGTGCTGCTTCTGCTGCAGGTGTGCAAGTGTGTGTACGCCTCCATGAAGGCAGAGCCTGGTGAGTCACCGCCCCTCTGTGAGCGCAGAATATGCCTTCGAATAGTCGAAAACATATACGTTATCATCTAATTTCTGACCACTCTCCCTTAACCTCGGTAGAAAACATCATGAATTTAAGGAAAGATGAAGGAGAATTCTTAAGGTCTTAGGGAAAAAGAATCATGCTATTAAGAGAATCTGACTGCACTTCACTTACACTAGACAACCTGATCATACATCTCTTGTCCGTTATGTTTATTATCCCCCGCCAACACGAAGTGGGAGGGGGATATAGGTTTGACCTCCGTCCGTCCGTGCGTCCGTCCGTCCGTGTGTGCGTCCGTCCGTCCGTCCGAGATAAAGGGGACAGCTTTACTCAGAAACTACTACAGATACAGTAACCAAATTTGGTGTGTAGCTTCAGACCATAAAGGCCTTGATTGAGTTCGAAAATGAGAAGCGCACGATTGGCGGGGGATGTTGTCGACCATGTCGACTTGTTTGTTTTGTGATTGGCTGGGTGGATGTTGTGTCTCTTCAAATATTGCGACCACAAGGGTGGTTCAGTGTACCCTTTGCAAATGGAGTTCAGTTGGAAGCATTGTAGCATCTTTCCTTAACATTTCGAGAATTTGTACTCACTGAAGGCTGCCACAGAAATACTTATGTGTCATTGCCCCTCGCCGCCACGAAGCGCAGAGTGGGGTACATCGCATTCAGCTTTTTCGTCCATACATCAGAATGTTCATCCCGTTGGTGATAGCACGATATATCAAGAACCCGTGAACTGATTTTGGCAGGTCCCGCAACTCTAGTCAATTTTGGTGTTCTTGAAGTCATTTTCAAGGTCACAGTGCAATTACATAGATTTTGCCTTTGTAAACCTTTTTAACGCAAATTGATCGCTTTTCTTTTTCTACCACATGGCTTATGAACAGTGATGCTTAAAATTTGATATATGTTGGATAATAATTAGAAGTCAGAAGATATTACTGGTGGCGGGGCCAGTTATGTTAGTGACAATTACTTGTTTTCATGAACTTCGGAGCTTTCCTAAGGAAAAACACTATTTGAATGCAGCCCAGAGGTGCACTACTAGTCTTTAAATGTTGTGTTCCGTCCTTTATCTCCTTCCCCAGGCCAGGAGTTTGGAGCAGATGAGTTCCTGCCAGTTCTGTCCTATGTCCTGGCGCAGTGTAACATGCCAGAGCTGCTGGTGGAAGTGGAGTACATGATGGAACTGCTTGAGCCAACATGGCTGACAGGAGAGGGTAAGGGCTCAGCTGAGTATTCCCACTAAAGTCACATGACTTGCGTTGCGCACAACCAAACTTGGTTGTGTTCGATACATTATTTGCAAATCAACCCTTTCAAGCACATTCAACTGAGTAAACTTTAAGGCTAACATGCCAAATATGTTATTCTGCCGTACGATAAAATTTCTTCTTAAATTCAACTATTAAATCAAACACTGCTTATATGTTGCATCCTTGTTGCCCTGGCTGGTTTAATGTCATATTTGTTGCTTATAGGTGGATACTATTTGACGAGCGTGTACGCCAGCCTATGCCTTATACAGAGCCAGCCTGAGGCCCCGCCCCCCAGTGGTATAACGAACAAGGCCCGCGATTCGCTGAAGGAATGGAGCAGGCGCCGCAGCAAAGAGGCTCAGAACCACAGAGAGCAGCAGCATCTGGTCAGACATCAGCACTGATTCACACAAGACTAAACTTCAGAGGTCCTTAGACCAGAGAACTGCTACACTGCTGTGGTATTGCAGTAGTTATTGGTTCCGAGCTATTCTTATTTGATGGTGGTTATCAGTTCAGTGCCGTCGTAGTGTGACAGCTTTTTTTATTTTGTGATGTCACAGTGTTAGTCAATTTTCTAACGCTGTGATGTAATGGTGGCTGTTAGTTCAATGCTGCTGTAGTGTCACAGTGGTTGTTGGAAGTTACGTGTCATTATGAAGTTACAGTGATTATTGATCTTGTACAACTGTGATGCAACAGTGCTATTATGATGCAGCAGTGGATATTGGTATTGTGCTGCTGTGATGTCACAGTGAATGGTAGTTGCGTGTAATTATGAAGTCACAGTGATTGCTGATTCTGTACCACTGGGATGTAACAGCGGATGCTGGTTCTGTACTATTCTGATGTAACAGTGTATGTTAGTTCTTTGCTGCTGTAATATCACAGTGGGTGTTGTCTCTGTGTTGCAGCAATTTGTGCGGGTGCTGTTCCAGGAGGGAGACTGCAGCTTAGTGAAGACTCTGATGTGGAAAACCGGGGACAGCGCTGAGTCCCTGGCCAAGCTCTGTGCCTCTAAGTTCGGGGTGGCCGAGCCGGAACAGTACGCCCTCTACTGTCGTGGAGGTGAAGAGGCGCAGCCTGTCCCGCTGGAGGCCCTGGTGCAGGACCTGCAGATCCAAGGCGGACCGAGCCCATCTCTCATCTACCAGCGCTGCGACCAGGACCCTAGCAAGATGCGCAAACTGACCAGAGGGGGCGCTGTGGACCTGGTGGAGACAAACTGACTGCCTACAATGTAGTGGTTTTATCAGCTGTGTTCCTGGAGATCTACCATAAATTGGCTCATCTGACTCTGGTACTAATTAGCAGCTCAAAAATCTATCCTGCTGTAGACTGTGATAATCAGAAGGATGGTGGATTTCCAGGCACATGGTGTCACTATGGTAACGAGATAGAGGTCTGATGGGTCTCAGTTGGAAGGCTGGTAAAATGTGGTAATGGTCGTTCATTATTTATGCCCTGATGTGGCAAACTCAAACCTTGCCATGCTATTTCACACGTGATGATTCTCATTCACTTCCTACATCCTGTCCAGCTGGGCAGAGGCTGCTGTTCCAACTTTTTAGAAAAGCAAGGGACCTGTAGGAGTGCATTTACTCCTAAATCAAAAATTTGTGACCTGTGAAGATAAAATTCCAGTGCTTTTTTGTCTTATATTTGCATTGTACATTTCTGAATAGAGGATGTCTGTGCTCAACAAACCTCCCATTTCCTTATTCTGAATCAGTTTCTCATTCCATTTTTTTAAGATAATCCATTTTCTGCTGCCCTCTTGCATTTTAATAGAAGAGAAAGATAGTGTCGTGCAATCATCCACCCCTGTTGAATTACCCACCAGTCTCCTTGCTTAAATACGCTTTAAAAATTGATGGCTGCCAGTTTATTACTGGCCAATCCTGAAGCCAGTTGGGCAAGAGGTCCTGCTAGAACCTGATTGGCTGTGCTTGTGTGCCTATTGGTCTCAGTGTTAGTGTTGTAATACATAACAAATAGGCCACACCTGCTTTGATTGTTACAGCACAGTACAGCACTGCTCTGTTTGATGCAATCATTTTTGTCATATTTATTTATTTATATTGCTTTATTTGTGTGTGTGGGGTACAGAACAGCTGCCATTACATTTCTACACTTTAAAAAATATGTTTTTTTTTTGTTGTTTACAGATGAAACTAGTATGAGTATGAACAATATCCTGTGCTGCTGGACATTTCTCTGACTATGACATGAAAATGTTCCTGGAAAACTGCTGCATGCTGAGTCCTGAGGTTAAAAGAAATGAGGTGTCGTGTGATGCTTGTGCGTAGGGGTATGACCTGTGGTGTTTGTGCTCTTTCGCGTGCGATGTGTGGAGTTTGCGTGTTGTATTTTGAGTGAAAAAAGTTCCAGTCGATCCGGGCACTCTCCAGGCATAGTGCTGTATTATTGTCATATAAAAAAAAAAAAAACATTTGTACAAAATGCGTATGGAATTAAATCAGTTTGGTTTTGGAATAGAGCTCTACTTGTCTGACAGATTAATGGATTATTCCATTAGGTATAAGTAGTACATATTTCTGCATGGACATTTGGCGGTAAATAAATGACTGTATGCTCTGGAGTTGAAACCAAATGTGTGATACAGCTTGTGAAAATCTTAAACAATTAATGTTGTGAATAAGGAATGGATGTCAATAAATTGTTCTGTTAAATGCTAAAATATGCATGCCAGAACCTTTTTTTTTTGCAGGAAAATGGGAATAGGTCAGTGCAGGCTAAGTTTTAGGTGAAATTCTGAAAGGCTATGGGGTTGATTAATATTTTAGTCCACTTCTTTTCTAGGGACTGTCATGTTTGCCAGGGCTAGCAAGTACTGTACTTCTGAAACTGACCGCTAGAGGGGAGTAGTTCAAATAAATAAAGCCTGCGAAACTACCGAGAAATGATATACTAAAAATCAATCAAAACAATGTTGTAATGAGTAATGACAGTCATCTGAGAAAAAGTTAGAAAAAGTTATCTAAGTTCAGATAATGGTGGTTCTTGAGCATAAGAATAAACCTGTTGTTATACTGAGCTGCCAGATGCGCAAAATGAAATTAATAAGTCTAAGCTATTTAAAAGGAAAGTTTAAATGTCTTGACGAATGAGGAAACTATTTAAACACGTATTAACCAGCCGCGACAGAGTGCGCTGTAATTTTTTTCAACTTCCCAGATAACATAGCAGACCTTGGCCCAACGTTGGCAATGGTTGGCAGCGTCAGAGTTGGTTGGTTGAAGGACTGAGATTGGTTGGTTGACCTTAAGGTCATTTCATCTCTATAACTGAGCAATATGGCATACAATAATAATAATAATAATACATTTTATTTATTTAAAAGCGCCTTTCATGACACTCAAGGACACCTACATGTACATATAACAAAAGAAAAACTGGAAAAATGAAACAAAACACAAATGAATACAAAACAGGCAATATACAACATCCAAAAAAAAAAAAAACAACAAAACAAAGCCACACAATGAGCACCGAAAACCACATACTGTATATGTCAGTCTGAAATAAAAGTGAGTTTTTTAGTGGGAGGTCTCATGTTGGAGAACAAGCGGATATTCAGCCATTTGAAGGAGGGGTTGTTCGTCGTCTGAGGTTGGCCCCATTATGTCAGCTATTATTACTATTATTAATATTAATATTATTTTTATCATCATTATCATCGGTCGTTATTGTAATTAAGTTGTGTAATTATTTGATTGTAATTACTTGATTATTAATTGTTTTGTAAATAAATATTATAACTGTTACTTGCAGACTACATCTATGTCAGACTCCTCTTTATATTCAAATTTTAGAGACCCTAGGCCAATTAGGTGTGCCAGCAGCCATGCTAATATTTGATATGCTCCAGCTGCGTGGCTGAAGCTAAGCAGGTGTGGGCCTGGTTAGTACTCGGATGGGAGATCACTAGGTTGCTATTCTTCCCTTGGGTGGAATATGCCTGAAGAAGATGCCGTCTTTTGGATGAGGCGTTAAATCGAGATCCTGACTCGCCGAGGTCATTAAACATTCTATGACACTCAGCAAAAAGAGTAGGGGGTTTCCCGGTGTCATGGCTAAAAGTTCAAACCTGGCTCTTTCGACCTGCCACCTGATCTAATTGGCTGTGCAAATTGCCCTCTCCCTCCCCACCTCAGCCCCCAGGGCTCCCCTGAAAAAGAGATTTCAATCTCAATGGGACTTCCCTGGTTAAATAAAATAAAAATTGTATGGGCTAAATTTAAAAGGAAATTAGTTTTAAGTTGGTAACTGGATTTAAGCCAAAATTTTGCCAACTTTTACACAAACGTTGGCAACACAATGTTGGCCCGTGTCCCCAGCGGCCAAAATGACGTTGACCCATTGTTGGCATGTGATGTAAGGCCAACGTCTATGACTACGTTGGGCCAATGTTGGGCCGACTCCGGCATGTTATCTGGGTTGTGAGTTTGTGTGTATATGTGTGTCATCATGGCAAAATGTGGTCCTGGAAACACCTATTTCAGTGTGAGCTACTGCAGACGCGGTTTTGAGTACTTGGCCTGGCGTTTATTTGTCCGAGTGAGGACTGTTCCTCTTGACGTGATAACGTCTCAACCGCACAAAATGCCGTCATGAATCTTTGAAGCGGTGTCGTCGAGATGAAAATGAAAGCCGAACTGGAAGGTGGGTCTGGCCCGAGTATGGGCAGCGGAAGTGCGGGGGTAGGAGGAGCGGCTAGTGTGATCCCATCTCAGAATGGTCTCCAGATCAAACATTGATTTTTATCCTATGACTTAGGGAGTCTATGTATAACCAAGTAGGCACAGGGCCAGCACATCCAGCTCGTTGTTATTCAGGGAATCGGTGCGTTTTATTCTCCAGACAGATGACTCATTACCAGGACACGGTTTTCACTCTTTTTTTTCCCATGTAGAGAAAAATCAGTTCAAGCCTTTGAGCTGGAGAAGATGTTAGATCTCTCTCTCCACACAGCCCTTAAGACTGTAAGTAAAATTTTCTCAGAGCCAATTTAATGTGAAATTTCTCTATTCAGGCTTAAGGCCTTTATATCGACTTTCTTTGTGGCCTGATAGTTTACATAATGTGAAAGTGACTGCTGAATCAATTAAGATGTGCATCTTTTAAAGATGAAAAACATTGGAATACTGACGGATTCCTCTCATGCTAATGGTATGGACTCTTTTTTTTCTGTGGCTATTTTCATGGAGTGTATAGGGCTGTGTGGAAGCTTAACACTAAACACAAGAATGGAAGCCCAGAATCTGCCCTCAAGCTTCAAATAATCACCTACCAAACCTACAGTAGCTACAGCAGTTAAATGCAAATTGCACAAAAAAAAAACAACACCAGAAGTTAAATTATTAAAACAATCTTTATTAATATTCATGCCTTTGCATTCAACATTATTTTACGTTCTGTAATAAAAGTAAAACTTTAAACCGAACTTCCCAAAAAGAGTAAATGCAGTCATTGATGACCACTTAAAAAATGTACAAGAGTGAAGAATCTGGTTAGATTAGATGCATTAGAGCATGAAAACAGAAGTTAGATTAAATTCTGCGCTGAAAAGAGTGAATCAGATGTATAAAGAGTGAATGAGCTCTAAGGTGAAGATTGAAAAGAAGCATTCAGAGTTATGTAGTACAACGGGCCATGAACTGAGGTTAGGACCAATTGGGGAGACATGAGTGCTTATCTGGTGTGAGTCACATAGAAGGAAATGGGTAAAATAAACTATTCTGACTGAAATTCACATCAGCCAAATTTGACACCAATGACAGAAGTAGGTAACAATCACTCCACTAGTCTTCAGTACACACCCCTGACATATGCACTGTATACCTTTACATCTCATTTCAAGCCTTAACAGCAATTTATACGTGGAAAGGGTCACAGGAATTATGCTTGATAGTTAGGCAGTTTTTCCAGCTAAAAATGTTCAAAGTGAGATGGATTTGAGAAATACAGTGCATATACATTGGTGGTAAATTCTCTTATAAGATTGGCTGAGCCCTTTATAAAAAGCTCTCCATCTTATTCACAGAGATGAGGTCATATAGCATTTAGCACATAACTGCCCTGTGACCTAGCAGGACTAGCCTGCAGAGACAGCCGGCATGAGCCACGATCAGGCCTTAAAGGGGATTGGCTAACAGACTGCAAACAATCCTTCTGTAAAAAGCCCTATACAAATAAAATTTTAAATTATAGCGCAAAGACAGTGCTCAGGAACACAAGGCAGAGAGAACAGTCATCCAGTCAATTAAATGCACAAAGTGAGGGTTTGGAGCACCATAGTGACATGTCCAAATTTCCTGATTTTGAGATTTTTACTCCCATCACAGCTTTACATGAACTCATTCTTGGAGCACTGTAACTGTATTTTCATCTGCCTTAGTTTTGAGCAGAATTCACATTTTCATTTTGTGATACTTCCAACAAAATCTGAATTAAACATTGATATTTCGATGAATAAACAAGAATTGCATTACAGAACTATCTGTCGATCTTTGCAAACAAACTTAACTTGAACCTATCTTCATTGTCTTATGTGAAGTCAAATGCTAGAATTGTTGGTATAGACTATACTTCTGAACCATGCAGCAAAACAGTGACTGATATAAAAATGATATAAAATACCGGATTTAATAAAACACTAGCAAACCTAAAAATTCATTTTTCTGTAAAACCTCTAAAATGGACATATAACTATAGTGTTCTGACCTCCTCGATAGCCTCCGGGCATTTAAAAGCAGATTTGATGTTTATAAATAGAATTCATGACTAAGAGTGAGTTGGTGTAAATGTTCTGATCCACAGCCTGGTTTGGTAAGTTTTTTTTGGCATACAGCCATTACAGCAAAAATGAGGAGAAACAGGAAAGAGTAACGATAGACTCACAGAACGTGTTACTGAACAGAGTTTTGTGACCCGACAAGAAAAATTGGACAAGTTAAAGAACACAAAAGTACAAAAAAAATGGGATTTACAAAGGCATGAAAGCAAAATCTCAGGTGCGTATTTAATATGGCGAATATTACATCTTAATAAAATCACATAATTAACATCATACAAATATATAAAAGTCACGTTTGGTCCAGATTCATCAGTTTCCAATTTATCAGGATTGCATGTGAGCATCAAACTCTCACCGTGTAAGTCAGTTACTGTCACAGTGCATTGCAGTGGCACTGCAGTCATGGATCCACAAGTGATGAGAAAACTTTCAGGCAGCCGCTATTTCATCTGTCAAAGTTGTAAAAAAATGAGTTTGAATGTCATGGCCCTTGGACTGTTCTGATTGGATAAGCTCGCCCTGCCATCAAACCGCCAACTGCACACCTGAGGCAGAAGAACACTGAGGCTACAGCTGATGTGCGCTAACTGCTAATAGCTAAAATGCCACTGCTAATTTATGATTGCTCATTGCATTTGTGAAATATTTAATACGACCTTTTGTGAGAAAAAGGAAGTCTCAACTTTCTCTTTTGCCAGGGAAAATGAGGAAGCCCACTAATTTGTCGCTTCATCACACAGACTGTACTTAATCCTATTAGACTAAAATATATCACAGTGTGAGCCGTCAGTCCACATCGGGTAGGAAGTTCCTGGTCTTAAAAAATTATTATTTTATTTTTCGGTGCATTTTTACTTTGGTAGCATCTGTTCCCATCACCCCAACAAGCCAATATTTCCCCTCTGGTAAAACAATATCACACACTCAACAGTTCATTTCATCCATGCAGTGTGTTGGACTCATACAAAAATACAACCAACAGACCATCTATCAAACCAAGCTGCACCTGTGTGCCCGAGTCAGGCAATACAATCTCATCTGAGATAAACAAACACCCACTGAATCCCTCTCTAGCTCCTGCATCGTTCTGTAGGACAGACAGGCAGGCTAATGTGAAAAATTCAGTACCAGTCAATATTCTGGACATGACTATACTATGACAAAATCTGAGATTTAAAACAAAAGTAACTAAATTTTGAATCTTAATTTCATCAAAATATCCAAAATTTGCAATTATTGATCGTACTCATTAATGTATATTTATATTCTACCCGAGGCAGCCATATAACTCTGAATGTTCACTCCTGGGTGACTGTTTATGTTTATTTTTATCATTGATGTGCCGCAGTTCCAGATGGTTTCCCTTCTACCTTTCTGTCCAATGAGTTTCAAACGAGCTTGACTGAACTTTGGTTAGAAAATGAAATTTTTGTCAGGTTATATTTCCATTTTTTTTTTGTTTTTTAAAAAGACTAAAATTTAGGACACTATCCTCTGACATAAATGATTGTTTTTTAACTTCTGAGTTCTTCAGATGTGGTGCCATTGGAGGCAATTTACAAAAAATAAGAATAGTTCATTTACACTTAAAATACAGAGTACAAAAGTAAATTGTGTCCCAACTTTTGGCTGATACTGTTCCCTTGTAACCAGTGTCGACGTTTGTCAGTCAGTCAGTCGGTCAGTCAGTGTCAGCCCAGGTGAAAAAGTATTACACTTAATTATATTAAAAGTATATTTGTTGCATACAAACGTTATTACAAATATACTTTTACTTTTTGTGCTTAATTTGCAATATATTTAATATATACTTTTAGAAATTGTACACTTTAAGTGTACTGAAGTAGTACACAAGTAGTATTCAATGCCTACTTGAGCACACTTAATTACACATAAAGGGGGCGAAAAAAGCATACACCATACTTAATACAGTCCGTAAAAGTATAATTCAAGTATAGTATTTTTTCACCAGGGAGGTCCTGTTGGTGTGGCAGTAACAGTGATTGTTTGGGGTGAAGGGTTGGGCTTGGATTTGGGTCCCTGTGCTTTTATCCTCACTGTAGAAGAGAGTCAGTCTCATCAAGCATTTATACCTCATAATGAGACAAAAAAAAGAAATCAGATCATTTTTCCCTGAAGTATAAAATACTGCCTTGTTTTAAATACTAAGCTTTAGCTTGACAAGGGAAACCTGGCTAATCTTTTAAAGAGTGAAATTTTCTCAGCTCACTGTCATAACACTTTTTGTCTTACTAGGGGACAGAATGTAAGAAATATGGTTTTTAACCTTTTCAGCGCCATAGGTAACTATAGTTGCCCAGTGATGTAAGATATCAAAAATCAGATGCTGTTGAAAACCTATCATGTGACAACTTGTTTAAAAGAGTTCCCCTGCGGGAGCTCTTTTAAACAAGTTGACACATGATAGGTTTTCAACAGCTCAGGATAATGACATTTTTAATTCCTTGAAAATGTATTCAGCGCTCAAAAGTCTAAAAATTGAGGCCAAACTGCCCGTTGAGACTGACTGAGGTTTTTACAGTGTGTGTGTACCTGGGTGTGGGGAGGGTGTGGGGGGCCCTTATCGAACACTGGCCCCCAGTTTCTCCAGCACCCCGATACCCTTCTCCTCGTATTCCGCCCGGCTCATCCAGAATGAGTCCTTATCCTTCATAATGTCTGCCAGAACGGCTCCTCCCAGGAACACCATGTGCTTCCGGCGGGGCGGGTCCTCGATGCGGATCTTAAACTTCTGCAGGTGGACAGAATGGAGACCACACTCAGAGTGTGTGTGCGTGTGTGTGTGTGCGCGAGTGCGAGAGTTTGTGTATGTGTGTGTGCGTGTGTATGTTTGTGTGTGTGTGTGTGTGTGTGTGTGTGTGTGAGTATGTGTGTGTGAGTGTGTGCTTGTGTGTGTGTGTGTGTGTGAGTATGGTGATGAATAAAAACGACGAGTCAGTGCTTCAGTGCGAATGTATTTGAATTAGAATGTCAATGTTGATGTGCCAGTATTAGTGCATAAGAACACTGACCAAAACTCCCAACGCAACACATTTGAAATATTTGGTGTACATAAAATGGGATATTGGTTTTGAGCCATGATACATCAACTACAACTTAAAAGCTCAGAAAATTATTTTGATTTTGTCGTGTGGGCAGCTCGTTCCGCTTGATTGCACATTGTTTAGAATTTTGCCTATCCCGTCAGGTTGAGTAGAACTCATTGACCAATCCTTTGAGAATTTGGTCAATAAATAGCCGTAGCAATGGGCAACTTAAATATTCCTTTGCGTTATACTGGGTTAACGTGAGACCATGCCGCGCCTAGGTCAAAATCAGCGAGAGCCGTTGGTAGGCTCACTGGTGGAATGTCACAAAGATGGGTTACAAGGAACCTGGGCGTTCACGTGTCGACCATATCACGTCTCTGAAGCCAGTATAATGAAACAGGAAGCACCGGTGATCGACCACTTATTAGCGACCAAACCGTATGCCTGTGTGAAGCAGACTTGCACAATCGACGTCCCCGCCGTGGTTTGGTTTTGACTCCTGCACGTCGCCGTGTCCGTCTGCGATGGTCAAGGGCACATTTGGGCTGGAATGCTCTCAGGTGGAACAGGGTGCTCTTCTCCGATGAATCGAGGTACAAGTTGAGTGTGTCTGACGGAAGACTGCGTGTATGGCGTAGGCGACAGGAACGTTATACTGATGCTACCATTCTGCAGAGTGACCGCTGGAGTGGACCCAGTGTGATGGTTGGGGCTGGAATAAGCAGTAGACACAAGACACCTCATTTTCTTCGATGGAAACCTCAGTGCGGCCCGTTACCGTGACGACATCCTTACCCCTGTCACAGTTCCACTCGTCCATCGCTATCGCCTAATGCTGCAACAGGATAACGCAAGACCACATGTCGCCAGAGTCTGTCAGGACTACCTGAGGCAGAATAATGTTCAGTGTCTTGATTGGCCAGCGTATTCCTCAGATTTAAACCCTAAAGAACATCTATGGGATATTCTGGATCGCCGGGTGAGAAGGCGTGATCCAGAACCAGCCACAGTCCAACAGTTGCGTCAAGCACTCCAGGAGGAATGGGACCGCATCACACAGGCTGAAATTCGGCATTTGATTGACTCCATGCATCGCAGAATCCAGGCTGTGTGTGACGCCAGAGGAGGCCATACAAGATACTGACTTCGGTGATCCAGAATTGCGCCTTCAACTGATGCAATGAATTGAAAGCCCGGAAAAATCTGTTCTTCATTCCTGACTCTAAAACTGTGTTTTTGATTTGAATCTTAATATTTGTTATGTATTGTTAAATTTATCGTAAGAAAATGACATGTGTTGCAATAAACCCGAGTGTTGCGTTGGAAGTTTTGGTCAGTATAATAATGCATCAGAATTATTGCATTGTTATGAGTTTATTAATGCATGTGAGTGTGTCGATGTGCCAGTGTCTTTGTTTCAAAGTGCCAGTATCAGTGTGTCATTTCGTCAATATCAGTTTGTGTTTGTGCTAGCGTGTCAGTATCAGTGTGTTGGTGTGTCAGAATCAGTGCATCTGCTTGTCAGTAACTGTGTCACTCTGAGTGTATGTGTTAGTATCAGTGAGTTAGAGTGTCAGTATCAGTGCGCCAATAGCAGTGTGTTAGTGTGTCAGTAACGGTGTGTTGGTGTGTCAGTATGTGTGTCATCACGGTGTGTTAAAATGTCAGTCAGTTTGTGTGTCAGTATCAGTGTGTTACCGTGTCAGTATTGGCGTGTTAGAGTGTCAGTGTGTTAGTGTATCAGTATCAGTACGTTAGCATGTCAGTATCAGAGGGTTAGTGAGTTAGTATCCATATGTTAGAGTGTCAGTATCATCGTGCTAGTGTGTCAGTATCTGTGTTTGTGTGTCAGCATCAGTGTACTGTGTCAGTATCTGTGTAAGCGTGTCAGCATCCGTGTGCTAGTGTGTCAGAATCTGAGTGCTAGTGTGTCTATATCAGTGTGTTTGTATGTCAGTATCATTGCACATTGAGTTGCTGAGTCAGTATCCTTGACAGTACCAGTAAGTTAGTGTGTCAGTATCAGTGTGTCAGTATCTGTGCGAGACTCACAGACAGCTTGTCCACGTCTCCCTTCAGCACGCGCTCCAGGTACAGCTGCTTAATCTCTCTCTCCAGGCGGGACGGCAGGCCAGGGTACATGGTGGTGCCCCCTGACAGCACGATGTGTTTGTAGAAATCAGCCCTGCAGGGGGCGAAAGAGCATGGCATTCACAATTTACCATCACAAGCCAGCAGCCTGGGACAGCGGCAGTTTTAATGAAGCTTTAGACAGGTGCTTTTCTCTATTAACAAGTGAAAAAGTAAACAGAGTTTACTAATACCCCCCACGTACCCAATCATGCTTTTTCCCTTGTTGATTATAGAAATGATCACATTCCGAAAATCAATTTTGACAAAAATAACAACACATCTTTGAAATTTAGCACTGCACTTCTCCATATGTTAGAAACTATGTGTGGCAAATTTGAAAAGAATCCATTAAATAATATTTGAGATATCAATCAGACAAACTGACATTGAACCCACTTGAAAATGTCAAAGTCCAAAAACAGGAAAACGGCGATATTTTTGTTAAAAATCATCCCAGATGGCCTGCATTTTGCAATGCACCTCTCCCTTTGAGAGAGAATATGTGTGCCAAATTTGAAAATAATCCAACATATAATATTTGCGATATCGATCAGACAATTTGACATTGAACCCACTTGAAAATGTCTAAGTACAAAAACAGGAAAACAGTGATATTTTTGTGAAAAATCATTGCAGATGGCCGACACTTGGCAGTGCTCTTCTCACTGTGGTAGAGAATACGTGGGCCAAATTTGAAAAGAATCAAATGAATAATATTCAAGATATCGACTGGACAAATAATGTCTTCGGACGGAATGATGGACTGACGCAGTTCTTGGTATATAACTAGACTACCTGCTACCCGCTAACCGGAGTGAAATTGCCATTTTTTTGCGTGCATGACCGTTTTTCAAAAATCGGGCGACATCAAGTCCTTCCTGGTGTCCAAGTGGATATTCACACCAAATTTGGTGACAATCAGTTGAGAAATGAAAGAGAAAAACGCGTACATACACACAGACAGACATCGACTTCAAATATATTATAGATACCCCTGACATTTCATCGTCGGGGAATAATAAAAATGTAATGAAACCAATTCCATTGAAAACATTGCTGGGATTAATTGGTCTCAATATTTGAAATGCAATCTTGCTCCATAGGATAAGAAATGCACCATCAATATGATCATTTTTATTTTTTCTGCTACAATTTTTTATGTTTTTAGGTGAATGGCTCACAAAAAGCCTATGAATAGTGAAAAGAGATGTGAGATGTTGTAACCTAATGTGCAGTCCTGTACAGGAGATGAACTTGAACGCCATGCAGAGGCAGAGTGGAAAACCAAAAATAAGTGTGGCAACGGTGGCCAATGGCAGCTGACCTGGTGTCGATATCGGCCGCCTGGATAGTGTTGAAGAGCAGCTCGGCCACGCCCACCCCCTCCACGTTGATCAGGTGGGGTTGGAACAGGGCCTCTGGGGCCTCAAACCTCTCTCCGCCCACCTTCACCAACCGCCCGTCAGGGAGCTTTATAGTGTAAAGATTTAGCCTAGTTTGTCATTTCATCACTATGGTTCTTGGTGGTGCAATGAAAGGTTAGTAGTTTAAGCCCTAGTGCAGGCAGGATAAGATCAAGGCCCTTAACCCCACATAGCTCCAGGGAGAATTTGGCCCCAAAATAAGCAAATAAACTAAGACAAATGTAAATCGCTTTGAATGGAGGTGTCCATCAAGTTAATTTCAAAGCTCTGGGAGGAATTCCAGGGATGACTGCCATACATATTCATGAGCTTCTGCTCAGTGACTGAGTATCGAAGGTGTAGGTGGTGTTAGAGGCTGTACAGTGGGTGTAAGTGTGTATTGTAGCGTAGGTGGTGTTAGAGGCTGTATAGTGGGTGTGGGTGTGTAGTGTAGCGTAGGTGGTGTTAGAGGCTGTATAGTGGGTGTGGGTGTGTAGTGTAGCGTAGGTGGTGTTAGAGGCTGTACAGTGGGTGTGGGTGTGTAGTGTAGCATAGGTGGTGTTAGAGGCTGTACAGTGGGTGTAAGTGTGTATTGTAGCGTAGTAGGTGTTAGAGGCTGTACAGTGGGTGCAGGTGTGTAGTGCAGCGTAGGTGGTGTTAGAGGCTGTACAGTGGGTGTGGGTGTGTAGTGTAGCACAGGTGGTGTTAGAGGTGGTACCGTGTACGTCTCCACCAGTACAGTGGTCTCTCTGGCCAAACGCTGCTCCTGCTCAATGTTGTAGCCCACATAGCACAGCTTCTCCTTTAGCATGCGCACAGTCTCAAAATCCGCTGAGTGGTTAAAGGCGTAGCCACGCAGCAACAACAACTGTGTGAGAGAGAGAGAGAGAGAGAGAGAGGGAGGGACAGACAGAGAGAGAGAGAGGGAGAGATGGGAGAGTAATATAGAGAGGGAGAGAGGGAGGGAGGGACAGACAGAGAGAGAGAGAGGGAGAGATGGGAGAGTAATATAGAGAGGGAGAGAGGGAGGGAGGGACAGACAGAGAGAGAGAGAGAGGGAGAGATGGGAGAGTAATATAGAGAGGGAGAGAGGGAGGGAGAGAGAGAGGGAGGGAGAGATGGAGAGAGAGAGGGAGGGAGGGAGGGAGGGTGTGCAGCAGGAGAGGAAAAAACGAAGAGGGAGGTCATGTTAGAGATCATTTAATATTCAAAGAAACACAGAAACACAGAAACACACACACACACACACACACACACACACACACAAAACCTAACTGTAGTTCAAGGTGCAAAGCCGAAAACTAAGATACAGACCTTTGATTAAATGTCTCATGAGAGTAGAAGTATTTTCTGTTATTCATTTGGCCATTTAAAACAACACAGCCCAGGAAACTAAAGGTGCAGCACAATCGGACTGGCATTACGCCAGGAGCGAATCTTATTCTTTCAAAGGGATATTTTAAAAATTATCGGCAGATGTCTTCAGCTTTTTTATTTGGACATGAAACATGGATATGAAATTTTTATTCTTCTTGGCATGTTAGATATCCGTCAAAATGTCGCTTCAGAGGATAAATAACTGCACTCCTAAATATAAAAGCTCCCAAATTAGAACTTAATTATAGCTTGATACAATCCTATGATTGCACTTGTGGTTGGAGCAAAAACTATTACACACAGGGTGGCCCCGGGGCCGAGTCTGAGAGCCACTGACGCAAACCACACCTAGATCTTTAACATGAAGCCGCGACTGTGGGACTGACAGCAGGGACGACAGAGGAGGTACCTTGATGAGATAGCGGGTGATGTCACGGCCGGCGATGTCGAGACGGCGGGTGAGGTGGGGCAGGGCAAAGCCTTCATACACGGGACAGATGTGGGTCACACCATCACCGGAGTCTACCACCACCCCTGTCAGCAGACCTGTGGGGCAGGGGGGGGGGGAGATTTTTTATTTTAAAGGTCCCATTTATATAACATCACATTAACAGTATTTTACAGAATGCATCACAAATAAACCAGTGAAAATTTTCAAAGGAATGTTCTCAACAGAAGCTAAAGCAGAAAAATAGTTAAAAAAAACACAATACAAACCTGTACAGATGCAGAGTGCCTAGCTTTACATACATACCTAGTTTTTACATCTCTTCAGAACACATTTATTTGGCTTTCTTTTTCCAGAGCTTCACACAATAAATCATTTTCAATTCAGAGAGGTAGTTCTGTCAGTCTACAATCTGATGTAGGAGGTGTAGACTTCAGGAATTTATAGACATGAATAATTTTATTGCAGAGATTATTCATGACCAGGCTACGAATCCTGGGTGTACAGAGCAGTCGTTCATGCCGTTTAGGAGACCCAGAAACACTCGCACAGACAGACATTTGTACACAGATGCATGCGCGTTCACAACCGAACGAACGTGCATGCGCAACAAAAACATGCACAGACGTAAATCTATGTGCTTACATGCACAAACAGACATAGACCAAAGCACACACAAATAAATGAATACACAGATGTCCACCCAGAGAGGCTTGCATGCCTAGAGAGATGTGCTAATCAATGCTTCTTGCATCACTCAGAGCAAAATCCTCTGCACATGACACAAAGCACAAAACACGTACTGACAGGACAAGATATCAGACACACCTACACAATCTAACAAAGAGTAGACCCACAGTCAGCCTTCAGAACAGTCAATCCTACTAGAAATACTAAAACACTTTTTCACTTGTTTCAGCCATTTGGATAACACCATTTGCATCAACACATGGATCTAGCTACCAGTTCGATAGATTAAACTTTAACGGCTGTTTGCCGTAGCCGTTTGGACAGCAGGTCAGGACAAGCAACTTCAGACTGGAGGTTATGAGGTTGCCAGGTTAGGATTAGGGGTTAGGATTAATTTACGGTTGCTTGTGATGATAATTACGGTGGGTTATTTGTATACCTGCTGTGTAAATATTACTTCAATTCACATTCGAGGCATGAGAGTAACTTCTGGCCTGAGACGGCTTGTCCAGAACAGCTGTCTGCAAACTGCATTGAAGTCACAGCTCCAGACCCACCAAAGAAAACGGCCAAGCTGTAACAAAAGTTTGTCAGATGTCTACATTTTTCAAAGAACCAGCAACACACAATCAAAAACTCGGTTGGTCTGTTGCTGGGTTTGTTGCAGGCAGTGTGATTTTATGAGTTTGGTTCTGCTGAAAATGTATCGACAGCTTGGCCGTTTTCTTTGGTAGGCCTGAGCTCTATGGCTCTAAAAGTGGACGTGTCCTCCAGTTGTACGCAGCTGTGACTGTTGAGCAGATTTTAAGATGATGAACACCATACACTATGATTTCCGTTAACGATGACGCGCGGAGATGCTTCACTTACCCTGGGCGTAGAGCGTCAGCACGGCTTGGATGGCGACATAGACCCCGTGGAAGCGATAGCTCTCGAACATGACCTCGATAATCTTCTGTCGGTTCTTCAGCGGGTTCATGGGGGGCTCGGTGAGCAGGATCTTGCAGTCGGGGGGCGAGATGTCGAGCCGGCCGGGACCGAAGGTGTAATCCCACAGGTGCTTCATGTCGTCCCAGCTGCGCACGATGCCGTTCTCCATGGGATAGGACACCTCCAGCAGGGACCGCAGCTCGCTGGCCTCGTCCCCCACCATCAGGTCCTGAACGCGGTGGAGAGAAAGAGGAACCTCCCCTGGTGAGTCCCAGTGGAGCTCGGGACAATGCAGAACTTCAACATGGAGAACTCAGAGCCACTCAACCAAACTCCAAACACGAGGGTCCTGTGCCGACCTGGGTGTAAATTTCAGACTTTTCTCTCATCACTAACGTGACCTTCTGATTAGAGAACCCAGTGCTTAAAGTAGTTAAGTCACATTTTCACCCACTGTCAGGAGAGGAGGAGAAAACACCTTTTATAGTTACCCAAGTCCATCGCCTCAATTTTTTCAAAATGGACATTTTATGACTACATACTTCAAAAACTGGGATCTCCAATTCTGATTATACTCCTGGCTTTACATATCAAAATAAGCCATTTAAATAAGGCACTTGGACTTTTTACGCTCATCCACGGTAGTTTCAGTTCTGCTCCACTTCCGTACAATCTCTAATGCTGCCTATTCAATATGGCCACGGCTTGAATTATTGCCCTTGTGATGGTCTGGTATGCACAGCCAAAACGGTGCCATCGGGCAAAATAACATTTATATCATCCCTTTAGTCTTTCAATGGCATATTATGGGTGAGGTTATGGAGATATACAGATGGGAATGGCGGTGGTGAGTTGGTAATAGAGAATCTAATCAAGATGATGATTCAAATATGAAAGACATCCTCAGGACAAACTTTCATAAAACCTTAATGGTCGGTTAACAATGATCACAAGGTTGGAATTATTTCAAGACATGACCCCTCTGTCATCACAGGTAGTTCTTCAGCAGTGCCCCACAGTAGCCCCTCAGAGTACCGCTTAAAACATCCTCATTATATGCCAGCGAGATTTGGCACTCAAGCATCATGCACAAGAGTCTGACTTTAGACCTGTGGCACGGCTGCTAAGCGATTGAGGAAGCAGCAACTCACCGCGTGGAAGTTGAAGCAGTTGTTCTTGTGAGATAAACAGAAAAATGCAGGAAACAGACAGAACACAGGGACAGAAAAAATAAGATTGAAAGAGTGGAAAATATAGGCAAAGCAGCTACAGTTAAAGAGAGCAAAGACAGGAGGGAAGTTTGCAGGAAGAGGCACACAGAAATCGTGCTGAAACACAATTTAGAGTTTTTCCTACTCAGAAAATCATAAAAGAGTGAGCAGATGCAGTGATTCTCCTAGTCCCAAAATTTCAAGAACAACAATTGAATCGGTGAATTCAATAAGGGCCCAACTCCATGCGGAAAATGTGTGGAGTTGGGCCCTTATTGAATTCACAATTGAATTAAAATCTAGAACTTCTGTTAACTTTTATCAAGGTGCATGTAGCCAGAGGAGATGGCATACAAATTTATCTGAAGCAGATGCTGCAGAACTGAGACGAAGTTACAGAAAAACACACATTTCTAAGTATTTTATGAGACCACTTATTAATGCTTTAAGATAAGATACACTTTATTGAACCCCCACTTCACCATAATGGTCTCACCTTGATCTCAATGTTGCCCACTTTAGTGGATGAGCGAATGATGGGCCGGCCCACCAGAGCGGGGAAGATATGCTCTGGAAAATTGGAGCCAGCAAATCCACACTTAACAAACTGCAAACGAAAATGGGAAATTGATTAAAACAGAAAACAGGGAGAAAAATCTGTATTTCAACAGAGATTTAATAACAACGACAAGTTCAAAAACTAAATATTTATATCTCCACCACTAACTGTTTCTATTCAGTTTGCAGCTTACAAGCTGCGCAATGTTCAGCTGAGAGGTGCCTGTACTTGTCTGCTTTCCGCGAGGCATTCCGAGGCCTCGAGGCAGACATTCCGCACAAACTGAGCCACGCAGGTAAAGACAGATAATCGTCAAACGTTATTAAATCGCAAGGACCGAACCAATTGATTTTGAGAGTAATCTGACGCACGCAGATTCACAACACAGAAATGACATTTTAAAATACTGTAGTATTTCAGTTAACTCGCACCAGCGCGCGTGCGAGTAAGTGTGTGCTTGTGTAAGTGCGTATGTCAGGGGGGGAGGAGGGGGGCTGTGCACTCTGTGATATACTATCATTTTACAACAGTCTGTCAATCGAAAGAAAGTGGGAGTGGTCGCAGCGGAATCAACCGAATCTGCGGTACTTTAATAATTTAAAAAATATATAATTATTATTTTTATTATTATTAATTATAAAAATTATAACAATAATAGCTAGTAGTAGTGAAACATGACATTTCTGAAAAAGGAGGAAGGTCCCAGTTCCTTTTCAACTTCCTAGTCTGAATGATATTTCTACATCACCTTGTATGGCAATGAATTCCACAGGGTTGCACAGAATTAAGCTCAACGCGTAACTGAGGCAAACTAATGTACACAAATGAAGACAAATCAGAGTCTCGCAGTCCTGATTAAACAGTGTAACACGACAGAAATCCAAACGGCATTATAAACGATAACATAATTATCCAAGGTGTCGGGGGTTGCGCACGAAAGTGAGTTTATAGGACAACTTCGGTCAGTCATAGAATCATTTGACTGGACTGGACGAAATGAAATAATGCTCTCTGTATGAGAAAATGTCAGGAGAGTATAGACAGTGTATTTTACCACATTGTTCGCCCACTTGAGCTCTTGATGGATCGCAATGCGATTAATTACATGATGCTAAATAGCTGCATATCAGCAGTGATGCAATATGACAGACCCTCAATCACGGTTAAATAGTTGTCAAGTCAGAGAGACATGCAAATAGGGTAATCACAGAAGCTCTTTTATTTTGCGTTATCAGCCTGTCAAAAGCAAACACTGAAATCCCACTGAATGATGTCTATACTGGACGGATAATTGGATATAAAAATTAAGAATACTCACCCCAGTGCCATTATCACAAACAACTACTTTTCTTCCTTGGCTATCCATTATTCGTCGCCAGTGAATACTGTACAAGCGAAAGAGATAAGGAAAAGATCAACGCCTCAGAAGGATTCTTGCTTGAGCATCTATGGGCGAATCAGCGACAAAAAGCGGAAATGAATTGGACTGGTGGATCAGAGGTGAACGTAATATCCTGCGTCCAATTTCTTTTCGGTCGTGAGTGCGTGATGGAAGTAGAGTTGCAAGTGTGGCGTTTTGACGCCTGTCCTCGTCGTCATGTATGACTTGATGGAAACAGTTCGTCGTATAAATATAGTCTTTTTATCCTGACCCGATTCAGTTAAGTGGCGGGCCCCCTGATGCGCGGTCATTCTGCATATGCAGCGGTCACGTGAACTGCGAACACACCCATTTGCCACAACATTAAAACCACTACATGACTGTGCCGCCAAGATAGCGCTGACCCATCGAGGGATGAATTCCATTACACCGCAAGTGGTGTTTTGTGGTAGATTTGACTCCAATATGTGGTTGTACAGAGCAGCCTTTGATGCCGTTTAGGAGACCCAGAAACGCATGGAAGAACAGAAATTTGTACACGGAAACATGAGCGCTCACAACCGCACGATGCACACTTTAAGGCCATGTAAGTTGCGATATGGAGCCTCAATGAATCTGACCTCTAATTCTAGCACATTCCACTGATGCTTTCTTAGATGGAGAGATAAATTGGAGGCTAAACACTTTGAACTCTTCGACATGTGCATCAAACTACTCCTGAATAATTTTTGCATTGTGGGAGGTCAAATTATTCTGCTGAATGTGACAACTGCAATTGGAGAACACTGCTGGCGTGAGGGGTTGTATTTGGTCTGCAACAACGTTTGGGTTGGTGGTGTATATCAAGGTTACATCCACATGAAAGCCGAGACCCAATATTTCGCTGCAGAATATTGCCCTAAGCATCTCGCTGCAGAAAAGCTGCCGTAAGTGGGCAAGTTTGAGAAGTACATGTCATTGGGGAGCTATTCTAAAGTGGTAGTGAGAAGTCAATTTTTGTGAAGAAAGTCGAAAAAATCCGTCCAAGCCAAGATTTCAATTGCAGATTCAAAATATAAGCCCTCAAACAAACAATATGTCGTTTAAAGTATGTTATTGCAGGGTAAATGTAGTAACATTACCAACCAGATTCAACCAGATTAAACTAGACCCACATGGCCAAGACATTGGGTGAAAAAGGGTACTTTTTGTGGCATTTCAACGTGAAATGAAGTTTGAGCTCCTCTGAGAATCGCTATCTTATTGTAGTTGAGGAGTTTGCATGCCCCTGGGATCATGGGAGCTATATTGTCTGGAGTATTTGCTCTTCGCAGGGTCTTCCATGGCAAAGTGGTCCCAGGTGAGGGGTCAGACAAAATGCAATTCATTAGACTCCTATGGTGCGTTCCAAAAAATTTGAGAACCTTGACCGTAATAGGGACACCGGGGCCCCCTTCTGGTGCTAGGTCTGGAATGAGAGCTTGTAGGCGAGCGCCTCGTGGGTGGAATTTCTCCCAGGGCCCGGCTGGCCTCAGGCCAAAGAGCCTTCAAAGAGATGCCACCATTTGGACCCACCCCCCATGAGGTTAGGAGTCGAGGTTGGGTAGCATATAACCTGGTTAGCCGACAGGGGCAGAGACCAGGGACCCGCCTATGGAAACTGGCTCTTGGGACATGGAATGTCACCACACTGGTGGGAAAGGAGCCAGCAAATGTGTTGGAGGTTGAGTAGTGCCAACTTGACGAAGTTGACCTCACCTGTAGACACAGCTCTGGATCTGGAACCAAACTCCTTGATAGGGGTTGGACTCTCCTCATTTGTAGTGTTGCCCAAGGTGAGAGGCAATGAGCAGGTGAGGGGATTCTTATACCTCCTCGAATGAGTGCCGCTTTGTTGGAGTTCACCTCAGCGAACGAGGGGGTCTCTGCAATGCACTTGCCAGTTGCGAAAGGGAATGCTCTGACTGTAGTTTGTGTTTAAGCACCTAATAGCAGTTTGGAATATCGAACCCTCATGGAGCCCCTTGGCAGGCTTCTGGAAAAGGCTCCAACTGGTGATTCCATAGCTCTGCTGGGGGACTTCAACGCTCATGTGGGGAAGAATGGAAACCCTTGGAGGGGAGTGATTTGGAGGACGGCCTCCCCGATTCAAACTCAAGCTGTGTTTTGTTATTGGACTTCTGTGCCAGTCATGGATCTTCCATGACAATCACCATGTTTGAGCATTAGGGTGTTCATAAGTCTGCCGTCCAATGGCAGAACCAAGTAACTGACTATTATTTGATTTTGAGAAAAAAGCAGAAGATGAAACAATTTGATATTAAAGCCTGGTTATTTGGGGAAGGTTAGTTTTATAGTTCATTATTACTCTCTAGGGATCACTAACTCAAGGACAATTTGAACCCTTAAAGGTCATTTTCTGCTTTTTTCTCAAAATCAATTAAAAGTGAGTTACTAGGATGGCAGAAGTGTGCTTCATACTAGAACACCCTTAGATCAAGGGCGATGATCTATTTTGTAACTGTATCATTAGATCTGCGGCTGTATGTCTTGGATGCTCAGGTGAGGAGAGGGGCAGAGCTGTCAACTGATCATCACCTGGTGGTGAGTTGGATCAGGTGGTGGGGGAAGACTGCCGGACAGACCTGGGAAACCTAAAAGTGTTGCATGAGGGTCAACTGGGAATGTTTGGTTGTCATCCCTGTCCGGATGATTTTCAACACACGCCTCCAGAAGAAGCTTTCCCACATCTAAGGAGATGGAGGGACATGGAGTCTGAGTGGACTCTTTTCAAAGTCTCCACTGTGGAAGCAGCATCCATAGCTGTTGTGGTAGCAGTTGTGGTAGCAACCCAAGGACCCATTACTGGACACCAGTCGTTAGGGAGGCCGTCAAGCTGAAGAGAGGTAGCCCTTCACGCCTGACTGTTCCAGGGGACTTCTGATGCAGTGGAGCGGTATTGACTGACTATAAGGACTGCAGCCAGGATGGTTGCAGAAACAAAAACCTTGGCTTGGAAGGAGTTCGGGAAGGCTTTGGAGATGGACTCAGAGAGGTTCAGAAAAACTGTCAGACAAGTCGGGAAGGGGAGGTAAGCCTTCGCCCAGGCTGTTTTCAGCTGGCCAGGGGAACTGCTGACCTGGATCAGGTATATTGTTAGGCGGTGGAAGTAGCGTGAGGAGGAACTTCAGAATTCGGCAGAAATGTCCTCCATGAAGAAGGCAGAGAAGAAAGATTTAGTTGAATCTTAGTCCATTTCCCTAGTGGAAGTTACTGAGGTGGCAGACTCCACAGTGACAAGTCACCAAGGATGGATGAGATTCACTTCATGATGCTGAAGGCCCTGGATGTTCTTGGGCTGTGATGGCTGACACACCTGTTCAGCATCGCGTGGATGTCAGGCAGAGTCCCCTTTGACTTGGAGACTGGGGTGAGGTTTCTCGTTGTTAAAAAAACGGGACTGGAGGTTGTGCTCCAATTGCAGGGGGATCACATTGCATGGCCTCTCAGGGAATGCCTGTGCCAGGGTGCTGGATTGCAGGGTGCCCGATTGTCGAACCTCGGATTCAGGAGGAGCAATGCGGGTTCCGCTCTGGCTCTGAAACAGTGGACCAAGTTATTAACCCATACAAAGATATTGAATGGGTGACGGGAGTTTGCCCATCAGTCTAAATGTGTTTCTGGGACTTGGAAAAGGCTTATGACTATGTCCAATGAGGTACCGCCACTTCACAGCAAGAAGGTTGTGGGTTCAAATCCATCCAAGGGCCTTTCTGTGTAGCTTTTGCATGTTCTCCCCAGGTTTGCACGAGTTTCCTCCAGGTTCTGTGGTTTCCTCGCACAGCCCAAAGACATTCATGCCTGCCTAACTGGCCATTGGTATTAATGATTCATCTGAGCTTTGATTTGTCCATGTGTCTAGAAGAGTATAGCAGGTGACAGATAGTTGACAAATTGCTGCACGTGTCATTAATAATCAATCTCTCCAGTGCATGATTTTCTTGTTACTTATATAAATGTGCGGCTATAGGCAGCAGGGTAAGATCACAAGTGACTTCAGTCCCAATTCAGACACCAACGAGTAAATTCAATGTTAGTGTCAGTGCAGTGGGCACATAAGGACAGACGCCAACGTGGAAACACAACCCTACTTTAATCAGGCTTGCAGAGAATGCATTTGATCATATACTTCTTAACACCACACTGATTCAGGTCACTGGTAATGGGGACCCATGGTCGTGCCAGCCAAACAGAGACTCCGAGTAAATAAGCAATCTACAACACATACTCAATTCTGCATTACAATCAAATAGTTTAAATACAGCTTTCAGTGGCCACTCAAATTGTTACAGAGGAAAGTACACAATTTCCACTAAGTACATGTAGATCTGTGTAACTTGTGATATCAAATTGGTTACAACACGTGGAATATGGAGAGGTACCACAACATGTACTTCCAAACGGACTCTTAACAAAAGCAAAAGTTTACTTTCAATTATATGGCTTAATTCTGTGATTACCCGTGTTTAAAATGCCCCCATTGGATGTCCAGACCTCCATGGCAGTTTTCAGAGGAAGGTTCAGTGGGAATTAATCAATAGATTTAAACAGTAAAATGACGAAATATCAAACATTGCAGTTTAAGAAACAACAAAACAGTCCCAGTAAACTTCAGTTCTACTGTGTCTGTGCCATTTGGCCAACCTTAACTGGATATGTTTTAAAAGAAAATGGAAACATTAAATGCAGTTAATTACCTATGCCAGTAGATTCGATATTCAGCTCACATACAACTGCGTTGCTGAGATGTCCACAAAAAAAAAAATCTATCTGTAATAGGTATACTTTTGATTCCAAAGACGCAACAATGACCGATCGCAAACTAGGACAGTAGGCTGTACGGAGTTAAAGAGGAGGTTATGGCAATTAGAATCCAAGAGTAGAAATTCTGCTTTTAAGACATTTTGATTTTTTCCCCATGCGTGTTCATGTAGTCTATTTCAGTATTTGGCAACACAAGTGCTTGAGTGCGCAACATGATGTGTAAGTGCTGCATTTCCTCAGTACTGCATTATTCTGCAGTACACCATCAGCACCAGCAGGGGGCGTCCACAGCGCTGAGCTCCAGCAGCTGAGTCTCCACTTCCTCTGCATCCTCCGGGAACCTCTCCACAAAGGAGGTGATGAGCCCGGCGGCACTGCCTTCATACTCCAACAGCTCCACACTGTCACCTGCAAATAAAACAATTCATAATCTAATGATGAAAAATCTCTTACAGTACATCTGTCATTTCTGCTTTTAAACTACCCGAGAACATACGAGACTCTTACCACTTCTGTATTGTATGGTTTTTCTACTTACCTTTCATTACTATATTCAATTACTGCGAAACAAGAAATATACTGGATTACAGCTGTAGAACTTAGCAGACAAACATAGTCCCAGCCATCTTGTATCACAGCACACTTCCTGTTTTTTTAAAACTTCCTTTTCTGATGAAAAAAATAAAATGAAATTGGAACAGTGTACATTTGGCTTCACTGACCTTTGACCCTGGTGTTGGCCTGGACAAACATCTTTCGCGCCTCCTTGCGCAGGAGGACCGTCTTCCGCAGGCGCAGGAAGTCATGTGACCCAGAGGAAGTGACCTCAGAGTATCCTTCGTAGAGTGCGCGGCCGCCTTCCACATCTGCTGTGGATTTGTGTACCTAAGATTCAGAGCATGTCAAGGGATGACACCAAAATCAGGTTGCAACCATCAGTGAAGATGGGCGTCATTAGATAGAAAAATCATAAAGCCATCACGGAGATGCCCAAACTAATACATGCAGCTAAATCAACTATGCGGTGCATTCTGAAACTGACTTAATGCACTGGTGAGCTCAGGATCACAAAAAAAGACCCTGAAGACCTGGCGCATAACAGAAGAATCCTCTCCCAAGTGACTGGAAAATCCCTTCCTAAAAGTTGGCCATATCAAGAACACCCTCCTGGTAGTAAATGTACCAGTGTCAATGTGTGCAATCAAGAAAAGACATCACCAGTGTACATACAACGAGTTACCGCGTTATGCAATCTATTGCAAAATCAGAAGTATGGCCATTTTATTTTACTCCGATTCAGGCAAATACTTCAAATTCTACAGGATGGGGTCTCTCAGTGAAAATGGACGATGACCTGATGCAAAGTGAGCGAGCAAACTAAGAATTTAAGCCCATGAAGTGGAATATGCAGCCACCTGACCTAAACCCAAACGAACAAACATTTACATTGCCGAAGGCTAAATTGAAGGCTACACATCCGAACAAGCAGGAAGTGAGGAAAGCTGTTGTGAGGGTTTGGTTGAGCATCACTGGGGATGAAACTCAGCGTCAGATACTGTTTGAGGGATCTTGACTTCAGCCAGTCAATAACTGTGAAAGAATTACTCCAAGTATTAAATGAGGATGCAATTTCAGAGAGTTAAGTCTGACCAATCCAAGTGTACAAATAATGACAATTCTGGCACAATTCATACATTATATAAAACTGAAAATACATACAGTAAATTAATGATGAAAGGGTACTGAAAATCTGAAAACACCAGCTATTAGGGGTTATTTGATAAGTCAAAAATCAGGCTTCTATTTTTATTTGTTCAGAAAAATCCAGAATTTAAAAGTTTCTCTTCTATTGCAATGAACTTGTTCCAGTTGAACAAACTAGGTCTTTCCAAATCACGAGAGATATGCCCGTAGCCAGCATCACAGTACCTGCAGTTTGCACAAGAACCTCTGGATGGCGCCCTTGCCCACAGTGCGGATCTTGCTCTTGTCCAGCGTGATGATGGCATCGGGCCGCCCGTCCGCTCCTGTGGTCTCCTGTAGAGTGACCAGGCCCTCGCCGGCTTCCAGCAGCACCCTCAAGATCACAAACCGTGCTTGCATGTGCGCCTGATACACACACGCACGCACAAGCAAAATCTCAATTACATTCTAATGGGGGGTTTCCACCAAACGCAAAGCAAATTTTTAGAACTGAGAAACTACAAAGTCATAACAAAGATGTTTAAAAAGGGCAGGAACTTAGTTGCAAAAATATTTTACAAGGCAACAGTGAGGAGATGATAGCTAAAATTTTGGATTTCTCCTATTAGGAGGTGAATGCACCCGCAGGAATTTTTTCAGCCAAATCTGAGATGGTCAAGTGGGAGCCAATCTGACATTTGACATGGAATGACTCTGAAGTGAAGTGTTTATGACATTAGCAAAGCAACATTAGCCTTTCCATCCTGTTGCCGATTTTTGTGTCGCCTGAGAAGCATAGCGGCACATAGGGATCACTTTGTCCGGCGTCTGTCTGTCCGTCCGTCCGTCCGGTAGTCACACTTTCAGTTGGTAATCACACTCCTAACTAAAGCTTCGCAGGCGACACATGCGTTCACCTGAACACTCTAGTCTAAAGATTCCTAAGAAGAACCGCTGCGACAGAAGTGAACTCCATTTGTCGAACAGAATCGCGAATCTTCAAAGTAAGGAAATAAAAATGAGCCTGCAGTCAAACATGCGCAAGACAAGGAGAAATTTCTTTTTGCACTTGGTGGAAAAACAACATATTAAATGATTACACTTCACGTAGTTTAAAAAACACACAGTCTGACCTGTCTCCAGCTCTTGCTCTCTGGGGTGTAGAACTCAAGGCCCAGAAGACCGGCTCGCACCATGGTTAGCCAATTCACATACACCACCTCCTCTGCATCCGCTCCCTCGTTTCCGAAGATACTGAAACAAACAAACAAACAAACAAACAAACACAAAATGATGTTCATGGAATTAGAGCAAGCTTCACTTCTCTTCATGGGAGAGGCGCAACCCATCATATACGGTCATTTGACACAGCATCATATCAAGCGTTAATAACTAGGCCACACATTGAGCAACACTTGAATATATGAATAAAGCCATATAAAGCCATTGCTATTAGAAATAATGATAGTACTTTAAGTATCCTCAATATTACTCTAATACTACTACTACTAATTCAGGTCTCAAACAGCACATTAAATAGAATGTAAAATGGAGAATAACACATTTTGTCAAAGCAACTTCAGAGCCTGACCATCATGAGGAAATCCACTACTGCTCCCAGCCAGCCAGAAAGTGAAACTACGCAAAGTGGTTGTATGACACACAATAAATGGTCCCTCAAGACTGAGTTTGAAACTAGCCTTAGCAGTAGTACTGTCAGAATATACTCAACATTACTCCCTTTCCAGCTCACACTATGGTGACTCTTGTATGTGGCAAGTGTCCCAAGAAAGCCGTACCTGAGCACTTCCTGGTTCAGGCACAGGTACATCCCCACGCACTCTGCTCGACATTCCTCATAAGACGAGGCGATAGTGCTAAACTTGCTGTCCCAGGTCTCGCTTCCCTTGTACCAGCTGGAGATCTGCCAACAGATGGTAGATTCAACAACGCCAACTATATTTGCGTGGCCATAATTTCAATTTTTCCAATGGACAATTCCCATAGACTGTATAAAAAGATGGATGCAGCGCCCGGGTCTGAAAACTGAGGCTAATGCAGAAATCTAAAATTTGCATTCCATTTAATGGCCAGCAGATGGCGACAGCAGTGGTTGCAGAGAGAAGTTCAATGCTATAGAAGTCTGAGAAAATGACCCCACCTGATTTGTTATTTCAACAATGATTTACCAGTATCTATCGCAAGTTTCAAGTCTCCGACATATCATTATTTTGACTTTGTAAATTAAATCCAAAGCATTTAAGCGAATGTCCTGGCCAAGTTATTCGCCCTCCTGAACAGTAGGTGGCGCTATGAGTCCATATCCTAGATCTATCGATGGCAACAGCTGACACGGTCTTGAAAGAATGGGTTAATATCTCACCAGCCACAGTGCAGAAATCAAACTAAAGATTTTGAAGGCAACGGGTGGGCCTACTATTGATATTTAGTATCACCTCATGTAAGGGTTTCTGAAATTTGCAAACCATCTTCATAAACATTATATTTCCTGAAAATAGAGCTTCTCAGCTTTCATCTGATGCATGATACATGTGGTTTGTAGCAATTTTTATTTTTCACAACTACGGACCATTTGACCCCATTCCTCAATATTGGTAATAAGAAAATGGTCTCAGTGCCCCAACCACTTTTAACTAAATACAAGATTATGGCATTACTGTGGCTTCCAGTTTACAACAAAATTTTACGTCAACCATTTTTCTATTTGGTTGTTTTTGCCTTTATGGACACGTTTATTGAAAGTCATTACAAACTACGGCTGGTCATTCAGGTTTAACAAGTTTAAGAAAAAGTACCCAACAGCTCCCAGTTCCACTTTTAATTCTATTAATTCACCTAAACAGGCTCGGCAGCATCACCCACCCTCTGCTGGGAAACAGTAAACAGCTACACCCAGAAACATCCCAAAAACACTGCAGAGCTCCACAGAGGATGATGGTGGAGTACAGGAGGGTATACCTGTAAAGCTACAGCATTCTCCTCACCAGCAAAATCAACAGGGAACTACTTTAGGCTCCAAAATGCTCACACCAACTTTAATCCATCTCTAGGCATATACGCACCGGAAACGATCTTATGAAGCGTAACATAATTACCATCAACACTGCTGGTTATCGCATTTTCGTTGTCCTGCAATTTTGTCCTATCCAGTATATAATGCCAATGACTGCATCCATCTATCTATTCATCCATCCATCCATCTATAACCATCAATCTAACCATCCATCCAGAGAGGATGGAGAGGTTAAATTTGACCAAGTGGTGATGAGACACAAAAGGTTGCAAATGTAAAACAATATGGTTCATCCTCTTAGCACCAGGAATGAATAAAATAAGTTTCAGTTGATTCCTAAAAAAACCGTTTTCGTTATGATGCCAACATATGGCATCTGCAGTGGCAGCATCCAAGTTGAATAATATCCCTGAAAACTCAGACTGGGGATATTATAGCAAATGTTGCTAAAACAAAAGTGAACTTGGCAAAGGTGTGTAGAGAGATATTGGAAGTATCTCACAGATATCAGTGTGTCATGGGTATTCACATTGCTAGATTATTTACAAGGTGAACATCCTGTTCATTAGCTTTTAATAAGAGCAAACGAGTCCCTGAACACAACAATATTGCCCAAACGAATTGACAAAATATTACTGAATCGGAAAAGCTTTAGGATTGGTCAGCGTGTAGACGCTGGACAATGATTGGCTCTTACCAGCTCTCCAGTCTCGGGATTTCGAACGCCTTCCCGCTCAAAGTTGAAATCCCCCTTCTCATCCTGAACAGATAAGATGGCAAATTCATTTCAACACCAGAATATTCTGCTCACACACTAAAAATAGTCAAGCTTCAACCGTCAGGTTAATCCCAATTTAGAATCGCCAACCGCATTCAAAAGAACATTCTCAGAATATCCAGCAGCATCAAAGCCAGACCAGTACATTTTAGATAGCAAAATCCAGCCCTGCTCACCTGGACAAAGAGCTTCCCACTACCGTGACCCAGAAGCTCATGAAGCCCCACCTGCACCTCAAAAGATGGACCCTTCCACTTAATGAACAAGTCCTGTGGAACAAGAATACAGACTGTACCATTTTCCTATGGTGGGGGGGTGCAACAGGGCTATCAACAGTGATCAATTTTAACTCTTTACGGTGCCTGATCATACTTCATAATAAAAATCTTCTGAATGCAAGCAAAAAAAAAAAAAAAAAAGGGTTAAATTATTCTCCAGACAAGCTCACAAATGTGAAATCCTGAATAAGGAAACAGCTCTATGAATGGCTGGCAAACAGACAAATACATAGAGGCGAACAAACAATAAGAAACCTTGTCATTTTCCTCCAGAAAGGTGAGCTTCTCCTTCTGAGTGGTGTATGCAACGGCCAACACGTTTCCCAGCGACACATTCTTGAAACCCTCCGACTGACGAATGTCATCGTCTGAAACAGAAGACGCATCCCTCAAGTTCTAACCGAAATCCGTGGCTCGAAACTGCCCCCCCCAAAAAAAGCCTTTGTTATGGCCCCAATTTGTTATTACATTTATTACTCAACAGCAACAGCAAGGGATGACAAACACAGTTTTAACAACTAAAACACATTTAGTTTTTAACAAAGACAAAGACTAATAACAACCTACAGCGAAAGACCAAGATTGATAAATAAGAAAAAACAGAAATAATTACAGTCCCTTTTTGGTGGGGTGGCTTGGTGATGTCCTGGATGAAGAAAATGCTCAAACACAGGCAAAGAAATCCACAAAAGAAACGTCACAGGTCTTGAACAGAATGGTAGGTCTGGTCATCTTCTTGCAATTTCTCCTACTACTTTACTGTCTCAATTCTTTTCCTTATATACTCTTTTGCAGACCCCACCCACATTTAGACCTCTTTTTTTTTATTTTTTGAGACTTGCCCCAGACATGTCCAGGACATGTCTAAACATGACTCCAGTCTGAGCTTAAGAAAAAAAAGGTAAATACTGCCATCTAGTGGCCTATATTCACATTACACCTCCATTCCAAAAGGGAAAAATTGACTCATAAAGGCAAAATTTTTCTTTTCAATACAAAATGGTAAAGTGAACACTTGTCTATATATACATATCATACACATTCAAACACGGGATAAGCAATTAGCAATTACATTGTCTGTACCCTTCACATGCTTAATTTCCGAGTCAAACTCCTGTAAAATCAAACTCCAATTCAACAATCTCCGATTCTTGTTTTTCATCTTACTCAAAAACATTAACGGATTGTGGTCAGTGTACACAATCATTGGCTTTTGTCCTGTACAAACATAAACCTCAAAGTGTTGTAAAGAAAGGACCAGAGCCAACAGTTCCTTCTCTATTGTGGAATAGTTCCTTTGGTGGCGATTGAACTTCCTGGAGAAGTATGCCACGGGATGCTCAATGTCATCAGAGTCACTACTCTGTAGGAGCACAGATCCACAAGCTTGGTCGCTAGCATCGACCGCGATGGAGAACGGTTTGTTGAAGTCAGGAGATTTGAGCACGGGGAAGTGACACAGCAGAGACTTCAGGTGATCGAAGGCTCTCTGGCATGCATCATCCCAGGTGAACTTTATTCCTTTCTTCAGTTGGTTAGTGAGACTGAGAGCAATCTCAGCAAAGTTCTTGCAGAACTTGCGGTAGTACCCGATCATTCCAAGGAAGCGGCGCAAAGCTTTTTTGTTGTCAGGAACTGGAAAGTCCATGATGGCTTGGACTTTAGCATTTATGGGTGCCACCTTACCCTGGCCTATGACGTAGCCAAGATAGGTGACAGTAGCACAACCAAAGTCACTCTTGTTCAGGTTAACAGTCAGGTTAGCCTGGGTCAGGCGCTGGAACAACGTCTCTACATCTTTTAGATGTTCTTCCCAGGAGTCACTCCATGTGATCAGGTCATCGATGTATGCACCCGTGTGTGGCAATCCGGCGATTGTAGACTGTATCATCCTTTGGAACGTGGCTGGGGCATTTTTCATGCCAAAGGGTAGGACTTCATACTGGTACAATCCAGATGGTGTGGCAAAAGCAGAGATGCTCTTGGCCCTCTCAGTTAAAGGCACACACCAATAACCCTTCAATAAATCAATCTTGGTCAGAAACTTTGCTTGCCCTACACTATCAATACAATCATCAATCCTAGGTATTGGAAACACATCAGTTCTAGTTACAGCATTGACTTTGCGATAATCTGTACAGAATCTAGTACTTCCATCAGGTTTTGGAACTAGCACACAGGGTGAACTCCAATCAGAGTTGGAGGGTCTGATAATATCATGTTTTAACATGTACTCAACCTCTTTCTCAGCAATCTTTCTCTTTTCAGGATTCATCCGGTATGGATGCTGTTTTATTGGTTTGGCATCACCAACATCTACATCATGAGAGGCTATAGTAACTCTCTTTGGAACATCAGGAAACAAATCCTCATATTTCTTGATCAACCTTTAAAACTGATCTCTCTGTGAGGGTTCTAAGTGCTGGAGTTTTACATCAAGATTTTGCAACACTTCAGAATTTGACAATTTACATGAAAGAACTTCAGCTTTAATTCTCGGTTCATCATCTTGAAACTCCCCCTCATCATCACCCGTTTTGACCATAGGAGAATCTGAAGTGACAGCTGCAACCCTAGCATTTCTGTCATGATAAGGCTTCAGCATGTTAATGTGACACAATTGTTTTGGTTTTCTCCTATCTGGAGTCTTCACAATGTAATTGAGATCATTGAGTTTTGTCAGAATTTTATAAGGACCATGAAATCTAGCCTGCAATGGATTGGACTGCAAGGGAAACAACACAAGGACCTTGTCTCCTGGTTTAAACTCACGGCTTCTAGCCTTACGATCATACCAAGTTTTCATTTTTCCCTGACTTGATTTCAAGTTCTCTTTGGCAAGGTCACAAGCTGCACGCAATCTTTCCTTGAACTTGCTAACATAGTCTAACAGACTGATTTGCGGCTCTTCCTCTTGCCATTGTTCACTCAATAATAGCAAAGGTCCTCTCACTTCATGACCAAACACTAGCTCAAATGGACTGAATCCAGTAGACTCCTGCACTGCTTCTCTAGCTGCAAACAACAGCAAATGAACCCCTTCATCCCAGTCTTTCTCATGGTCATAACAATAAGTCCTCATCATTGTCTTGAGAGTGGAATGAAAGCGCTCTAAGGCACCCTGACTTTCTGGATGATAGGCACTAGAAAGAATCTGCTTTGCACCTAGTTCATACACAACCTGCTGAAACAATCCTGAAGTGAAATTGCTTCCCTGGTCTGACTGAATTTCCCTGGGAAGGCCAAACAACGTGAAGAACTTTATCAAAGCCTTTGAGATTGCAGTTGCCTTGATGTTATGTAGAGGTATGGCTTCGGGGAATCTGGTAGATGCACACATGATTGTCAACAAGTACTGATTTCCAGATCTAGTCTTGGGTAATGGACCAACGCAATCAACAATGACCCTAGATAATGGCTCCCCAAATGCTGGGATAGGCTGCAATGGAGCTACAGGTGGGTCTAACTGGTGTTTTCCAACTACCTGACAAGTGTGACAGGTTTTGCAAAAGTTGGAAACGTCTTTCCGAAGCCCAGGCCAAAAGAAGTGTTTCATGATCTTATCAACAGTCTTGTTAACACCAAGATGACCTCCTAAAGAAAAACTATGAGCCATTGTTAAGATCTCATTCCTATAGACCTTCGGAACAACAATTTTCCTGACCACTGCCCAATCTGCATTGGCAGGGATATCAGGAGGGCGCCACTTCCGCATCAACACACCATCCTTGAGATAATACCCAACTGGAACTGCGTCTATTTCTTTATCAGGAAGGGCTCTCCTCCTTAGTACACAAATTTCAGGATCATTAGTTTGCTCCTCAATCAACCGCTTTCTGGACAGAGACAAGTCTCCAGACACATCAGAATCACCAGACCCATCCGGCTGGCTGAATAGAGAACTGATAAAAGTATCTGATAAGTCCTCAAACGGAGAAACCATAGTAGGCCAATCAGAGTCATGAGGCGAACCACCTGAGTCCTGACTATTCAATGTACTGGACGGCACCACATCATCTTCTTCTTTAGCCTTCTTGGCCATAGCACGAGTCACTGCGCAAGAAGGATACAGAGATGGGTCCTCATCCCCATCTTCAGTGCTCGGCTGTGAAGTAAGATGTACAGGGGGAACTACTTTGCCCCCAGCCAGGTCATTGCCTAGCAACAGAGAAACACCCTTTATAGGTAGACTTGACATAAGTCCCACCTTTACCTGTCCTGTAACTAAATCTGACTTCAAGAATATAGAGCGCAGGGGTACAGATACAGTCCTCCCTTCAATACCTTGTACAAGTATGAAATCCCCTGAAGCGGTCTCATCACGTAACTCCAAGGAGTCCGTCAACAAAAGTGATTGAGAAGCTCCGGTATCCTTTAGGATATATATGGGGACAGGAGTAGTATGCTCATTCAGAGCCACAAATCCCTCTGACACAAATGGAAGAAATTCCTCCCTCACAAAGTCAGCTGTATTAGGCTTTTTAGCCCCACAAGAAGCAGGCAATTTAGCAGATTGGTTATCTACTACAGGGGTTTCTAACCTTGTTTTCACAAAGGCATTTGGTTTGGTATCCTTTTCTTTTTCTTTCTTAGCTTTAAGGAACCAACAGTTAGTTGTAACATGACCAGATTTCTTGCAATAACTGCAAACTAGACCACTTTTGTCACTGTCAGCTTTCACACTTTGATCAGACCTGTTACTGGATTTCTGAGCACCATCACCAGATTTGTCTTTGTCTTTGGGTGAGGAATCTTGGGTATCACCGTAACCCTTTTTCTGAAATTGGGACCATTTATTGTTACTGCTAGACTGAAATTTGGACTTATGAGTGAGAACATATTCATCTGCAAATTTGGCAGCTGATTGCAAGTTCGGTGCTTGCTTCTCATTAAGGTAGGTCTTAACATCATCCTTAACACAGTTCTTGAATTCTTCAACTAACACCATCTCTTTTAGTGAGTTGAAATCATCCTTGACCTCCATAGAAGTACACCAGCGCTCAAAGCAAACCTGCTTCTCATTAGCAAATTCAACATAAGTCTGATTTTCAGATTTCTTCAGACCTCTGAATTTCTGTCGGTAAGCCTCTGGAACCAACTCATAAGCTCTCAAAATAACCTTTTTGACAACCTCATAATCAGAGGAATCATCTGCAGACAAAGCCGAATAGGCTTGTTGAGCTTTACCCTTGAGGACAGTTTGCAACATCAGAGGCCAGTGTTCCTTTGGCCACTGGCAACTCTTTGCTACCTTTTCAAAACACTGGAAATAGTTGTCAACATCCTTTTCTGAAAATGGAGGCACCAGTTTTACCTCCTGACTGGCACAAAATTTATTTTTAGTTTCTATTTTAATTTTTAGTTGCTCCATTTGGAGTCTTTCTTCTCTATCGAATTTCTCTAATTCAAAATCTCTCTGTCTCTGTCTCTCTTTCTGCTCTTTCCTCTTTCTCTCTCTCAAATTCTCTTTGTTTTTCTTCTCTTGCTAATTTTTCTAACTCAAACTGCCTTTGTTTTTCTTTTTCCTCCCTTTCTTTTTCTCTTTCCTCCCTTTCAATCTCTAGCATTTTTAATTTAAGTTCCATTTCTATATTTGGATTTTCCACTGGAAACTGTTCCAGATCTCCTGGTGCAAACACATTTTCATCAATGTAATATTCAACTATCTCTCTAGCCAGTCTTGCTTTTCGCATGGCTGGTTTTACCTCTGTCAGCTCCAACTGTCTGCAAATTTCTAGCAGTTCTGTCTTTTTAAAAGACTTCAAAACCCCTACGGTTGGTGATGCCAAGAAATCATCCATTGCTGTTGTCAATATATATCTAGGAAAATTCACAAAAACAATTTCACAATTTGGAATGTTAGATTTTCAATAAATTACTCACACAATGGTCTATCCCGGACCTTGAGCCCCCAATTTGTTATGGCCCCAATTTGTTATTACATTTATTACACAACAGCAACAGCAAGGGATGACAAACACAGTTTTAACAACTAAAACACATTTAATTTTTAACAAAGACAAAGACTAATAACAACCTACAGCTAAAGACCAAGATTGATAAATAAGAAAAAACAGAAATAATTACAGTCCCTTTTTGGTGGGGTGGCTTGGTGATGTCCTGGATGAAGAAAATGCTCAAACACAGGCAAAGAAATCCACAAAAGAAACGTCACAGGTCTTGAACAGAATGGCAGGTCTGGTCATCTTCTTGCAATTTCTCCTACTACTTTACTGTCTCAATTCTTTTCCTTATATACTCTTTTGCAGACCCCACCCACATTTAGACCTCTTTTTTTTAATTTTCTGAGACTTGCCCCAGACATGTCCAGGACATGTCTAAACATGACTCCAGTCTGAGCTTAACAAAAAAAAGGTAAATACTGCCATCTAGTGGCCTATATTCACATTACATCTTCTTCAAAGATGAAACACTAAAGCACACATTCACTCTCTGATAACTGAGTGAGTGATAATTCACCAAATCACAGATCACGCCAGTAACAGGCAGATAATGCAAACTGGTCTCCATTTTTACACTTGGCTGCTTCCTCCTGCATGCAACCATGCAGCATCCTGCCAGTGCGAACCAAATTCCTCCTGCATGCATGTTCTCTGCAGTAACTCCTAAACCATCCCAGCTCATCAGCCATGAGTTGATCAGACCATTTTTTAAAAGGCAGTACGTGGATCAATGAGAGAGCAGCATCACCCAACAGCAAGAAGGTCCTGGGTTTCAATTGACCAGACCCTTGGTGTGTCAGTAGCTACATTATCAACTCTTGCTTGTGTGCGGATAGCTGAAGGAGTAGCAGAACAGTCATGCCCACTAAAGACAACTTTCTTGATGCTTCGCAATAAACCTGAACTATAGTGACAGTGGCCCAGACCAGAGGCGGACTTTGCCATTAGGCAAGGTAGGCAATTGCCTGGGGCCCCCCCAACATCCAAGGAGCCCCCTGAAAAATTAAAATAAATATATAGGGTTTTCCTTATTTTTGACTCTTTCTTTATTAATCACATCATTCTAAAAATCAATGCGCTAAAATTGCGTCAGAAAATTTCAATTATTTACGAATTGCTGGGCTGAACTCCCCCGCCTTATTACAAAGGACTATTCCAAGAGCACGTCTAGGGAATTACTCCGGTGAAAACCATGGGCTGTAGGCTGTATAACACGACCGACTGAGTTGGTTCACACATTCAGCAGCAAATCTAACATTGAGTAAAGCGATGCCATTCACGTAGAGATGGGTTGTGACATCTGTGAAATTGGCATTTGTGACGAGAGATCACACTGAGTGTGAAGTTTTACCTCATGAAACATGTACTAGAGCCACCAGACCAATTTCTTGTGGGGAGATATCTGGTAAATGGGGTTAATGATGGGTGGTGGGGGAGGGGGAAAGGTGACGTTATCAAGTCATTATGGTTCAGAAATTAAAATGTGATATGTTGCTACGCATCTTTTTGTATTACTTTGATGAAAAGGTAAATAAGACTTACTGTAGTTACTTTACTGTGTTTTAGTGCTGTCAGTATTTAAAAAAAAAAAAAGAAAAGGAATTTAAAAACTAGGAGTGAGATATTTATTTGTTAAATGAGATTTGAAAAAGGTGGAGGGCCCCATGCTTCTGTTTGCCTAGCACCCCTAAATTGCCAAATCCGCCCCTGGTCCAGATCGAAACCACAGAATATTAGAAAATGAACGGATGTGGAAACCCTGTCAAGAGGACTCCATATCGGACGAGGTGGGGGGTTTAGCGGGGCTCACAGTTGGGGATGTTGATGCCTGCAGGAATGCCGCTGCCGGCAAAGGTGAGCACGTCGAGCGAGGTGAAGTCTGGCCGCAGGAAGCGGTCCTTCTCAAAGGTGGCCGGCCAGGGAAGTTCCGGAAGGAGGACCTCAGCCGAGTCAACAAGCTTAGCAAAGCGAGCGCTCATTGTCTTGTTCACCACCGCTACAAACCCTGCGGGAGGGGACAGAGGAGGAGAGTAAAATCAATCCCCTATCCAGACCAGGAATAACCATTTTTAGGATACAAACAATCATGTATTCACAATGAAGCTTGAAAGTGTTTGCGGAAAGGCTGCAATTCATAAAGCTGTTCAAGACTGAATTACAACAACTGCCTCCACGGGCCGTTCGTTTTTCTTGAACTGTACGGTCATACCAGATGCAGTCTTGAACCAACAGCAGCCAAACGTCACAGGCCATGTGAGATACTTCAAGGAAAGGAACTTCACTGAAATCAGTAACTATAAGTGACGTACAGAAGGTGCAAGATGGTCTTTACGTCCTCCGACAGCAGTCAGCCTCGTTATGCCCAAAAAGTCATCACGTAGCCCAAGCCATTCCAGAAAATGCCTACAGATTCCAAATTCAAGTGCCAGTGTAGCCACAAGAATATCAGTGCAACTGTTGGGCCCTTGAGCAAGGCCCCTAACCCCACATTACCCCAGAGGGGAATAACTCCTAAGCGAGTCTAACCTCCAGTAACTTTAGACGAGCATCAGCTAAATAGCTTGTGTACCGCACTTTGCTCCAAAACAAAAATGGTGTCAAGGAATTTACCGTACCTTCAAACTCCCCACGGGAACCGAACGGGTCCCTGTAACTCTCGATGAAGCCGATGTAGCTATGGAGACAAATAGAGGAGGAACTAATCAAGAACAGAGGAAGAGCAAACACAAGAGAAGCCAATCAGGATGCTGCACTTTCCCTGCCCCATCATAACATTAACTAATCTGTGCTTATGGGGGATTCTATTCCACCTACATAGCAATTAGTCACCGATTGGCATAAATAGGCTGGAAATGTATGAATAACGCAAAATGATAAATACAAACTAGAATGGTTTTTACACGTAAAAACAGATGTCTCCCCCTTCCCCCATTTCACATTTTAGAGTTATGGTCCGGAAACGAGTCCCACCCTTCAATATCCCCTAGTCCAAATTGTTGCCATGGAAACAGAAAAAATTAAATTCAAAAGCAGTTCAAACCCTCTAAAGGCACATCTACATGTTATGGAGAGACACTATATCAAATTTGGTGAGAATTGGTTGAACAGTTTCAGAGTTATGCTCCGGAAACGAATGGGAACGCCGACGCCGACGGGAATTCAGGCAAAAACAATATGTTCCCCCCCCCAGGAAGGGGGTGACATAACACAGTAAAAATGCTCTCTGTAGAACAGCTCTCTCTATCCCGCTCTCACAACAGCCCGCGTGGCTCTAGAAGTCAACTCTCCCTAGTGGCTGGCTCTCTCCACAGGAAAGCTCTCCCTGAGCTGCCGGGTTAGCTCACTCGGTTAAGGCGCCACATTTGCGGAGCAGTAGTGCCCGCCACAGCGTGGGTTCGATCCCCGGTCGTTAAAAGCTGCTGACCACCGCCTGTTGTAAGAGCAGCGCAAGATTGGCTAAAAGTGCTGCAGGGATGCAAATTGGGAAGGGACTACCAGGAAAGGATATTAAAAATGGTTGCCTTGTTCGTTGTTCAAGCACCTCCTGTTGGCCAGCCGGGCACTCGTCAGTGAGATTCTAAGCATGCTCATGTTCAGGGATGCTCCGCCCTCGTTCTGAACTTGCGATAATTTCAACCAATGAGTGTAAAGATGCAGGGGCTGACAGGCGCGTGCTTCAGAGGAGAGCCGCGAACGGTCTCTCTTGAGTTGGCAACAAGCGGTTGCATACAGGCAATATTTGTACACAGCTCTCAGATAGGGCGTTCAAGATTCGGGTGGGATTAGAGATGCAAAGAAAAAAAAAAGGAAAGCTCTCCTTATAGGAAACCTCTCTCTACACGACAGTTCTCCCTCAAGTCGACGTCTCTCGCAGCAGCAGCACTCCCACCTCTCCACTATGGGGCCTTTATCCCTGATCCAGTGCCGGGAGCCCTCTTTGTGCGCATCCACCGAGCCGTAGGTGAAGCTGCGGCTGTATTCCTCCAGCATCCGCTCCTGGCTCTCATTGGCTGCGTACGCCTGGGGGAGGGAACAGAGGGGCCACTGACTTACTGTCAACCAATCAACCCATTCCATTTCTGAATGAATTTGTACACAGTCATCACATGCGAAACACTGAGCAGTGAGATCCACATTTTTAGTATTTGATTACACATCGAAAAACTGGAATACAGTGTTAGACCGACTAAATGAGTCTTTTTCCCAAGACTTATGGAGCAATTATCAGTTGTGTGGGCCTGAGGAAGAGAGGGATGGAGAAGGAGAATTCTGGATTCTTGCTCTCATAAACCTTTTTCTGCTCTCTGATTTCATACAGTACCAGTCAAAAGTTTGCACACACTTTGCTAATGTCACAGCACTCTTTTTTTAGAGAAATTTAACCAGATGAACTTTTCTATATAACCTCAAATGTAATCTAGTAAGAGGTAAACAGAAGAGAATAATTTACTGGTTGGAATACTGTCCAAAATTTTAGAATTCTCAAAGAGGCCATATTTTGCAAAGTAAACAGACAAACAAACTCTTTCCATTTTCCAACAGCCAAATTAAAGACAAGCTGTTTTGGAACTTATTAGGCACAAAATTCATTGAAAAGCAAAGCACAAGTGCAGCACATCTTTGGGAACTTAGACGGCCGCTCAGCAGCAAACTCATTATAGCCATATAACTGCTCTAGTAAATAAAACTAAAGTGTTCAGGTGAACACGTGTCGCCTGCGAAGCTTATGTGAAAGTGTGACTACCAACTGAAAGTGTGACTACCGAACAGACAGACAGACAGACGGACAGACAGACAGACGCCGGACAAAGTGATCCCCATGTGCCGCTATGCTTCGCAGGCGACACAAAAAGCGAGTATGCTCTGTAAATGGCAGCAAATGCTGAATTTAAAAATTAGATTTTTTTTTTGCAAAATAAACTGTGCCGATTTCTTTATTTAACATGTCTTGTATTAGAATAAAAAAAAAAAAGTGGTAAGTCCAAACTTTTAACTGGAACTGTATCAACTGGAAAATACATTTTTACACACGCTTGATAGACCCAAAAAAAAAAAAAAAAAAAAAAAAAAAAAACCACAGTAATAAATTAAAAGAAACATTAAAGCTGCAAGCAGCGTTGAAAGGGCCCTCGCCCCCCCTGTGCACATTGGGGTGGCAGCAAGATCTTGATGGCTGCAGGTGTCCATTCAGAGCCATTGGACACAGCTCGACCGCGTCCAATGTGGTTTCCTGATGGGAGTGCAAAAATTTTCTGGAGGGCGCTATGATACCATTTTGACTTGCCTGTGCACAAAATCTACAACACAGTAATCGTAATACGGGGCTCCATGAGTGTTTTGATTTTTGTAAATTTTCCAGCATGTTTAGACTTTCAAAAGAGCAATTTTTTTATAAATATTATTGGGGGCGCTATAGAGCCATTATGCCCCATTTAGTGCCAATTGATGGATGTATTGAAGAGAATAAGACAGTTCTAATTTTTGGATGGTTTTGCAAGTTTTGGAGCATTCTAAGGCCTTAAAACGTGTGTTCGTAAAATTTGGAAAAACGCAGGAAATAGCTCATAGCTCACTTCCTGTTTGGCAAAAAAATTTCAAAAAATTAACAATTGCGGAGAATGACTAATGCAATGATCATATCAAATTTCATGAACTTCCAAGCACTTTTATCTGAACATGGCCATATCTAGAGGGCGCTGTGGAGCCACCTGGCACCTCTCGATATAAAATAAGCATATATCTATACTTTGGCGGACAATTTTATCAAGGTTGGAAAGTTTCAGGCAAATCCCACAAAGTATGGGGAATTGAAAGCAACTTCCTGTTTCATGGCAGGACATCAAAATTCGCCATGACGCCACGGATGCATCGTTCGATGAAATCAAAAAAGCTTCGCAATTTAACGTCAGCAAGGTTTTTAGATATTATATGCCAAATTTTAAGTTGATCGGATAAAATCTCTAGGAGGAGTTCGTTAAAGTACGACACCTGTGAATGGCAAAAAAAAGAAAAAAAGTTGCAATTTCAATTAAAAATGGCAGCCTTCCTGTTGAGTCTTGGTCATGGCACCAAGAGACTTTTTTGTAGGTCTTGGCATATTCCACATGTCTACCGAATTTCATACATGTGGGTTTACTGGGCTGCGAGGGCTGCTTATTTGAAATTTTCCAGGGGGCGCTATAATGCCATTTTTGCCATGTCGATTTGTAAGTTTTTTGTCAGAGTAATACGAATGATGGTTTTTATATATTTACAAAATTTTCTGAGTTTTCGAACATGCTGAGACCCTCAAAAGGGCAATTCTTTTAAAAATTTGATTGGGGGCGCTAAAGAGCCATTGTGCCAAATTTAGTGTAAATTGATGTATAAAATTGAAGACAATAAGACAATTATAATTTGTGCAACTTTTTTCAAGATTTTGAGTATTCTAAGGCTTCCAAACATGTGTTTCTAAAATTTGGAAAAACGCAGGAAATGGCTCATAGCTCACTTCCTGTTTGGCCGAAAAATTTCAAAAAAATTACCATCACTCGACATGACAAACGCAATGACCACACCAAATTTCATGAACATTAAAGCACTTTTATCTCAACATGGCCGTGTCAAGAGGGCGCTGTGGAGCCACCTGACCACACCCAATCCAATATCAACATGTGGGTATACTTGGAAGTAGACTATTATCAAGGCTGTGAAGTTTCGCGCAACTCTCACAAAGCATGTGTGCGTAAAACCAACTTCCTGTTTCATGGCGGAACATCAAAATTCGCCGCGACGCCACATATACAAAGTTCGATGAATCAAAAAAAGCTTCGCAATTTAACATTGCCAAGGTCTTAAGATGTCATATGCGAAATTTTACGTTGATCGGATAAAATCTCTAGGAGGAGTTCGTTAAAGTACGATGCCTGTGAATGGCAAAAAATGTAAAAAATTTGCAAATTCAATTAAAAATGGCGGACTTCCTGTTGAGTCTAGGTCATGGCACCAAGAGACTTTTTTTTAGGTCTTGGCCTAGTACACATGTCCATCGAATTTTGTACATGTAGGTTAAACACGCTGCGAGGGCTGCTTCATTGAAATTTTCTAGGTGGCGCTGTAATGCAATTTAGCCACATCTATCTGTGAACCCTATATCCTAGTAAATAGTATGACCAGCTTAATGTGTTTGCAAAGTTTTGTGAGTTTTCAAGCATGTTGATGCCCTCAAATATGCAATTATGTTTTAGGGGGCGCTATAGAGCCACCATGTCACACATAGTGCCAAATGAGATAACATATTAAGTTCCTTGATTCGATAAGTCTATGAGTGAAGTTTGGTGTCTTTTCGAGTATGATAAGGCCCTCAAAAATGTGTTCGTAAAATCTGAAAAAACGCAGGAAATGGCTCATAGCTCACTTCCTGTGTGGCAAAAAAATTAAAAAAAAATTGACAAAAAAATATAAGATGACTTCTATGACCCTATCAAATTTCGTGAGAATCCGAGCAAGTGCGTTCCAAAATGGCCGTGTGTTTGGTGGCGCTATAGAGCCACCGGGCCATGACCAAGCACAGAAATAATAATACTTTGCAATTTTCACCACGACTGACGTGTGGGCAAATTTTTGTGAGTTTTCGTGCATGGCAAAGCCCTCAAAAATGCGTTCTCGTAGCAGAAAAAGAAGAAAAAGAAAAAGAAAAAGAAAAAGAAAAAGAAAAAAAGAAAAAGAAAAAGAAAAAGAAAAAGAAAAAGAAAAAAAAAAGAAAAAGAAAAAGAAAAAGAAGAAGAAGAAGAATAATAATAATAATAATAAAAATCTCATCAAAAACAATAGGTTCCTCGCACCTTCGGTGCCAGGACCCGTTCCGGGCCCTGGCACCGGTCGGTGCTCGGGCCCTAATTACAGCAATGGAACTGCTGAAGCTTAAGAGAGAACAGAGCTCAGTAACTCACTTTGGCTTTCTCCAAATTTTCGCTGACTCTCTTCATGAGCGGGGCGTAGTCTCCTCGCCGTACCACGAACACAGAGTCCCCGTACTTGTACTTGCCACACCTGGTCTCACCCTCGCCATCCACCGGGCAGTCTACAAACCCAGCAAAAACAAGTATTTCCACTGTGTGACCGTTCACAATCTCCCTCACTCAGTGCAAAGTACGGCTGTCCTGATTTTAGTGTCATTGCGAGTATGCGAGCCAACCGCTATCATTTTCCAAAATAGGTCTGTTTGCTTATTGTCACGTTTCCTCCCACAAAATCATGCCTGAGCAGATTTGTCGAATTTAAAAAAAATAAAATAAATTAAATTAAAAAAAAAAAAAAGGCACAGAATGTAAATGAATCCAAGAAACCGCCTGGAGAATCTCCATACCAATCAATACGCAGAACTCACCATCCCAAACAATATGCACAACCAACTGCAAACCCTTCCCTACAACCGCGTTGCGTGTATTGAATAAAGTATTGCAAGCGTAGAGGACTGTGTGCAGGACTTTTTTTTCCCTTCACATTCTACTTCAAAAAACTGAATAACTCAGGAAAACGCTTTTCCAGATTTTTGCATGACAGCTCGGCAGAAATGCAGGTGCCCTCAGAAAGCTTAGATATTTAAGCGGTCAGAAAAGCGAATTAGGCGATTAAAGCAGGGAGAAAAGCAGAGTTGATAAAACAGGAGGAGTGAGCAACTCCAGCCCTGAAGGGACACATTCTCTGCAAGTTTCAGCATCTTCCTTCCAATCAGCAGCCAATTACTGCCAGATGAACATGGAGTGTGGACTCATAGGCGAGTCAAGCAGTTAAGGGTCCCCTAATGTGTCACCAGGTGCACAGCCACTTAGTCATTACAAGCCGTTTCAAAATCTTTCCCCTCTCAACATCACGCGTGGAAGTAACCAAACAGAGGCAAGCAGAATTTATCAACTTCCGCCAAGCAGTCAGATTTCATTGTTCTGGGTGGTCACTCCCCCTTGTGATGTCAGGGAAGGGGAGATTTTGAACTAGTTCATAATGGCTAATTATCGGGAAATAACATTGGGCTCCGTCCGTACAGAGATATAAAATTGAGGCGGCGGGGGATATTGCCATGTTAGTGGCAAACACTTGTTATCTGTGCACCTGGTAGCATAATAGGGGACCTTTAGAATTAAACTCCAGCAAGGAAATTAACCCTAAAACAGCAGACACTGTGGCCAGCCAGGACAGGGAACTGGCCTTTGAGGATCGGGATGGCGTTGGAAGAGCAGGGGAGAGGGTCTCACCTCCTTTTTCTGCAGAAGCCAGCCGCACCTGGTAGCAGTGCTTCCCCTCCGCCGTGGCCTCTTTGAACAGGCGGGTGTTGTAGGCACTCAGGTTCTGCCGGATGGGTAAACGCACCAAGAGAGCAAACCCACTTTCACAGGGAACACGTCGGCTAACACGTCCGTGTATATTCCCATCTCACTCAGAAGCGACCACAGCCCACATAAAGCACCTCATTCTGTAACTATTGCGGTTATCTGGATACGCTGGGTTGGTCACCAATACAATTATGCGACGTACCCATTACTTGCAGTATTCCACACTACTAAACAAAGCCCCATTAGCAATTCAAGGACTTAATCGAGTTTGTAGTCATAGTTGTAATAGCACAACATAACTTAAAATGCAACCAGTTCCAGTGGGGAGATTTGAGGTGTCATAAACTCATCTTTAGCAGCACAAAAACAATGTAAATCTGTGTGCATCATCTATAAAAACACAAGTGACACGCATGTGTGTGGTATTCCTCTAGAAGTTTCAGCACCTTCAAGTCTTACTAAATGTAATTTGTGTCATAAGGCATTCTGAATAAGAGGATCTGCTAAATGCCAAAAATATGGTTATTTTTTTGCCCCAAACCTTTGAGTCCAGGAACTTCTGGGCCAGTTCTGCATCTTCCAAACTACAGTTCCCTGAGAAGTAGGTGGTGATCCCCTGTAGAGGGTCACCAAATAATTAATCACATGTAACTGGCAAAAAAGGTCTCGCCCTTCAAATGCCAATGTATTGCACTGTACAGCCCATAAGAAAAAGTATGACCAGGGCTTACCTTGTCCCCAAGCCCCAGCTGTTTCTGTTTGTCCTCCAGCGAGTACATGAGATGGGCACTGCTGTTCCACAGGGCCTCCATCTCTGTGGGGTTCTCCTGGAAGGCCTGACTCTGCCACACTAGAGCCTTCAGCTTCTCCTGTGAGACAGGGAGGGTACAGTCAGCACTCAGGTATTCAACAGGCAACCACACTTTACCCAGGCATATGCTGGCAAAGGGCTTACCTTTGGAAGGTTTGGAATGAACTTCGTGTCACCAAATGACTTGTAATTTCCCATGTTGGCGTACAGCCCGGCAGCATAAACAAGGAAGGCCTAATCAAATAGAAAATGAAAGTTCACATCTAAGTAACATGGACAGGCCTGGCTTTTAATCAGTCTAACTCCTTACTACAGCTTGGTTATAGAGATCGCACAACGCTTCACATTTCAGAACGAAGGTGAGAGGCTTCGGCCCATAACAGTGCGCAATCTGACAGGGTATGTGACTGAAAGACTGCGTGGTTGCGCACCTGATACTCTTCGGAGCCCAGCCCAGCGGCAGTGGCGACAGTCTCCAGCTGTGCAGGCGTCTGTCCGCGGAACAGCCTCTGCAGCAGCGTGTAGATGGATGCGGACTCCGGCGAGGTCTGCAGAAGCACCACTAAGCCCCCATACCAAGCCGCTCGGGAGAGGTAGTGAGCGTACAGCTGCTCTTTTGGAGTTAGCTGCCGAAAAGCCTCTGCGCAGTCCAGCAGTGAGATCCCAATGTCATTGGGGAGGTAATATTGTGAATCCACCATGATGCAACGCCGATTCTGCCAAACACCTGCTGCACAAAGTGCGAGAGAAACGAATCAATACGTTGTGATCACACAGATATTCGCAGTTTTGTTCTGCCATCGAGAACTAGACTGTCGCGAAACCTAATATGTCTGACGAGCACAAGCGTTAAAAGACTCACTGATCAGGTCAAATGTTCGGTCTAAAATGAACACAACTATTGTTTTCTAGGAGAAAGGTTACTTGTAAGACAAATTATCCCAGCTCAGATTCCAAATGTCAAAATAAAAGATTACCCAACTCTTCCATGGCCACACATCACAGAAACTGTAAGCGAAAACAAGATCAACTGTCGAAATATGATCCTGTAACCTTATAGATATACTTAGCTTGCAATCTAACTCGCAATGTTGCCCTGTTTTGATAAGAATTCAAAATGTTTTTCAATTGGGAGTGCAAATAATTTTTAGAATATTAACGGCAAACGCAGATCAATCACTCTGCCGACGTTACCGTTACAATTACTTAACATATGCGGCTAGCTGGCTAACGTTAACGTGGTTCAGAACTAAGTTTAGCCAGATTATTCATTGCGAGTACTGCAAAGGGCTGTTTCGACTGGCCCTTACTAAAACTTGGGGGAATAGATTGGCTTGTTCATCCACAGTCAAAACAGGAGTAAAAGGTAAACCGTGAAATTATCTCAAATGTCATTACCTTGCCAACTGTGCAGCTATTCCCAGTCCGCGTTCGCCGATTTCTTTGCACAAACTGCACTCTCACCCTTAACCGTGTACTTCCTCATTTCATTCATTGCCAGCTCCGCCCCCAAGCCAATCCAATGGTCCTTACAATAACAGACATGTGTCTTAACCTATCCAAGAGGTGGAACTATCACATTGGTATGAAATGCAACGAAATCGACCAATTAGGATAAAAGATTCCAAAAGAATCTTTAGCTCCACAAGCGGACCTCCACTGTGGGGACGGAGACCATATGACCCTCATTTACAGTATAAGCCAGAAAATGTGTTACCGATGCAAGTCCAGTTATCAACACAATCTTACGTGTCTGACGCTGGAGACCCGGCCTCATTACTTGTGCAGAAACGAAGAAGCGGTTTAACGCAAATGGTGAAGAATGAAAAATAGGTTTCTTTTTTTTTCTTTTTTTTTTATTGAAGCAATAAACATGACAGTCTTTGACAATATAACAACAGTACAGTAACACAAGATCATTATGAAGAATAAAAAGAATAAAACAAGACAAAGACAAGACAAAAAAAAAATACAGGACAAATGAAAAATAGGTTTCTTGACCGGACAAAGCTGAGGCCGTGACGTAGTGTTTTACTATTCGCAATAATTTCATGATGACCAATTGGCCTGTTGTAGGCCTACAGCCATGGTATAATGGTTTGTTGGGATGATGTTGTTTGGTAATGTTTGCGATATTCTGACTCATGCTTTTGCCATTTCTTAGCCTTAGTTAAGACTTGATGTCCCTTGAGCTAATGAGTAACAGGCACGGACTGTCACTGCTGTTGAACCACATCGTTCGATGCTCTATATAGTCTATACTATAGCCTATATTTAAAGGTCAAAAGAACAGGTTTTTATCACAACGAAATTTTGAAGCAGGGATGTGCAAACTGAACATCAAGCTCGAAATTTCACTTTAATGCGCTCTGGCAAATAAGTAATTTGGCATGTTTTGCGTATTTTTCACAGCTCCAGAAGTTCAACCTTTTTCCCGGACCCACTCGGAATCTATCGCTACTGGAAGTCACATGACGATCACAGACTGAACAGAGCTTCTTACTTCTTCTTCCTCTTCTTGTGTCACACAATGATGGCACAAAAAAGCAATGGTTTTTCTCCGCACCATTAATAAAAAAAAATTTTCACTGAATTCCATCTCCTGTATTCGCTTTTTTTTCTTCTTTAAATTTCTGTTGACCGCAATGCAGGCTACTGCTTTTAGAACTGCCAAGCTTGTAAACACAAGTCTGTGGTGTTTCAAGTGAATTTCACAAACGCAGTTATGGGAACATCGCATAAACTGTCCAGTCGTCTTTCCAATAACTCTTTCGGTTAACTTTACGTAGACTTTCAGTGGCGTAGCCAGAACTGAAAATTAGTGGTACTCAGAACAGTCCCTCTCGAATTAGCTGGGCGGAGGGGGGTGCCACACACAAACACACACACACACACACAGGTGCATCTCAAGCGTAGGCTGCATCCATTGAAGGCTGCATTTTTAGAGGTTGTCACTTAATCCCATCTGCCAAACTGACATGCCATTGCTTCATCTCTGTTTAACAGCTTTGATTTAAGCAAGTCATCTCTGGTTTCTCTAACCTTAACTCTAACCCTAAACCTAGCCCCAAACCTAACCCTAACTGTTGTTATGGCCCCAATTTGTTATTACATTTATAACACAACAGCAACAGCAAGGGATGACAAACACAGTTTTAACAACTAAAACACATTTAATTTTTAACAAAGACAAAGACTAATAACAACCTACAACTAAAGACCAAGATTGATAAATAAGAAAAAACAGAAATAATTACAGTCCCTTTTTAGTGGGGTGGCTTGGTGATGTCCTGGATGAAGAAAATGCTCAAACACAGGCAAAGAAATCCACAAAAGAAACGTCACAGGTCTTGAACAGAATGGCAGGTCTGGTCATCTTCTTGCAATTTCTCCTACTACTTTACTGTCTCATTTCTTTTCCTTATATACTCTCTTTCAGACCCCACCCACATTTAGACCTCTTTTTTTTAACTTTCTGAGACTTGCCCCAGACATGTTCAGGACATGTCTAAACATGACTCCAGTCTGAGCTTAACAAAAAAAGGTAAATACTGCCATCTAGTGGCCTATATTCACATTACACCTCCATTCCAAAAGGGAAAAATTTTGACTCATAAAGGCAAAATTTTTCTTTTCAATACAAAATGGTTAAGTGAACACTTGTCTATATATACATATCATACAATATTCAAACACATGATATATACATTCAAACACGGGATAAGCAATCAGCAATTACATTGTCTGTACCCTTCACATGCTTAATTTCCAAGTCAAACTCCTGTAAAATCAAACTCCAATTCAACAATCTCCGATTCTTGTTTTTCATCTTACTCAAAAACATTAACGGATTGTGGTCAGTGTACACAATCATTGGCTTTTGTCCTGAACAAACATAAACCTCAAAGTGTTGTAAAGAAAGGACCAGAGCCAACAGCTCCTTCTCTATTGTGGAATAGTTCCTTTGGTGGCGATTGAACTTCCTGGAGAAGTATGCCACGGGATGCTCAATGTCATCAGAGTCACTTCTCTGTTGGAGCACAGATCCACAAGCTTGGTCGCTAGCATCGACCGCGATGGAGAACGGTTTGTTGAAGTCAGGAGATTTGAGCACGGGGAAGTGACACAGCAGAGACTTCAGGCGATCGAAGGCTCTCTGGCATGCATCATCCCAAGTGAACTTTACACCTTTCTTCAGTTGGTTAGTTAGACTGAGAGCAATCTCAGCAAAGTTCTTGCAGAACTTGCGGTAGTACCCGATCATTCCAAGGAAGCGGCGCAAAGCTTTTTTGTTGTCAGGAACGGGAAAGTCCATGATGGCTTGGACTTTAGCATTTATGGGTGCCACCTTACCCTGGCCTATGACGTAGCCAAGATAGGTGACAGTAGCACAACCAAAGTCACTCTTGTTCAGGTTAACAGTCAGGTTAGCCTGTGTCAGGCGCTGGAACAACGTCTCTACATCTTTTAGATGTTCTTCCCAGGAGTCACTCCATGTGATCAGGTCATCGATGTATGCACCCGTGTGTGGCAATCCGGCGATTGTAGACTGTATCATCCTTTGGAACGTGGCTGGGGCATTTTTCATGCCAAAGGGTAGGACTTCATACTGGTACAATCCAGATGGTGTGGCAAAAGCAGAGATGCTCTTGGCCCTCTCAGTTAAAGGCACACACCAATAACCCTTCAATAAATCAATCTTGGTCAGAAACTTTGCTTGCCCTATACTATCAATACAATCATCAATCCTAGGTATTGGAAACACATCAGTTCTAGTTATAGCATTGACTTTGCGATAATCTGTACAGAATCTAGTACTTCCATCAGGTTTTGGAACTAGCACACAGGGTGAACTCCAATCGGAGTTGGAGGGTCTGATAATATCATGTTTTAACATGTACTCAACCTCTTTCTCAGCAATCTTTCTCTTTTCAGGATTCATCCGGTATGGATGCTGTTTTATTGGTTTGGCATCACCAACATCTACATCATGAGAGGCTATAGTAACTCTCTTTGGAACATCAGGAAACAAATCCTCATTTTTCTTGATCAACCTTTCAAACTGATCTCTCTGTGAGGGTTCTAAGTGCTGGAGTTTTACATCAAGATTTTGCAACACTTCAGTGTTTGACAATTTACATGAAAGAACTTCAGCTTTAATTCTTGGTTCATCATCTTGAAACTCCCCCTCATCTTCACACGTTTCGACCATTGGAGAATCTGAAGTGACAGCTGCAACCCTAGTATTTCTGTCATGATAAGGCTTTAGCATGTTAATATGACACAATTGTTTTGGTTTTCTCCTATCTGGAGTCTTCACAATGTAATTGAGATCATTGAGTTTTGTCAGAATTTCATATGGACCATGAAATCTAGCCTGCAATGGATTGGACTGCAAGGGAAACAACACAAGGACCTTGTCTCCTGGTTTAAACTCACGGCTTCTAGCCTTATGATCATACCAAGTTTTCATTTTTCCCTGACTTGATTTCAAGTTCTCTTTGGCAAGGTCACAAGCTGCACGCAATCTTTCCATAAACTTGCTAACATAGTCTAACAGACTGATTTGCGGCTCTTCCTCTTGCCATTGTTCACTCAATAATAGCAAAGGTCCTCTCACTTCATGACCAAACACTAGCTCAAATGGACTGAATCCAGTAGACTCCTGCACTGCTTCTCTAGCTGCAAACAACAGCAAATGAACCCCTTCATCCCAGTCTTTCTCATGGTCATAACAATAAGTCCTCATCATTGTCTTGAGAGTGGAATGAAACCGCTCTAAGGCACCCTGACTTTCTGGATGATAGGCACTAGAAAGAATCTGTTTTGCACCTAGTTCATACACAACCTGCTGAAACAATCCTGAAGTGAAATTGCTACCTTGGTCTGACTGAATTTCCCTGGGAAGACCAAACAACGTGAAGAACTTTATCAAAGCCTTCGAGATTGCAGTTGCCTTGATGTTACGTAGAGGTATGGCTTCGGGGAATCTGGTAGATGCACACATGATTGTCAACAAGTACTGATTTCCAGATCTAGTCTTGGGTAATGGACCAACGCAATCAACAATGACCCTAGAGAATGGCTCCCCAAATGCTGGGATAGGCTGCAATGGAGCTACAGGTGGGTCTAACTGGTGTTTTCCAACTACCTGACAAGTGTGACAGGTTTTGCAAAAGTTGGAAACGTCTTTCCGAAGCCCAGGCCAAAAGAAGTGTTTCATGATCTTATCAACAGTCTTGTTAACACCAAGATGACCTCCTAAAGGTAAACTATGAGCCATTGTTAAGATCTCATTCCTGTAGACCTTCGGAACAACAATTTGCCTGACCACTGCCCAATCTGCATTGGCAGGGATATCAGGAGGGCGCCACTTCCGCATCAACACACCATCCTTGAGATAATACCCAACTGGAACTGCATCTATTTCTTTTTCAGGAAGGGCTCTCCTCTTTAGTACACAAATTTCAGGATCATTAGTTTGCTCCTCAATCAACCGCTTTCTGGACAGAGACAAGTCTCCAGACACATCAGAATCACCAGACCCATCCGGCTGGCTGAATAGAGAACTGATAAAAGTATCTGATAAGTCCTCAAACGGAGAAACCATAGTAGGCCAATCAGAGTCATGAGGCGAACCACCTGAGTCCTGACTATTCAATGTACTGGACGGCACCACATCATCTTCTTCTTTAGCCTTCTTGGCCATAGCACGAGTCACTGCGCAAGAAGGATACAGAGATGGGTCCTCATCCCCATTTTCAGTGCTCGGCTGTGAAGTAAGATGTACAGGGGGAACTACTTTGCCCCCAGCCAGGTCATTGCCTAGCAACAGAGAAACACCCTTTATAGGTAGACTTGACATAAGTCCCACCTTTACCTGTCCTGTAACTAAATCTGACTTCAAGAATATAGAGCGCAGGGGTACAGATACAGTCCTCCCTTCAATACCTTGTACAAGTATGAAATCCCCTGAAGCGGTCTCATCACGTAACTCCAAGGAGTCCATCAACAAAAGTGACTGAGAAGCTCCGGTATCCCTTAGGATATATATGGGGACAGGAGTAGTATGCTCATTCAGAGCCACAAATCCCTCTGACACAAATGGAAGAAATTCCTCCCTCACGAAGTCAGCTGTATTAGGCTTTTTAGCCCCACAAGAAGCAGGCAATTTAGCAGATTGGTTATCTACTACAGGGGTTTCTAACCTTGTTTTCACAAAGGCATTTGGTTTGGTATCCTTTTCTTTTTCTTTCTTAGCTTTAAGGAACCAACAGTTAGTTGTAACATGACCAGATTTCTTGCAATAACTGCAAACTAGACCACTTTTGTCACTGTCAGCTTTCACACTTTGATCAGACCTGTTACTGGATTTCTGAGCACCATCACCAGATTTGTCTTTGTCTTTGGGTGAGGAATCTTGGGTATCACCATAACCCTTTTTCTGAAATTGGGACCATCTATTATTACTGCTAGACTGAAATTTGGACTTATGTGTGAGAACATATTCATCTGCAAATTTGGCAGCTGATTGCAAATTCAGTGCTTGCTTCTCATTAAGGTAGGTCTTAACATCATCTTTAACACAGTTCTTGAATTCTTCAACTAACACCATCTCTTTTAGTGAGTTGAAATCATCCTTGACCTCCATAGAAGTACACCAGCGCTCAAAGCAAACCTGCTTCTCATTAGCAAATTCAACATAAGTCTGATTTTCAGATTTCTTCAGACCTCTGAATTTCTGTCGGTAAGCCTCTGGAACCAACTCATAAGCTCTCAAAATAACCTTTTTGACAACCTCATAATCAGAGGAATCATCTGCAGACAAAGCCGAATAGGCTTGTTGAGCTTTACCCTTGAGGACAGTTTGCAACATCAGAGGCCAGTGTTCCTTTGGCCACTGGCAACTCTTTGCTACCTTTTCAAAACACTGGAAATAGTTGTCAACATCCTTTTCTGAAAATGGAGGCACCAGTTTTACCTCCTGACTGGCACAAAATTTATTTTTAGTTTCAATTTTAATTTTTAGTTGCTCCATTTGGAGTCTTTCTTCTCTATCGAATTTCTCTAATTCAAAATCTCTCTGTCTCTGTCTCTCTCTTTCTGCTCTTTCCTCTTTCTCTCTCTCAAATTCTCTTTGTTTTTCTTCTCTTGCTAATTTTTCTAACTCAAACTGCCTTTGTTTTTCTTTTTCTTCCCTCTCAAATTCTCTTTGTTTCTCTTTTTCCTCCCTTTCTTTTTCTCTTTCTTCCCTTTCTTTCTCTTTTTCCTCCCTTTCTTTTTCTCTTTCCTCCCTTTCAATCTCTAGCATTTTTAATTTAAGTTCCATTTCTATATTTGGATTTTCCACTGGAAACTGTTCCAGATCTCCTGGTGCAAACACATTTTCATCAATGTAATATTCAACTATCTCTCTAGCCAGTCTTGCTTTTCGCATGGCTGGTTTTACCTCTGTCAGCTCCAACTGTCTGCAAATTTCTAGCAGTTCTGTCTTTTTAAAAGACTTCAAAACCCCTACGGTTGGTGATGCCAAGAAATCATCCATTGCTGTTGTCAATATATATCTAGGAAAATTCACAAAAACAATTTCACAATTTGGAATGTTAGATTTTCAATAAATTACTCACACAATGGTCTATCCCGGACCTTGAGCCCCCAATTTGTTATGGCCCCAATTTGTTATTACATTTATAACACAACAGCAACAGCAAGGGATGACAAACACAGTTTTAACAACTAAAACACATTTAATTTTTAACAAAGACAAAGACTAATAACAACCTACAACTAAAGACCAAGATTGATAAATAAGAAAAAACAGAAATAATTACAGTCCCTTTTTAGTGGGGTGGCTTGGTGATGTCCTGGATGAAGAAAATGCTCAAACACAGGCAAAGAAATCCACAAAAGAAACGTCACAGGTCTTGAACAGAATGGCAGGTCTGGTCATCTTCTTGCAATTTCTCCTACTACTTTACTGTCTCATTTCTTTTCCTTATATACTCTCTTTCAGACCCCACCCACATTTAGACCTCTTTTTTTTAACTTTCTGAGACTTGCCCCAGACATGTTCAGGACATGTCTAAACATGACTCCAGTCTGAGCTTAACAAAAAAAGGTAAATACTGCCATCTAGTGGCCTTTATTCACATTACACTGTATTTTTAACTTTATTCCTAACCCTAAATATTAGTTCAGCAGATGGCAGTAAGTGCTGGCCCCTTAAAATGTAGCCTTTGAAGGATACAGCCTATGCTTTCCCTGGAAAAAAATGTTCCATAGAACTTCTATGGAACATCAATGGAACTCTATAGAACATTTTAGTAGAACAGCATGTTCTGTAGGATCTTCCGAGAAACCTATAGAGCACCTCTATGGAAAAGAAAGTCCTATAAAATTATTGCTGTTCTGTAAGACCTTCCTATAGAACAGCCTAGTTGAAAAACCTGTTCTATAGGACTTTGATGGACCTTCTAATAGAACAAAAGCTTAATGGGAAAGACATCTTAAATAAAGGTTAAATTAAAAAAAAGAAAAAATCTTATGACTCCTTGCAATGCTCTGTCAAAGGGTCAATTTACCTTATGTGTGCCCGGGTTCTAGAAGTGAGAGACTGGACTAATGGTAAAATATGCAATATGCAGTGATATCCACTATACTGACGTAGCAAGGAAATCTTGTCCCTTTTAACTTTAAGGTGTGCTTATAAGCACATGGGGTACCAGGCACATACCAACTCACTGATTCTCTGATCAGACGATCGATTGACTGACTGACAACACAACTTAGTAGTATTTCAGTTACGGTATATGAAGACCTCTTTCCATTTCGTTGGCAGCAATTCAAAAATATAAATGTAAGGCATTACAACTTTATTATGCTATAATGGAAAACTCGTGTTCCTCTTTTGCTTACGAAGACAGAATTATGTTGAAAGTTTTCCCAAAATTTTAAAAATTCAATCAAATTATTCCTTTCCATTTACATGCATGTGATTGCAGGTTATATGCAGATTTAGAATTAATTTGAATACAATTTGAGGTCTGCTGAGACTTATTCCCACCATCTTTATACATGTATCATGGTCACCTAACAGGATTATTAACATGGCGTTCCTTTTCAGCGAAGGCACTCAGTTCCTTTTGAATTCCGTAAGACCCTGAGATACGCGACAACAACGGGCCGTCTGTCGGGTTCAGCAAAGCTCACTCGGTTAAAGCACCGTGTTGCGGAGGAGAAAGGTCCGGATTCGAGCCCCGGGCAGCACATAATTGGCCATTGTGCTAGAGGGATGCAGATTGGGAAGGGCTTGGCGGGAAGGGTAATAAAACATGGTTGCTTTGTTTATCGCTTTCCAGATTCGGGTGGGATGGAAGATGCCAAAAAGAAATTTAAAAAGTTCTACAAGAGCTGTTCTATAGAAATTATATATAGTACTTTTTTCTATGGGACTCGAGGTACTAAAGTTCAACAAAATTCTATTGAACTGTCCTATAGGATTCCTATAGCACATTTTTTGCAGGGTTGAGATGCACCCACAGACACCTTCCTTAAAATCAGTGGCAGGTGGTGGACACAGAACAAGGAGGGTGATAAACATGTCTTTAAACGGCTTTTTAGTCTTGATATGTTTACAGTCAATTTCCCTGGGCGGCACGGTGGCACAGAGGTTAGCACTACTGCTGCGGGTTCGAACCTGGGCCTTTCTGTATGGAGTTTGCATGTTCTCCCCGTGTTCACGTGGGTTTCCTCCGGGTACTCCGGTTTCCCCCACCCACAAAACATGCATCATAGGAACACTCCAACCTGTACCCCTGACCCTAACCCTGACCCCTAACCCTAACCATAATCGCTAATCCTTATCCAAATCCCTTCAAATCGACTGCCGTACCCATAAAACTGCCGTTTATCGAGACACTTCGAATTTTCGTTGGCTCACACTACTTCTGTTCATTCGAAGGTTCTGGGATTCAGTGCGAAAATGAATGGAAACAGCTTAAAATATCAGAAACCTATTCGATACACCAATTTGATCGCATAGCAGCTAGTGACGTCATTTCGCACACCTTATTATTCGCTTTAATACTGTTAGATGGAAATGAATTTTCACCACCTTTCGCATTAATATTTTTGGCGAACTTCAGATAGTTCGATTGACAAGTGGATGGAAACATAGCTAATGATAGAAATCGGATCACTTATCTCATCCGTTTCAAGGGATGTTTTCTGCCCCCTCGGTTCTCCGACCACCACCTGCCACTGCCAAAAATAATAATTAGTCCTGACTTCACCACAGTCATTTTCTAAATTAACAATACATTTATCCGAAAACACTCCACACTTTCAGGTGTCGCTAGTTTTCCCCGTTAAAGTAAGGCGATTATCATTCATTTGGACGCGCACATTGGAGAATTTTAACCAGCGTGATTGAAAATTGCTCAACAGTGGTGAACAAAAAGTCAGAAACCCTTGCAAAAGATGATATTTGGTATCAATAGTACGCCCACCCTTTGGGTATGATTTTTAGCATGATTGTACTATGTCTTGTGGGAAATTAGCCCATTCTTTCAGGACAGTCTCCGGTGTTGTGCCATTAACCGATCAAGGAAGTGGCTCACAGCGCCTCCTGCTGTTGAGCAGGCGAATAACTTGGCTAGAACATTTGCGAGAAAATCTTACGGATGTATGTGAGGGTCACCACTATATCACCGATAGAAACGTGTCAAAAGTCGCGTGATTTTTTGTGCTTGAAGGAAATATTTAAGAATAGGAAATATGTAAGAATTGAAGCGTGGTGTAGGCCTATGAGAAATACAATGTGAATTTGCGAGAGCTACGTTTTGTATTTGTAAAACAGAATATTAGTTTGTGAACGGTGTTTTGTATTTGCAAACCACACTGTTTGCTTGCACATCATTTTTATTTGCAGGGCACACTTTGTACGTGAATCATTTTTATTCCATACTGTTTGTTTGCAAATCGTCACCAGCGTGTCCGTCTGTCGTCTGTCGTTCGTCCATGATTTTGTCCGGGCCAGTACTCGGCATCTAATGATCGCAGCTTCACCAAATTTGGTATAGTAACTCACTATGACCCATAGATGTGCAACTTCAGGTTGTTTGCTGGATTTGACCTTTGACCTCAGTGCTCTGACCTTGACCCTGGGAATCTTCTCCGGGTCAGTACTCGGCAAAAAATTCTCACAGCTTCACCAAATTTGGTGTGGTAACTCACTCTGACCCAAAGATGTGCAACGTTAGGTTTTTTGCTGGATTCGACCTTTGACCTCAGTTCTGTGACCTTGACCCTGGAAATCTTGTCAGACGGGTCAGTACTCGTCAACTAAATATCGCAGCTTCACCAAATTTGGTATGGTAACTCGCTGTGACACATAGATGTGCAATGTCATGTTTTGTACTGGATTTCACTGTTTGACCTTAGCGCTGTGACCTTGAGGCAGAAAATCTTGTCCAGGTCAGTACTCTGCAACTACTGATCGCTGCTTCACCAAATTTGGTATGGTAACTCACTGTGACACATGGATGTGCAAGGTCATGTTTTTTCTGGATTTCACCCTTGACCTTAGCGCTGTGACCTTGAGGCAGGAAATCTTGTCCGGGCCGAGGGGTATTCAGCAATGCATTATGATTGTATTTGCAAACCACACTTTGCAAGTGAATCAGTTTTGTATTTGCAAATGACATTGGCCCTCATTTATCAAACGAGCGTACACCAAAAATTGGGTGCATTTTATTTTATGCACATTGCATTTTACGCAAGCCTTCACAGGTTGGAGAGTCTCTGGCCATTTTACTTCTGAGAGACTCAGCCTTTCTAAGACATTTCTTTTATAGCCAATCATGATACACACCTGATGCCAGTTAACTTAATTAATTTCTAAATGTTCTTTCAGCTAATTGTCTTTAATTGCTTTGTCAGCACTTTTTTTTTTTAATAATAATGCATCAATTTTATATAGCGCTTTTCTGCTTACTGGGCACTCAAAGACGCTTCACAATGGATACATTATTCATTCAATCACACATTCACGCTCTGATAGTCAGGCCTACCAAAGAAAACGTAGCCTCAGCACACAAAAACTTTGAAATGCCTACATTAATCGTGGAAATAGCAACAGAAAAATAATACCCCGCTACCGAAACTGCAAAAACCGCAACATAAACTGTTGACTCGTAGCATAAGACTATGAAACTGCAACATCTTCTTTCGCATCCGTCTTTGCCATTTACTGCGCTTGCGCGTACCGGCCCAGGCTGCTTTCAGAGATAGCGGAATCAGGCGTGTCTCCTTCGGTTGGCAAGTAGAACTTCCAATTATGACGTTATTGTTAATGCAGGTGTTTAACAATGAATTGTAAGACGTAGCTGTTACGTCCACATTCTCGTAAATTCGCTTATTTTAGCATGTCACCCTGCCGAAAATGAACGATGCACTGTCGATTTCGCTTTAGTCTTAGAGTTGCCAACTTGATGACTTTCTCAAGACGTATACATACGTCTTGAGTGGACAAACAATCAGATTTAGCCAGAAAGTCGTCAAGTTGGCAACTCTAAGACTATAGATTAATGCGATTAATGTAGGCATTTCAAAGTTTTTGTGTGCTGAGGCTACGTTTTCTTTGGTTGGCCTGATAGTGGTAAACTACATTTTTGTAGCCACAGCTGCCCTGGGGCAGACTGACAGAAGCGTGGCTCCGACCACCACCAAGCATTCGCACACAGCCATACAGGACTGTTCCTATATTGCATGTTTTGTGGGTGGGGGAAACCAGAATACCCAGAGAAAACCCATGCAAACTCCACACAGAAAGGCCCCAGGCCGGATTCGAACCCACAACCTTCTTGCTGTGAGGCAGTAGTGCTAACCACTGTTCCACCATCCCAACTTTTATGGATAAAAATGTAAACTGTCGCAGTTTTAACATTTGGATGTTCTGATGTAAATAACATATTGGTTCATGTGATCTGAAAGTCACTGCATTTTGATTTTATTCACAATTTACACTTCGTCCGAACTCTTTCGGAATTGGGGTTGTACAAAATTGTCACTTTTGTACAGAATACTTTTCCCGAAAACTACGCAATATAAACACATGTTTAGTTAAACGTCTGTATTTTCAAAATAAAGGTTTCTAGCAGGTTCAAATGCAAATGTCAAACTAGCAGTGTCATTTTAGGTATATGTAACATCATTCGAATTGTCATTTTGGTTGCCTACAACGTGACGCTGAGCAGCTCCTCCACTAGGCGCTCGGCCACGGCCCCTCCCCTCCTGTGGTTGAAGTACAGGTGGCCCATCACCACGATCGTCAACTGATTTTGTGTTTTCATCGGACTGCGAATGGTCAAGGTCGCGATTACTGCTGTCAGATTGGTCAGATTGATGTGATACTCATTATGCTTGTTTTCAGCTGAACTCCGTATGACGTCATCCACGCCGCCGGCACCGGCTTACCATAGGGAATGGTAGAATTCGTTGCGCCGTTGGCGGCGGCTTGCTGTAATGAATGAGTTATAGGTGACCTAATATGCTATTTTTCCGAGTTTATATTTTTGTTTTTGACTCCCCTAGAGTACTCCTGATCGTGCAAAGTAAAAAGAGGGTACTCATTTCGCTCATACTGCCATCCTCAAAAAACCCCTTTGTAGTCCATAGTAGTCTCTGCCTGAAACGCCTCACAGGGTTGGCTCTTCCGCTATTGCCCCCACTCCCCGTGTGCCCACTTTCTTCTGACTGGCCAGCTCTGTGGAGGGCGGATCTAGACGGGACGAGGCAGCAGAACGCAGTTTTCCTGGTCTGGCTCCAGGGGAATCGATGTGCATATTCTGCAATCTAACGCTGTACATGTGTATAGATCTAATAAAATTAACTTGTTCTAATAAACGCAACGACGAAAGTGGAGGAAGCAGTGCGAAAGTCTGGCAGCTCATGCACAAATTTGCTATCGGCTAGAGTTTGCAACAGCAACAGTTGGTGAGTACAGCAGTTTTACTACTCCGTAGCCAGGATGCCGGGGAAGCTAGAATCCACCTCATATAGACAGATTTGTGGCACGGGTCGACATGCCCAAGTGCAGACCGGAGACCGAAGAAATCCGGTGGGTCTGAGTTTAGAGGGAAACATGGACAGTGAGGAGCAGGTAAAAGTGGACCAACAGCTGCTTCGTTGTGTATTAGGACCTGCTGGTTTGTGTGCATAGCTGTGGAGTGTTGTTAGCATGGAGAAACAAACAGCTTCTGTGCTGGTATGTGATGGAGGGGTGAAAGCTCCCAGCTAAACGACCTTTTCGGAAATTGCCCGTGGTAATGGTTTACTTATTGCTTTGGAATGACCAGCTTTTCCTCGCAGAAAATGGGCGCAATATGGATAGCGTGTGAGAGCTAGATAGAGCTCTGGTTATGTCATGAACACAATACAAGTTTTACAGACCGTAATTTCCCTCTGTGTGAACCGTTGCTTATGTGGAGCTAGTGAATCAATCACTTTTATAGGAAAGAATTCAATCGATAGCAATGCAGAGAAATCGTTTGTTATACCGGACACATTGTATAGCCTGTGCGCCTCCCTATTGCTTTCACCAGTAATATCAGAGAGCTTGCCCAGACATTGGAGATGTATCAGGCTGACCCCGGTCATGATTAAGTAAAGCGATTGTTTCATAAGCACCCAAAAACGCACCCCAACCTCTGCAAAATCTATGTCTGGTCTTGCTGCAGCCCAACTTGGCAGACACATACAGCACCTCTCCGTTTAGCTTCAACTGTAGCGGCTACAATCAGGCAACATTATGATGAAACTGTCACATTGATGCTTACCGAAGTAACACAAGCATACCGATCATAATTGCTGCACATACGTTAACCATAAGCATTTTTAATTTGCAGAGCACGCAAACTAACATGCAGTAGCTGACAAGTGGTCACGACTTTGAATGTACACCGAGAAATTGTTCATTTTGACACGATTTCACATTTTGTGGCGGGGGACAAAGACACGTTAGTGTCAAATACTTGTATTCCTAGATTTCTATAAGGCCTTTGATACTTTGGAGCACGAGTTCATCCTACAATCATTAAAGAAATTTGGTTTTGGTAACTATTTTTCCTCTGCAATAAAAACCCTTTATAGAAACAGCAATAGCTCCATCAAATTACCAGGTGGCACTTCCCCTAGATTTCATCTGTCTAGAGGTATAAAAGAGGGTTGTCCAGCTTCCCCATATCTTTTTTTGATAGTGGCACAGCTTATGGCATATCATATTAAAAATAGTGCAGCAGAAGGCATTTCTCTTCCAAGTACAGCACTGATTATAACACAACTGGTGGATGACACAACCTTATTTTTAAAAGATGAAAGCCAAATCCCTGTAGCCATTAATGCAATTTAGGAGTTTTCATCTGCCTCTGGTCTGTGTTTCAATGTCGAAAAATGTGAACTTATGGCTATTAAAAAATTGTGTAAAATCTGAACTTCACAACATCCCAATAAAAAATGAAGTGCAGTATTTGGGTATCTTAATTACAAAGAATCGAGATAGAAGAGGCTCTATAAACTTTACCCCAATCAAACAAAAAATTCAAAAGAAATTAAATCAATGGCTCTTAAATGATCTATTGTTGGGAGGAAGAATTTTACTTACTAAGGCAGAGGGAATCTCATGACTAACGTGCGCAGCTCTAGCTCTGTATCTTGATGACAAGACCCTTTAAGTGATTGATAAAATGCTCTTTAACTTTGTTTGGAAAAACAGGACTCATTATTTGAAGAAGACAGTCGTTATGAACTCTTATGAAAATGGCGGGCTTAGCTTTTTGGATTTTCACACCTTAAATAAAACATTTAAAATTAATTGGATTGGGCAAATCTTCAATAATCCCACAGCAATCTGGAATATTATTCCTCTCCATATGTTAACCAAACTTGGTGGCGTTGACTTTTTTCTGGTTTGCAATTATAACATTGATAAGGTCCCTATAAAAATGTCAGCTCTCCATCACCAGGCCTTTCTTTCATGGTCTCTCGCTAACAAGCATAACTTTTCACCGCATAATTACCTAATTTGGAATAACAAAGACATTCTGTATAAACATAAATCTCTTTTTATGGAGTATTGGTATCAAAATAACATCTTATGGGTAGATCAGTTATTCGCTGAGGAAGGACTTTTATTTACATATGAAGAGTTCCTTGGCAGATACAATATCCCTGTGTCTTCTGGAGTGTATGCTAAGGTGTTTGGGGCTATCCCCTCTGGTGTGTGTATGCTTTTCAAATCCCAAAGGAGGCTTGATGTCTACAAACTATCATGTTTACTCCCAACAGACACCCCAGTAGGGAAAGTTTGTCATCCAGTAGTTCTGTAAATCAAAGTAGATCTATAAGAACCATACTCCAAAAAGATGTGGCAACATTACCTTGTGTTATCTCACATTGGAATAAATTTGTGGATGACATACCATGGAAGAAGGTTTGGCTCATTCCTTATAGGTATCTGGTCACTAATAAAGTTAAAGAAATATCTTTCAAACTTATCCATAAACTGTATCCAGCAAAAACTTTTATAACAAGAGTTGTCAGAAAGACAACAAAGCTCGCCGGGGCAAGGTTAAAGTTTTTCTGCACGCGGACGGACGCGGACGCCGGGGGTACGACAATAGCTCTCTGGACGTTACTCGTCCCGGCGAGCTAAAAGTAGATTTAATAAAGATATTGATATAAAATGTTTTTGTAATGAATGCCCTGAAACTGTTGTGTACTTATTTTGGTATTGTCCATTGGTTAAAACATTTTGGCAGAGACTATGCGATTTTATTCATGTTAACATAGAAAATAATTTTTCTTTCCTTTGGAAAAATGTTTTGTTTGGTCTATTTGAGAATTGTACACCAAAAAGCAAGTTTGCTTACATGATAAATCTCTTACTCTTGATGTCAAAATATCACATCCATTGCTGTAAATACTCTGGGAAAAAGCCATGTTTCACTGCCTTCTATAACGAGGTCAGACAATATATTATTTCTATCAAACATTCTGGAAACCTTAAGGCACTTAAAACTGTGGAACTTTGTACTGCATTGAATGTATTTTTGTAAACCCTACCCCCTAGCATGAGATAAATGTTTTTTTTTTCTTTCTGCCTTTCCTTTCTTATTATTGTTCCTGTCTTGTTTTTTTCTTGTATTGCTCTTTACACAAATGCTTCTAAGAAATGTTTTAATCTGTAACAATAAATAATTTTTTTTAAAAATACATGTTTCTGCTGCAACTGTTGCGGAAAGGCTTCTCTCGTGTGTCCACGCTCATCGGCTCACCACGAAACAACTTCCGGTTCAATAGAGGGCACTCGCAGTGTGTTTATGGTTTATATACAGTCCTTGGTTTATACCAGGGACTGTATAAAAGATGGACGGCCGAACGTCTCCTGAAAAGTGAAGCAAAAGCGTCTCGATCGCCAACTACTGGCAGGCTGCAGTAAAAATTATAGGCCCGCCCCCTCCATGTTAGTGAAGGGGAGAAATGCGAGACAGGAAAAATTGTGTACATGAAAAATAATTTATTTCTGAAGATGGTTTCTTCATTTTTAGGAAGTTCTTACCATACTGATATATATTCTAGCGTCAATTTTTCTGATCAGTTTTCTGTAAACCTTTTATTTGATATTATGCGAAAGGGGCGTGTAGTCATAATAAACACAGTGATTGACAACCGCAGAGCGCGTGGACTAAGTCCCGATAGCGCCTGCCCCCTGCGTACTTCGTTTTGTGAATAGTAATTTCGCGTAGAGCTGGAGCGGGAACGTCGACAGGAGGCTTGACGTTATCTGACATTCTTCACAGCTAACAGCGATTGAGCTTCAAGCAGGGCAGACTGCAACCAAAAACGACGAAATGAGTTGCTCTGCTGTGAATTTCACAAACAAGTTAACCGTCCGGACCGATGGAAAGGATCTTTGCAGTTTTTTTGGTAAGTTAATTTTATTTTTTGTTTGAAGTTGTACGGTCAGTGAAGTTATTACCAAGTAAGCTAGCTACCTTGGCTACGTTAAGACAGCAAGTAGAGTAGCAGACGTTTACGATGAATATGGAGAAAATGGTTATCGGTAGCCATTCGTAACTGGCGAAATATACATTTTTAATTTTAGAGAATACCTATTAAGGTAAGCTTTTGAATGAAGTCAACGGCTCTGTGTCATATAATGTCGTTCTTCTGTACTTGAACTTGAAATTTTGAGCCAGTGCCGCAGTAGGTTCAGCCTTTAGCTTCCAGTTCTGCCGTCGGTATCTCGGAATTGCAGAACGAACAGAGACTGCGAGTGTCTCGGCCCGGCAGGAATTCTGCTTGATGTCGCTCAGGCTAATAAAGGGTAAAGGCTGTAGCGAGCTAATCTACCTTTCAACAGACGAGCCCTGGGTTCGAGTGTTTTCGTAAGCATCAGCAAGCCAACTTCTCGTTTTTCAGTGGGTAACGTCAATACAACTTAAGTTCAACCTTATTATGTAATCCTACGGACAGCGGCTAAAAATGCAAGGAAAACTAATTGGATCAATGGTACAGATTATTTTACCAACGACAGTATGACAAAAATGAGACATGCCGAAAGCGGATTCAATTCATTCATACTTTCAATGTGAATTCGGCAGGTTTCGGATGAAATTACGGACGGAATCAATGCATCTACTTCAGTGGAATTGGCTAGTGAACGGGATAACTCTTAAAAGATTGATCGGACGAAGTAACGTTATCGAGAAAAGCTGACATTTCGAGTTTGGCCTGGAAAGAGAAGGGGCACAAACTGTAAATGAGGGGGTGGTGTAAACTGGGAATAATAACTTTTAGAAATTGTTTGTCGCGTAATGGATGTTGCGCTATTAAATTATACATTAATTATTGCTGCGTTTGCTATGGAGTCACGTTAACTAGCGAGCTAGCTGACTTCAGTTAACGTTAACTGACCTTGCACACGGCAATTTATGATCAATTAATTCAGCCAATGAAACACATTTGTTAAAGTAGTGCTTTCAGTATCTTAATTTCGACAGTCAGAGCTGAGTTTGGGCGTTCCACAATGACAAGATAATATTTTCCATGATCAGCTTTATAATTTCTCGAAAAGCAGAGTGAGTTCTTTTGAAATGTGATGTCTCTTCATATACAAACTATGTTTGAGACACGTTTCAAGTCCGAATAGGTGCATGTATTTCTCAAATTCATTCAACTATCTGGTTTTCAATACGAGATCTCAGCCATAGTTAATGCAATTCCGATTGAAAGTAAATGTTCTGACCTTGCATACAGTTGTCAAGAGAATAACACAAAGAATTTGTGCTGTAATTCAAGCTACCGTGGTTTCATTTAAATGTTTGAGTATGCAGCTGTTTTTTGACTGGTGGAGTATTTCTGTATCAGACTTGCTGTACCATGTTACCCCACATAAAAAGGAATGTAAATTGGTAGCAGGAAGAATTTAGTTTCTAAGTATTTAAAGCTGCATATCACTCCATTCTATTTTTTTATGTATGTAAAACCTGCCATAAGAAAAATTGCCAGATGTATGGGTTGGAATTCTACTTTACTGCTGTCATGGTAGGGCAGACTGCACTTAAGGTTTCAGACAAAAGCTTCACAAATAATTCAATGTGTTTTTTTTTAATCAGGTGATTACAGAAGCCGCCCTCAAATTCAGACCTCAGCATTACCCAATGAAGACTTGGAGCATGCCACAAGCAATTATTTTGTTGTATTGCTGGAAGATACTTCTGAAGTAATTTGTAAATGAAAACCTGATAAAATGCTTGTCAAAACTGCTCAACTATGCATTGTCACAGAAACCTGCAATGGTTCTGTTTGACCATAATTTACAGGGAAGTAGGTAAGTCCATGTTGACAGAGTAATAATGGACTTCTAACTGGTTTCTCCTATGTATGCTTGTTCCGTCTGTGTCACCTTCCTTATATGTCATTGTCTTCAAAAATTGGCATAAACTGTCTTTTTTTTTTAAATAATGCATTCAGAAGCTGTTCATCTTCACTACTGAGCCTTCAGTATTCCAACAAACACTCGAGTCATCTGTCCTTGGACTGGGAGCACATGGGAAATGTTATGTAATTGAATGCACATTTCCTGTTATGGTGGTAAATTAAACCTGTTATGTACAATAAAGGTCTTTACATTTACATTGAGCAGAGACTTCACTCTGGAATTCTTTCACATACATGTCCTCTGCTGCAGTAAATCAGGCATGCAAATGAGTGTTAAATAAAAAAAATGTATTTAAACAAAAACCACACTGCATGTAGTTGTCTGTGGTCCATCAACAACCTACTGGCTACATTCGCCGTGGGGAAACATGAAGGAGGCCCCATCAGGTGGAAAGGCTGGGGGAAAGCAAATGGTTTGGAGAAAGGAAGGTGGATTGAGAGGAAGAGCTAGGAAAACAATAGGTATGATGGCTAGTATAAAATAAATGAATAAAAAGTACATCAAAGATCACATATAGCAAACAAACTATGACCTTTTTTTGTGCTCATAACTGATGTTGAAAATCCAAATCCAGCATCACCCTTCTGGATTTGGTCTTTCAGATGCAGGGCAATGTTATTTAAAAATATCATTTCCCATAGGGGTGAGATGAACTCTGTCATGCAAAAATTGCCAGGATCTCTGCTTTATCTGATGATGATACAAAATCTCTCCACCAATATGCGAAACAAAGGTAGCCATCACACAGTTGATATATCGCCAGGCTTTTTCAATCCTCTTTGGATGGGAAGACCTGCACCGGCATCGCTGGGTGATGGCAAAGAAGATAATCTTCATCCAAGGGAACTGCCTATGAACATCTTCCAAGTCCTACTTGATCCCTGCGACAAGCTTCACACTCTTGATTTTTCCGAACTCATTCCCACCACAGTGGACCAGCAGGACCTCCTGCACAGCTCTTCCTCTCAGGTACTGGTGGATAAAGGGGAGGAGGTTTCCCCAAACTACGCCACCCTAGCCAAACCACTGGACTTTGGCATCCAAACCAAGGTTGGTCTCAATGGTCTCCATGCGCGGTTTTTCCCCACGGCAGAGGTAGTTGTCCCCTATGATATAAACTTTTGGCCCTGTTGGTTGTTAAGTGCAAATGTCACCTTTAAATGATACACTTCTCCTGGCTTTTTATGGAATTTAGCACATTTAATATTTCTATTCTTTCTCTCCATATTTTATCTGGTGGTATTGTGCTTTTTATGCATGAAATGGATGTGATTTAATGTTATAAATCAGTTTTTAAGGCATTCTCCCGTGAAAAGTCTTGTGCGTTAATAACCACAAGCGTCGGTTTTTTTACATATTCCCATGAGATTTATACATACTCTTGGCCACTGTGGAGGATGCTGACTCCATTTCGTCGTCTGAAAATTAGGATAACAAAAATTGAACAATTACTATGCATTCAAATACATCGAGTCCACAAAAAAGAACGTGGAGGGGGGTTGCATTGCTAAGTTAACTATCACAGAGAATGAATTGCCGGTCCTCCAAGCCTGGTCAGGATGGTTATCTTCAACTCCAAACATTTTTAACAAATACAACATTAGCTAGCGGTAAGATATGCGACTACTTAAACACAGCAAGCTAACTTTGGTTCGAAGGACAGTGTATTTTAATTCAAAACTCGATTTAGCGTTCTAACGTGTTAATTAAAAGTTCGACCCATTACTCAGCTAGTACATGCGCATACGAAATGGAACTTTCCCGGTGGAACGTCAATTAGAAAATACAACGAAAGTCGGCGTTAATATGCTCGCCACTCCACCGTTGGGTAAGTGACGATGGAGAACATTGGCTTACATTACTTAATGTAATTAGCTGCATACCTAGCTAGTCAAACAAGATTCAGTTCTAAGGTATCATAGATAGCCAGTTAGGTACTTCAACTAATTTCGTAACAGATGACTGTGAGGTGGGGAATGTTTTGCCAATGAGGCCATTAACTTTTTGAACGAGCCCGCGAATATTTATGCCGCCGGCAGTCGTTGGGTCCTTTCACTTTCCTGCACCGTCTCCGTGTGAGAGCTGGGCTGGCCATTACGGGCACTTACGTTAATAGCGCAGCTGCCAGGCCAGGTGAAAAGTTCAGGGGGCTGGTCGGATGGTGTGTGGGTGGGATTCGATAGCGCGGCTCTACCCCCCGATCACTACTGCGCCGACTCAGGCTCCAGATGTGCAACATGGCAGCGGCCATATCAAGGATATTTTGGCTCCATTTTTGTTGAATGGGAGTGAATGGAGACGCGTCGTCCATCTTTTATACAGTCCTTGGTTTATACACAGTGGGGCGCTACGACCGAGTTTGTGCAACGCTGCTTTAATCCATGGCTACGAATGGCTAGCTGTTCTTGAGCCTGTGCTATTCGACTGCAAACCTATCATTCGGGATCTGCGCTAATACCTACAGCGATCATAGCTAGCTCATCTGTTGAGTAAAGGTAATTTTCGAAAAGTCCGACATGAAGGCTCTTCAGGTAACACTCGAACGCCAGTTCAATGAGGCAATGAATGTGAGAGGAATACCATCCATCTACATCAAAGAACACTATGTACTGTAAACCTGCGAACAATCCCCGGATTGCAATTCGCGGTACTATCGCTGAGCAAGTTAACTAATCTCAACAATTCACCCAGATAGCAAGCTCCCCCGCTCCGGATCTGGAGCGGAGGAGCTTGCTATCTGGGTATGAACACCCTTATGGACGGCAATCCCACCTCTAACGGAAGCTCCGGGGGTCTCCTGGAACTTGGCATGAGCCTGATACAGGCGACATCTCCCACGTAACAGCCATCTCCAGCACTGGTGGAACCGCTGAATGGGAATTGACATAATAACTTACTGTTGCTGAGGAATTGAGCAAACTTGGCTTGCGGGGGACATGAAGCCGGTGAAAGGGCGATTACCCTTGGTCGCCCTATGTGTGCTCCGCCCCCTCCCCCTTGTCACTGTCCGAGCTGCTGAGCCCTCGATGTACACGGAACAAATTTTTAAGGAATACTATACTAACACAGGTAACAGCCTGCCCATGTTTTCACAACAGCATTAGTTCTCTGTGGCATGGATTCCGTAAAAGATAAAACACGTCTTTGACCTTTGGCTCATCTGGGCATATTTCTATGATGTAATTTGTCAGCTATACACGCTTACTGTTCCACCACTACCCAAAAGGTGCACCATTGGATTCAGTTCTGGTGACAGGGGAGGTCATTTTAAGGCATTTTACTGTCATATTCATGATGTCTCATGTGGGAGACGTCACTTGAGGAGGCCAGATGTTCTTGCCTTTAGTTTTAACTGTGGACTTGTCCTGTGTTCTTTGTATTTGTATGTTCTACTTATTTTATTATTCTCTTTTTATTTCTAATTGTATTTTAAAATTTGTTTTCCTTTATTCTGCAATTGTTGTTTGTAACTGTGTGAATTTTATTGAGCTCGGTGTTAACCGACTTTGTAATTGATTGTATTCAGGGCTCCCCTGAAAAAGGAGACCTCAGTCTCAGTGGGACTTCCCTGTAATAAAGGAAAATAAACAAGTGCACCGCCTATCGGCGAATGTCGTATTGCTGCGCAATACTAGTCTCCTACCGGTGTATGTATATTATATTTCCTAAAACGTAGGTCAAAGTGACCTGAATAGGCAACATGAAACATTCTTTCCCCAAGATGCATCCACACACCAACTTTGATGTTCCTAGGTCATACGGTATTGAAGTTATGGAGCGGACACGAATGCGGACGGACGGAATGACGGACGAACGAAGTGCAATCCTATAGTCCCCTCCGTTTCCGGTAGGGGACTAATAAAGGCCAGTTGGGACGATTACATCGTGATGTGGTGGCCTATTATCATGTCGGAAAATTGTCATATGAGATCAGTTGGGCAAATCGTTGCCGTAAAGGGATGGATGTTCACTCCAAATTCTGACCCTCATATCTTTCAGTTGCTGCAGAAATCATGATTCATCAGACCTGGCTGCATTTCTCCAGTCTACAAATGTCCATTCTTGCCTCCGGCCAAGGGAGCCCGATATTTCGGTTTCAGACTGACAGTAGTGAAACGTCACGTGGTCTGTCATAGCCATATACACATTTAGAACATCTGTATATATCTATGGTCATGGCCCATCTGCCACAAGGTTTGACTTCTTGCGCATTTGAAAGCTTATCTGCCTGTCATAATTGTAAAGAGGTCATCGAAGTTCACATTTTACCTTTCTCACTATTATTAGTGGCAGGCATTATGATCTGCAGAGCTGCTGCTAATTGGATGAGCCATTTTGCATAAATAGAAGAAGTGAAAATGCAGGGCCTGACATTTTGAAATTAGTCTACATTAGTCTATCACCAGTCTCAGTTGGCTGTGCTGAAATGTGCTATAATAGATCTGATTATTATCCGGATGAAATATGTTTTAAAAATTGTGGGGTGAAATTAAGATGCATACGGTTTTCTTAGGTGTGGCTCTTAATGTGCAGAAATTATTGGAACGTCATTTTTTCTCTGACAGGCTCATTCCTGGTTTGGGTCCCTGGCTGGCTGACTTGTTCCTATTACTGTTTGTGATGGCACGTGAGGTAGGAACACACCCTGGAAAAATCCGGCGTAGGACTCTGCTACATTCACTCATTTTCAGACCTACTTACAATTTGGAGCCATCAGTGGTCCTCCCCTTCGTGTCTTGGTCCCTAAAACAGATTCAAACCCCTTAACTCACTACTACGTCAGTGCCGTTTAATTGACGCATTCTCACAGTTCTTGACTTTGACCTCAAGAGGTCGCCAGCAGCCTTGCTGAGGAGTATAGATTTTTTGTCCGTTTGGTAACGCTTTGTTGCCTATCCGTTCATTATCAGCGGTTTCTTCCTCACGTGGGTTTCGGGGGCGTCGGGGACTATCCCTGCTGACTGTGTGTGAAAGGTAGGAACACACCCTGGCCAGCACGCCAATCCATCACAAGGCACACACTCCATTCATCTGCTATCTATCACCTACCGGTACATTAGAGCAGGGATGGGGAACCTTTTCCTGAGAGGCCCGGTGTGGGTGCAGGCTTTCATTCCAACTAGGTAATTACGCAGCTGATTCTACTAATCAAGGTCTTTAGCAGATATCCCAGAGGTTTATTAGTAGAATCAGGTGTGGAGCTGCTTGGCTGGAATGATTGCCTGCACCCACACCGGCCCTTTCTGGATAAGGTTCCCCTCCCCTGCATTAGAGTCTTCAGTTCATCTGGCAGGCGCGTCTTTGGACTCTGGGCAGAGTTCTTGGAAAAAACCCAGACGAACATGGTAAGAACATGACAAAATCGAAATAAAAAGGACCCAGGCTGATTTCACACCCCAAACCTTCTTGCTGTGAGGGAACAATGCCACCCACAGCACCACTGTTTTATTATTATTACCTGGCCCCTCGCCTAGGGGGCCAAGTTAAGCAATGATCATGTCTTTATGTGTCTGTCACTCTGTCTGTCAGCCCGTGGCTGGGGCCAGGTCTGCTATCTCTGATTGCCTTGTTGCATAAGTAATTTATTATTTATAATTATTAGTTATTATTTTATAATTTTCTTCAAAATTTACTGTGAATAAAATTATGTCACGTTGTGTGCTGTCATAAGACAGCACAAACCATGAGATAATTTTTTTTTTTTCGCAGTAAATGCACAGTTTCCAGGCTCTGAAGGAGTGAGTGGATGTACAGGCTCAGGCACACCCATCAGCTGAAGCGTGTAACTGTGATAAATCTTGAATTCCTGAACAAACAAGGCAATCAGAGATAGCAGACCTGGCCCCAGCCACGGGCTGACTGACAGACTGACAGAAACACACACACACACACACACACACACACACACACACACACGCGCGCGCACACACACACACAGACGTGATCATTGCTTAACCTGGCCCCCTAGTGGAGGGGCCAGGTAACAACAGGTCAAATGCAGATGGTGAAAGACCTGCTACATGTTTTTGCTATTCATGACCCCAGCAAGATGAGTGCACAAATTAGCTCCACCTCCCAGCTAAAAAGCTGAGGTGGGGTGCGTTTCCCAAAAGCATAGTCGCTAACTAAGTTAGCAACTCGCATAGTTCGTCAATTCACAGTCAATGGGTCCAACTATGTAAGTTATCATCTGTGATTTCCAGAAATGCACCCCTGATTGACTTATCCAAGTCACTGCAAGAAGCCATGGGACTTCTACTTTTAGAACTATGATTTTTCTACCACTGACAAATGAAATGGTCAATTAAAAAAGTGCATATTTTATGTTGAGACAGGCAGGAGCTTCCTGGTTCAGTGTACTGCTGAGCTATTCAACCTTATCCAGAAAGGGCCGGTGCGGGTGCAGGCTTTCATTCCAACCCAGCACTTACACACCTGACACCACTAATCAACCCCAAGAGTCTTTACTGGTGAGCTTGATTAGTAGTATCAGATGTGTAGGCGCTCGGTTGGAATGACAGCCTGCGCCCACACCGGCCCTTGCAGGATAATGTTGAATATCTTTTGGTGTACTGAATGCACATCGTGTCTGATATGGGACAGTATGACTACTAATTGACACAAAGCGCCAGTGTGACACACAATTACGGGGACTAGTGTCTAATTTCCTCCAGCCTCAGTTAGAGCCCAGCCGGTAAATGATCTTGCCAACAATTTAAAATAATCAGAGATTTTAAAGAATACAGGCCTGCAGTGATGTAGGGAGACCTATGATTTGTTATCTTAAAGCAAAAAGATCACGAAACTCCCTGGAGCTCTTAACTTTTAACTCTTAACTGGCTCAAAGGAATGCGTGACTATAGTTTTGACTATAGTCACTCATGGTGCAAAACAGGCAGCTCTGCAGGTACAATAGTTGTTAAAGGGTTAAGTGGAGTGGTGAGGTTAAGAAATGTCAGTAATGCTGTGCTTTTTAGGAGGGAAAAAAGCAGAAATTCCTGTTCGACAGGAAAGTGACCTCAACCTCACACTGGAAGTCCAAAGCAAGGCCAAGTCAAGCCAGAGAAATTACTTGAACTTCGCAGTTATAATGACTTTTTTGCCCTCAAACCTGTGAAAGTCCCTGATTTGAAGAGCAAAGTGCTAGAAGTACTTAAGTCACATTTTGGACAAGTCAAGTTCAGCATGAAAACATGTTTGCCCGAATTCATTAAGGGTGATGATCACCCGATTATTTTAGTCATATACAACTATATACAACTAAGGATTCGTCCTGTCCTCTCAATTTTGCACCTTGCCTTTGGTCAGCCATCTCTTGATGTGCTATTTCAGCTATGCGCATGAGATCCATGGTCATGGGTCCAGCCACACGAGCAAGCCAACAGAGAATTGGTAGCTTGTACACAAGGTAAATAAGCCCCTTGGGACGACTAAAATTTCTTTTTTTACTTAGACAGGTGTGACCAACCATGTACATCGGATAAACAGCAGCTGATCTGATCTCTCTTTATGAATTCGGGCCTAAATTTGATCATCGATCATCACCTATTTATAGTTTAACTAAGTTAACCGTGATCAAGGGAAAAACATCCTTTATGAATTTGGGGGGTTGTGTTTGTCCAGTCAAGGCTATAAATGAAGACCCCAGTGCTAAAAGTACTGAGGTCACTACATGCTCATTTTGAGAAAATCGAGGCAGTGGGCTTAGGTTTTCAATAAAAGGCCTTTTCCAAGCCTTACCTCCCAGTGCATGAAAATGTGACCTAAGGCTCTTCAATTTACCAAGTTGCTTTTTGGTTATTCAGGGTATAGAAGCTAACGATTATGTCATTAAAAGGTAGTAATAGAGCAAATGCTTTTTCCCTTGGCCGGTGCTTGGTGTTTAGAGTGTCAGTGTGGCCAAAATTCAGTCTTTAGTGCCCCTGAATCTCAAACTGAGACAGAAACTCGGCCACATTGTCAGGGGTTGGATTCCTGGCCTCGCAGTCACACACACTGAATTATGATCTGGACTCCTTTCTTTGGGGTGGTGTGGTGGTGCCATGCTTGGTGCTGTTGCTCCACAGTCAGAAGGTCATGGGTTTGAATCTTACCTCAGGACCCATCTGTGTGGATTTAGCATGTTTTCTCCTGGGGAGGGAACCTGGTTTTCTCCAGGTGCTCTGGGTTCCACCTATAGTCCCTCCAAGGCCATGTGTATCAGGCTAATTTTGGACTCTGATTAGTGATAGGAGTGTGAGTGATGGGTGTGTGATCTCTACGGTTAGAGCATTGCATGTTGGGATACACTCCAGGCCCCTGCAATCTGAACTTCAAATAAATGGCTTTGATGATGGATGGATGGATGGATGGATGTAACCGTCTCTGATGAGAACGCGTGATTTGGAACCTCTACCTGTTGGATCCATACAAGTTGGACCCCTGACCCTAACCGTTTGGACCCCAGGCAAGTTGGGCCCTTGACTAGTTGGATTAGGGTTAGGATGTGGGCTCTAAACAGCATGGGGTCCATCTGGGTAGGGTCTGGGGTCCAAGTGGTCAGGGATCCAAAATGTGAGGGGTTCAACTGGTTTGGGTCTAAATGGTTTCGGATCCAACAAGTATCGGGTCCATTCAGTGAGGGTCCAACTGGTTTGGGGTCCAAACAATTTATACCCATCTCTGATTACTCCAGGACACCATTTCTTTCAGATACACGCTCACACGAATCTGCACGCGCGCGTGCGCGCACACACACACACACATGCACGCATGCACGCACACACACACACACAATCATGAATCAAAGACCACAAAGACCTGAAACTTTATCACCATCATCAGCCGCCGCCTATTTATTAGATCTAACTCTGACAGCATAATACCATGATGATTTAAATATGCATGCTTTCTAAAAAAGTAACTGAGGGTAACAATTAGGACATAAACCTACAGTTTTTTTTAAACACAGGGTATTTATCGTAGGATAGACATCTGGAAATTTCATTTGAAACCGAGCGCTATGACACACAGTTCGATATCACTTTGGCTTGCTAGCTAGGAAGCCAACTAGCTCGCTAACAAGTATGACAGTGTACGCATTGAAAGCGAACTGCAGCCTTTTTAGCTCCCTAGCCAGTTGGCTATGTAGCTAAATACATTGGCACGCTAGCTATACTATTGCTAGCTAGGTAGCCAACTAGCTCACTAGCGAGTAAGACTGTACACAAACTGTAGCCTTATTTTGTCGGCGTAATCATGACGAGGTCTTGACCCAGTGTGAGGAAGTTTAATGAACCGATGAATAGATACCTGATGTTAACCAATCAAAATGCAGAATTCACTGGAATGAATTGTAGAATTGTTTGTAAATCTATGTAAATCCAGATTTCCATTCTGGCTGTATGCAAATACTGAAAAAACATGCTTGACTGTGTATGTTTCAGCAAATTGGCTATTCAATTCAGAGGTAACACCAATGACTTCGAATAAAGGTATAGTAAAGTATTTTCCTCTGAAGACTAGAATGAAAATGCACCAGACTGTAAATATGGCACCTGAAATTTAATTAAAAAAATGGATAAGCTCCCTTTCACAATTCAGTATGTCCAAGGTATTTCCCAAATCATCACATGGTACTTACAGTACCAGTCGAAAGTTCAGGCGCTACCACATTTTAAACAAAATCAGAGACTTTAAAAAAAAGATGAATAAACATCTTAAGAATCTTAATCTTAATCTTAAAAGATGAATAAACGCTTAAAAAAAAATCTTAATCTTAATTTTATCTAAATAACCATCACCTGCAGTTGTAATTATTGATCAGACTCATATATTTGTTATCTATCACTGCTGTCATGCGGCTCTGAGTAATTATTTGCTGTGACTGTGGAAGGGCTCACAGATGTGGCTCACTTTAAGCTGCTTCAAATGTTTCCTCTGGGCACTGACCTTTCCATCCAAAAAACTTGCATGATTTTATTTATTTTATTTTTCGGAAAATGGAAAGAATATGTTTGGCTGTTTATTGCTCCAGACATGGCTTTTTATGAACTCACCCTTTCATGATGTAAATGGTTGTATGTATAGCCTCTGACTATCAACCTCTTACTTCATCTACTTCTAACTAACATGTCTGAGTGTAAAAACTTTTTCAAAATATCTTGTCTTTTTTTTCCCATAAAAGATTAAGACATTCATTATTTTGTGATGTTTTTGGGCTTTTTTTGGTGGCATGCTTGTTAAGTTTTTCCTCTTCCTTTAGGGCGTTATTCAAAATGCCCGTTTTCCTGTCAGATGGAAATGACAAATTTGAGAGTGTAATACGCTGCTCCTATTCACATTGACTACATATTATAGGTTACTTTAGGCAGGAGCCCTGCTAAAACCACTTGAAAACCAAGAGTATAATTAACCCTCTGTCTGTGCTGCACCAAAAGTGTGGTTTTTGTGTCAGATTCTGATGAAAATTGATGTGACTTTCATGCATTATTTTCAATATTTTGTCAAAGTTACTGGAGATATCCCAATGGTTGAATTAATACCGAATACTAGACAGCTTCAGTTGAGACTGATGGAGAGGGTTGATTTTTTTGGATTAACCCTCTTCACTCTGTGGTCCAGGTTGTTTTTGTGTTGGATGGAAATGGCTAACGTGTCAGAGGGAGTCAACAGTACATCATTTTTTTTTGATGGATAATGGCTGTTTTGGACACTAATTAAAACAAAAACTCCTTTCCCAGTGTTTTTCCTCTCTTTTTTAAAAAAAAAGTGTTTCTTTTTTTTGTATTGGAGAAAGCTCCACCCAGCACAAAAATCCATCATTGCTATTTCAAAAATACATGACAGGCCTACAATTAAATAAATTTGGACAAAATATTTTAGAAAAAAAAGGTTTTGTTTTCAATTTGAAATACAGATGGGATTACCTGAAAGTGAACTTAATACTTTGGCAAAATTTTACAAAGAAACAAGTGAAAAAGTGAGTGCTCAATACTAACCCTGACCCTCGTGCACTGAAAAGTTCATGGCATACTGCTCCTCTGGATGTAGTGCGGAATGCGTGACTGAAATTTGAAAACAATCCGATGGACAGTTTTCGAACAACATCAACAATCAGTCGAACAACATTTGCTGTGGTAAATTTCATAAGTTCAAAATATGAAAAACGAAAGTATTTTGTGTAAAAATCATCACATTGTCATGTAACTTGGCATGGCACCTCTCCATTCAATGTAGAATGTATGACTGCAATTTGAAAACAATCTGATGAGTGGTTTTGGAGAAATCGGTCAAACTGGTACGAGTCAGATATATATCTTCGGAATTCAAATTCTTTTTGCACGAAAAGGTGACTATTTACCCTAAAAACCGATACACTTGTAGGTTTTTCCAGATAAGAAATGTTTACATACTTTGGATTAAAATTATTTTGACGGAAACCTGTGAAATTCTGCAGCTTCAAATTAATTATACAAATGAACTACTTCAAATCGACAGATGTGATTGAATGCTTTTGAATGCTAATTACTCCTAGATAGTTTCCCTAACAATCAAGACAACAAATTGTTGGAAATATTCATTGGAGTATATTTGGGTTTTTTTTTTATTTCTATCCGACACAAAAACTTGTGGCAAATTTTTTTTACTTTCAGTTGATTAAATGGCTACAAAATCCACATCAGGTGTAATTTCAACCAAACAAGAGGTGTTCCTGAAAGAGTACTTATATGTGCTTTAAATACAATGTGAAACTTTGTATAAATAGCAGTTTCAATTTTTGATGTCTGGTGATACACATTTTGAATAACACCCTTTAGCATGTTATGCTACGTTTGGTGCATTTAAAACACCTGCAAAATTACAAAGCCCAGAATACATGCCAAAGGGTGTTATTTTCTTCAACAGAAAACCTGGACTGCCTGAAATGCCTCGTTTGTAGTCCAGCCTTTTCTGTCGTAACATGTCCACTTCATGAAATTACACATTTGCATAATTCTATTTAGTGGCTAGTTTGGTTTGCTTTCAAACAAACCGGGGTAGAGCAGGGACTGGGAAGAGTTTGCATAGTGCGTATGGCCAGGTCATGAGGATGCAGTTTTCTTTAGTGTGTAGGCAAATTTCTTTTGCATGAATGTCTGAAGGAACACAAAGTGAAGAATGAGTGGTTGACATTCATTTTCACCACTATTCCTCAGCAGTACAACCCCAGCAGTACAACAATAAAAGGTATTAATTTTATGATGCACTCTGCTTCCAGAGCCGCAATTGGCCAATCACAATACAGTTGGCTTTAAGCGAGGGGCCTTAAAGAGATAGGAGCCAAAACACCAGTTTTAGGCTGAGTGAGCCTGAAGTGCTGCACATACAGCCTGTGCAGCCGTTATAAGGTGGTTTTTGTCTATAAATACATAAAAATGCTTGTAGATCAGGGGTCTCCAACCCTGTTCCTGGAGAGCTACCATCCTGTAGGTTTCTGCTCCAACCCTGATTCAACACACCTGATTCAGCTCATTAGCAGCTCATCAAGATCTGTAACTGGGAAAGCAGGTGTGGTTTGCTTTGGTTGGAGTGATACCTTCATGATGGTGGCTCTTCAGGAACAGGGTTGGAGACCCCTGTTGTAGATAGACCACAAAATAATTAACCCCTTTGCGCGGAATACAAAATTTTGCCAATTTTTCCTGTTGTGCATGAGCCTATTTAAGCTTTAGAAATCAGGATTTGTGACACAGAGATTTTTGAAAATTATTCAAGTGAAGCTAGACATTTGGAAATTCAATTACAGAATTGTTTAGGAATTAAATTTTGGAATTTACGGACGCCGGCGTCTACATCTGCAGAAAGGGGTTAATATAGCAAACTAACATATGGGCATAATATTGTCCCTATTGACACAAACTAATGCGGAAAAAATTTCCAACCACTCAGCAGCGGTTTGAAGCCAAAAGCATTGAGTGGAGCAACATTGACTCCTCTCTCTAGAAAAAATGTGGTCCACAAGTTTAAACACAGGGCTAAAATATTTAGAACACTAAAGGCAAAAGCTATCTCACAATAAATTTCATTGTCTGTGTGTTTAATTCCTGCCACCTTCCTGCTCAATGACTTGTTGCCAACACCATGAAAAACTTCACGTATTGCTTGGCCAATTTTTTTTTTTTTTTTTTTTTTGCCCAGGAGTGTACGCTTCTTTTTGGGATATAACCTCATAAATCAGAAATAATTGGACATCACTTGAAGCGATGGGAAATCACAGAGGTACTTTCTGAGTGTTTCAGCTGTAACTTCCTTGTTTTTAACTCTCTCTCAAACCTGGCATAATCAGGCAAATACACGATGCTCTCATCATATAAGAACTTGTTAAATACTTTGTTCTTTGGGCCGGAGCATCAGGGGGGATAAAGTAGTAATGACCCCTTAGGGCCCAAAGGTGGGTAGTTTCAGGGTGTGACTCACCTGGACTAACAGGTTTGCTTGGAGGTCCCCACTGCGCTGCTCTTCATGCGGTCTGAGCTGCCCCACTGCTCTGGGGACTGTTTATGGAGGTTTTCCCAAAATGTTAACTTCAGGTGCCTTTCTCTAAGCTTCATTTTCTGTGAGGGCAGTCAACACTATGTCAAGTCAACTGTGACCAGGAATGTGCAGGGACCTGCAACTGTGTGTCTTGGGGAAAATGGCCACACCTGGGCGAGGCTCAGAGAATTCCTTCTGCTGGAATCTGACAAAGATTTTAAAAACTAAAAACCTCAAAGCAATGAAGTGATGCTTTGGATGAACTGGCACAAAAGCAAAATTATTGTGAAAGTGACAGGAATTTTTTGATGGAATCTCAAAGGTAAAGGTATGCCAGAAATGCTATTCTTTCAGCGGCCAGAGAAAATGCAGAAATTCATGTTTCTCGGGAAAAAGGGGTTCTCTCCCTCCCCAGGACTGCGGGCAGGTCGAAAAGCAACACCCACATCTTTCAGATGTCCACAGATAGACAGAGATCCTCCCATGTTACGACAGGTATTTAAAACAGGACTCCGGTGAGCCCAGGCCACTGCTCCACGATTCATTCACTCCTCACTCCACATAGCCTCTCGAAGTTTGCCATCATGTCTGTGTATTCCTTCAGGCCGCACAGCAAATCATCGCAGGTCCTCTCCTCACAAAAGACCCTCAGCGTCTATGGGGGGGCCGGCGGCTCGGGGACACGGATATCGACCTCCCAAAAAGGGTCCATCTCCCGGCCCTTCAACCTGGCAGACGGTCTGGACCTCCACGTCTCCGCTAACGAGAAGGCGACCATGCAGAACCTAAACGACCGTCTGGCGAGTTACCTGGAGAAGGTACGGTCGCTAGAGGCGGAGAACGGCAAACTGGAGAAGCAGATTCGGGAGTGGTACGAGAATCGCACTGTGACCTCCCGAGACTTCTCGCCGTACTTCGACACCATAGACGACCTCAAGCGCAAGGTGAGGCCAGGGGGAGGGAGGGAACAGGTGCGAATTCCAGTGACATAAAAATTCTCTCCGACGTTTTCTTCCAACCATCTGCAGTCAGTCAATTAATGCTGTTCTTTCCCCACAAGGTGAATCTAATTTGTTAAATCAGCTCAGTGATTTCTTCGGTGGAACAAACCTAGTAACTCTAAAGGGAAGGGCAACTATTTGGACTGGGAAGTGGATATTCTTGTATGAAGAAAGAGATATATGCACATCACGTATAGGTGCAAGGCTGTCAAATAACACGCTTCAGTGGGGAAAGAAAACAACGCCTGCACACTTACTCCAAGCTACCAAGAAAATTTTTTAATTATTAAATTTGGACAACGTTTCAATCAAATTCGAATCTTCATCTGGTCATCATGTTTAAAAAGGAAGAACACACCCATATTTGTCCACATCAGTAGGCTGACAAAATTAATCACAATAGGTGTGGTTAACCATCCCAAAAACCACCCAAATAAATAAAAATAAAAAATTTTCTGGGTGGCTTGGAGTAAGTGTGCAGGCCTACTTTCCTTTCTAGAAAGAGGATATTTTTGCGCATGGAGCATAATTACTTTAGCTATGAATTCAATATAGGAAACACTTTTACTAACAAAAGTGTCATGGGAATGCTTTATCAAATTGATTGACAGATATGGTAAGGAGAAGCTTGTAACTCAGAGTTTTGTTTCAAATGTATGAATTCCGTGGCTACAGGCTGCCCTTTGATGACCAATTAAATGAAATAATGCAAGTTTTTTTATGGCTGCATAATGGAAAAATTTGCCACTAAAAAGTAACATGGATTAAATGCTCATATATAAGTGGCGCCTTGTGGAGAAAATGGGAGTGAGGATGGACCGAAATTTTTATAAATTCTTGGTAATACTAAGGGCATAGATGTGTACTAACCTATGCGCTCACATGAGTGGTAACGCTTGAGTAACTGTCATTGATGGTGGAGCGTAAAGTTTAAAGTGCTGCCACAGATGCGATTACAGGGGTTGCAAAAAACTCCCTAAAAACTGAGGCGAATGACTGTTACATACTGTTACAGGGCGTACTGTACAGCACACAAGCAGTAGATTAGGCTGGACTCAGGGCCATTTGCTGAAGATGAGCTGTGTGTATCCGTTGAAGTAAGAACTGGAATATAATGAGATTTAACCCCATCTTCACCATACAGATTCTCCTGGCATCAAAGGCAAGCTCAAGGACGGTACTGGACATCGATAATGCCAAGCTCGCCGCCGATGACTTCAAGACAAAGTAAGTCTCTTGCTCCGACATTGCATTTATCTTTTCATAATGACAGTCCTCTCTCTTTGTTCTTTATCTCTATCTTTCTCTCCATCTTTCAGTCAGTTAAAAGTGGCCTCCTGAAATTAATCAATGCTTTGCACTTTGTTTGAAAACAAATCTACTCTTCTTTTCAAATCTCAGGAAGTCTCAGGAAATTCTACTTCTTTCATCAACAAAACTTTGCAGATTAAACAATCAGGCGAGCGCATTTTATGGTGCGCATGTGTGTGTGCGTGCGGGTGGCTATCCATGCATGGATTTATGTGTGTGCACATACACGTACGCGTTCCCTAGTCCGGTGTGCGTGTGTATTTTGACGTGCTCTGCGGTAATGCTCTCAGGTTTGAGAACGAGCGTGTCATGAGATTGGCGGTGGATGCAGACATCGCCGGGCTGCGGAAACTTCTGGACGACCTGAACCTGTGCAGATCCGACCTGGAGATGCAGTTCGAAGCCCTGAGTGAAGAACGAATCATGATGAAGAAGAATCACGAGGAGGTGAGTCCAGTCCATGGCTCTTCCTCCGTGCTCTCTCCCCACAGATATTATAGCTTCACACACAGCAAATATACAATCATATAATATCAGGTTTTCTTTTCTATGTTGTGGTTAGTATACAGTGCTCAACAAATTTATGAGACCACCTGTCCAAAAAAAAAAAACAAAAAAAGAACACAAATATTAAAGAAATTTGTCAAAAACTTGTTTAAAACTAAACATTATTTTGTTATTTCTTTGGCAAATAATGAACTGAAACCACTAAATAGTCCCTATTTGTATATTAAAAACAAACAAACAAAAAAAAACCTATATTTTGTATGGCCTCCTTTGGCCTTAATAACAGCTTGCATTCTTGCATTCAACCACTAAAATTAATGTTTATGTTCAGGAATGCAAGAAAATAACTGTTATTTGGCATCTTTATCAAAAAATAATAATTTGTTTAACTTCTTTTCTGCTTTTTTGTAGTAAATTCAAAAATTCATAACAACAACAATAATTATATTTAAGCATTAAAAGTATCATTTCAGTTCAAGAGCTTGCACATACTAGTGGATTAACCACTACAGAAACTTAAAAATTGTTTTGGTAATTACAAACGCTGTTAACTTTGGGCAGCTGTGGCATAAACCGTACAATGGGTGGTGGTCTAATAAATTTGTTAAGCACTGTACCTTTGACATTTGGCTCCCAGAGGGCTGTGCTAATCTGGCCTTCAATCAGCACACAGTTAAAATGTTCACTTAGGCGTTCTGTGATGGGCTGTACAAAGAAGTGTGCCTACTCTATAACTGCTTATGGCCAAAGATTTACATGGAAAAGGCAACAATTGGTGCACTGAACAGTTTGGCTGTGGTAAGGGTGGGGGAAAAGAGGAAGCCCCGCCCCTCCCTCGCCCCTCCCATGCCCAAAAAGAGTTATTTTACTCGATGACATTAGCGGCTCGGATAGTTCTATTAATAATTACTTTATTATGCCTTGTCAACCCTGTGCACAGGACAGTGTTTAGTAGATAGATAAATAACTCCATTACACTTTATTAACCCTGCTTACACAATGTGGCTCAGATTATAAAATAAACAATCTTACGTTATGCTTTGTTAAACCGGTATGCCGGACATGGCTTTAGATAATAGAAAACCTACTACATTACGGTGTATTGACCTTGGGTACAGGACTTGGCTCAGATGCGATCGCAGATCGGAGGGCAGGTGAATGTAGAGGTGGATGCAGCGCCCTCTATGGACCTGAACCAGGCCATGACAGACCTACGCGACCACTACGAGGCTGTGGCTGAGAAGAACCGCAGAGATTTGGAACTGTGGTACCAGAGCAAGGTAACGCAATGCTGAAGTTGCGATGCTCTATTATGAAACAATAAGAAGAAGAACAACAACAATATACTAACAACAACAACAACAATAATTTTTATTTATGATATAGCCAATCAGAAGATGATTCACGCGCAAAACCTTTAAGCACAAAACTAATAACTTGGCCAGTGCTTGGTGTAAATCAAATGCCTTGGCCAGGCATTGACCATGTTATTGGTTCTGTGCCTGCTAAAAGGCTTCTGCTGAATTATGGTCTAAAAGTGAATGTGGGTCAGGAGTCTGATGCGATTGTGTGGCTCCTTGTGCAGGTAGCTCCAGTGGAGAAAGAAGTTATACAGCAGAATGAGAGCCTGCAGAGCAGCCGTATAGAGCTGAAGGAGCTGAAGAGTACCCTCCAGAGGCTGAGGGTGGAACTGCAGTCGCACCACAGCATGGTAATCACCATTCATTCGTCTCATTACCTTCGCCAGCGACTTCGCTGAGGAAGGTAATGTTTTGATCCCCGTGTATTTATTTGTTTGTGTGTCTGTCTGTATGTGTATCGAATAACTCAAAAAGTACCAAACGGAATTTCATAAAATTTGGTGGATTGATTTGGCATGACCTGAGGATCAATCGATTAGATTTTGGGAGTGATCGGGTCAAAGGTCAAGGTCAAGGCCACAAAAAGGTCAAAACCGACTTTCGGCCATATCTCGGTCAATTTTTATCCGATCGGCATGAAACCAACGCCAGTGGCGAGGGATTCAGTGGCGTCGGCGAAGGTATGCGCTCTACCGAGTGCCCCTTCTAGTTAGTCATTTCACTGATGCTCTCATTCAAAGCCTACAACAGTTTACATCAGACTAAGCAGGGGCTAGTCCTCTCCGGATTGATGTGGGTTTAAGAGCCTTGCTCAAGGGCCCTTATATGTGGTCACACTGGGTATTCAACTACCACCCTTAGCCGGAATAGAATAGGCTGCAGAATGCAGTATCTGTAAAGTAATAGGCAAGAGAATGTCCTTTTATTTTGTCAACGCTGCCACCAAGACCCTAGTAACATCCATGTGTTAACTTTTTTGTGCTGTTGGCTGCTGGCCAGGTCACAAAAGAGATTCTGAATCTCAATGTGTCTCACCTGATTACAAAAAATTAAATTAAAAAAATCTCCCCTGAAAATGAAGCTTCATAGCAAAACTGAGGCTTCATAGCCCAGCCTCTGAAACTTTGGACACCAATTAGAGATTAATTTGTAAAAAGCTTGCAGGTTTGTATCTAGGGATGAGGACCAGTGGTGGCTGACAGGCATATTTCGGGGGACGACCGTGAACTGTCTAGCCCTCCCAAGTTGGAAGCATGAATAGCTCACATAGTTGGTAGATTGGACACTACAAATATGGGTGGGCTTGGCGATCCCAATTTTCTAATAAATGAAATAAGTAATGGCTTGCACATCGAAGACATTATCGCTCATTAGTCTCTAATAGAGAAATATATTTTACCTTCAGGATGCCCGTCAAAAAGACATGTGATGCATGACCATGAAGGATGGAAATTTACAGAGCTCAATTTTGGATTTATCTTGACTCTGAAACAAGACATTACGTGCAAAAAGACCCCCAATCTTTCACATGTAATTATGTGTACTCACAGAGAGACGCTTTGGAGGGAACTTTGATGGATACTCAGACCCGCTACGCTAACCAGCTCGCTAGCCTCCAGAGAACTGTCAGTGGCCTGGAGGACCAACTGACGCAGCTCCATGCCGACATCGCTGCCAACAAACTGGACTATGAACAGCTGCTGGACCTGAAAACTCGTCTGGAGATGGAGATCGCCGAGTACAGAAGGTTACTGGATGGGGAGGAGGAAAGGTGAGGAAGGCAAAAGCAATTGAGCGGTTTTGCTTTGATTTTCTGTTAGCAATGCTAATGCATTAGCTGGTAGCAAGTGCTACAGCAATGTTTTCAAGTCCTGGAATGCTGGTCGGTTTGCTGGTTTTTGTGGCCATCAGTTAGCCGGGCTAAATTAATTTAACTTGATGCACAGAGGAACACTAGTTAACTTCTTGACAGTCTAACAATTCATATGGTGAGACTTAGTCATGGGAAGGGTCCCTGGGACCATTTTTTTTCATTGTGCAAAACAGGGCCTGTGGTTATAAAACTTTACTTGGACTCATTTCAGTGTCAATCTTAAATCTCTGAGATTGTGCTCAGCAATGTTTTACTCACAGTCCAAGATTATTTAGCGTTTTGAGATCAAACTCCACTGAGCATGATTCAGTGTTGATCCTGCGCCTCTTGAGTGCACGCAGTGACAGGGCATTTACACCAGCGAGAGAGGCATTTCAGAACTCTTCAGGGAGTTAAGGTAATTTCGGCATGAGGCATGTAGTGTCATCTGTTTAGGTTTTCCAGTTTGACAGATGTCTATTTTATTTACGGCAAATTACCGTGACCAAGCAGCAAAAACACTCAAACTCGTCCTCTGCAAACACAACTAACACCTTAAACTACATTTCCCACCATGCACCAGCCTCCAGAGGCACAAGTGTGGCTTCAAAAGGGCCCTTGGATCTGCTTTGTGCATGCACCGCTCATGATGAGAATCTGTCTGAGTCAGGGTCCAAGCAAGCTCTGGACCATGCTATGATTTTAAGCTGAAGCTGAGTACAAAAACAAGCTCAAAAAGTTTTATAATCTTGGCATTATGCGTCTGTGTCTGAAGCTGAATACAAAAGCTGAGCTGAGCAAAAAATTGTACTCTAAAAAAATTTTAGTACCTCGGGCCCAGAGCCGTTTCCATAGGCTGTATAAAAAGATGGACGAAGCAACCCTGATGTCACCCATTGGTTTCAGCATAACATTAAGGAAGCTTCATTTTTGGCAATTTGAATAGCGCCATTTTGTCATTTTGAAACCGGATGTGATTCCTATTGGACGAGAGTGTGAATTGAAGATCCAGGAAGGAGCGAGGGGTGGATCGACGAGTGGATCTGACCGTATCAGATGAGGACCAAAGGATAGCCACGCCCTTAAAGGATCTTCTGGCTTTATCCTTTATTCTAGTCTATTTGGGACCATAATTTACAAAAATGAAGGAAACTTGCGATAGATGTTATAAATCAATGTGGTAAATCATTGTTCACATAATAAATCAGGTGGGAAAGTAGGGTCATTTCCCCATAGACTTCTATAGCATTGAACTTCTTTCTGCAACCACTGATGTCACCATCTGCTGGCAATTCAATAGAATGCAAATTTTTGAAATTTCCGCACTGGCCTCAGTTTTCAGCCCCGGGCACTGCGTCCATCTTTTTTATACAGTCTATGGCCGTTTCGCCCAAAGGAAACTGTTGGATTTTTTTTTTCCTTTTCTTGAAAGTGAAATACATTCATTTCGGGGAAGAAGTTATAAACCACCTTGCAATGGTATTGACTGGCATAAGAGAGCAAAATATTTGGACATGACAAAATGGAAACCAGGGAAAAAAAACCTTTCCTTTGAGACGGTGCCCAATAAAGCAATGGAAACAAAATGGCTGCAAGACCAAATTTTCTGCAAACCTCATGTCGCAACTCTCTCTATCCAGGAACTCTAGTCATATGTAGCTAAGCTGTTGGGTGGCTCAATTGTTAGTACAAATTAAGTGAGAAGTTAGCATGAAAACTAGAAACAGATATGGCCCTCGTTGCACAGTGTTGCATTATAGATAAGTTTGTCATACTCTCCCTCAGCGCGGAATACAAACAATGCCATTTTTTTCTTTTTAGGCATGAGCCTATTTAGGCTTTGTAACTCAGTATTTATGTCACAGAGACTGCGGAAATTTATTCAAGTGAAGCATGACATTTGGGAATTCAATTACAGAATTATTTAGGAATTGAAGTTCAGAATTTACGGGCGCTTTTTTAACGCTGGTTAAGTTAACAAGGGGTTAAAAAGCACATAAGGTCCCAGCAGGACCAATATTGACAAACTTACTTTTATTTACCAATATTTTTCTCTGTATATTTTACTATGTTTATCTATCCATACCAGATAGTCCAGGGTCCTTGCTTGTAATTGCATGTAGAATGGCAATATCTGGGGAAATAACTACTCTTATTTAACATGTGAAGAGGCCTATTTTTGACATGAGGTTTACTCGTGATTAGGCCAATTAATTTTTCTCGATCCACTGCCAAGATCTGTACTTATTTAAATAAGGCCCACATTCTCTTTTATTTAGGTGAGTTTAACATGACCAACTGCAGCCTGGCTGTTTAAAATGAGAAAGACATAACAATACTGAATTAACAATGCTCCAATATTTTTCTCTCCCCCCATTTTCAACAGCTCAACTCAAGGTAAGCAAACTTATTATAATTAGACTCATGAACTGTACTATATTTGTACATCCTCATGTATTGATGAGTAAATTTGTGTGATGCGTACTGTATGTGCCCATAACAGAGGGCCACCAATGAGAATGATTCTTGCATTTTTCCTTTTCAGTTGTAACCAAGGTCATCACCGTGGTGGAAACTCTTGTCGACGGGAAGGTTGTGGAAAGTTCCAGAACTGTTGATGTTGATGTTGAGACTGATCAAAATTAGCTACAATAAAAACGCATTCCGTGGGCTACCTGAAATCAAACTACAGCATTTTGTCATTCCCTGGTGACTCATACAGCATCTTCTGTTTTCACTAACCTTTCCATCTTTATATTTCATCAGATATTTTGCACAATCAGCATTTATATTTCAACACCTCTCTATCTTGCATGTTCACATAGGACACAGCCTCAATCAGTATAAAGGAATGGGAAAAATAATAAATATTCCCTACTACATAATACATCAATCTAGTATTACAATAGGAACGGGTACGTATGGTAACAGCACTGCTCTACTTCCTTGTGATGATTGGTTAAGCAAAGATATGGTTGCAACAAAATTCATGGCAAATTGTTTTGTACTGGATAACAAATAAAAAAAATTGAATCCTTTATGCAGCCCAGTCTTGGTGTCTCATTATTTACCATGGTATGGTCTACCTGTCAAACTCCTGATTAAAGTATGAACGTTGACTAAATAATTCAATATTAATATTAATTAATTAAAATTAATATTAATCAGTTATGACATTGCCACCATTTAGCTGAGGCCTTTACAGTACAGTAATACAGTTGATTCAACAAAGAAGGGACTAATTCAGAATAATGTGAGGCTAAATGTGTGAATAAAGTGAATTTACATGTGATTACAAGTCAGTGGTTCCTGAGCAGAGATCAACTTGCATATTTTCTGAGAATTGCTCATGATATAAGTTCTCCATTTTGAGTTATTTTCATCTCTTATTTGCATCTGTTACTGCTTCTCCTGTCGTCCTCCGTCCTGTGGGACCTTGGCTTGTTGGTTTGGTTTTGACTCTGCAGTCCATCAGTCTCTGTCTGAGTTCCTTGTGTATTTTTAAACAGCATAACAGCAAGCCAAGGCAGAGCTTCCCTAAACAGGAAATGGCTGGATTTCCATTATTGAACCTCATACTGGCCACCCAAGCGTTCTTTAATCTCGTGGCCAAATTTCCTCTGCAAGCGTCCAAGGAGGATATGAAGATAAGACCAAATTATCCCAATGCGCACACGCCCTCATAATCCCCCTTGAAAGTTTGTCGAAAGGACTCGCTGAGTTGAGATGTCCTCTACGATCCAAAAAATGTTTAGATTTTCTGTGCACGTTGAAGTCCTGCATGCAGCCAGATTACATTGTGTTAGTAGAAGTTGGAATGTTAGCTGCTTCAGTTCAACATATAGACTGCCCCCCTTGTTTAGCTGTGGGCTACCAGAGATGTTTATTAGAGAATCATCAGGTGCTAACATTCATCTAGACACTGATAGAAATGAACCATAGCAAACGTTAGGAAATATTTCATACATTGTGAATGGCCATGCTGTTGATTATTTGTAATAAATTGCAACTAAGAAGCGCTCAGCTTCGAACCTTTGAATTACAGGTTTCTAACTTACAAACTTTAAAAAGGTTTGAGGAATTTGCTTGCAAAGTTTGGCTGCTCAGTGTTCGCTTAGGAAACTGGAACTTTATCTTATCTGAATCCAGTTTTACAAATTAATTGAATACCCATGCTTAATCATTATACAGAACTATCTATTACCAATTATGTGCAATAGTTAACTAAATTTTGACCTACATATCAGTTAGAACCCTATAATTCTAAGGTCTTGTTACTGATCATAAAAAAACAGAACGGCAGAAAATTTTGAGCCCAGCTTCAAACCTGATCGTAATGATTATAAGTCTTTATTAGCATTTTTTCCCTTGGGTATTAACAAAAATCAATGTCAATCAATGTTTTATCTTTGTGAATCATGAAGCATGCAAAAAACACATTCACATGATTCAATTTTTGCATGAAATCATTTTATCACTGCTTCAAATAAAAACAGACATTTCATGACACTTGGAATTTTTTTTACTTTTTGCTGTAGTTTGTTGTATGTACCTATAAAGTATTTGATGTAAAAAAAATTTCAGCGATTCACCCATTAGTTTCAAAAATGGCCTGCTGGCCTGAAGGCCTTGTGTCCCCCGTCGCAGAAGTGACCAGAAACATGTGGCAAAAACTGTTTTGATGGCTGAAAATAATTTGGTGCACTGTACGACTAATAATGTGAAGTACAATGACACTGTAGCTCATTGGTCATTGGTTGAACAGACAGATGGATGAGGGATGGATCATTGTGATATGAGCTAAATATAACCATGGATTATGAGAGACATTGCAATTTTCATGACTTGTGGATGATGGACGCATCGCCAAGGCATAGTTTTGTGCCCATGGCTGAGATCAACCTAACAAGCTAATAAGAATGTCATATGAATTTGGTGAGCCTCCATCAAAGCTGTCAAAAGTTATTGCGAGTACAGTGTTCCTCACATCTTTTTGCTCAGTGCCCTTGAAAACTATGTGAAGGTCACTCATCATTGAACATGAGCAAGGCCTTCACGAGAGGTATATATGGCGTGAATTTGGTGATCCTCCATCAAAGCTGTCAAAAGTTATTGCGAGTACAGTGTTCTTCACATGTTTTTGCTCAGTAACCTTGAAAACTTGGTCAAGATTAATCATCATTGAACTTGAGCAAGGCCTTCGTGAGAGGCAATAGTGGTGTGAATTTGGTGATCCTCCATCAAAGCAGTCAAAAGTTATTGCGAGTACACTGTTCCCAGACGGACCGACACACGCACGGACGAACAGCATTTCTATGTCCCCCGTTCCGCGGGGCGACGGGGGACAATAAATTCAAGTAAGAAGTAAACTGCCACTGCGGATCAAGTAAAAAGTGCACAACTTTCACAGCCTTTATCTCAAAATCACAAAGTGTCATGAAATGTCAACTTTTACGATGATTTTCATATGTGCCTTCTCTTTGTTTTGTATATGCAATGATAGTGCTACTGAATGCCATTCGGTCAACCAACTTATGTATAGCAAATATGTATAATGATGAAATCTATGTATATATAGAAGTATCGTATTGCCATCAAGGCTTTGATTCAACCATTCCCTTTGAGTATACGCTTAAGGGAGCTGAGAGAAGCAGGGAGTACGCTCTCTGAAAAAAAAGTACCTATTTGTACCTTTAGGGGTAAAAGGCTTGTCACTGGGGCGGTACCCACAAAGGTATTGCTGTTGTACCCTCAGAAGTGGGTATTTATTTGCTTTGGAACATAACATTTTTTGTACCTTTCTGACCCTGTAAAGGTTCATAGGGGTGCCCTGAGGTTCTATAATTAGCCTTTGGGGGTATATAAGTGCTGAATGTACCGTGGGAAACAGAAATAGGCTCCTACTGTACCCCTATATCTGAGCGGGCAGCAATCTGGATCTTACCCTGCAACGTATACGTCATGTCTTTGTTTTGACTGTACTCAGCTGGCACTGCTGAATGATGTCACTGTTTCTGCTTTAATATTAATGGGTAAATTGCTTCTCTTAAAGTGTCTCTATAGCCAAGTAGAGCCTCCAGCTGTAAACAAGAAGCGGGGGGGGGGGGGGGGGGGGTGCTGTAACACAAAGTATATCACCAAGTATCAAGTAATTACTCTCAAATGTGCAATTGTTTTTGAATATTGGCAGACTACTTATTCTCCGTTATGTAAGGAATACTTTTTCTCCTGCCCATGTAATCAAGACCTGGACAGTGAGGAACAGGCAGACGATTCGTCGTAAGGGAATTATGGCTTATTGCACAATGGCCAAAGGTAAAAATCACAGGAACATGTGGGTATTGTTAGTAGTTCCCTTTGACTGGGGGTGTGCTGAAAAGGTTGGGAAAGGTTTGGATGTATGTAGAAGAAATTGTCGGGCACCTTTGAGAGGAACCCAGCAAAATCTTTGGCATGCATTTCTCAGAAGTGCAAATTACTGAAGATAAGGATTTGAGAAACGATAATCAAATACAATGAAATATCATTGTCATTTTATTGACATTGATTAAATAGTGACATTAAAGCCTGGAAACCTAGCACTCATCAAAAACAATAAATGCTGCCATTTTTAAGCATTTTTCATACTGTAACATGATGTTTTCATGTTTTTCATCTCATCTCCTTCAAGCGCAGCATATGCAGACTTCTTTTCTCGCTGGGGGTGAGGTTTTAAGGTCAAGGTAACTGGTTTAGACCAGGGTCTAAACTGTAAACCAGACACCAGTTGAAAAGAATGCAGGAATGAGTCACCTACGGCAGAAGTGTCTGTCAGCGGCTCTGACAGGCTGTGGCACACCTCTGATGGAGAGCTCCATTCTTAAAATGCTATTGACACATATCTTCTGTCGTAGTGATAATAATCAGGACATGTTAACAGTTTTATAGGCTGTTTTTGAGTGCTACATGTCTGGAAACATTTTTCCTGAAACTTTGACAGGACACACCCCAGTCCTGAGGGGACATTTTTAGGCTTCAGCTGCTTTAGTGATTTTGCTGCTGCATAAAATATTTGGCGCACTCTCCGCTAGTGAGCTCAGTGCACTGTAATCAATGGCTTGTGATTCTCAAAGAGCTGTGATGATAGGGAAGACAGGATTTTTAAAAAAAGCTGAATTTTCACGTGGATAGAGACTTGTCTCTTTCTTCTTCTTCTTCTTCTTCTTCTTCTTCTTCCTAATCTGTTACAAGTTGGGTAACATCACAAAGCTCAGCACTTACAGCTGGGTCTGCATTACTGACCAAATGCGTGCAGGATAAAGCTGCACACAACCCTGGATGACACATCCTCTATAGCCCTGTTTTAATAAGCTTTGTTTCTATCAAGCTGTACAGGTCAGTTCAGCTCAGTTTGTCTCACATTACGATGGTTATTTTTGGCATTTCTACTTTCAAAAGTTGTGGATTGTACCAAAAACAACCGCTCCAATTTGTTCAATTTTTTTTTGTTACCCCTCTGTTGCGGTACCGAACACACTGATCCAAGTTGGAACAAGAAACATCAATTGTCAGGTGAGAATCGTCACTCTTGCTCAACCAGGTCCATGGTCGACATGGCAGAAACCTCTTTTCATTTTCACAATTCTGCCTGCGGCGGAAACTCAAACCAGATTTAGGGTTTAGGTAACAATCGGTGCCGGTTACGTTGTTCCCATTCCCGGTTGTAACGGCACAACACCAAGAGTATGCTTGAAACGTGACCATAGTCTCTCGCTAATCTCAGATTAGTTTCCCCACTCTACCTGCTCTCGATATCCACAGTGAACAGAAAATTTGAAATTGATGAAGTCAAATGAAAGTTTAGTCAGAAGAACTATCCTTTGCATGCTTCAGCTCATATTATATCACTAATTCATATACTGCCATTCAAACAGAGACACGCCTCTATGGCTTGCTTGTCATCTTACATCTGTCCTGTTAAATGTCTGTCTTCACCCTTCGGTACTGTCATGTGCACCCATCACTACCTCACCTTTGCAAATTTGTGAATGTCTGAACTCCAGAGGGGGATTTATTACGCTGCTGCTCAGGGCTGAGGCCTCTTATCAATCTCCCTGCAGAGTCAACGCAACTAAGATTTTTCTTGATCGTTTGTCTCTACAGCATCAGAATGGTGAAACATTATTTTTACTTTATTTGTCTCCTTATTGAAATCCTAGACCACTGCTCCAAGGTTTCTGAACACATATGTGCACTCCTGCAGCCATAACCGAGCTTTTTACTAGTCAAGTTGCCCTTCCCCATGGTTAAAGTCGTATGACTATTTGGATAATATTGAGGAAAAATCAGGAGGAGGTTATGTCACTGCTTCATAAAGGCTCAGTGAATGATGCAGATTTACTGGCGAGCTTAGTTGGGCTGAAAGGCCTGTTCTTGCCATTCATCAGCGGCGGCTCGTGAACTGGCAATAGGGGAAGCTCAAACAATCCCTTTAAATTAATGACTTGTAATGATCTGTTTTCAATCATTCATTTAAATTACCATAGCACAAACTCCGAAAACACTCTACATTATCAGATGTGGCCAGTTTTCATTTATAACGCATACTGATTATGACTCCAGACTTGCACGCTTTTATTTACTCAGGGGTTGGGTTGGAAGCAATGCATTTGTTTCATGATCGTTTAAATGAAATAAGAAAATTTGAAACGTCTTTATGCAATTCCATTGCTTCAAACTCCCCCATGCACAAGTACTTAAATTCCAAGCGAAAATCTCTTACAAACGCGTTGATAGAATAATTGCTGTCTACAGCAGAGGAACGTAAAAATACCACTTAAACTCATGCCGAAATGCGTGAGAGTCGACAGGTATGCGTTATTAATGAAAACTGGCCGCACCAGATAATGTTGAGTTTTCGGAGTTTCTGTTATTGTAATTTAAATGAATGATTGAAAACAGGTCATGAACAATCATTAACTTTAATGGATTGCTTGAGCTTCCCCTGTTGCCTTTTCACGAGCCGCCACTGCCATTCATGTTATGTCATGTTATGTAGATCATTGCATTGGGCATCAGCCTAATGTGCCCATCGGTACCTTTAGCCATAGCCCAGTATGTGTAATATTACACAAGGGTGAGTAATACACAACAGGAAACAGCACAGTAACATAGATGATTTGGGTTTTTTTCCCACATGGCTGTTGTTGGCCATGATTCACCAGTGCAGTTCCTGATCGCTGATTACGCTCGTTATCGTTGCTGCTGAGCAGAAATAAATGAGATTGATGTGATTATAGTTTTGATTGTAATTGGGGAGCAGGGGGAAGTGTGATTGCAGTTGGCAGTGACCCCATCAGTAGATTAGCAGGGCCAGGGTGGGCCAATGCGCATTCATCATGTCCTGTCAGAATGTTCCGGGCCTGGGGACTGGTGCCCTGTATGGAAAACGGGAGCATCAAAATAGTTCGAACCAGAACTGTTTTGGTGAATCAGTGGCCATTATGGCCGGATCATAGTGGATCACGGTGGTGCAGTGGTCAGCTGTTTTGCTGCTCTACCAATTCCCTGAGTTTGAATCTCAGCCTGGATTCTCCTTCTGATCCCATGAGCAGTTTACATATTCTCCCTTTGTTCCACAACAACAACAACAACTACAATAATAATAATAGAACATGTAAACTAGGGTCTAACTGTGGTATATTTACGGAAATGTTCTTTAATATCGGTAAACCTTGTCAAATATAATATTAAGCCCTCATTTGATGACCTAAATGGAGTTGGGAAACATGATTGCTATTGCTATTGCTATTTTTCAGATCAAAACTGGATGTATTTACCTCTTTTCTGGTAATTTCGTGACAGGAGATGATAACGCAGTTGAAGCACTGTTCTAAAAAGGGCTGGACGAAGATGAATTAATTACCTTTGAGTGTGGTGGCGGTTTGGTACTATTAAGGCCCATTCAGATTAGTCGTTGTCATTCCCTTTAAAACCAGTGCGTTATTGCCATAGCGAACTGGCAATTTCATCAGGTGAAGAACAACAACCTAACTTTTGTTACCATTACCTGCTTCAGTCCTCTGAGAACTGTGCTCCAGTGTACTCAAGCGTGGCAGCGTTTGAAGGTATAAAGGTTGATTCACTAGGTAATGCATTTTGTATCAAAAGATGTGGACTATTTATACTGTATACAAAATGGCACTTGAGCAGTTAAGACAAGAATGCGAATGAAAATAATTATTTATATTTCTCCCCACAAGGAAAATATTTACATATACACTACAGGCCAAAATACTGTGAACACCTTGCATTTTTAGAATTTGAATGGTTTTTGTCATCTTAACCTCTTAAACCTGAACACCTCCAGTGCTGGGGCCGATCATTACGCATCATAAATACAGCATGTTTCCTAATAGCAACAAAGTGATAGGGCATATCCCCTTAAAGGGAATAAACTCAGCAAAAAGCACACAATGACCATTATTTCCTCAACCGAACACAATTCAAGCACCAAGCAAGTAAATAAACATGTAGCAAAATAGGACAAAATAATATCAGTGCTCGATCGTGTTTCTACTGAATTTGTGCTATGCATACAAACAATACATCAAATGAAAAAGAAAAGTCCACAGAATCTAACGATATAAGCCATGTCATTTTAAATCGACACCACACTTAAAGAACAGCAGGCATACACTTTATATTCTACAGCTATGAAAAAAATTTTTCTTACCTTTGATATTTTGTTATGAAAAAACTTCAAGGGAAAATCTGCACTGGCTATTGTTAGCCCAATATGTCTGTGTTACATTGAAACTAGATCTGCCAGTCTCTATGCATGTTTTTTTTTTCCTAGGGCACTGCTTCCAATGAGATCAGGCTCTGAACATTCTGCTTGCACGCAATGTATTTTCTCCTCTGTGATCTGCTTGTGATGCTTTCAGTTTGACTTTGCGGGAGGCCATTTCATTCTATGGGCTCTGACGTTCCCAACGAGCCCGCAACTACTGTAATTGCACATGCGTAGCCTGAGATTGAGCATTGTGTTCCCAGAGCTTCTATCTGAGAGTCCACGCGCCACTACGCACATGCACTCTAAGAGCTCAACAGTATAATTGCATAAATGGTTTGTTTTTAGTATTTTTGCTATAATAAACCACTAAATATTCAGCAGTCTTTTTCAAATTTGTTTTCTGACTGAAATTCCTTGCAGCATTATGCACAAGTACTGAGAGAATGCAACTACATAAACATTAAATTGGGGTGCACTTCCAGTGGCACGTGAACTGGCAACAGAGGAGGCTCAAAACAATCCCTTACAATTAATGATTGGTTACAACCTGTTTTCAATTGTTCATTTAAATTACCACTCTGAAAACGGTAATTTAAATGAACAATTGAAAAAAAAAAACAGGTTTTGACCAATCATTAATTTTAAGTGATTGTTTTGGGCCTCCCCAGTTGCCAGTTCATGCGCCGCCACTGGAAGTGCACTCCGCAAACTCTCAACATTATCAGGTGTGGTCAGTTTTCATTTATAATACATACAGATTACAACTCCGGATTTCTTGCGCTTTTCTTTACTCGGGGTTGGAAGAAATGCATGTGTTTCATGATCATTTAAGTGAAATTAGATCATTTGAAATGTCTTGATCATTGATCATCAATAATCATTTGAAACGCCGAGCAGCGTTTCGGGGATATTAGGTTTTTGGTCCCACCGCCGCCACACCGCCCTAGGTGTTAACGTGATAACTTCAGTAATATTTCAATTAGAAATTTTATGTTTTGCATGTAGGTAAGGATCATAAAGAGGAAGAACTGATTCGATTTTGGACCATTTACAATTTCTAGATTGGCCACCAGGGGCCAAAAACTGAAAAATCACTGTTTTTATCATATCTCTAGAAATATTTGTTTGATTGACCTCAAATCAAGTGCAAATGAAAGGTCATGACCTGAGGATGTGTCCAATGTTGACATACCTGTTTGATTAAAAATTTTGACAAGGTGGAGCTTTGTCTCATAAAATTCACCATTTTTGCCATATCTTTGGAACCATTTGTCCAATTGACATGAAACTACGTACTACTGCAAGGTCAGGACCTCACAAGTCACTTGATGACATCATACCTGTATGGTTCAATATTTTGCCACCAGGTGGCGCTTTGTGATGGAAATTACCATTTTGGCCATATTTTCAGAACCATTTGTCAGAGTGACCTGAAATTAAGTTCAAATGAAAGTCTATTCAAGGTGTATTCAAGGATTTGGAGAATTGGAGGACTAGGGGCATTCGAAGATTTACCCAAAGTTGTCGCCTCTGACGGCATAAGCCTAGTTTTTAGAGGTTTCAGACTGCAACTAAATTTCAAAATGGATAAAAGTAAATATTTGTCAGGCAGAAGTCTTTCATTCAGTGTTCCATCTTCATTTATGCTGACTCAATGACACAGTACAGGCCAAAAGTTGACACACCGTCTCATTCAATGTGTTTCCTTTATTTTCATGAATATTTACATTGTAGATTCTCATTGAAGGCATCAAAACTATGAATGAACATGTGGAATTCAAAAGAGCTCATGAAGGAACTCTTGAAACCCTGGAATGAGTCACCAGAAAGTTATTTTAACTAGAAATGTGCAATATTATTTCCCAAGAGGTATACATGTTCAAATTCAACTTTTTACAAAGTACCCTCCCATAGCTCTGATGACAGCCAGACATATCCTAGGAATTCTTTCCAGCAGTTTCAGGAGAAATATATGTCTATGTTACTCTGTTTTGTTGTTGCTGAAAATATACTTTAAGTTAAGAAAAACCAGCCAAATTTGAAAAGTGCGAGGAGTTTGAGATATTTTGGCCAGGTTTTAGTAATTCTTTTGAAAGGAACGGGCTTAGACTCCAAATGCAGTTCAGCATCGGCAAGGCGTTTATTAGGATTAATACAGCTCATGGTCAAAAACAGAAACAAATCTATAGCCAGGCAAACAGGGTAATGCAGAATAGTCAGAATCAGAGTCAGGGGACAAGCAAGTAGTTCAGGAACCAGAGAATCAATCCGCACAAAAACAGTAACAAAGGGGCTGAGCTAAGGGAAAGGAAGGAGAAGGAAAAAAGGGAGTTGGATGGGATAAGGGAGAACAAAGGTGAAACTAAACAGTTGGGTACAAATGGGAATAAGGGAGAACAAAGTACTAATCAATCAGCCAGCAATCAAACAACGTAATACAAACAATCAATAACAAGACTTACGGGAGATATAACAAGAAAAGAGCAATCGACAATCAAAACCAAGAAAGCGCAGAAACGAGACTTAACCAAACGAGCTATGGGAAGAAACGGGTCGACAGGGAGCTGCGATAAAAATGCGTCTTTTAAACACAAACTAATCAGTGTAATCCCAGTTAGAATGCAGGACAGCTGTAGAGGGAGGCGGAACTAGAAAAGCAAGGATGGTGATAGGAAAGCGAGGGGAAACAGGTGGAGTTCTAACTCTGATCTAACTAATCACCCGTGCCTCGCTAACTATTCTTCGGTGCGGATAGCCAATGAGAACAGCCAGAGAGAAGGAAGTGGAATTACCTCACCAAAGTATAGGGAAGAGAGTGTGAAGACTGACAAGACGCGACAAGACGGAAACAAAAGGAAAACTTTCATGACTAAAGACAGCGCAATCGTAACAGAAACATACATACTCTAAACGAATGAATATGATAAATAAATAAATTAATAGCAATAAAAACTACTAAAACATACTAAAAACAAACATACAAATCAGCGATTCCTAACATCTTTGGCCTGTAGTGTAGAAATACTCCTTCACCCTCCTCTTCATATTAGACCTTATCACCATTTTCTTGCCATTATTTATAGGGTATATAATGAAAATAAAAAAGAGAAGGAAGCAATATGTGTGTATTTGTGAACAGCTTTGCTGAGTGAAATTCAGTCTTATGAAACCACTGTAAAGGGAAAGCATTGCTGTTGTAAGGTGGTTTGAATGGGTCAAAATGCAAGCGAGGTCTCTGATATGAAAATTGCACAGTGCCAGCTTGATGCATTGACACACCTCCTTTTCCTCTGTCTAACCCCTTGAGATTCAAACTCTACTCTTTCAGAGCAAGAATCTTCCAAACTGGGTGAAGGTGATAAGCACACCATTTGTAATGGATAAAATTATGCATAACGTTACTGTCACCTGCATTTCCATTTGCAAAGGCATGGAAATAGAGCCGATTATGTTAAAGTAAATTATCTGAATGGTTGTTAGGTTATTGGGCCTACCATAAAGGTGTGTGCACCCTGACTCCAGGCTACTTCCTACCCTGGGCTATCCCTGCACACAATCCCCACAGTCCGACCCGCAGGACATCCGCCCTGCCCTGTGGGATGCACACTCTCTCTGTTCTTCGATGACTGAAACTCTCTCTTCTTTATCCCAATCAGTCTTCATATTCTGTCGGTAGTGGAACTCGGGGCCGTAATCTGAGCTTTCTGCTGCTGCACGCCTATTCCACCACTTTTTCTGGGTTCTCTGACCGTGTGTACAGTGCAAGATCATCTTAGCACCAGAGTAAAAATTTAAGTCCAAAATTTGAGAATCGCGGTTGGCCAGTAACAGTGTCATAAATGTATGAGGGCGCAAAAATAATACTCTTTCGATCCCTTTTTCTCACACTTATTTTTCCTCCTGCTCTGTCGCTCTCTCTCTCTACCTCTCCCCCTCTCCCTCGGACTAGACGGAGGGCCAGCCCGAGGCCCGCTGCCCTGGCCAACCACAGGAAGCCGTCTTCAATAAATCAACGGGACCTGACAACTTTCTGGGACGGCAAAAGTCTAAAACCATCCAGCCTGCCGGGCTGCGGCCACACTCAGTGTGGACGGGTAACAGAGAGGGTCTGGGACAAAGACAGCTAGCGGGGTGCAGAGAGGCGAGAGGGAATGGTGAATGGAGGAGATGGAGAATTTCAGTTTCATGGACAAGTGAGAAGTTCTTGGAAGGTTTCATTGAGCAATCCCACTCAGCCTGCTTGGAGTGTTGATGGTTCGAATGGCTTGACTACAGAACTTGTCAATGCTGGATGTTAGTTACCAAAATTCAGGCACATATTCATGGCGGGGGAATAATCAATGCTCCTCTTATTGTATTTTTTCTTTGAGTTAGCAAAGAAATTAACTTCTCTTTAACATCATCGATCAGTGAGTGGAAGGGAACCTGCGGGCGGAACAGAAGATGAGAAAGTGAGAGAGAAAGACAGAGGTGATGCATGATTTTGCTCGCTGAAAGAAGCATTAGCGGAGAACTGGTGCTCGATTTGGCTGCTGCGAGGCAGCATGTCTCTTCTACAGCTGGCGAATTATTCAGGGCTCGGCTTGTGGGCCTGCGAGAGGATTACAAATGCAAACTCTGGCAAAGGCAAGAAACCTTACAAAGTCTGACCTCGCTGTGGATGCAAATGACCTTGCTGCCTTTCACCAATCACCAACATACCATATGGATGCTGATGGTGGCTGAGCCAATCAACAAACATGAAGCTTTTGAACATAACACCGCTGATCAGGAGGTAAAGTCTCAACTCAGTTGCGTGAAAGATGCTGTATAATACTGAATGGTGGCTGCTCTTAATCATCAGTACAAACAGCCGATTTGCTTTTGCTTGTAATGGAATGCATGTATATCCTAAGAAGCGACGATGCAATTCAATTTTATTTGTACCATTTATTTGCACCATTCACATAAAGACTGTCAGACAGATGGCCCAAGTTAGCCAATTAGATTTCTCAGTGGGGAGAAAAATCCTCAAACAGAGGGGAAAATCTCCCAAATGGGAAGAAATCTCAGGGGGAACACAGCTCTGTTGGGGGAGCCCATCCTCCTCTGGTTGGTGTTTGTAAAAGGTAATTGGATAAAAAGTAATTCAGCGATAAGTGATAAGAGGTCTGTTAGAATTACTCAAGTGGGTCAGAGGTTTAAAACATCCACCCTTGTGTTATCATTGAGTAAAGGCAGGAACATACTAGTTGTGAGGGCCAACTATTGTTTGGATATCTGAAAAAATATTCTTACGGGCAGGAATTCATGACTTCCTTTCACAAAAAAAAAAAAAAACAGAAAACATTTGAGTTTGTGAAATAATAAAAGGAGGACTTGATTTGTTTGTGTGTGTGTGTGTGTTATGTGCACGCGTGCGTGTGTTTACTGTCCGAGCTGAGCAGCTGGCGCCACTGAGAAGACATACAAACACAGTGAAATCCAGACCCACAGTCTGTAATTGCATGATTTCCCTGAGCCACTCAGGGAGGGTGTAGGGTCATAGTATGGTCACAGAGAGGCTGATTCTCATAGCCATGCCAGCCGCACATGGGTACTGCTCTGAAGCCCAGCCCTGTCTGTGTATCATGCCCTGGTACAAATATAAGGGACCATGTAGCTCACATAAAACTGTTTTACCAGTGCCACCATTTGTAAGCAGGAAGTTGCTGGTTTGAGTCTCAGTAGGCTCTGTGCTTTTTGTGTAGAGCTTACATGTGTTCCCAGCATTTGTTAGCCCTAGGTTCTTTGTGAGCCGGAACCTATCCCGCTGGAACACGCGCAGGACAAATGCCTGATGAAATTATGCATTAAAATTAATCTTCGTGGCCAAGCATGACAGATGTATTCATATGCACATGCATTTTAGTTGCGCATAGGACGTTAAATATTTGGCTCTTTAGAAGTGATTATTTAATGATCTGCTCTTGAATCTTTCCCACCAATGATTAAATTGAGGACATTTACTAGTTGTGCACTTTTATTTCTCCTCTAAGAGACGCAGCCATGTTGTCAGAATGATATTCTTCTTACATGTTTACATGCATATTCAATGATTGAATATAATGCTGCTGCTTGAAATTAGATGCAGTAACATATTGCGGTGATATTCATGCAACACCAGGAATTACTTTAAGCAATATTTGCTTAAACATTTCATTTTGAGAATTGAAATTTTTTTAGGGCACAAACTTGCCTGATATTTTATTGTGTTCTATAATGTGGGTTGCCACAGAGACTACACAAGAGATGATCACATGATTCAGTTGGAGTTTTTTGTTTGTTTGTTTGTTTGTTTATGTGTTTTGAAAGGGTGAGAGGATTGCACCATTAGGTGCATGTTTGGAGCACTAGGACTTTGAGAGACCCACTTTTCGGGGGGCGGGAGAGAAAAAGACCCACAGAGATGACAGGCCGATATTTGGGCTGACATCAGGGAACGTATATTACAGCAGCCGCTTCGCAGACCAGAGGTAAAACACAAACTACCGCGCGGATCTCGCCTGCGCGCTCTCCCTTTAAATTCATCACTCGCGCACTGGAGCTCGTCCACTTTCCTGTCCGCGACTCGCGCTTTGGCCGACTGAAGCAAATGAAGGCGAGAACGAGCGGGCAAAAGAAGAAAAGGTAAGGGAGTTTTGCGGAACGAAGAGAGGAGTCGAGAAGCGGTAATTTCTAAGTAAATGAGAGCTGAAAATTAGTTTATTATTAGCACGGAGAAAGCTGAAAACCGAAATTGGATTACGAAGAGTAACACGAACTGATCAATGTGGTTGTGACCGCAATTGAATTATTTGCTTGGCAATTGGCAATCATTAATTACTAATTAACAAACGTTTCAATTAATGTATCATTTAATGAGTAGGCCTATTTATGCATCAATAAGCATGGGATAAACATAATTAGTTAGTTCCGGACAAATTCAACTCCTTTATCAACTAGCGGTGACTAATGTTTACAAAAATGTGTATTTGTCCTTGCAAAAGGCTTCGTCCTTTTTTTTTTTTTTGGAGGGGGGGGGGGAGATCAGTATTGGCTAACGTTTGAATTGTTAGTTATTAACAAATAAATTTGATCAAACCAGTGCACATGGAATTTATGGTACATCGTGGCCAATTTTACATGCATCGTGTTTTAAATTCAGTTCTGCTTATGCTACGAAGAAGATGATAAATATTATGCTTTTGTTTTTAAAAGTGCATGGTATGAAAATTCAAATATAGCTAAATAAATTGTCATGAGCGTCAAATGAAAATGGCCTAACACATTGTGTAAAATTCAATTGTGAGTTAATCAGTGTTAAAGCAAAGGCACCTTAATGTATGACTACATGATGAAGTTTTATAGCCTATATATGCTGATAAGTTCCTTTAATTCGTAATTAACATTCAAGCGTGAAAATATTTGTAAACAGAAATAAGTATGCTTATCAGAAGGCAAAAAACTTGCCATTCTCTTCGTGAAAATCTGAGACAGTTATAGACTCGGGGAATGCTGTCAATATTTCTCAATTGTTTTCACTTAGGGTATGCTAACTAACTACCATTAATGCGAACTACTGTAAATGTTGGGTACTGCTTGTTGAGGCAGCATAAGACTTGGTTCGTCTGTTATAGTTGGCAATAAGGATTGGTTCATTGACTTCTGTGGACTGTTTTAAGCTTGATTCATCTTGATTAATCTGGTGGTTTTTTGTCGGATATCACTTGGCCTAGAGTGCTTAATATCTTTTAAGTTTGCAGTATCAGGGCTTGATGCATTTATTCATCATCTAAGGCTTGTCTCCCCTGCTTACGTAATTTACAAGGGTTGGTTTCTTTCAAAAAGGATTCTTGCACGCGTATGTATTGCATATGGTGTTTATATGTATAATAGTGTGCATTGCATATGATATATACTGTATATACAGCCTGTGTTGCACTGTTTATGTTTTGCATACAATGTATAAGTCTAGTATATGGTTAATTCGAATATTCGGTACATATAACATACGGTGTATATGCATACCATATGGGGTTTATGACCAGTATATGGTGTTTATATATAACCAGTGGTGTATTGTATAGAATTGAGTGTATATGCATAGCATACGTTAAGTATAACATGCGGTGCACATGTATAGCATACTGTGTGTATGTATTGCATACAGATTCCATGCATAGCATGCAGTGTGTATGTATAGCATGCAGTCTATACAGCACACTGTTAATATAAATAACATATGGTGTATATGCATGTCATACAGTGTACAACCCCAATTCTGAGATAGTTGGGACGAAGTGTAAATTGTGAATACAATCAAAATGCAATGACTTTCAGATCACATGAGCCAATATGTTATTTACAATAGAACATAGAAAAGATTTCAAATATTGAAATTGAGGCATTTTACATTTCTATCCACAAAATAAGTATATTTCAAATTTTCTGGCTGCAACAGGTCTCAAAAAAGTTGGGACACAAGCAAAGAGTTCTGAAAAAGCAATTAATATATAAGTGAATCAGCTGAAAGAACATTTAGCAAGTAATTAAGTTAACTGGCATCAGGTATGTAACATGATTGGCTATAAAAGGGATGTTTTAGAGAGGTTGAGTCTCTCAGAAGTAAAGATGTCCAGAGGCTCTCCAACCTTTGAAGGCTTGCATGAAAAATTGTGGAAAGCTTAAAAAACAATGTTCCTCAACGTCAAATTGCAAAAGCTTTGAAGGTCTCATCATCGAAAGTACATAAAATCATCAAAAGATTCAGAAAAACTGGAAAAATCTCTCTGAGTAAGGCCCTCAGACACCACTGCATCTCTCACCGGCATTATTCTGTCATTGGCTTTACTAAATGGGCCCAGGAGTACTTTAAGAAACCACTGTTTGTAAACACAGTCCGCCGTGCCATCCACAGATGCCACCTAAAACTCTATCATGCAAAAAGGAAGCCATTGTTAAGCATGATCCAGAAGCGCCGCCGTGTTCTGTGGGTCAAGGCTCATTTAAAATGGACTGTAGCAAAGTGGCAAAGTGTCCTGTGGTCAGACGAGTCCAAATTTGACAATCTTGTTGGAAATCATGGGCATTGTGTCCTCCGCGCTAAAGAGGAGAAAGACCACCCCTCCTGTTATCAGTGTTAAGTTCAAAAGCCAGCATCTCTGATGGTGTGGGGATGCATTAGTGCATATGGTGTGGGACATTTGCATGTTTTAAAAAGCACCATGAATGTTGAAAGGTATAAAAAGGTTTTAGAGCAAGATATGCTCCCCTCCAGATGGCTGCTATTCCAGGGAAGGCCTTTTGTATTTCAGCAGGACAATGCACAACCACATACCGCAACTATTACAACAGCATGGCTTTGTAGTAGAAGAGTCTGTGTGCTGAAGAACTGGCCTGCCTGCAGTCCTGATCTTTCACCGATTGAGAACATTTGGTGCATAATTATACGAAAAACTCAGTCAAAGGAGATCCAAAACTCTCCAGCAGCTGGAAGCCTGTATTAAACAAGAGTGGGATCAAATTCCAATGGCTAAACTCAAGATACTTGTCTCCTCAATGCCCAGACGCCTACACTCTGTGTTTAAAAGAGGAGGGGGTGCTACACAGTGGTAAACAGGCCCCTGTCCCAACTTTTTTGAGACCTGTATCATCAAATTTGAAATGAGCTCATTTTGTGGATCAATTTGTAAAATTTCTCAATTTCAACATTTGCTATGTTATCTCAGCTCTATTGTGAATAAAATACTGGGTGGTGTGATTATTATTTCGAAATTGGGGTTGTATATGTACAGTACATGGTCTACGTAGCGGGACTCCGCTATGCTGCCTTATCTCCATACGCAGATGGTTTGGGGCTGCGCTGATAGCACGCGGTGACGCTGGGCTACCTTTGAAGAAGGGTGGTGTAGCACTCCGTTGTCCTGCAACTGACGCACTAGAGTACTTCCATAATCTCGATATCGTCTGCTAAGGGGGCCAATATCTGTGGGTTGCGTAACGCGCGTCCCTAAAATTCTGACAGACTGCGTCAAAGCCCAAGGCTTCCTGTGATTCCTGGAAAATCATTACTTTACCAGGGAAAGACATTTTAGTTCTAGGTATAGAAGGATGTGAAATCTTGCTCCAGCAGGAGTAGGCTCTCCTATTTGGTTTATTTTTAGAATGTGTTCATTTGGTTAAAGCCATTCTCGGGAACTGCGTCAAAACTGTTTATGACACCAACAAAGCTGACATTCCAGACTAAAACGGGGAGGAACGATGTAGTAACATAAGAGCATTGTGAGGTATGTTGAATAAACAGACCCTGCAGTTGCACACTGGTTGCAGAAAAGTACACACAAGCTGCTTAGTAATTTCCATTTATTTCTCAAAGTAGTGATTTCATGTAAAAATGAGCAAAATTGTCTTAATTACATGGGACCTTTAAGGCTAGGTGACAGCAGGGCTACAATCCCTCCGATGGCAAGTCTCAGGTTTATATCAGCCTAAGATAGTCCTGCAGGATTAAGCTGGAGTTTCGACACATTTAGCCCACAGACCAGCTGTTAACCACCTGATGAACTAATGTAACCGTCATAGATTTGATCAGCTCATACTGGCCACAGACTGGCCATGACCAGTTAGAAGCACAGAAAACCCATCATAAACCATTTTAGAATCCCCAGCCTGCCTAATTTGGTAATAACCGTGAAATGAAGCTGTTTGTTTGTCAGCTCGGATCTCTGAGGCCAAGCTTGATGACGGCAAGGAAAGTTGGCTTTTGATGTAATGTTGTGTGTGTGTGTGTATAAGTTAATGCAATTCAATGTAATGACTTCACAAGTTTAGCTATACAAACATGCATGCATGTGTGTTTCCTTTTTTAACCTTTTTTCAACCAGGGAAATTCCATTGAGAAAAATTCTCTTTTTCAAGGGCACCCTGACAGAAATGCCGGATAGAGCTGTTGTAAATTCATTGGAAGCAATGGAATTGCTTAAAGACATTTCAAGTTATCTTATTTCATTTAAACAATTTAAATGATCATGGAACACATGCATTGCTTCCAGTTGCTTTTTGTTTGAGTGAACAAAAGTGTCAGAAGTCCGGAGTCATAATCGGTGTCTAATTACTTGTGGTGAAATCCACCGTAACGCTTTTGAAACTATTAAACCTCCATGCACAAGGACTTCAATTCCGTGCGAGAATCTTGTAGACACGCGTTGATTGGATAATTGCTGACTACATCAGGGGAAAGTAAATATACCACTAAAACTCACTGAATGCATGAGAGTTGACAAGTCTGCGTTATTAATCGAAACTGGCCATACCTGATAATGTTGAAATTTTTCGGAGTTTCTGTAATGGTAATTTAAATGAATGATTGAAAACAGGTCGTGACCAGTCATTAATTTTAAGGAATGGGTTTGAGCCTCCCCTATCGCCAGCTCTCCAGCCGTCACTGGTGTAAATCACATGTCTGGTGTGTGTTGCTGGGTGTGTTGTGAGTGGTGTGTCTGATGTGTGTTGCAGGGTGTGTTCAGAGTGGCGTCGGGCTCGTTCGCGTGTGGCAGCGCGGAGCAGGAGGGAGCGAGAGGGCAGTTTGTTCGAGCAGCTGCTGATGTGTTTGCCCTTACCCCCGCCGCTGCTCGAGCACTTGGACAAGGCCTCCATCGTCAGGCTGGCGCTCTGCTACCTTCGTCTGCGAGCCCTGCTGGATGTAGCAGCTGACCGCGGGGAGAGCACGCCACTCGACACTCCGGCGGGGAGACGCCCTGTAACTGTACAGTGCGGCACTGCCACTTCAGGTTAGTGCACATGACCGACAAGGGTAACACTTCACTGTAAAGCCACATGCACTGCACTGTTCTAAACTGACTGAACTTAACAGTTAATGTAACACAGTGTTTCCTGGTTATAATAACTGTAGGTGGAGTCCTGCGCGCATTTAACTATGGTTTACACTTTACATGGAACTCTGTGAACTTATTGTAAAATTACAGTTAAAATAACTGGCAAAAAAGGATCCAGTAAAATTAACTGCCAAGAAAGCTTCCAGTTTATAACAGTGTGGCATTAACTAATGTCGTTATTAACATGAGTTATTTATGTATACATTCAATTCTATTAAGCATGAATATGATTCATTATTAGTTATCAAATACTGTAAACCCCAATTCCATTGAAGTTGGGACATTGTGTAAAAGGTGAATAAAAACAGAATACAATGATTTGCAAATCCTTTTCATCCTATATTTAACTGAGTACATTACAAGGACAAGATATTGAATGTTCAAATTAATAAACTTTGTTTTTTTGGAAATATTCACTCATACTGAATATGATGTGTTGATGATGCCTGCAACACGTTCCAAGCTGGTAAAGAGCCAACAAAAGACTGGGAAAGTTGATGAATGCTCAAAAAACACCTGTTTGGAACATTCCACAGGTGAACAGGTTAATTGGAAGCAGGTGAGTGTCATGATTAGGTATAAAAGGACCATCCTCGAAAGGCTCAGTCCTTCACAAGCAAGGATGGGGTGAGATTCACCACTTTGTGAACAACTGTGTGAGCCAATAGTCCAACAGTTTAAGAAAAATGTTTCTCAACGTGCAATTGCAAGGAATTTGTGGATTTCATCATCTCCAGTCCATAATATCATCAAAAGATTCAGAGAATCCGGAGAAATCACTACATGTAAGTGGCAAGGCCGAAAACCAACATTGAATGCCCATGACCTTCGGTCGCTCAGGTGACACTGCATTAAAAACCAATATCATTCTTTAAAGGATATTACCATGTGGGCTCAGGAACATTTTGGAAAACCATTGTCAGTTAACACAATTCATCGCTACATTGATAAGTGCGAGTAAAACTGCCATGCAAAGCGAATGCCATACATCAACAACACCCAGAAACACCGCTGGCTTCTCTGGGCCCGAGCTCATCCGAGATGGAATGGCGCAAAGTGGAAAAGTGTGCTGAGGTCCGATGAGTCCACATTTCAAATTCTTTTTGGAGATCATGGATGTCGTGTCCTCTGGGCTAAAGAGGAAAAGGACCATCCAGATTGTTATCAGTGCAAAGTTCAAAAGCCAGCATCTGTGATCGTATGGGGATTTGTTAATGCCCATGGCTTAGGTAACTTGCACATCTGTGAAGGCACCATTAATGCTGAAAGGAATATACAGGATTTGGAGCAACATATGGGTGCAGGACTAGGAAAAGGGGGTCACTCAGGTCATTTTATGAAAATTGAGATATTCCAACAAAATCAAAGAGTGATCCAAGTTTTTCATTTTGAGAAAAAAATTGGGTGAATTTGTGCACAACAAAGCGTTGTAAATTGACAGTACTGTAGTGCTGGGATATCACTAGCACTAGGATATTACTGAGATACCCCGTTAATCTCAGAATGGAAAAAAATCCCAAGTGACCCCTTTTCTTAGTCCTGCACACATATGCTTCCATCCAAGCAATGTTTTTTTCAGGGACGTCCCTGCTTATTTCAGCAAGACAATGCCAAGCCACATTCTGCACATGCTACAGCAGCGTGGCTTCGTAGTAAAAGGGTATGGGTAAAAGACTGGCCTGTCTGCAGTCCAGACCTGTCACCCATTGAAAATGTGTGGCGCATTATGAGCGCAAAATACAACAACGGAAACCATGGACTGCTGAGCAACTGAAGTTGTACATCAAGCAAGAATGGGAAAGAATTCCACCAACAAAACTTATAGTGTCCTCAGTTCCAAAATGCTTGCAGAGTTTTGTTAAAAGGAATGGTGATGTAACACTGTGGTAAACATGCCCTTGTCCAAGCTCTTTTGGAACATGCTGCAGGCATCAAATTCAAAATGAATGAATATTTCCATAAAAATAATGAAGTTTATCAGTTTGAACATTAAATATCTTGTCTTTGTAATGTACTCAATTGAATATAGGTTGAAAAAGATTTGCAAATCATTGTATTCTGTTTCTATTCACGTTATGCACAATATCCCAACTTCATTGGAATTGGGGTTTGTATGAAGGACTCTCCATAAAGGAAGCTCGGCCAGAACAAAGTTCCTCAATGAGATGTACACCTGGCTCAACAACACCAGAAGCTCAGCTCTGCAGCGCAGTGCTATGTGCTGCCCTCACATCCCGCGCACTGTTATTGGCTTGGGGCTACCGACCCACAAGTTTATACAGTCTGTTTATTTCTACGTAATTTATTCAGAATTTCACCATTTGGCTCCTTGCGGCAGTACTTTGGAGAGCCCTGTGGTTGGGATTATGTGAAAACACACTTCGGTTTGGAGCATCGCTCTGCTCCCCTGGTGATGGGAGGGTGCTCTTTTCCCAGGGTGTGAGGTGAGCGGGGCCTCCTGTGTGGACATGGTGCTGGGCTCTGCCCTGGATGGGTTCATGCTGCTGCTATCTCAGGACGGGCTCATCATCTACACCACCGAGGCCATCAGCGCACACACCGGCATCAAACAGGTATTACCCACTGAGAGACACGTGTGCGGTGTATGCATGTTCATATTATACAGGCACACACCGGCATCAAACAGGTATTACCCACTGAGAGACACGTGTGCGATATACGCATGTTCATATTATACAGGTACACACAGGCATCAAACAAGTGTGCAGTGGGCGCACATACAAATTATTAAGGATACACACTGACATCTTCCAGGTATTACACACTGAGGAACAGGTGTATACAATTACTGTGTACACACTGACTCCATACAGGTATGGCCTTTTTCATTCTGACATCATACAGATGTGCATCAACACCATATTGGCGGACATCATATAGGTGTACACTGACATTGTGCAAGTACTCATTGACATCATACTGGTAAGCAGAAACATTATACAGGTACATGCTAACATTGAGCAAGTTCACACTGACACCATACAGGTACAGGCTCATGCAGGTAGACTTTCTACATTAGGGGGTCTGGTCACTTATTCTGGGTCTTGACAATCACAGCATATGTCCTGTGGAAAGAGGGAATATGATTTCCCGTGGTTCTCACTTCCTCTGTGCTGTTGGATAGGTGGATCTGATTGGTCACAGTTTGTATGACTTCATGCACCCATGTGACCAGCAGGAGGCCCGTGAAATCCTGTCCAGCAAATCAGGTAGATGAGGAAAGCCTGATATTACATTTAATAAAATGTGATTTTACATTAAAAATTGGTATGATAGTTCACAAACTCTGATATTGCATTTTACAAATTATATTACATTTAGTTATACATACATTTAGTAATAACCACAATATGTGAGCATACTCTGCTGTTATTTTAACGTAGGGGGTTGGCAGATCAGAATAAATTCTGTTGGTATATACACTGGCTCAGTTCATTTTAATTGCACCAATCTAATCTAAATGTAACCCTCTGCTGATTGACTTTCATTCAGTGCGTAAATCTCTGACATTTTAGGTATGACGGAATGTCAGAGGTGTGACCTTTTCTTCCGCATGAGGTGCACTTTGACCCCTCAGAGACAAAACGTCGGCCTGAAATGCCGCACCTGGAAGGTGAGTGACAGGCAGCTGTCTGCTCAACAAACAGCAACAAGACCATAATGTCTTAATCCCATGACTCCTTGTAGAGCAGTGTGGCCTGAATAACCTGAATGGCATATTAACCCATTTAAAGCTGAATTGTGTGTTTAGTACATTTTCCACTGATTTACTGCATTGGTCAATAAACTGACAGTGTCACCTGCAGGCAAACCCCAGCCCCCCCCCCCCAACATTGCAATGTGGGGTGATGTGTCATACTCAAGGGTTCAAAATGCACTGATGTTATTGTGGCTACAGTGGGGAAACGACTGACCTTCTGACTCTCAGTTATTCACCATCGCTACTTGGGCCAAGTGTCTGATAACTTTGCTTTTCTTTATTTCACTCAATCGTACACTCTTCTTTCATTAACTTATCCTCACTTCCTTCCTTCCATCTTTGGTTCCTTCTCTCTACCTTTCATCTTCCTTTTCTCCATTTCTTTACCTCTCCCACTCCCTCTCACTCTACCACTCAACCTTCCTCTTTTCTCCATCCTCTCGCCTCCTCTCTCTGGGGCTACAGGTGTTTCATTGCGCAGGTGTGCGAAAGGCCTCTGTGCCTGCTGGTTTGGGCTGCCTTGTTCTACTTTGTCAGTCTCTCCCAGTGCTCCTGTCCGGTGCCTGGGACTCCAGCCTCCACTGCATGGCCTTCCTGAGCAAACACAGCCCTGACATGAGATTCACTTACTGCCAGCCCAGGTACTGCACTAGAGTCCGGGTGTAAGATTCACTTACTGCCAGCCCAGGTACTGCTCTAGAGTCCTGATGTAAGATTCACTTACTGCCAGCCCAGATACTGCACTACAGTCCTGGTGTAAGATTCACTTACTGCCAGCCCAGGTACTGCACTAGAATCCTGATGTAAGATTCACTTACTGCCAGCCCAGGTACTGCACTAGAATCCTGATGTAAGATTCACGTACTGCCAGCCCAGGTACTGCAATATAGTCCCGATACGAGATTCACTTACTGCCAGCCCAGGTACTGCACGAGAGTCTTATTAATATAGTGTATAATATACCTTGTAATTAGATGGTAGAGAGTGAAACTGGTTAACACAGTGCTATGAGCGGAGTGTGTAACTGGTAGATGCATTTAGCCTATAGAGTTTATAACCGTTTGATGAAGTGCAGTTAGTGGTGTAATTCACCTGTAGACTGTGTAGGTAGTGTAATTCTCCCACTGCTGGTTCTGTTTTTCTCACAGAGTTTTCCAGCTGACAGGATACACAGAGTCGGATCTGTTGGGTCATTCTGTGTATCAGTACTACCATGCGTCAGACTGCCAGCACGTCCACAAGGCCCATCTCAGCTGTGAGTGCGGCAATTGATCTCTGTCCATAACTAACACTTATACTGTGATCTATCACTCGTAACGATTCTGTTCCCAACCCCAACACACCCATTTAATCCAGGTTCCTATTGACCACTGTTATGACTTGAAAATCACAACAAAGAAAACCAGCAATGACAACTTAAACAAATTTATTCTTCACTAATAAATGCGTCAGACTGCCAGCACGTCCACAAGGCCCATCTCAGCTGTGAGTGCGGCAATTGATCTCTGTCCATAACTAACACTTATACTGTGATCTATCACTCGTAACGATTCTGTTCCCAACCCCAACACACCCATTTAATCCAGGTTCCTATTGACCACTGTTATGACTTGAAAATCACAACAAAGAAAACCAGCAATGACAACTTAAACAAATTTATTCTTCACTAATAAAAAAACTTCTACAAATAATCCACTGTTTAATCTTATAAAAACACTAATGCCACTATGTAACTCTGTTGCCAAAACAAAAACTCTGCCCCTACTGACCAAAATCACAGCATTTATATAGACCAGTAACATTCTGGAAAGATCTACAGGATTCCTGGGTGATCTCACCCCCTCCAAGCAAGAAGAAGCCAGAAACTTCTAGAGAGCACTAGTCTATTTCATCACAAAGAAGTGGTATTGCATCAGATCGTGTTTTGCTATAGACACACCCCCAGAGGGTGCTAATGAACAAAATAAATAGCTGACCAGCAAAAACAGCATGTAATAAATCTCCAATTTTCAAATGATATACAGTGCTGTATACAAAATACTCATTCATAACTCCACAGTTCAAGCTATAGGACTGTCCTTCTTCAAGTTACTTTACCAAAAGTGTTCAGAGATGTGCAACTTTTAAAGTGAATGATTATACATGTAAAATATATTCATGCATAGTTTCCTTTGAACACCATTTTTTAGAGTTGTTTTATTTAAGCTGACACTTTTATCCAATGTGACTTTCAGTTGATTAGAGTCAGCAGGGGCCTGTCCTCCATGGAGTAATATGGAGTTAAGGGCCTTACTCAAGGGCCTGACAGCTGCCTAGATGTTATTCTGCCTCAGGGCTTGAACTAACAACCTCCTGCAGCCTAGGCAGACCTGTAACTGCTTGTGGTTTTACATGTTACTCTTTAGTAATGTCATTTGTTGACATGATTTTCCCACTTCAATGCTAACAACACTTATTGCTACGTGTCAGTGGCCGTATCTACTGTTTATGTCATGTTCTAGACCAGGAATCAAGTGCGGAGGCAGTGTATAATAGTACGGGTAGTTTATCGACAGGCATACGGTTATGAAGCCTCTAGGACTCTTCGTCCCTGGACTGAACATCCCCAAATTTTTCATCCCCATGGACAGACAAGATGTCTGTTGCTGGAATTATAAAGAGGGACCCTCCAATTTCCTATGAAAACTGATTTTGACCCTTCTTCCTAAAAACCAGGCGAGAACCCTGCTTCCCCCAAAATGTTTTGCCTCTTATTGGGACGAAAAGTTCATGGGGACGAAAATTCCGAGGGGACAAAAAGGCCAGGGGCAAAAAGTCCGGGGACAGAGTCCTGTTACGGGTAATGAAGGGGATAGGACCCCTGAGGAAGAAGTGGGGACGGATCCACAGATAACGACAGCACAAATCAGTACAGATGTTATAGACAAAGCTGAGCAGTCACTCGCCAGCCAATGGCATTCAGGATCAGAGCCAGCTGGCGTTCAGACTTTGCCAGCAAAAAACTGTCCCACAGGAGGGTGGATTAGCATAATAGGAATGTGGTTCCTGTCCTGATGATCCTAGAAGGATTGAGAGCTTGTCCTGAGCAAACTGGACTGAGGAACACCCTTGGAAGAGTTAGAAAGAAATTGGCCTCAATCCTGGACCCTGCTTCGGCTTGGGACCCTGTTCTTATTATCTGAAACTGACAAACTGACTGAGCTGGGGTAACTTGAATGCGGCCCCAATCCTGGACCCTGATTAGGATTTGAAACTTGTTCAAATTCCCTGAGTAACAAGAAAGGTTTCAGGAACTGCTGTCATTAAAGTACTGGTTGCAGTACTGGGTGCTGTAGCACTGGGTTTTAACAAAGATGAAGAGTTTACACTAGCGATGCTGACTGGTTCTAAGCAAAGATAGCGCAGTACAATCCAGCAACTTGCGACATAAAGCAGAGGGCTTACATACCTGTCACATGGCTGTCAGTGGATGAGTAGTTAACGAGATGCAGCCGGGGATGGGGAGACGCACACATCATGAACCAATCAAAATGGACATACAGCGAGTAGACATGTAAGTTGCTGAACTGGAAGAAACAAAAGGGATTCACACTGGGGTTGTGATTGTTTAACCCAGTAATTTTAGCAAATTAGGTTCCATTATAGAAAATCCATACTGTGTTAAGTCAAAAATGGATGTAGTGCTACATGATAGCAACACTGTGTGGAATGTGCTGAGGCACATGATCAATTCCACACAAAGCCAGGCTTCCCATGGTTTATATGTTGCTCGTTGAAAGAGTTAGGGCATTCTCGAGCTGTTTTATTGATAGACATCTAGGAATCTGGCCACCCAATTAAAGTTGGAGGGTTCTACCCAGAATCCTTTGGATCACCTTACCACATTGTTTCACCAAGGGCTTTTGTGTTGTTCTGTGTGTTTATTTTATTTATTTAACATGGTATAATGTCACTGATATTTTCTCCTGTGTTCTGGGACAGTGTTCTCCAAGGGCCAAACATCCACAGGAAAATACCGCCTACTGGTGAAACATGGTGGCTATGTGTGGGTGGAGACAGTTGCCACCGTGATGTACAATGACCAAACTGGGCAACTGCAGAGTGTCATTTGTATCAACTACGTCCTGAGGTGAGGGGCATTATGGGTAAACTAGAACTTTAATTAGTCAGCTACGTATTGCTTAGAGCCTAGCACATTTTACTGGGACTTGAAAGGTTGGTAAGTAAAGCCCAATATTGCCATTATAAAGTCAATGCAGCTGCTGGGCCCTTGATCAAGGCCCTTAACCCCAATCCCAGGGGCATTGGCCCCTGCTCAGAGTAGTCGACTGTAAGTCCCTTTGAACAATATAAACTATAGGATATAGTGAATATCTTAAACAGTCAAAGTGAAAAAGTCTGGTATTGACACTGATATGGAGCTAAACTGACAATTTTTTTATTACGCTTGGAGGTTGTCTTGATTGTCAGTCAGGATTGACGGCATATCTAATTCTATCATGAATCAGATTACACTAGGATTTCTGAGATTGGCTACTCGGTGAATTGTAGAATCCGAATACATTGTAATTCCTGGCATATTGTATGTAGGTACTGGTGATTACAGCATAATTACTAATCAGTACTTGGTAATATCCAATTAAAAAAATGTCTTTTACTTTGTTGAGATGTTATGATCATGAATAATTCCTAAGTAATGGAATTGTTGCCGGTAAAGGTATTGTAACATTTGGCTATTATCAGGTCATGTTGAAATAATGTCTAAAATAATATTGTAATGTTAATATTAGTTGGTGTTGAATAATGAATAGCAATACTCTCTCTCTCTCTCTCTCTTTCTCGCCCCCCCCCCCCTCTCTCTCAGTGGGGTGGAGCAGTCAGAGGTAGTCTTCTCCATGAGGCAGATGGAATGTCTCCTCTCCTCCTGCCCCACCCCTAGCCCAACCCTCCCGCTCCAGAGCCCCATCCTTCATGGGGAGCTCAGCCAATCAGCAGCAGCCTCTGCTGATCTGTGTGACAATTCAATGCCAGGTCGGGACTGCTGAGTGTTAACTTTTTAAATTTGCCTGAAATCACAGTTTAAATCCCTTCTTCCTGCTCATACTACAACTGCTACTGTTAATGCTATTGATCGTGCTTCTACTGCTACTACTTTTGCTGCTGTTAATGCTAATACTAGTACTAATACTACAATTGTTACTACCACTGCTTCTGTTAATGCAAATGCTAGTGCTTCTGCTGCAACTGCTACTACAACTATTATAACTGATATCATTACCGCTCATGCTTCGACTACTGCTGTTACTACCACTGCTACTGCTACTACTGCTGCCACTATCAATGCTCTGATGCTAGTGCTTCTATTGCTAGTGCTACTACTGTTGCTACCACAGAGGTAAAAAAAAAATACACTAGAGTGGACATGAGACCAGTTTTGGCGAGATTCGCGTGCGCCATCTTACCGAAGGATAGAACCCAGTCTCATCCCAACTCGTCATATATTGACGCTACCTGACCAGCCGTCGATATACGAGGTGAACGGTCGCTTTTAGTGTCCTTTATTAACGGCAGTTTAAAACGAACCCTACCCCCTAACCCTTAACCCGAACCCTGACCTTAAACCTCAAATAATGACGCCAAAAGCTTCCTTCTGCCTCGTATATAGACGCTTGGTCAGGTAGCGTCAATATAAGACGAGTCCGGATGAGAATGTGTTGAAGGATAGCGTCCCGTATAGAACTGGGAGAAACTTTCAACTAGGGTAGTTTAGAGGTGGAATACTAAGATTATGTTGATTTTTTACATGAAGTAAGATTCTAAGGGTATATTCAACAAGCTATATAAACTAGAAGCGCTACGTTACCATTTCAATGTGCAAGTCTGGCCGCCATCTTGTGATGGGCGTCCATCACTGAAAGGTGCAGCAAAGGGGCCTGATGCCTTCCAGAAATTTTTATTTCCACTGAGTGCCATACAGTCCTCGCAAACGAAAATACTGCAGTACTTTGAATCACTCCCGACTTAAGAGTTAGGTATGTCCGAAAACCCGTTGAATTCAGCAGCCGCTGTCAGTAGGCGCGAATAGGTTTAGTTGTTCCTCGTCCATCAGTGTCAGTGTCCGGGTCTGCACCATGCAGCTTCTATCAAACCGAAAAATAGTCATAGATACATGTCTGATCCAATTACAAACCAATTTTTTTGTTTTTCTTTTTTTCATAGATAGGCCTATGTGTCAGATTCAATAACAAACCAGTGTTTTTTTTGTTTTTTTTTCTAAACTAGTAAGCTAGTTTCACGACTTGGCTGTGGTCACAACAAGACACTTGTTATCAAGGTTCCTGGCATTTGCGATGATAATTTATCTTGCTTGTTAACAAGTGCCCCATCCTAGATTGTACTGCTAGAGAAATAGACCCGGCCTGACAGAATGAGATCAGTCATAGTATTACTGTACCGAAGGGGTTTTTAAGATAGATTAGATGTATGCCACTGTATTTTCAAACAGTCCCTATGGAAAAATAACAATCGCTCAGGGGTCCATTTCCCGAAATCACAGATGCTAACTTACGTCGTAGGAACGATTGACAATGAATGGACGAATCATATAAGCTGCTAACTTAGTTAGCAACTATGCTTTTGGTAAACGGAATGGGCGATAATAGACAGAAATGGTGCTTCAAGCTAACTCTTCTCTAGTTGTCACTCAGAAATATGCTGGAAATCAAAACGCTGCTGAATGATTATTCTTGATATTTACTGAAATATTAAGAGCTTATTTGTTTACATGGGTTCCAGCGGCAGGCACGCCCGTCATAAGGTGGTGGCCAGCTCTGCACACATTGGCTGATCTGGAACGAACAACGTAACACCTCTAGTTTATGTATCTCGTTGGGCATATTAACCTTGGTGAAGTTTGTATATGAGCATGTGTGAAAAATAGACCCGAAAGTGAACTTGATGCTGATGATACTGAAATTAACAGATTTATCACTTATCATGGATAATATTTTTACTCTTAAATAAATTCAGTGTTTTTTATTTCAGTTTATCTAGTCGCATATGCACATATACAGGGTTTGATTGCGAAATTCCCCTGTGGATTCCTTACAGAAAATGACGCCTCACATTTTCTGGTTGGTTCAGCCAATGAGGTGGCCCACTCTAGTGTTATCTTTAGCTCTGTGGTAGCTACTGTCAATGCTAATGCCAATGCTCCTACTGCTACTGCCATTGCTATTGTTAATGCTAATGCTATTGTGTCTACTGCTACTGCTATTGCCTCTGCTACTGTTAATGCTAATGCTTTACTGCTACTACAACTGCCACTATTAATACTAATGCTTGCAGTGCTATTACCACTGCTACTGTTACTGCTAATGTCAGTGGCTCTACTGCTATTGCAACTACAATTATGACCACTGGTGCCTCTATCACTTGTGCTAGTGCTACTGCAATGAGTACTAATGTTTCTGTACAACTACTGCTAGTGCTACTGCTACTACTACTTCTGTGAATGATATTACTATGACCTCTAACCAGAACTGATACTGTTACTCTGACAGCCACTGTTGGTACCAGTACCACTAATTCTACTAATACATCTACTGCAACCACCACACATGTTAAAAATTACTTCTACTTTTAGTGCTTCCACAGCTTCTACGACTAATGACAATGATGTACTAATATTGTTTATTCCTCCAAAAATGTCTCTCTTTAAACCATGTGCACAAAAAATCCACACAAAGAAACACTTGACAGATAAAGAGACACTTGAAGAGTTTGTTTCCAAAACGCAGCAAGAGCCAAAATGACAAAAATTGAGCTAATACCATAGAGCGATAGCCCTGTGCTTCTTTCACTTGGTGCAGAAATTCGTTTTTAGAAATTCATACTGAAAGGTGTATTTTTCCATGGTCAGAGTTTCTGTTTTTTGTAAAATGCAATAGGCACCAACATAGAAAAAGCTGATTTACTCAAAATGAGTAAAATGGCAGTATTGTGATGGCAGTATTGTGTTTTGGAAGCAAACTCTTCGCTTGTCGTGCCAGAGCTAAATTTTGAAAGAAATTACTCTGTTTCAGGAGACAGTGCTTGGACCAGAGGAGTAAATGACACAGTGGAGACAGATTACTTCACTACTTGTCATGTGAGAGACCCTGTTTTATTCCTTTTATGATTTTTTTGTACCTTTCGCAAATGCAATTTGCTTACCAGCATGATTTGGTTACAGCAGCTCACCTATAACACTTTGTATTTCCATATTTTACCTGTACTGCAGGCAAATGTTGCTTTGGCACACATAATTAGCTTGTTCATTTCTCTATGGGTTTGAATAGTATCTGTCATGGATTCAAATATGTTTCTGCATTTGATTAACCTTGCCTGGTATAATGGAACAAATTAAATCATTTGAAACCACTAAACTCCACCCATCTGCACCTCCAAGTCAGGCTCAAATGTGACGGGTAAAATTAATAGAGCTTAGATAAATATTTGTACATAAATACTGTTTGAACATAGGCCTGGCTCTGTCACTGACTCAGGAATAGAGATGTCAAAACTACGGTCATGTTCATGATCTTGTTGAAACTGTTATGAGGCATAAGTAAGCTTTCTCTCCCTGTTATTCCTTCCCTTTCCCACTTCCTTTTTGTGCCTCTCTGCCCTGTATGATCTCTGCCATCAGGACCTGGAGACGCTGGCGCCGTATATCCCAATGGATGGAGAAGACTTCCTCCTCTTTCCTCTCTCAGACGTGGTGGAAGGGGCGGAGCCGCACAGACAAGAAGTGCTCAGTGCCCTCCCCCTCCCCTTCCCATTTATGGAAAGTCAGAACCCCGCCTGCCCCCTGACACTTCTCAGCCATTCCTGGGTCCCACCCACACCCCCTATGACCTCACGAAGACTTTCTGAATACTATATGCCCAAAAGCCACGACCAGCAGCACGCAGTACTGAGGAGGCCTGAGTAAGTACACACTGTGACAGGCAGGGGGCAGTAGCATGGTATTTTGATTAGGATTCTGACTCTTTTAATTTCCTGTTTTAGAGGACGGCAATAATTCTTTCCAACCTCCTTCTGGAAATCATTTTGTGCTCTTTTGTGTGTTCAACATGTGGCGCCGTGGCTCATCCTAGCTTAACGCCACAACATGTTCACGCTGACACACACACACACACACACACACACACACACACACAAAAACACAAACACCCTGACATACAGTATATGCATACTCACATGTGCTCACTTACACAAGCACACTTAGTAAGATTAGAAAAAAATGGCAAAAGTGATTGGTATGGATTAAAAAAATGCGCGATTGCTTGCTTTTTTGAGCTTTAAGCAAATGTGCAGTTAAGACAATGCGCAAGGCTGTCTCAAAGGCATGTGCGCATAGTTTGGTCACAGGCTCAAGCTCCCTGTCTCCCTCAGACTCAAACATAGAGACACACACCCGCTTATGCACTCGCTTGGACCCACACAAACATACGCAAACAGATAAGATCTTACATAACGTGCATTTGTGCATTAACCTGCACTGGCCCTACATGCTCCAATGTCTTACTGTTTGCGTGTTTCAGGTTTGAGTCAAGGTGTGGTCACACACACAGATCAGGAGAAAGATGGAGGCAGGTGCTGCATCGACACAGGACAGACACACACCTCCCACCTGGAGCAAACTCACAGGTATGCACTTGGCAAACCTATTTTTTTTGCAGTATTTGTGCTTTCCTATGTTTCTTGTACAAAAGGCTCTTATACGATAAATGGAACTGAAAATCCTGCTACACTATTGGACAAAATATTTTAAAAAATGCATAAAACACGCAGAGTTTATGACTGAGGTGGGGCTCTGCTGAAATATTAAGTACTGTAGTTCCTGGAGTCATGGGTTTAATAGTTCATGTGTAGCTGTCCTGCTTGTGAGGAATTTTATCACTAAACAAAGATCTAAAGAAGAAGAAATAGAGAGCTAATCTCTTGAAGCACATTGTGAAACATTTAGGCTGCTTTATTTCATTAAAATAAAAAAATTACATGTAAAGACTTAGTAGATTACAATACAATACAAATTATGTACAAAGCTAGAAATGGACAATTACCACTATGTACGCGGGGTTTGTTCAAAACGAGGGTCAGCCAACTCAGTCGGAGAGGAACATTCATGTTTGAAAAACAACAAATGTAACAAATGTAAAAAAATTATTGTCTGTCAGTCAAGGAGGGGGGTGGGGCGTCATGCAATACACTGTGGAAAAAAATTAAGTTAATGTAAGTATGTTTGCTGTTGCCATTAGCATGTTCTTGTGATGATTATGATTTTGTCATGTCAGATGGATTGGTGTTAATAAATGTGAGCTCCCTCCTACACCCTTTTGGTTTATTACTAAGAATTCAGAGGGTGTTTTTCTTGTCTTCATATTTTGTTTTGTCAATCAAAAATGAACTGAAATAAATAAAATCTATCTAAAACTATTTAATGTAATCCATTCATAAAATAGATAAAATAGTGTCAATCCCAGTATCCTGAGTGTGTGCTGGAGTATGGGTTTTTTAGCTCCGCAGCGGAGCTATTCTAATGCCGAGTTGTCCAGCAACAGTCTGTCTGTCCGTCCATCTGTCTGTCTGGCGTCGACTTCTTACTTCAAACCTGAAATCTCAAAAACTGTCTGATAACTTTTTCCTAATTTGGTGTTAACCTTCCTTATGATATTCTGAATATTACCTGTGCAAATGAGAAAATTCTACATCCCGGTTTTTGAGAAATTCAGCATTTTGGACTTAGAAAATCAGTGTTTGTCCTCATTTTTTCAGTCTTTCATTAATAACGCAAAGAGTGTGTGATAACTTTTTGTCTAACTTGTTGTGAGCCTTCCTTATGGTGTTCTGATGATCCCCTGCGAAAGTTATAAAATTCTACATCCTGGTTTTTGAGAAATTCAGCATTTTGGACTTAGAAAATCAGTGTTTGTACTCATTTTTTCAGTCTTTCATTCATATCTCAAAAACATAGTCAGTGGTCAGTGGAGCTTTTCTAATGCCGAGTTGTCCGGCGTCTGTCTGTCTATCCAGCGTCAACTTTTCGCTTCAAATTTGAATGTCTCAAAAACTGTCTGATAACTTTTGTTATAATTATGTGTGAGCCTTCCTTATGATATTCTGAATATTCAGTGTGAAAACTAGAAAATTCTACGTCCTGGTTTTTTGAGAATTCCAGCATTTTGGACTTAGAAAATCATTGTTTTTGCTCATTTTTTCAGCCTTTCATTAATGTGTCATATGTGTTAATATTGCAATAGTTTTTAAGGATTTCTGAAATTTAGTCACGACATGGACATTTCAGTCATCCTCAGCAGAGCTCTCTAGGCCGACAGGCCTCTTGTTTTAGTTGATTTATCAGACACAATGATTTATCAGACACTAGCTGGTACCCTGAAGAGAAGCATGGCTGGGCACGGGGTAATATTTCTTTTTGTCAGTACAGAAAGAGGCTTGTTTAACAGTTGGGATTTATTTATTTATTTATTTTTTAGTTTTTTCAGAATTAGTTCATTAATGTACCTCCTCTGTGACTTCATTACTGAGAGTTCAGGTAAAGCCAGTTAACTGAGGCCACCGAAATTTTTTAAAGGTGACGATGAGACATCACTGATGACACAACACTTTCCCCCACCCCCTCTCCCCCCACAGGCAGGCCCCCCCGCACTGCCCACGCAGCACTCCGCCCCCCCGTGGAGAGAAGCAGAAGAGGCAGATTTGTCCTACAGCACCAACTGCACCTCTTGCTGGTGGAGCCCTGGTAATGCATGTTCTGGGATGCGAGTCATGTTTATTTTTTTGGGCCAGAAGTTCCTGAGCCTTTTCATGGGAACACACTGCCCTGCAGATTTCCGCTGCACTACAAATCTGGTTCAGCTAATCCCACTTGTTGGCCACACAATGTCTTCAGCTGTATGAGGCGTGAGGTCTGAGGTGTGCTTTGCGAGGGTTGGAGTGAAAGCCTGCAGTGGAGTATTTCTCTATGAACAGGGATGGGAACCAGAATTTCAGACACGGGCGCGGTTGTAGTAACCGAACAAAATGCCAAGGAAGACTAAACTTATGCTGTTAATGATAGCTTCCAATTTTATTATCAAAATTAAATATTGTATTAGAACCTGACCCACAAACTGAAAAAAAATCCATTTTCTTTGCTGTCGTAATCAACCAATAAAAAATTTTGAAGACACACCTGGGGAAAGAACTGCCATTAGGGTGTGTGAAATTTGATCCAGATGCTCTGATACTGAGCAATGAATAAAAGGTTTGGCTTTTATATCAGGATTAAAAAAAAAATCTGATTATATTTCTATGGTCTGTTGGCTATGTTAGACGTTGTTTGAATCAGATTCATTCATCTGTTTCTGGGAGTCACATCAATGTGACTCAATTCTTAGAATCAGATTACAATAAACACACTTACAAAATAAGTCTGCCACAAAACACCATAAAGAATGCAAAAATCTAATGCCCAAATCTAAAATCTCAATGCAAAGGTCATGGTAATAACCTCAGAAAACAAAACACCCACATCCACACATAATTCTCTTTCTCTAATGTGCACTAAATTGCAGTATTAGTGAAAATGATGGGGAAATGTAGCCATTCTTGCATTGTAAAGTCATCTCTCTCTCACTCTCTCTCACTCTCTCTCTCTCTCTCCCTCCCTTGTAAGGCTGTGTTGGAGTCTGTCGGTCAGTCCAATGGGCTCCTGGACACACTGCATTGTCCATTAATACTACAAGCAAGGAGCTCCGCACCAGGGACCTGAACACAACTGGTGAGTTAGAAAAGCATGCTAAGCTTTGCACACGCTTACAGATATACATGCAAGGACTCACTCATGTTTGTTTTCATGTTTTGTGGGGACATTCCATAGACTTTCATTGATTCCCTAACCCGTAACCCTAACCTTTACCCTCAACAGTATATGCAGCGCCCTCAATAATTATTGGCACCCCCTGGTGGAGATGTGTTCTTTAGCTTCTAATAAATTCAGTTTTTACCTCCGCCAAGGAGGTTATGTTTTAGGCAGCGTTTGTCTGTTTGTTTGTTTGTTAGTCAGAAGATAACTCAAAACATAATGCACCAATTTTGATGAAATTTTCAGTGAAGGTGGGTATTAAGTCAAGGAACTGGTGATTACATTTTGGCATATCTAGGCCAAAGTACAGCTGAGATATACCAAAGTTCAAGATTTCAAGTCTTTCCAATGGGCGGGAGTTCCAATTGGTTTTTGCTGCCCCCTGGCGGAGGTCTGTGCTCTCTGAGTGCTTTTCTAGTTTTCTAAATAATATAGGACCACAATGAAAAAAAGAGGAAAATCTAACCTTTAATTCAATTGCATTTATTCAGTGGGAAAAAAATCCCTAAGAAATAATTCTTTTACATCAAATCATGTGTGCCACAATTATTAGCACCCCTGATATTAAGATGGGAGAATACAGAAAGAGGGATCTTCAACCATTCCTCTTTGCACTATCTCTCTAAATCATCCAGCGACCTGGGTCCTCTCCTCTGCACTTTCCTCTTCAGCTCACTGTACAGGTTTTCAATTGGGTTGAGGTCTGGGGACTGAGATGGCCATGGGAGCAGCTTGATTCTGTGTCTAGTGAACCATTTTTGTGTAGGTCTGTTCACATGTTTAGGGTCATTATCTTGCTGAAAGACCCAGTGACGACCCATCTTCAGCTTTTGGGCAGAGGCCACCAGATTTTGATTTAAATGTCCTGGTATTCATGATGCCATGCACCCTAACAAGGTTCCCAGGGCCTCTGGAAGAGAAAAAGGCCCACAGCATCAACGATCCTCCCCCATACTTCACAGTGGGCATGAGGTGCTTTTCTGCATACTCATCTTTTATGCTCGGCCAGACCCACTTAGATTGTTTGTTGCCAAAAAGCTCTATCTTGGTCTCATCTGACCAAAGCACATGGTCCCAGTTGAAGTCTCATTACTGCTTAGCGAGCTCCAGACGTTTGCATTTATGATTGTGAGTGAGAAAAGGTTTTTTCCATGCATGCCTCCCAAACAGCTTGTTGGCATGCAGATAGCACCTGATGGTTGTTTTGGAGACTTTGTGATCCGAAGATGCTACCATTTGTTGCAATTCTTTAACAGTGAGCTTTGGAGAACTTTTTATTTCTCTTACCATCCTACTCACTGTGCGTGGTGGCAAAATAACCTTGTGTCCTTGTCCAGGCTTGTTTACCACTGTTCCAGTTGTTTTAAACATCTTTATGATTCCTCTGACAGTAGATATGGGCAGGTGCAGGCGAGTGGCTATTTTCTTGTAGCTATTGCCTGACTTGTGAAGGTCGACACACATCTGCCTCACTTGAATGGTGCGTTCCTTTGTCTTTCCCATGTTGAAGAGTGGATAAGAGAAATGGCCTCTGTGTCACATCATATTTATACCCCAGGGAAACAGAAAGTGGTGATTTACTAATTAAATGTTCCTAGATACTCTGATCAACTTTGTAAACTACTGTAGAAATGACAGAAATACTTCAATTACATTTAATTCCTAGGAATTGTTAGGGGTGCCAATAATTGTAGATCAAGTGATTTAATGAAAAATAATTATTTCTTAGTCAGGGATTTTTTTCACTTAAAATTCACTTGAGATGAAGGTTTCATTTTTCCACAATTGTCAGTGTGAGAGTATGCTTCTGCAATAAAAATTGAATTTATTTTAAGGCTTTTAACACATATTAACCAGGGGTGCCAATAATTATGGAGGGCTCTGTACGTAACCCTCACCCTAACCTTAACATAACCCTAATCTTAACCCATAACCCAAAAATAGCTCAATTTTTCTTGGAAACCTGAAAATGTCCCACACAAATACAAAGAAATCTGGAGTACTGTCTTGTGGGAACACTTGGTCCCCACAAGGGTAGGTAAACATAGACTCTCTCACACACACACAGCTTTCTCTCTTTCTCTCTCATACATAGATACAAACACACACACACACACACACACACATGCACCCAGCTCTCTCTCTCTCTCATACATACACACACACACACACACATACACACAGCTCTCTCTCTCACTCACACAAACACACACACACACACACCCAACTCTCTCTCTCTCTCACTCACACACACACACACACACACACACACTCACCCAGCTCTCTCTCGCACTTACACACACACACACACACACACACACACACACACACACACACACACAAACCTCTCTCGCTCTCTCTCTCTCTCTCTCTCCCTGTACAGTGTTGGTGAGCTGTGCCCCGGCGCTGCCAGTGTTGAGCCGGTATGAATGTGAGGTTAACGCCCCCCTCGACCCTTCCTCCTGCCTCCTCAGAGGCTCCGAGATCCTCACCGTCCTGGACCAGGCTACATCCCGCCTCCCCACCTAAGGGCAGTCCTACCGTCCAATTAAATCACACCGCCCCAATCCGTCCCACCAACCACAACTGACTTTGGACTACAACTGCACCCCTTCAAAACACAGCGCTCCATTAACATGGGGCAGATTGTACAACACTGGCTGGTACACATGGAAAGGATCTCAGCCAATCAACTCCAAGCCTGATCCTGGGCATGTAAAACCGGATGGAAGAGCTACCCAGTATTCAGACAAACACATTATAGACCAATTTTGGTTGGGGAAACAGGTATTCATTATTTTTTCAAATTTAATTAATCTTTTAAATCATATTTTCAGAGGTAAATTGTGTTCACAGAATTAGTATTAAAATTTCCTGATGTAACAAAATGCAAAAATGGTTCATTTCGGAGGGTCTTCTTTCTTCTCTAAGGCGGCCATCTTGTGACCAGTGTCTCCCACATTCTGGCTAACTGTTGGAGAAGAGAAGGGTGGTCATGTTCAGACTCGATGAGTCCGACTGCACTAATATACTACACACTCTTATACAGCAATACGCTCTAAACAGCGCGACAGGCGCATGCATATACTTCAGTTTAACTCTTCATAGCGCATCTGTCAAGACTGCACTCTTTGCAGTCATGACAACTGGCAGATTATTTTTAAAAATATCACTCTCTGGTGTAGAACTATTCTACACTTTTATGTTTTGACGAATCATCCATTATGGATGAGAATATGATTGAAATTAAGGCTGGCAATATGCACTTTAAGTTTTTTTTTCAGATCTGAATCTTTAATGTGCTTAAGCACAGAGCTACAATAAAGTCTCAGTCCAAATGCACTGCCCTGTATATTTGTCATTTAATGGATGTCAGTAATTTCAAATATTTTATTTTTATACCAATGGCTGTAGTAATTTATATGCGGTCACTTTATATGAAATGAAGAAATATGAGAAATATATTGGGGTGGACAAAATATCTGAAACACCCCTGTAAATTGGTTTAATTTTAATTTCAATGATGAGAGCATCTACCCAGGTGAATTATATTCATACAAATACTAATTTTCAGCATGTATCTGCTTAACAGAAGCAGAACCACTTTGCTGAGTAAAACTCCAAAACAAGATTAGTTACAAAGGGACCAAATATTTGGTTCCTCAGTTGCAGTAGTGTCTGTCATAAAATTAACATAATTATTTAAGGTGACTGGGAGAACTGTAACAAACATTATGAGCACAAGCCAACCGCTAAAAACACCAACAGCTGTCGCTGCAAGTGAAAGCTCTTCAAAGGGGACAGATGGACACTTGTTAGCATAGTTGCTAATAACCACAGAAATACTTCTTTTATGATCAACACAGACTTGAATCAGCCCATACCTGAGCCAGTCTTAACGAAAACAGTATTTTATGAGCTTGGAACAGCTGGTGTTAAAAGAACCATTTATGATCATTTGACCACCCTGTGTATAATGGCAATAATAAAGTGTATAATTCCACCACAATGGAGAGTTGTTTACGTCCTTCTTGGGTATGAAGGAGATGATGAGTGCTCCTGGTGGCGATCAGCTGCAAAACTTTACGGAATAAAAAGTTGTATTTTTACTTCACCTCACGCTGTTTTTAGCGGCTCTCTGTGTTTGTTAGTATGTGTTTCTGCACTTGCCAAGTTTTGCGTGAATGGGGTGAAGTCTGCCATCTAGTGGCTCTGCGTGTTTGTTTGTGTTTCTGCACTTGCCAATATTTGCGTGAATGGGGTGAAGTCTGCCATCTAGTGGCTCTGCGTGTTTGTTTGTGTTTCTGCACTTGCCAATATTTGCGTAAATGGGGTGAAGTCTGCCATCTAGTGGCTCTGCGTGTTTGTTTGTGTTTCTGCACTTGTCAATATTTGCGTGAATGGGGTGAAGTCTGCCATCTAGTGGCTCTGCGTGTTTGTTTCTGTTTCTGCACTTGTCAATATTTGCGTGAATGGTGTGAAGTCTGCCATCTAGTGGCTCTGCGTGTTTGTTTGTGTTTCTGCACTTGCCAATATTTGCGTGAATGGGGTGAAGTCTGCCATCTAGTGGCTCTGCGTGTTTGTTTGTCTTTCTGCACTTGCCAATATTGGCGTGAATCGGGTGAAGTCTGCCATCTAGTGGCTCTGCGTGTTTGTTTCTGTTTCTGCCCTTGTCAATATTTGCGTGAATGGTGTGAAGTCTGCCATCTAGTGGCTCTGCGTGTTTGTTTGTGTTTCTGCACTTGCCAATAATTGCGTGAATGGAGTGAAGTCTGCCATCTAGTGGCTCTGCGTGTTTGTTTGTCTTTCTGCACTTGCCAATATTGGCGTGAATCGGGTGAAGTCTGCCATCTAGTGGCTCTGCATGTTTGTTTGTGTTTCTGCACTTGTCAATATTTGTGTGAATGGTGTGAAGTCTGCCATCTAGTGGCTCTGCGTGTTTGTTTGTCTTTCTGCACTTGCCAATATTGGCGTGAATCGGGTGAAGTCTGCCATCTAGTGGCTCTGCGTGTTTGTTTGTGTTTCTGCACTTGACAATATTTGCGTGAAAGGTGTGAAGTCTGCCATCTAGTGGCTCTGCGTGTTTGTTTGTTTCTGCACTTGCCAATATTTGCGTAAATGGGGTGAAGTCTGCCATCTAGTGGCTCTGCGTGTTTGTTTGTGTTTCTGCACTTGCCAATATTTGCGTGAATGGAGTGAAGTCTGCCATCTAGTGGCTCTGCGTGTTTGTTTGTCTTTCTGCACATAACAATATTGGCGTGAATGGGGTGAAGTCTGCCATCTCTGATTGCCTTGTTCATAATGTTATCCTCTGCTGCACCATGACATTCTCTCACATAATTCTTCAACAGCATTCTTCTGCACATGCTCAAGTATGAATGAATGAATACCTCATGTATGTATATATCAAGTCTGTCCGTCAGTCTGTAGGTTCCTGTCTAGTAAGAAATGTGTAATTTATCATGCAGGTTTTAATGCCACAGGCAAGGTAAAGATGGAGACATAATATTTAACTAGGACAACCATTTTCTAAAGAAAAAAATACAATAAAAATCAAATTACAGGTAAAATAGAGCCTTTTTACAGAAAGTAAGCAGATAAATCTCTTCTCACCCATGGCAGATTAATAACCTATAATAGCTTTCCTCAGATTTAATATTTGCTACTTTGTATGAACTTTTTTTCCTCGCTTTGTCACACAGGCCAATTTCATCACCTGGCATCGTAATTATCACAATGGAATTGTATACCTTTAATGACAGTCAATTTGAATTGTAGGCTTTGAATTTGAATAGAATAGTTTTCTCTACAGGTCCCCATGGGGTGGGCTATGGAAAGATTGTCCTACGGCTCAGAGTAATGACAGACTACTGGCTCTGGTCATACGGTGTTGCTCAAATATAATGTGATTCCTGTGGGGTCGCCCTTAGATAGACACACTAAGATGGGATGGAAGTTGCACCCTACATTGAGACGGACAGCTAACAGATCAATTTAGGGTTTGGGCAGCTGTAACTTCTCAATCCTCAAACAAAATTGGTAATTAATCTTTTTTTTCATGGTTGAAATGTGGTCTCAGGACTGTAAGAATTCAACAGTGTAATGAAATGCAAAAATAAGCTCCTTTACAGAATTCCACCAAACGAACATGGATGGTATCTCCTTCCTGTCTGTGGGGGCCATTTCTTAATGCTGTCCTTTTGGGTGAATTGACCATCTCCAGCCCCCTTCATCACTGATACTGGGGTACATTTCCCAAAAGATTACTTATTAACTACATTTGCAACTTACATAGTTTTTCCATATACAGTCAATAGTTCCAACTATGTAAGGTAGCCTCTGGACTTTTTGGAAACTTACCCTTATCCGTTAGGCGGGGAAGAGTGGGGTCATGCACCCATTTTGTTGCACTGCACCCTGCTGCTGTCCCTGGTGGAGCAGAGGGGCCATTTCCCACGCGCGGGGGTGCACCGCTCAACCCAAATAGCTTATTGTCTTCAAAAATTTTGTCACAACTAATTTCCTGGAAGAACTCAATCACATTGTGCAAGCAACGTGACAGTGCTAAAAAAACATGGTTAAATAATTTTAAATGTTAGCTATGTTCACTCAAAAACTGAAGTCAGCTGACTTTTTGTTTTTGCTCATACCTCACTCAAAACAACAGAATACTAACAGATTTATGCATTTACGATGACTTTAATTCAATTCTGTGCTCCTCATTCATGTTATCTTCTGGGAATGGCCTGAGGCACATTTTTGTCAGGAGGGACTTGTATAACTTTATAACATGGTGTTTATTCACACATTTACCCAGATATGTGAGCGTGTCACGCTGGTTCCGGTTGGTTTCACGCATCCACAGAAACAAGCATCAGAACGAGCCCTGTCTCTCTGCTATGGAGTCTAGAACCAAATTCCACTCTGGATAGGCATGAATGGAAGTGGCCTGTGTCAGATGTAGGTTTCGTTTTAGGCGGTGTGTGGATACAGGTGTAACAGGTCCTACTCCTTGAAAGCACGGTGTCCTGACTCCTATTAGAGATAAAAAACGTGAAAACCATTTCACACTTCCTGTCTGCTCAGTCAAGCGGAGAGAGACTTCAGACATGCAACCAAACCACCAGCACAGACAAGCAGATCATTCTCACCCGCCCACAGCACCTCCAGACTGATGTTGCAAAGATAATGCCCCACCCACGCTAAGCACTCCACACCTATCTCATCCCCTACCTTGTCAGTCCTGTTACTGCTACCGGCTTCCTGTCGCCATCAATGGAATCATCCATCATTTACCCCAAGCTTGGTCTGGGGGTGGGGGTGGGGTTAGAGGGTTAACATGTCCAGACAGGCAACATAAACATCACATAGCCTATTTTTTAAAACCATGGTGATCAGCTGAACACATCAAGTCAAAAGTTTGGACACACTGCGCTCTTGTTTCAGTGCTTCAATGTTAGTGAAATGTAAGTGGTGTAAATAACTTTAAATGGTACAGATCGTGGCTGGGCCTGGTTGAGTTTTTCTTGGGGGTGTGGATAGAGGTATTACAGGTGGGCTACCACTCCCTGACTGACCCAGCATATTAATGCCTGCGGTATATAAACACATAGTAAGCATTAACATTACACCACCCCCGACATGTCATACCTGATCCACAAGTCAAGTGTTGGAAAACACCTCCACTGCAAGGTCCCTTTCTAGGAAGCAAATGCTTTGTCATGTGAATGAGAATCTTAGTGTTCCGATTTAGGGGCAAAATGGACACAGGCTTTCAGTAATGTTCTGTTCCAGTAACCGTTTCTCACCTGATAAGTCCTGTTGAACAGTGGCCCCCAATGTCGGTCCTGTGGGCCCATTGTAGGGTGGTTTTTGTTCCAACCACAATTACAATTGCAGAATTTAAATGATCAGCTCATTAATCAACCCCTAAAGCTGATTGTTGACAACCTGATCATTGGAATCATCTGTGCTGGAGCAGGGAGAGATCTAAAACATGCAGGACAGGTGGGCCTCCAGGAGAGGTTTGGGAAGCACTGGTCTAATCCATCAGAATAGAAGATTAGCAATTGATGCTGAAACGAGTTAGCTTAATAAAACCATTTGCCATTGGACACATGTATCCCTAGCTCTATCAACATCAATCTCTTACTTTCTATCCTGATGGATTAGGTAGGATACTCGCTTCCACTGAAGTCCTGCATGTTGAGGAATATTCACGCAGCATGTATGAAATTGGTGACTGGTTGATCCGAATGCAAGATGATTTATTTTCATTAGGATGCATAAAGATAAGAAAAGCTGCGGTTATAGATTTATAGTCTGTTTCCTTCAGGGTTCCGGTAATTGGCCAGCGGTCAGTAGAATAGTATTTTGTCGATTGCAGCAAAAGTTCATTTCAGAAACTGGTGACGCCTTCCCAATGTACTCCAGCAGCGACCATATGCTTGTCAGCACAATGCCTCATATAGGAGTCAATGTGTCACAGTCTACGGTCCCAAGCAGACTGTGTTTTGGGGCTAATAATGTTGGACATCGTCCTCACTCTCAAGGTGCGTTTTCATTACCTTTAGAAATGCGCAAAATCTAACAAGCGAAATAAAAAAACTGGTTATGGAAAAACAGTCTGATATCACGAAATTTGCTCTCCGATCTGCAGTATTAGTCACTGAAGCCAAGGCATAATAAATAGACTGTTGGATTTTTGCAGCAGACCAGCTAGTGTACTTGTAATTTCGCGTATTGTGGAGCATTTACATTGTTATTGTCAGAGGAGCGTTTGCAAACTTGCCGCGTGGACAACTCAGCTGACAGAGACAAGGTCGAATCATATATATATATACCTGCTGCTACCCGCTACCCGGAGTGAAATTGCCATTTTTTTTGCGTGCATGACCGTTTTTCAAAAATCGTGTGAAGTCCTTCCTGGTGTCCAAGTGGATATTCACATCAAATTTGGTGATAATCGGTTGAGAAATGTAGGAGAAAAACGTGTACATGCACACAGACAGACAGACATTGGTCCTCAAATATATATTATATATATATATATATATATACAGCGCCCTCCATATTTATTGGCACCTCTGGTTAAGATGTGTTCTTTAGCTTCTAATAAATTCAGTTTTTTTCTAAATAATATAGGACCACAAAGGAAAAAAGAGCAAAATCCAACCTTTAATTCAAGTGCATTTATTGAATGGGAAAAAAATCCCACATTCAGAAGTAATTATTGTACTTCAAATCATGTGTGCCACAATTATTAGCACCCCTGATGTTAATACTTTGTACAACCCCCTTTTGCCAACAAAACAGCACCTAACCTTCTCCTATAATGTTTCACAACATGGGAGAATACAGAAAGAGGGATCTTCAGCCATTCCTCTTTGCACAATCTCTCTAAATCATCCAGCGACCTGGGTCCTCTCCTCTGCACTCTCCTCTTCAGCTCTCTCCACAGGTTTTCAATGGGGTTGAGGTCTGGGGACTGAGACGGCAATGGGAGGAGCTTGATTTTGTGTCTAGTGAACTATTTCTGTGTAGATTTGGCCACATGTTTAGGGTTATTATCTTGCTGAAAGACCCAGTAACGACCCATCTTCAGCCTTTCAGGCAGAGGCCACCAGATTTTGATTTAAAATATCCTGGTATTTCAAAGCATTCATGATGCCATGCACCCTAACAAGGTTCCCAGGGCCTCTGGAAGAGAAACAGGCCCACAGCATCGCCAATCCTCCCCCACACTTCACAGTGGGCATGAGGTGCTTTTCTGCATACTCATCTTTTGTGTTCCGCCAGACCCACTTAAAATGTTTGCTGCCAAAAAGCTCTACCTTGGTCTCATTTGACCAAAGCACACCGTCCCAGTTGAAGTCACAGTACCACTTAGCGAACTCCAGACATTTGCGTTTATCATTGTGAGTGAGAAAAGGTTTTTTCGGTGCATGCCTCATAAGCAGCTTGTTGGCATGTAGATAGTGCCAGATGGTTGTTTTGGAGACTTTGTGACCCCAAAATGCTACCATTCTTTAACTGTGAGCTTTGGAGAACTTTTTATTTCTCATACCATCCTCCTCACTGTGCGTGGTGGCCGAATAACCTTGTGTTCTCGTCCAGGCTTGTTTACCACTGTTCCAGTTGTTTTAAACTTCTTAATGATTCCTCTGACAGTAGATATGGGCAGGAGCGGGCGAGTGGCCATTGCCTGACTTGTGAAGGTCGACACAAATCTGCCTTACTTGAATGGTGTGTTCCTTTGTCCTTCCCATGTTGAACATGTTGTCCTTCCCATGTTGAAGATAAGAGAAATGGCCTCTGTGTCACATCATATTTGTACCCCAGGGAAACAGGAAGTGATGAATTACTAATTAAATGTTCATAGATACTCTGATCAACTTTGTAAACTACTGTAAAAATGACAGAAATACTTCAATTCCATTTATTTCCTAGGAATTGTTAGGGGTGCCAATAATTGTGTAACAGGTGATTTTATGAAAAATAATTATTTCTCAGTGAATTATTTCTAATAATATATTATTATATTATATTATTATCTAATAATAATTATTTCTCAGGATTTTTTTTCCCCTTAAAATTCACTTGAGTTGAAGGTTACATTTTGCGACAATTTTCAGTGTGAGAGTATGCTAAATAAAAAAAAAATTATTCAAAGGCTTTTAACACATCTTAACCAGAGGTGCCAATAATTATGGAGGGCACTGTATATGTATGTATATATATATATATATATATAAATATATATAAAAGGAATAAGTCCCAAGAAGCAGTGGGTTACAGTGATTTTATAATGGCAGTGGGCATTCTAAGGCATGACGCGCAGCGGAGTGCCTTAGTGCCTCTCCGCTTTTACAAAATCACTGTAACCCACTGCTTCTTGGGACTTATTCCTCTCATAAAATGGTTACCCTGCATATAGCCCATTAAAGAAAGACACAAGAAAAAAAAATCGACAATTTTTTGGTAATAATGCAACAATCAAATTGAGAACTTCTTCCACGAAGCAAGACAGAGTGGACAGAATGGTTGGCCAGCAACACAGATGCTAAGATTGCTTTTTCATCTAGTGCCAGTATCATGTCACATCAGGCTATCTGGGCTCGCTAATGCAGATATTCTAAGAAAGCAGACTATTTTGAATGTCTCCTTCGGTCTCCCGAAGACCCCGTTAAAAATTTTGCGTTCGTTTCGGTTTCCGAGCTTCCTTGTTCTCAACTTGCGCCGATCGGCCAAATCATTATAACCAGCAGTGAGAGTAAGAAACGATTGATTTTTGTCCTCCACACTTGCCGGTACCCAGGAAAATATGTTGAATTGTGCATTAGTTTGCTAGCCAGCTTGTCAACTAGCTAGCGTTCACTACAATGGATGTGGTTACCCTAGGCTGGTCAGGCTGGTTTAACCAGCTTAACCAGCTTTAACCACCTTCATCAAGCTACAGAGACCAGCTACGCCAGCTATGACCAGCTAAGAACACAGCTCAGACCATCTTAAACCAGCTTAGAAATCTAGCAGCTAGAATTCTAAGCTGGTTTAAGATGGTCTGAGCTGTGTTCTTAGCGAGTCATAGCTGGTCTAGCTGGTCTCTACAGCTTGATGAAGGCGGTCAAAGCTGGTTAAGCTGGTATTTTCAGCTGGTGAAGGGCTGGTTGACCAGCTAAAAGTGTCCAAAACACAGCTCAAACCAGCCTGGGCTGGTCCAGGCTGGAATTTTCAGCAGGGCCACAGTGATTTTGTAACAGCGGAGGGGCACTAAGGCACTCCGCTGCGCGTCGTGCCTTAGAACGCCCTCCGCCATTATAAAATCACTGTAACCCACTGCTTCAAGGGGCTTATTCCTTTTATAAAACGGTTACCCAGCATATAGCCCATAAAATATACACACAAGAAAAAGTCAACAATTTAACGCTAATAGGCTACTGAAATAACGAGCAAGTTAGCAACATAGCTTGCAACACAAAAGTGAAATCGAACGCTGTAATGCAATAGCTAGCTAGGTAGATAGCCAACTGGTTTAAAGGCTAAACTTCGCGGAGACTGAAATAGCGAGCTTAAAGTGTTGAATCAAAGCAACCTAACAAGTCAGCTGAGCGCAGAGCAGTTCGTTGCAGGGATATTTTGTGCGGCGGCCAGCCACAGTGGGTTACAGTAATTTTATACCGGTGTTCTGACAAATTTTGCCACTTTGTCAAAAAATGCTACCTCCATGCAAAGCGATCGTAAAGTCTTTGTTTTCGCCTTGATATTGCAATATGAATCAATTTACAGTAGTAACTTTGATGTTTGTTTGCTTTATATAACCTAACGAGTTGGATAAGTCTGTTTGAAGATATATGCCCATATACGCCATTATCGGCTAATTTCTGCATTTTCAGGAAACCCCAGCGTGTACATGCAAATATGTGTACGCTTACAGGTCGAAATGCACCCTGGAAATAAATCTCATTTTATGATTTTTGAAGATACTTAAGATAAGAGCGAGGAAACAGCCCGATAATTTAGGTTTGCGCAAGCGCAGAACCGCGAGGCAGCATATTTGATGGGTAGCAAAATTTGTCAGAACACCGGCATGGAACGCGGCTCAGCCAATCACATTTAAGGATGGGAAGCACCTGTTTTATAAATATATGGAACAATAGATTGCTGATAGGGTACGCTCAAGTGAAGCATCTGTTTATACACCCGAAAGTAAAATTCGCACGTAGACTCCCATTCATTTTCGCCTACTTGAAAATAAAAATTTCAAAAACACTTGCGTGTGAGTCGGTATCATTTTGGTATCACTGTGCAGTGCAACATTTTGTCTACCTAAATATGTGCTTTTTGGAGGATGGAAAGCGGCACATTTGCTGAAGACATGTGACTCGGTGTCAACGTTAAAGTGTGAGAAGAAAAGTTTAGTTAGGTGACCAAGGCTTTTAATGACCCTCCGATAAGATAATTGCGTGAACGTTTTCACCGTTATAAGAAACGTCGGTGATGTCCGTATACGTTATCAAATTATTCCCTCACTTCATTGTACCCTGGTTCAGCATATTTGCCGTCAACGGAATTGTTCTTATTGAATCATATGGCTAATGCCAACGTTGTTAAAAGGAAGCGCTAGTCAACTCTGGCTACTCCTTTACTAAGCTTCATCTTTGCCCCTGTCCCGCTTAAACACTGCTGTCAAAAATGATCACTGCACAGCGCGGATAGAGAGGATAGAGAAAGGTTTTCTTTCCTGATCTCTAGGAAACAGTCAAGCCTTTCTCCCCTCCTTGTCTTTTGGAACTATGTATTGTAGCAGTTGGTAGCCGGACCACACACCGAGTTGACAAGTAGCGTCACTTTAATGAAGAAGCTGTTGTTGGCCACAGCCACGCCACATAAACAGAACTGATAAACACAGGTAGAGATTTCCCTTCCGAAGCCTGCAGGACTTTTTCGCTTCCTCATTTTCGAACCCCCACAGTTCCTTGCACCCACAAAACCACCCCCACATTATCCCAGTAAACCAATCACAGAACATCAGCTTGAACGCAACAATAACATTACAATAACCCCCAATACACCCATACAATGAATAACTCACTACAGTATAAACAGACAAAGCGACTTGTCCACTGTTTTAAATATTATGCAGGTAAGAAGAACTGTCGCAGAATGTCAAATACAAATAGCTAGCTGGTTAGCCACCTTGTTAATTTTATGAACTTCTAAGTCAATGAAGTCCCCGCGATGGTACGGATACCAAGGTAGCTCGCCGGTGACCGTTATCGCTCGCGATTGCTTTCAGTCAGCGGTCTATTCAAGTCAATGGGACGGCTAATTAACTAGCTAGCACGGGAACGCGATTTTTTTTCTATCAAAGTGACAAATTTGCGTTTCTACGTTAATTTACGGATGAAACATTATGTTAGAACTCTTCAAATGAATATTGCAGCAAAAAGCAGCCGCACAGCTCGGCATTTTAACGCTTATATTGACTTATTTGAAATTGGCCTCGGAGGAAACCATTAATTTTTATGAAGAAGTTGGGTGTATCCAGTGTTTAAATTGGGTTTTTGTTGGAGGGGGAGGCCTATACACTACTGTGAATGGTCAACATTTTTCAAATCATCTTTATTTACATCTCATGACAGTGAGGAGGGGTATCAGAGAGGTATCAGTGCCTGATCACCTTCGGTATAAAAGTCGTAACCCAGGGAGGTTAGAAAAGAACTTGAGTGCTTTGGGAAAAACCCAGTCAGTAACAAAAAGCAGATTTTTAGAAAAAGACTGAAACCTGTATCTCACTGGGGTTAAGGTCTTGTTTGACAATGAAACTGACTTGGAAGTTATTTATTCATTGCATAATAAACAATATTTTGGGAAAACCTTTTTCATTGTTTGTCAGGATCAATGGCAATATCATGATTTAAGTTTTTCCGTTCAAAAATGTAATTTACCAACATGGGCACAAAACCCAAAACCGTAGATAAAAACAGAATACAATGATTTACAAATCCTTTTCAACTTATATTCAATTGAATACACTGCAAAGACAAGATGTTTAATGTTCAAACTGAGAAACTTTATTTTTTTTGCAAATAACCATTAACTTAGAATTTAAAGGCAGAAACACATTGAAAAACAGTTGGCACAGGGGCCTTTTTACCACTGTGTTACATCGCCTTTCCTTTTAACGACACTCAGTAAATGTTTGGGAACTGAGGAGGCCAATTTTTGAAGCTTTTCAGGTGGAACTCATTCTTGCTTGATGTACAGCTTAAGTTGTTCAACAGTCCGGGGTCTCCGTTGTCGTATTTTTCACTTCATAATGCGCCACACATTTTCAATGGGAGATAGGTCTGGACTACAGGCAGGCCAGTCTAGTACCCGTACTCTTTTACTACGGAGCCATGCTGTTGTAACACGTGCAGAATGTGGCTTGGCATTGTCTTGCTGAAATAAGCAGGGGCATCCATGAAAAAGACGTTGATTGGATGGCAACATATGTTGCTACAAAACCTGTATGTACCTTTCAGCATTAATGGTGCCTTCACATATGTGTAAGCTGCCCATGCCTTTGGGCACTAATAGACCCCCATACCATCACAGATGCTGGCTTTTGAAATTTGCGCCTATAACAGTCCGGATGGTTCTTTTCCTCTTTGGTCCGCAGGACACGACGTCAACAGTTTCCAAAAACAATTTTATATGTGGACTCGTCAGACCACAGAACACTTTTCCACTTTGCATCAGTCCATCTTAGATGAGCTTGGGCCCAGCGAAGCCGGCGGCGTTTCTGGGTGCTGTTGATAAATAGCTTTCGCTTTGCATTGTAGAGTTTTAACTTGCACTTGCAGATGTAGCGAAGAACTGTCGTTACTGACAGTGGTTTTCTGAAGTGTTCCTGAGCCCATGTGGTGATGTCCTTTACACACTGATTTCGGTTTTTGATGCAGTACCGCCTGAGGGATCGAAGGTCACAGGCATTCAATGTTGGTTTTCGGCCTCGTCGCTTACGTGCAGTGATTTCTCCAGATTCTCTGAACCTTTTGACGATATTACGGACAGTAGATGATGAAATCCCTAAATTTCTTGCAATAGCTCGTTGAGGAATGTTGTTTTTAAACTGTTCGACAATCAGCTCACGCATTTGTTCACTAAGTGGTGACCAGGGCTGGACTGGGACCAAAAAATGGCCCTGGCATTTTTGATCCCCGACGGCCCACCATGGTTATTTATGCGATATGCAGAAGCACATGCCATACCAGAGGATGTACTGTATGTGCACATTGTGAAGCTTCAAAAATTAAAATAAAGTGCAGTGGCCTACATGGAGGAGAGTAACCATGTTTAAAAAAATTGATACACTCTTTCACTACTCACAGAGACCTTCTTGGGGGAGATGGCTACAGTGCCACAATTCAATTCAACCAATTGAAAGTGGTTGTCTAAAAAACACTGCTAGAGATGTCTTTTTTGGTATTTATTGAAATATACAGTTCATAAAAATACAAATCAGACAATTAGGCCTGCAGTGAGAGAGAGAAAGAGAGAGAGGCAGGGATGTTTAGTGTCACTAGTGTTACTTCTGTCTACCAATTATCAATCATCCATTTCAGCAAAGCAATGTTTCACTAATACACACACACACACTTAACACTGTAAGTTGGAAACCAAATCTACAATCTACTTAATAATAATGTTGCATTATTTGACAACAAAGGCTAGGCAATTCACACACACACACACACACACACACACACACACACACACACACACACACACACACACACACACACACACACCACACACACTAGGGTGATCAGTATACTACAGAAACTCTTCAGTTCATTTTCGTAAGGGCTTCCCGAGGCAATCCAATTCACGTTCTACACACATACATGCTACACATCATTGGAAAATCCTCATTATGTATTGTAATTACGTTAAGATAAAAATAAGCAAAGTATCGTTTTGTTTATATAGACATAATGATTAGGCTACGCACCATTCAAGATTGGGGTTCTTCCCTTCCAGGAAATCAATGAAACACTCAGAGACTTCACTTATTTCGATCTATTTAATTTCTTCCTCAATATAATTTTCTCTCTTTTCCTCTTCCTTTGCCCCTTATTCCTTCGCGAGGTTTGTTTTTCCTTGTCGTTAGGGCATTTTTGCCCAAAATACGAAAGTTTTGAGGAGGCGCAAGACGTCTATAATACAGCTTTTTTACGCACGAGCTTGCAGCGAGAAAGCGCACTCATTCTCCCAGGTTTCCCGTGACAGTGAGGGGAAGTGCTATACGTCGTTGAAAATGTCTCCTCATTGGCTACAAGAATATCTTGGGCCCATCTTTGTAGCTTGTGATATGACAGAACAACCGTCAATCAAAGCAAGTTAGTGCGATTTCATTCGTGCGAGCCTCACTCGCTTTCAAGACATGTAACTCGACACCGATAGCTGCTACAGACTTGCATATGGTGTCTACGTCATCGTGAGAGTCTAACAAACACAGCTAGCAGTGTCATTCCGCTGAAAATAACGCAGAACTATTCAAAATGTCTCATTTTTTATCGGAGAAAAGTTTGCGTTTGTCTTTTTTATAACGAAACTGTCTTGTTTGAGTTGGATAATGCATCTACCAATCGTAATATCAGCAAAACACAGTGGATATTCGTATTTGTTGGGTTCTTACGGACATTTAAAGACCAAGCATGCCTGGGTCGGATACAGGCCTCAGATGTAAACACCGGTCTCAAGATAAGATGACGCGATTCTAAGGGGAGTTCCGGGGGGTGTTTTGAAACGTGACGCAGTGACGTAATTTGACCGTTTTAGCGAACAAAACATGTTATTTCACTGTAAGCTATGTTTATAAGGATTCCCAAGACTCTCAGCTTTCTAACAATATACGCTGTTACTATGTTATTTAATGATGGGTTGCGTTAAAATTCGTTTACCGTTCATTTCAATAATCGTTCGAGGCCCTTTGGGTCGGTACCGGGTCGTCTGCTGGGTAACAGGTTCATTAATTATCTTAATTCTGCTAACATTTCAACGCTATTTCTTAACTGGCAGTAGCTATTCTGACCTCAATCTGTCCCTGCTGCTGGGTCACGTCTTCCTCCTCCTCCTCATCCACCGCGTCCTCCTCTTCCTCCTCCCTCTCCTTCTCCCCCTTCTCCTCCCCCTTCGCTTGGGTGTTTTTTTGTCCATTTTTTGGGGTCCACAGTCATCACACTCCCTCTAACTCTTCCAGGAAGGAGGGGAGGGGCGGGCCAACGGGAGCTGAGAGATTTCATTCGACTAGTCCAATGTCCTTCAAGAAAATCAACCAATGGGCCAATTTGTATCTTCGTTGCCGTTGCGGTCAATAAAAACTATATACTTTTTAAAAATATATTGTGACCAGAGGTCGCGTTAACCGGTAATTCTCCGTCATTGACGGATTTTTTTTTTTATTTGACGGAAAAATCTGAAGCCCGTTCGTCATTTTGACGGGTTGCAAATTGACCCTTTATCAGCCCACTTATTGGTCCCTTGCTGTCTGACCAATGAGAGAAATTCCTCTCTGAGGGACGGAGACGGGAGGAGGGGAGGCGGAGATACGCGACGAGAGTTGTAGCGTCTCGCTAAAAACTCGTACTCCCGTTAGATACAGGAGCTGCACAGCGCTTCCGCGCCACTTACAGCCAGCACAGCGCAATCACGTTCGGAGCGCTGGTTATGACAGAACTGGGCCGACCCACAGACGTGCATCGGCATTGCCCGGTATGCCGGATGGCCAGTCCATCCCTGGTGGTGACCCTCGCCCCATCCTTGTCTGTGAATGACTGAGCATTTCAGGGAAGCTGCTTTTATACCCAATCATGGCACCCACCTGTTCCCATTTAGCCCGTTCACCTGTGGGATGTTCCAAATAAGTGTTTGATGAGCATTCCTCAACTCTCTCAGTCTTTTTTGGCACTTGTGCCAGCTTTTTTGAAACATGTTGCAGGCATCTAATTCCAAATGAGCTAATATTTGCAAAAAATGACAAAGTTTACCTGTTCAAACATTAAGTAACTTGTCTTTGCAGTGTATTCAATTGAATATAAGTTGAGAAGGATTTGCAAATCATTGTATTCTGTTTTTATCTATGATTTACATAACGTGCCAACTTCACTGGTTTTGGGTTTTGTAGTTACAGTGAAGTTTGACAGTTATGTCAGTGCTAACTCCACTGTCTCCTTCCCTCCTGATGCCATTTTTCAGTCATTCGCATGTGAATCATGTGATTTATACATTCAGGCCATGAATGTCCTGCACAACCAGTGATCTGTATGGGAACTGACCAAGCAGATCCTGTTAAACGCATTTTGCTTCATAATTCACTGAATCTACTTGGTAGGTTTTGCCATTAAAAAAAGAAAATAAAATAAAAAATAAAACAAATTGAATGGGGAAAACCCAATAAGATCAACTTGCTAGTTTTTTGCTTCACAAATAAATCAATGCAAATGTTTGCTATAGCAAAACATGGGAAATCAGAGATTATTCTTTTGGTATCGTACTGATGTGATGAGGCAAAGCCTAATAAACACCAAAATCGTTCTAACTCAATTTTGATCAAAATCTGATTTATTTGGTTTCTCTGTAACGCTGAAGAGAAGGAGCTGGTTGGTTGGGACTCAGGGATTTTATGACGGACATTTGCCAGCAGCTTTAACAAACTGGTGTTGGTAACTGCAGCTCTTAATTAAAAAAATATATAACTGAATAAATAATAAAATTAAGTTAGCCGTTGTGTTGAAAAGCAGTCTTGATTGTGTGATGCACCATTTTGGCTGCAGTGTCTGGGGGAACGTGGCACAGCAAGTTTCCGTTTGAAGAGGAAGAAATTAAACTGGCAGTGGTCGATCAAATGAGGTGCAGGGCAGAGATACCAAGTTTCACGCATTTTTTAGGCTTATTCACCGTATTCCATAATTATTCATGGAATGCTTAATGAAATTCTCATGCGGAATTAAAATCCCTGTGCATTGAAGTTTCCGTTTCACTTGCGTAAAGGTGCACCTCATCGCAAGTAACATGAAAAGTGATCATGACTCCGGACTTCCTGTGCTTCTCTTTTCTCAGGGATTGGAAACAATGCATGTGTTTCATGATCGTTTAAATTGTTTTTATGAAATAAGACCTATGAAACGTTTTTATGCAATTCCTTTGCTTTTAATCCCTCAGTAAAGACAAGCCCGAGAATTCCGAGTCATAATCGATTTCCGTGTCATTAGTGGGGAAATCCACCGTAAATCACTTGAAACTGATTAACTTGATGCACAATGACTTAAATTCCGCCAGTGAATTTCTTCTGTGCGCTTTGATTGAACTAGGCTTATGCCGTCGAAGGCGACGGCTGGGGGTATATCCCCGAACGCCCCCAATCCTCCAATTCCCCAATCCTTGAATAGACTTTCATTTGAACTTAATTTCAGGTCAATCGGACAAATGGTTCTGAAGATATGGCCAAAATGGTAATTTTCCATCACAAAGTGCCGCCTGGTGGCAAAATATTGAACCATACAAGTATGATGTCATCATGTGACGCGGTGTGAGGTCATGACCTTGCAGTTGCACATAGTTTCATGTCAATTGGAGAAATATTTCCAAAGATATAGCAAAAATGGTGAATTTTATGTGACAAAGCTCCAACTTGTGTCAAAATTTTGTACCCAACAGGTATAATGTCATCGTGGGACACATCCTCAGGTCATGACCTTTCATTTGCACTTGATTTGAGGTCAATCGGGCAAATATTTCCAGAGATATGATAAAAACAGTGATTTTTTCGGTTTTTGGGCCCTGGTGGCCAATCTAGAAATTGTAAGTTGTCCAAAATCGAAGTAGTTCTTCCTCTTTATGATACTTACTTATATGCATAACTTGGAATTTCTAATTGAAATATTACTGCAGTTATCGCATTAACCCATAAAATCAGTTTTTGGCCCCTGGTGGCCAATCTAGAAATTGTAAATTGTCCAAAATTCAATCAGTTCTCCCTCTTTATGATACTTACTTACGTGCAAAATTTGAAATTTGTAATTGAAATATTACTGAAGTTATCGCGTTAGCATGCAGTGCGGCGGCGGTGTTCGGACCAAAAACATAATATCCCCCGGAACGCTATTCGGCGTTCGGGGGTATAATAATTGCTGACAACGGCACGGAAATGTGGATGCCACTAAGAGGAGAGACTCGCGCCTAAGACGTAAGCCTTGGCATCTCTGGCAGGGTGAATAGGGAGTGAAACAGCGCGGGTCAGGAGAACAAAGCAGTGAAGCAGAAATAAAACATAATTGTTTCATAACAGTTGGGTTTAAAGCACAAAGCAACTCACACACCTCCGCACAGACGTCTTGCTTGTGTTCCTGCAATAACGTGACAGATAAGCCTGAAATGATGTGTAAAATTACACTTTATGTCGCCTTTGCTTGGTTGTCTGTACATAAAAGCAGTGTAAAGAAGGATCTTCATTAGAGCTCTATTGCGGAATCTCCGTAAAACAGGCTCACTACCTTGCCCTCTTCATACATGATCTGCTGAATCTGCCTTTGTTACTTGTTTAGGCTGTAGGTGTACTTCATGTTAGCCAAAGTGGCTGCTAAAGTTAGCTTAATTTTAGCTTGTAAGCTACCAACACAGTTTGGTACCAACCAACTCGTTGCCACCAAGGCAACACAGTTAACGTTAATGCTGCTTAACAGGCAGCTTAGTAAACAGACAAAATGTTGGCTAGATTAGAGTTGAACTTTTGAAAACTTACCGAGGAAAAGGCAATTTTGCGGAATCTTGACGAGGGCAATTCGCGCCATGACAGACAGCAGGATAGCGAAGGGCGCAGGCATGTTTGATGACTTCTGATCATTGTTGTTTACATTGTTTTGGGCATTGATGGTTTGGGGTGTAAAATTAGCATCAAATATCAATTTTTTGTCTAGACAATTATTTATCATGACTTAGGTCAGGGGTGTCAAATTGACCCGTAAACGGGCCAAAAGGCTGCAGGTCTTCAATCCTACCAAGCAGAAGCTCCCCTGAAAGCACTGATTTAATCAACTGATCTAGGCCTGCACGACTGATTAGTTGTATCAGGTGAGCTTCTGCATTGTTGGAGTGAAAACCCGCAGCCTCTTGGCCCGTTTACTGGTCAGTTTGACACCCTTGACTTAGGTTGATGCTGTTATGTTTACTGGGAGAATAACAAAATACATAAGTGCAATATGAATGTGATGATATGATTCTGATGGAGATGGAGCTCAGCTCCCGCCAGGTGCGATTTGGACTTAAGGAGGTGGAGCTGAGGTGGGCTCCGGCCCAATTTAACCCCTGGGTGTATCAATATGGTGGCTGGGTGCTTCACTTTGGGTAATGTAAGTATGATATCATCAGCTGACTAGTGTTCTATATATATATGGGTCGAATGCCTTGCCATTCTCATCGATGCATAAGTGATTGGCTGATTTACGGTTATTTCTTTTCAGTAGTTTGTTCTGGTTTACCTTTATTTTGGCTATTATTATTATTATTTTCCTTTTCTTGTCTTTTCGTGTTCTTTTTTCTGGCATCCTATATTTTATCTTTCTCATTTTATTTTCAATTACTTATCCTATATTTTTCCCATTGGATGTACATTAATTATTTTCTTGAATAAGCATTTTTGAGGTCAGGGTGAGGCCGCTCTGTAAGCCCTTTTGGGCTTTAGACCTCACCTGCACGTTTTATTTGTCTTTTTAACTCACTCTTCTAGAGTGATCTGTCTTTTGTAATGTGCCTTTCACGTGTGCAAATGAAAAGAAAAAAGAAAAAAAGAGAGCAGTACAATGGTAACACAACCGATCTGTGATGGGCTGGTGTACGTAATGGTAGGCTACCAACCGACCTGCAGAAAAAAAATTCGCGGGCTGGCTGTGCACTCCACCAAACCGAATGACAGCGAAGCCGAAACGAGACCGGGAGCTGCAATCGGAGAATGAAAAAAGCGTAAGCTTCCACTGTGTGCAAGTTATTGGGATTTATAATTAGCTAGGATGCTAACGCTTTTTGCCTTTAAATTAATAAATTCAACTTTCTACAACAACATACACTTGTTATTTAATCCTTTAATGGCGAAAGGCTTTAGCATGCTAGCCAGCCTGCTGTGCAAACAGGGCCTCATTTAAGATTGATCTATGTGGCTGGATTGGCCTCCTCCTTTTCGCTTTTACAGAGAGCAGCATGCGCGAATCGCTGCCGTTAGTAAACCACTGCAAGTGTTGCACAGCTAGTGTAAACATTACACACGAGTGAGCGCTACCTTCATACTAGCTAGATAGTTTCCTTGACAGATTCTAAGTTAACAGGCGCCACTAGCTGACTGGTAGTAGGCTGTGACATTGGCTTTTTGGTTGTCCATTTAAACTGACCACCTCAAATATCAATTTCATTTACAACAAATGCGCTGTGAATCAATGAAGTTGCGTCTAAATTAATGAGCGAAAACGTGCAGCTTTGTAGGGTCTTGTACAATCCTGGGAGATAGTACGGTGCCTGTTTTTAATGGGCAAGAGGAATCACTGATACAGTAGGCTCCAAAACTGGGAGCAGAAAAAAATGTGTTGATTTATTTAAAAATATTTTGCTTGAACTTATCTATATGACATAGACGAGGTTTCTTGTAGGCCTTATTGATTATTTTATTTGGTTTACATTTCCCCTCTTTTTACGCAGTTGTTTCTAATATATCACAATGTAAAGAATATTTATTCTTCACGGCATGCATGGATATTTCGGTTAATTTAGGTTTAAGAGTGTAAACAAGAGCTCTGACTTGACGTACCTAATTAAAACAAATTACAGCTTTTGAAAACTGGAACAATTTTCGTTTGGAACTTCAAGCATGCGTAGTGAGATCCCACGACGCCGTATCTTTTTCCAGAACCAAGTTTGGGGGAAAAAATTCCAGTTACGTATAATCTGATTGGTTTACAATTCCAGTTAGATGCAATCTGATTACCTGAAGAGCGCCTTAGAATGGAAGTGGTACCTCAACTTGGTTAGGAAAAAAAACACGCCCCACGACCACAGAGCTGCCCCGCTGAGATGCGCTAATTTTAAATTAAAGCTCGCGAGTCTTGTTAGAACTCGAAGTACGGATATTGTCCGCGTGTTTATGTTGGGTTGTAGTTTCAGTACCTTATTTAAATATTGGTCAGAGTAAAATTAACGTGCGTTTTTATCTGTTTAAAAACATTCCGATTTATGTATGTAAGCCGCACTAACTTGGAAACCTGCACCGACATTTCGTGATTGGTGCTGACTTTTTGTCTGGTAACTTCTGGTGAGAGTTGAGCTGAAACAACCGCAAATTCGTGATAGAAATCGATGGTGTCAGTATCTCAACACCAACGGACCTTAATAGCTTTACTTCTTCTAATGGGCCCGGTCGTGATAATGCGCGCGTTAGGTGATACATTGGAAGGGTAACGTTATATCATAAATAATACAATTTGCATGTTGAGTTTTCTGTGGAGCATTTTACTTGAATCGTCATACCGAGGTAAGGGGATAGATGACGAGGTGGCCGAGTGGTTAAGGCGATGGACTGCTAATCCATTGTGCTCTGCACGCGTGGGTTCGAATCCCATCCTCGTCGCAATGTACCGTTTTGTGTTTTTAGGATTCAGTTCCGTTCTTCCGTAGCACCTTGACCCTGCTCCACGAAGCAGGAATCCACAGATAATTTCGCTGTGTAAAACCAGAAAACATCAAGAATGTGGAACATGATCCGAAGTGTAAAGGCTGTTTTGTTGCGAACTGACTAACTCGTTAAATGGAACTCGTTAATTGGCTAATTCAGCAATCCTGCTTTGTGGGACAAGCCCGTGGTTTGAGAACCACGGCTTTGTGCGTCATAAAAAAAGCTGACTGGGTGTTGTTGGTGGGCAGATAGTGTAGCATCAGACTTCAAGCGTATCTTAAGGTATTTGACTCCGCAAAGCTGTTCAGGCTGTCAACAGTCCAGACGAAAAATTTCAACAAATCCAATAAAAAGTCGGCGAATCAAGAAAATTCCACACTATTCCAAATATTTCACGAGCTAAACAAACTAAAATCGCATTGCCACTAGGGGGCCCCCTTGCCACGGTTGAACCGCCGCGAACCGGAAGAGGGCAAAGCGTCTTTATAGAGTGCATTTCATTTAAAGAAGCTCAGCGTACTTCACATTTAAAAAGAGACGGAAAATATCAGGCGCATAGGCAACAACAACAACAAAGCAATACTAGAAATTACAATAATAACAACAAAATAATTAATTTTAATTAACAAAATAATAATAATAATAATAATGACTAATAATAATAACAATAATATATTTGCATAATATACTTAAACAATAACACATTTATATATATATATATATATATATATATATATATATATATATATATATATATATATATATATTCATGAGACCTACACAAACACACATATGCTGTCATTGACTCTGACTTTGACTTGATTCCAAGGTAAGGTCCACAGTTACTCAATGCACCATTACCTGCTCCCGATCTTATTTTGGGGACAGCCAAAAAGACACTATCTAAAGACCTTAGAGGGCGTATTTTCTGAGTGTATTATGTTTTAAATGAACTCTTCTCAAATGAATTTTCAAAATGAGAACTTAAGGTGATCACTGCAAAATGTTTCTATACCTCACTGAAATTATGAGCACTTCACTATTTTTGGCCTCTACATTAGGACATGTAGGCCTAGTTCTTCTTTTTGTGGTTTTTGTTCTCCCTTGTAATAATCATCATCATCATCATCATCATCATCATCATCATCATCATCATCATCATCATCATTTTCTCAACTCAAATAATATTAAGACTAAGGAAATAATAAGGGGACAGTCAATCTTAAACTAAGGATATTCACATTCACATTTTATGTTTAGCTGCACTTGACATTACTGAAGCAAATGTTATGCTCCCTGCGGAGCGAGCAGGTGGGATATGCCACATGGCATATGCAGCGGTCTTCATGCACGAGCGAAAATGAGCATCACCGCTTCACCACCCTTATTTCCCCAGCAGAGGGTGCTAAATATTATTTTTTTCGAAATGAAATCAAAATGGGACCATGAATTACTTCAAATTCCATGAGACTAAACGCAAGTGCGTTCCACATGTAAGAATACCGAATTTTATTTTAGTTTGTGGTTGGGAGAGAGCAGAGTCTTGACCCTCTACATCACTTCTACTCAGTAAAGGCTTTGACAGTCTTTTTAAGATTTTTCCACATTGATAGGATCTTAGCTTCATATGGCCATTATTGTTACATTGCACATACAGCGCACTCATGTACGCAAAATGATTATCAGAGAGAGGTTTATTGCGGCATATAGATAGCGCTTTGCGCTAAAGCTCACAGATGAAAGCATGACCTGTTTGCCCCGCTGTTTGGTGTCGTACAGTAGCGCAAATGATCTGTCGGTGCGACTGTGTGGGATTCGGCCCGAAGTTCACGTTTCCAGGGGAAAAATTGTGGCTCGGACGGCAGCGGTATATTCCTTATCCGCACATTGCGTGATTAAATGAACCAGGGTGATGAAGTGAACTCGCGTAAACGGAGTCATGTCAGCAGTGCAGAGATCGAGGGGCTATGAGCGAACTGTCCCTCATGTGTACCAGCTGGCAATAAGATAGTAGTATCTCACCGAATGGGTGCCAGTCTTGATTGATAGATTTATTGATTGGTTTGTTGATTGATTAACAGCAAACCGAGTCTAAGCTCTCTTTGAGTCATTTCCATTTTTTTTGTCTATTGTGAAACAGGACACTGAGTGACTGCACCCTGTATTGAGTATTACCACCTGAGAATATAAATCTAAACAAAATTATATTGCGGTGCACACTCCGCAATAGCCAATAGCCAAAAGCCATTGCGTGGAACCAGGTGACATAACATTATTAAGTAAATCTAACATTTCATAACATTTCTTTTTTTTGTGTATATATATATATATATATATATATAAGTATGCATGTATGTACGACCTGCATGCACCAGGTCTTACTGGTGACAGTCAGAAGAGCCTTGGTGTTCTGAGAGAAAGTTATAATTCCCCAAACAAATCTGCAGTGTATCATGTGTGTATTTTCAGTCCCTTTGTATTTAGGTTTTTTATTGTGCATGATAAAAAAATTGAAGTCTCATCAGCAAGGTTTTTTAAAAAATGCCATCTTTGTGAAATGTAGAATCACAGCCAGCACCGTGTCTATTCCTGGTGAGGAGGGATGCTACAGTGATTAATTTTTCTGGCGCTCACTCATACACACCTTCTCCCACATTATATTGCATGATGTATTCTGTTGTGTCCCATAGAAAATATATTCTGAATACAGCACAAAGAGACAGTGATCCTGCCCCTGGAGATCACACACAGACCCTGTATCACTCTACCAGAGGAGCGAATTTCACTTCTGCTGGTGTCTTAGATATGTTGCATTACATTACATTACAGTAAGGCATTTAGCAGACACACTGATCTAGAGCGACTCACAACACAAAGTCTAGAAGGACCAAAAGTGCTGAAAATCCAAGAAGGCGGTAGCAGCCTCAATGCCAGTGGCAGCAACATGACTTGGATTGTGTTGCAATTTTGCCACAAATAATCAGAAATTATAAAGAACATGCCAGCTGCTAAAGCTCAGGGGGTATGCAGAGGTATAGCTGAAAGAGATCAGTCTTTAGTAGACGCTTGAAAGATGCCAGGATCTCTGCTGTTCTGACCACCGAGGGGAGGTCGTTCCACCATCTGTTGTTCACAAGGGATAGTGCCCTTGTCTGAGCTGCATGAAGTTTAGCAGAGTACATTCAGCCCCCGAATGGTGGGTATAACTGTCACGACGCAATACTGCATAAGTAGGTTGAGATTTATGACTAATCAAATGACTGGCTGCAGGTACGCCAGCCAAACCTCACAGGGTACCCAGTCTGAACGTCCACTGCTCACCATAGAATTATCCAGGTACCTAACTGTCCTATGGGTCTTTTTTGAAGTTTTGGCTCGTGCAATTTTTCCTTATTCAGAGAAATCCTCTGTGACATTTTCATTTATGAAGATGAATTTCCTTGAACGAGGCAGATGATTCTGTACATTATAGAAAAGCATACGCATTGCAGAGATATGTATGTGCCTTATTATCATATAAATTACACTCGTGATTCTTATCTATGTTTATTCAGCCACATCCACGTTTAGTTCATTAGCCGCTTTGAGTATTTGAAACACAAAAATGGCTTTCATGTAGCAGTTTCCCTGTCAGCGTAGATTTTCGCCATCAATCTGTCCATGAGAAGAATTTAATAGCAGGATCATATCATGAACTTCCGCATATTTTGGCAGTTTCTCGCACACCACCAGCATCACAATGAGGCTTTGGGTGTGGATATGCGTTAATATCATTTTCATGCCTGAGAAAGATCACATCCAATGCTAGAGTGAAGTTCACAGCCTAACAAAACAACAAGATGTGACATTATCGCTAAGTACAATACCTTCTTCTTTCTAATCCGTTATTTCATCCAGTATATATTCAGTTTATCATTTTAATGCACCAGTGTTCCTTTTGGATTCCAAACTTCTGCAATAAATTCATCCGGCTTTTTGACAGTTATTTTTTGAATGGTTCGGCTATTGACTTACCGCTCCTGTTTTGTAATCAGTGCGTCATAATGCAGCATCACCTGTATAGCTTTTGGACCGATGAAAGAGATAAGCCACTTCCATTGTGGAAGATTCAGAGCTCAGTCTGCACTTTTACGGAACGGTAACTTTGTAAGATGGGACCTGCGGACAAATGTGATCTTCCTTTACATTTTAGTGGGGAACAGTGGGTCTCCCCATGTAACATCTGGCCCCTCTGCCAGAGACATTATTTACAACTTACTGACTCTGCTGCGCTTCTACAACACAGAGCCTGTGGAATACATTACAAGGTCAAAATAACTGAAGTGCGTCCCGTCACATCTGTTTCAAGAAGCAAACATCCTGCTTAAAAAGACAAACATGCAAGCAATCACAACAAGGCAGGCAGCTTCAGACTGTAAAAATAAGCACCGTCGCCTGTTATGCTTGATTTTTTTTTTCTCATCTAGTTGTCGTTTTTACGAGAAGTTCAGTTGCGCCAATGTTAAAAATTATCATGAGTTAACAGCTTTCTCGTATAGACACTTAACGACATGGCAAAACAGTCAGTAACAAATGTTATTTGAGGGAAACTGGTCCATGTTTTGTGGACATTTATCACATAACAATACACACACTGCATATCTGCTAGTCTCTTTGGAGAAACCAGCAAGGACTGCCTCCGGAAACCCTGCAATAACTGCGTCAGCATCAAACATATCCGCGTTTTTACCAGATGTCACAGTTTTAGGTGGCAGGTTAATTATTTTATGGAACTGGCTATGGTTCAACTGAGCATACTTGGGGTGGAGTATTAGCCACTAGCCATGTGTCTACAGTAACCTTGTTTGAATGGTGAACTGGGAGAGAGCAAATCATTTGGCCAGCTGGATGATATGTGGGGAAAGTAAATGAGGAGTGGGACTAAACAGCTTAGCAGCAGCGACATGCCTGAAGACAAGAGGAGAGGAAGGGAGAGAGAGATGGTGTATTGGGAGGGACAGGGAAAAGAGAGAAGTCTGTGCAGCAGTACTCACAGCGCCCTCTGCAGGTAGCTGGTGGAATCATTCTCCAGTATTAGCGGATGTTGCCCTCTGTAGACAGGTATGTATGTCCGACAGCCATGACAACTGGTTCATGCCAAACAAACCAAACAACTTGCACAGCATGTTGCACAGTGTTTATCACCATGGCCTTCGTGTCTGTGTATGGAATTCAGCTTTATTTTCAGCGATCATAAACCCAAAATATGCTTATTATGTAAGAACAGAAAGCATTTCTTGCTATATTTTGGCAATTCAAATATTAGGCATTTTGTGCTGTGTTATGTGTGCGAGTGAGTGTGTTGCTATGCTGTGAGCATGAGCCATCGTCAAGGAGGTGAGTGTTGACCCCAGCGAAAGTGATGTCGGACTTTTTCAGCACATTGTGCCTGAGTGCTGTCATTGATAAAAAATAAAGGCTTCATTCAGTCAGTGCACTAATAATACGTATATATGGACATCTTCTCCCTCTGAGTATAATTTGTTCAAGTAATATTCATTCATTTACAGAGGAAAATATACTTTTTGAAATAAAGGGGAAGTGTGTTATGTTCATGTGAAGAGGATGCCATTGATACAGCTCATGATGCTCTGGCCTGCAGGGAAGCCTTGACTCTTTAAAAACTATGCTTAAAAGGGGTTAACTTGTCACTTCCCCAGTGCTTAATGGAGTGAAAGAATAACGATTTGTGACAGCAGTCCCCACCACGTCAGATGTCTCTGTATATCAAACATACCATGTAACTGCAGGCTGGACCTAAATTAGTTTTTTTTTTTTTTAATTAACCCCTCAAAGCTTCTAGCCAATGGGGTATCGTTGTCCCCTCTGTCCTCCATTCGTCCATCCATTTGTCTGTCCGTCCATCTGTCTTCCCATGGCTTGCTACCGCTTTAGCTGCTGAACGGTTGTAGGGACAGCCCTCAAATTTAAACAGGTTATGCATAGTGGGTGTCTGCAGAATCCTACTTGATGTCAATTCTCAGCTTCCTATTTTGACCTAATTTCCTTGGAGGTCAAAGATTGGTCATGCTCACCTCTAAACGCACGCCATGGGGGAATATAACGCCGAGTGCAATGAAATTTCTCAATTTTGGACTCTGGACCTGAATTGTAACCATTCCATTAAGCTCAAGGATAATGGAAAAGATTTAAACTGTCTCTGGTATTACCCCTGGTAGTAGCTTATCAGTGACGGTTATCCTATTTAAAAACACAGTCCTGGTGATGAAATTATCCAGACTGAGAGAATTGCTCCTCCCGTCCTGCCAGGAAAAGTTAAGGTGAGTTATGAATGAAGTATTGCTGCTCTATTCCACTAATTGGATGAACTGTTCTGTTACATGTTGCTTAATTGCCATAGCAAAATAATCTTTCTCGTGGTTACTCCTATTGCTAATTTCTAGTTGGTTGCTCACAGTGATGACACCCAACTTCATCATCCAGAGATTTAGACCTAAGAGAACAGTTTGTTGGCAAAAAATGCCTATTTTTTAAACCTGGGTTTTGTTTAGCTTCAGAAATTGGTTCAACGTGTCTGGATTGTGCAAAGATTGATTACTTACTTGCGGGATTTTCCAGGCTGTGCTCTGCTTTTAAACTGCTGATATAACTTCCGTGTCTCTGCTACGAACATGTAAAGCATTCGCATCACTGGATTCTGTATTCACATGCAGGCTTGATCTCCTTAGTTTTTTTTTTTTTTTCAAAATGAATGTATTAAAATGGCAAAATTAATTTCATTCAAAACCGTAACCCCTTAAAACAAACCACAGATGTCTATCGGAGCAGAAATACCTGAAACAGGAAGACATTGTCATCAATGCCCCCCACCCCCCAGGGATCCCTTCCAGAGATAAACGCATCAGAACAGGCCATAATTTTCTGAAGAAATTATTTTCAAGTAAAGTTTTCAAACCCAGTGAAGATCATGGCCAGTAACAAATACACGCAAAATCTCATTTGTGTTGACGAACTAGTTTCTGGGAAAAAAAAAAAAACAGCCTAACTTATCCGAATGGACTGAGAGACGGGTGGAAGGATGAACAGATGGATGGATGAACAAACTCCATTGCACTGTCCCCCACTCTGTGTTGTGGTGGGGGATACTAACGCCATACTGTCTGAACATAGAAGCCAGTTCCAATGTTCATTAGCTTCAGTAAATATTAAAGCATAACTTCATGGTCTGGTTCGCCTTTGCATTTCAAAGGGACACAATGCTAATGCCTGCGACCGAAGTCCCAGAGATGAAACAGTAGGAACCAGTCCAGATTAGAGCCTGCTGTGAATTTCCACCGATCTGAACAGAGATGAAGCATTCCAGTTACCCTAATCAACCACACATGACCACAAGAAGTGTTCTCCGTGGCGTATATTGCGCATTGCGCCAGGGACCCTGGTCATCACAGCTGTCGGGATGAATTTCCTTACAGGAAGGTCTTTAGTGCGAGACCAAAACAGCCGACACCGCCTGGATTTATTTTTGATCCTGCAATCTCTATCCAAAAGACCTGAATCTTATTTACACCCGTAATTGCACCAAGTGGGAGATTTATTTGTGTGGTGCTAGAAAGCCAAGTGCACAATTTGCATGTATTTTATTGTGGCTGATACAGTTAGTCAGCGTCAAGCCATAAATAAATGTAAATTAAAGGGGATCAACCCACCTGCAGCCGTTTTAGTTCACGAATGTAGCCCCATCCTTAGCTCTCAGAGTCAGTTTTATGTCTCCCCTGATTGAGCAGGTGTTTCATAATGGGCTCAGTCCATTAACTTTGAGTAACGAATAGCACACCTGCAGCAGGACAGGAGGGAGAGTGAGATTAGTGAGATGAGGGAAAATGAAGGTGGGAGAGGGAGAGATGTGAGGGAGGAAGATGCCCATCATCTTTGCTAAAGAGTCAAACTTCCATTACCGCGTACACTGTTATAAACTAACTGAATTTATCAGTTAAATTAATGCATTGTTTCCTGGTTATTTTAACTGTGAGTGGAGTCCTGCGCGCATTTAACTGTGGTTAACACTTAACATATACGGAACTCTGTTGTAAAATTATTGTAAAATTACGGTTAAAATAACTGGCAAAAAAGTAGCCAGTTAAAGTAACTGGCAAAAAAGATGCAAATGTATAACAGTATAGGCACTCTGAGTAAACCCACGCTAACACAGCGAGAACATGTAGACTCTGCACAGAAACCATCAAACTTCATTTTATGCCATGTCAGGAGTACCCTATCCTAATGGAATAGGGTTTGCGGTGGAGGCAGTATGTCTATTGTAATACAAGTAGCTATTTCTTGCCCTATTTAATGATTACATAATTGTCAGAATAAACGTAACTACAGTTGTGTGGTATCGGACAACCATTTGCTAATGATAAATATTCACAGTGTGCTCTGCTGTAATCAGACGCATATTGACCTCAGCAGTAGTTAAATAAAATGGAATTCTGAAAAATAGTTAAAACGGAGATGTAATTCAGGGAATATTTTGGATTTCTTTCTGAATAAATATTCACATTTTTTTACCATCTTAGCTATGCCACATGCATAATGCATTAATAATTTAAATGTTGGCAAAACAATATCTTTTTGCCTAGATCAAGTTACAAGATCCAGGCTATTGTCTGCCCATCCCCCCCCCCAAAAAAAATAGCCCTAACCCAGCAACCTGATTTTTGCCACCCACTCAGCAACATTAATGTCCATGAGTGTGCTGAGTGTGTGGGCCGTGTGGGTCTCTATCCAATTTTTCATGGTTGGGAGAAAGAGAAGTTTTACTTCTTATCACAGCAATCAAAAAGGCTTGAACTATGTGTTGGTCTAATGCAGCACACTGTAATACATCTCAGGCTGGTTAAACTCAGAAAAACAAATTCACTGACTGTCTTAAAAATTGAACTACATTGACTAAATTTGAGTTAATGCAACTTGAGAACAGGCTTTGTTTCAACTCGCAATAAGTCAAGACAATGAATGACTCTTAGTTTAACTTTTGAAAATGTATGTACTTGAGTTCCATATCTAAAAGTTTATGGCAAATGTAGTTTAAGAGAAAGAAGGAGTTCCCATAACTAAGTGGGGCTATCATGTTTTACTGAGTATGCATACATATTATTTTCCAAAGTACTTTCAAAATTTAAATGTTGGAATGTCTTTGTCTTGTAAAACTAATATGGAACTTGATTAGTGGAGACCTGGGAGCCTTTTGAAAAAAAAAAACTGACCAAGTTCTGAATTAATATAATTCATCTGCAGACATGATCATGCATGACTTCACCATAATTACCGACCATCATCGGTGCAGTTTTGGGACTTTTCCAGTGTTACAACGTGCCCCAGATATGGGACAAAGACCTTTATATTCCAGCATCCATATAATGGAAACAGCTTTCAGTGTTATGGAGTTTTGAGCTCTGTCACATTGCCGTGTAAAAGTCAACATCTCAGCAGCGTACTCTGGAGTTGTCCGTTTCTCTGATTCACAAACTTTTGTTCCATACTGGACCAAAAACTGGGTGAATAGACCACACTTAAAATCAGAGAAAAAATTTTAAGTTTGTTACAGAAAGGCTTGCATTTGAAATTACAATTAAGAGCATGTCCATAAGACATCAGTGAAGGTTTTAATTTGCACTCCATCAGTTCTGTATAATTCTCTTTGCTAATTTCAGTTCAATCACGGATTTAAGAAAAGGAGATTTATTAACAATGCAATGAAATGAAATAAATTCAGTATTTGGCGATGACTCCATCCTCGAGGACCCTCAAGCGAGGTTGGGCGCTGATCTGCCTGGGTAGCGGGCAGGGGCGAAGCCATCCCCCATTGGACAGAAGGGTCATACGAATGAAGTAGATTCTGAAGAAGCCGGAGTCGAGAAGTTGGAGGTGGTGGGGAGGCGGAGGGTGATGCAGAATCTCTGAAACAGCAGACAGGAACACGTCATGAGCCTTTATATAAAGAAGACCGAAGGCGTCATTCGGGTAAGTGCAATTGCTTGGGAATCCTACGTCTCGTGATTGAACTTCTGTTCACACTCCCATTTCAATGATGAAGACTTTGGATTTAAGGAAAGGAGATTTATTAACAATGCAATGACATGAAATGAAATAGATTCAGTATTTGGCGATGACCTCGTCCTCGAGGACCCTCAAGCGAGGTGGGGCACTGATCTGCCTGGGTAGCAGGCAGGGGCGAAGCCATCCCCAAAAGAGAATCTGTTAGATTGAGTCAAGCTGAACAGCCCTGGAAGACAAAAATATGCATTAGAATAAGCAAACAAGAGTTTGCACAAGCAAAGTGCGGATGAACATTAACACAGCTATGATGATGATGCAGACACCAGCGCAGTATCTGAGAAAGCGCCACTAGGAGTCAAGTTTATAGCTTAGAGCTATGAAATGACCGCAGTTAGTGGTCGTGCAGTGGGTAAGTCGCATGTACTAGCAGATACTAATCCATATATACACTTAACGCTGGAGCAATGGCTAAGCAAGAACTGTGCCACTGCGAGTGGCCGTGAAGTGGACACGGGTACTATATGTGAATGTTTGCCAGCGGGGCAAAGTGCAACCATTACTGAAGCGCTAGTGAGATGCGGCACTGCGAGTGGTCGTGAGGTGGATACGCGTGAAGTATCCTTGAATGTTTGCCGGCGAGGCAAATTGAACCCATGACCGAAGCGCTAGTGAGAGTCGCCATTGCGAGTGGCCATGAGGTGGATACCCTTGAAGTATCCGTGAATGTTTGCCGGCGAGGTAAAGTGAACCCATGACCGAAGCGCTAGCGAGATGCGCCACTGCGAGTGGCCGTGAGGTGGATAAGCGCAAAGTATCTGTGAATGATTGCCGGGAAGGCAAAGCGAATGCATTACTGAAGCGCTAATGAGCTACACCACTGCGAGTGGCCATGAGGTGGATACATGTGCAGTATCCGTGAATGTGCGCTGGCGAGGCAAAGTGCACCCAAAACCAAAGTGTGAGTGAAGTGCTAGACTAGTGAACTACGCTACTGCGAGTGGCTATGAGGTGGATACAAATGCAGTATCCGTGTATGGCTGGCCAGTGAGGCAGCCCGTGAGGTGAGCATTGCCACAATTAGAACACATTACAACATTACTTATGGAACAAACTTATCGAACCCAAATAATGCGCATAAACAATGCCAACCAGGAGTCTGTTCCCATGCACACATCGCTCAACGCCAATTATGCTGATGAATCGAGACATAACGTGAAAAACCACCACAAACCTGGAAGCAAGTGGGGCATCATTTTAATGACACCATGGAGAGCTACATGTCGATTATGGAGACGGACGGCCGTATATATGTAGTAAATGCGGATGATGACCAATGGCCCAGAACTTGCACGTTGGGCTGCCGTAGTTGCTGCTCCGATCTTAAACGAGTTTCCGGAGAAGCGTCCCAGAGGAATCCCACATTTCCTGAGGACAGCACTGAGGTGGGAGGTAAACCAGTGGCAGCTGACTGGTGATCCGGATGATGTCAAAAACAAAGGCTTTTTTTTAACAGTAGGAGGTCTTACATGGAGATAAGCAATCATGGACAAATACGGGCAGAATGCAGAATCAGTACGAGCTATGATAACATAGACCCCATTACCTGCAGCATCTGCTTTGGAGTGCTTTAGGAAAAGGCGGTAGTAATTGGAATAAAAGGATATGTCTGAAAAACAGGTTACGTGAAGGAAGAAAGGAGTTTGAATGAGTAGTGAATTCCCCACAATGTAGAAATCTGTAAAAATCCCCCCCCCCCAAAAAAAAGACTCATGAGCCTATATATAAAGTACTGTATATATACAGTAAAGCGTCCGTGTAACACCCAGCACGAAGAACAGAAGACGGAGTAACATGACAAGTGAAATGGGGAGACAAGGCAAGGTGTACCCATAACCAAACCGCTAGTCAAGCGCTTATGTGCTATGCCACTGGGAGTGGACGTGACATGCCAACATGAAGAATCAGATTACTTACCAATATAGATACTTACACAATGAACATTTAAATGCATGACCATTGCCAATAATGGAGGACGTGGGATAGATACTTGCGTAGTATCTGTGACTGCTTGCCAGCTGGGCAGTGTGCACCCACCACCAAAAGTCTAGCCAAGCGCTTGTGAGCTGTGGCACTGCAGATTAACGTGATGTGGATATGCGCGTAGTATCCATAAAGGCTAGCCAGCACGTGACCTTAGCTCCAGTGTAATGCAAGTGACTATGCCACTGCGAGTGGACGTGAGGTGGATACATGCGTATTATCTGTCATGGCTGGCCAGCTAGGCAGCATGAGACCTTGGCGCTCGTGTAGTGCACGTGAGATTGCCGCTCGCAAGCTAAGCCTTACCTAGTGAAGGAGAAAATGAAATGATAGCATAGCATTCGGACTATTGGCAACTTGAATTGGATTGCTGAGCTCATAGACAAAGCACTATCATTGGATGACAATTCATTTGCAAAGTGCGACACATACCATGCACATTCATTACTTGTAAACCATCCAAATTCAGGCGTCAATGACTCATGTAATTATGCATTCCCCAACACCTAGTTAAGACTTTAGAGTATGAACATTGAAAGGATACAAGAAACCACCACCAACCTAGAAGTAAGGTACAGATACCAATTTGATGAGGCCACTGAGAGCTGCAACTTGACTATGGTTGAGGCAGAGGGCCGTGCGCAGAGGCCGATGCCCATTTCCAAATTTAGCATATTTAATTCGCATTGGAAAAGTTTTGAATTGAAATTCCTTAATGCACAAACAATGAAATGCAATAACAGATTGGGAGTCTACCATTAAGTTATGACGAACTGATTTTTTTGTCTCAATTCTGAAGCAGAATAGAAGCCAGACTCCCAGAATGAAGGACGAACCCTGAAACTGGATTCTCATCCCAAGCTGTTCGATAAGGTTGCACATGACAAACATCGCAGACTGGATACAATAGATACATTGGAAAAACCAACAAAATTTAGAAATGACATAAAAGCTGAATCAAAAACTATAAATATGAAGGAGCCCCCCAAGGTGCTGAATTTTCGTAGACCTGTTCTTGATACTTGGATTGAATTTGTGATTTTTTTTCCCTTTTTCTCATTATATTGGACAGAACTATTGACTTCTGAACGATCAGAACCGGTTTTGACTGGCAAGCAGCTTATTTGACCATTGATCTGTAACAAACTGCGCAATGAAATATCACAACACTTAGCCTTACATACAGATCGATCCCATTGAAGCAAAGTGCTTAAAATAATGTGTTGCCTAATTTTAATCAATGGCAGACATTCTGTGGAAAGGCGTCTTTTTTTTTTTAATTAAGTTTGTTTCTCTCCCCCCATTCACATTGGCCTACCTAGATATTGCAACAAGACTAATACGATTTACCTTTAAAGAAGCAAGTTTGTATGAAACAATTTTAAATTTTTTTTCCAAGAAGCGCGTATTAATGATGAATGAATGAATGATGGTGGGGCCTATTTACACGGACGCCGCCGGGTTAATAGCAGGTAGAGGCTGAATAATATAGCCGGCGTCCGGTTCAGTTGTCTCAAATGTCCGGTTATTGAGCCGGACAAAGTGGGGCGCTCGTCATAAATTAGAAGTTTCGCCGAGTCAATAACAGGAAAAACTTGAATAATAGAGCCGGCGTCCGGGGCAATAGCCACTATGATGAAGGTGATGGCTTCACACATGACTTCTTACAGTACTATAGACACTCAAAGCGCCTTTAGAGTGATATGCAGTAAATAAATCTCTAGACCACTACTGTGGCACCCTGACTTGATGATGCGATATGATGTTTTAATGAAAGACTAATTTCTTCGACAAAAAATCTGAGTCCCGCAGCTGATAATTTAACTTCTTGACCTCCAAAGACAGAATCATACTTAATCTGGGAGATATGTAATGCAGCTTCAGCAAACAAGATTTGATATCTGTATTACAATCCTCCACTGAACGTAGCTGTCAATAGCAATTAAGGGAGATTAATGATCAACTCTTGACGACACTCGAAATAAATAAATCTTGATAAACTCCACAGCATAAAAGCCACAGCAAACTTCGCAATAGTTAAAACACCTAATGATATGGAATTCCCTCTAGAGAAAAGTAGACCACACGGAAGCTCATTCGGAAAACGGCAATAGAAAATAGAGACCAGACAAATTCCTTACTTGTAGTACTTGATAAAGAATGAGGATAAATTAATGTAGCTGGTTAAGTGTAGCGTACCGTTCGATGTCAGGAATAGCGAAAGCCAATGAGAAATAGAGATACTTGATGCGATGGAACGAGCCCGCTGAATGCTGTAGCTTCTACTGCCGGACCCACTTCCCAATGCTTCCATGATTTTCACCAGGGTTTGGATGGTGGGCATCCAGAACCAGGAAATGACAGGGAGGCAATGCTTCTGCAGGAGGCCGCTGAACTGTTTCGATCTTAGAACTCCGTTGTAGTGAAGAGAATTCATGTTGGCATTGTACAGAGCAAATAACACCGGAACTCAGAATGAAGAAGTTCGGAGTTGATACAAACTTGTAGTCCTTCTTGAACGATTTGCTAAATAAAGCTCAAAATCGTGAGCGAACTACCATGCTGGAAGCGGCACGATGCAGAATCTCTGAAACAGCAGACAGGAACACGTCATGAGCCTATATTTAAAGAAGACCGAAGGCACCAATTGGATAAGTGCAATTGCTTGGGAATCCTACGTCTCGTGATTGAACTTTCGTTTACGCTCCCATTATTAAGAGTAAAATGCTTTTGCATTTTGTGATGTGAACTTTCAACACAAAACCTTATTTGTTTTCCCCAAGGATGGCCACCTTCACAGAAAACCTTATTTGTAATCACCTTGTGACCCAATGATCATCTGCATTGTGAACTTTTCTGTTGAAATTCATTTTAAACAGCTCCTCTGAAATGCACTGTGTCCCCATTGGTCAATAATCTTTGATGCAATGCAATTAGTTCAATTAAATCTCAAGCTGTGTCATGTGATCCGCTCAGCCAATCATAATCAGCACCTGACAGTCTGTTTTTCAATGAAAACCTCTGCTTGAGATATGATTTATTACAATGTGCTATTTGTAAATATCAGGTGAATTGAACTTATAAATAAATATTATCTCCTGAACAGGTCATTTGACTTGGCAAACTGGACATTTTTGCTTGTGGTAACAAGAAACATTTGACATTAAATCACACAAATTTTAACATTTTTGGGAGTGACAAGCTTTTTCCAGTGGAAACAATGAAAAATGAAGGTTTGCCCACTCTTATGTCAGATGATGACTCATACTGTGTCTAGAAAAACATTGAAATATTAGGACAACATTGAATGTAATAGGAAACAAAACTGATTTATTTTTACGAACAGCTGACAAAAAAGGGAATGAATGCCCAAGCCTACAATCTGTCAATAATCCAAATTCCCATGTCCAAACAACTGTTTTTGGTGGACCAAAGCAAATTCTCTTCACATTATGAAGATGGGAGAAACACCAGGTCATGTTGGCAGGTTTGCTAGCTTAACTATTAGGTCTATCCAGCCTCTGGTTGTAGAGCAGTGCTGGTCTGAGTTTGCTCAGTATTGGGTATTAGTTGATGCATGAGTCTCAGGAACAGCTGCGTGAACAAACTCCTCTGGGCTTCAGGTATGTCTCTCTCTCTCTCTCTCTCTCTCTCTCTCTCTCTCTCTCTCTCTCTATTTATCTCTCTCTCTCTCTCTCTCTCTCTCTCTCTCTATTTATCTCTCTCTCTCTCTCTCTCTCTCCCTCCTCCCTCACTCTCCCTAATGCATCATCCTTCACTGACCGCCGCCCAATCGGCTCTGACACAAATCTGTTCTGACTGCTGCATTTTTCAGCAGTATAGTCAAAATATATCCACAGCTGGAATAGCATACACTGTTCAGAGTCCCTTTGTTAATGATTAATCGAACATGTGTTGAATGAAAGCAGATTTTTTCATAGAATGCAAGATTCAATGGACAGATATTTTGGAAGAGATATGGCAGAAAATAAATAGGATTTTCCCTGGCAACACTGAACAAAGAATTGGAATCATTTCACATAATATTAACACTCATCTTTCTGTAAATTTTTTTTCTAAAGATTTTCAAGTGTCACAAGATGATTGATGACTCTTTGCCACCCCCCTTGCCAGCTTTTATATAAAAATTCTCATCTGAAAAGAACGATTTTTAGGCTGAAATTGTGCCTCAAATCAAAATGGGAAGGCGCCTAATATTGGGCTTTAAATGTGTGATTATAGTTTTATATATTATACAGTGTTGTGAAAAAGTATTTGCCCCCTTCCTGATTTCTTTGTTTTTTGCATATTTGTAGCGCTTACATGTTTCAGATTATCAAACAAATTTTAATATTTGACAAAGATAACCCGAGTAAATACAAATACAGTTTTTAAATGATGATTTCATTTATTGAGGGAAAAAAGCAATCCAAACCTACCAGGCCCTGTGTGAAAAAATAATTGCCCCCCATTGTTAAACCATGAATTATCTGTGATAAACCACATTTTTTCAGTTCAATTTCACAGGCCATACCCAGGCCTGATCACTGCCAGACCTGTTGAATCAAGAAATCACTTCAATAGAACCTGTCTGACAAAGTGAAGTAGGCTAAAAGATCTCAAAAAGCAACATGTCATGCTGCGAACTAAAGACATTCAAGAACAGATGAGAAACAAAGTCATTGACATCTGTTAGCCTGGAAAGGGTTACAAAGCCATTTCTCAGACTTTGGGATTCCAGCAAACCACGATGAGAGCTATTATCCACAAATGGCGAAAACTTGGAACAGTGGTGAAACTTTCCAGGAGTGGCCGGCCTCCCAAAATTACTCCAAGAGCGCATCAACGACTCATCGAGGAGGTCACAAAAGAACCCAGAACAACATCTAAGGAACTGTAGGCCTCACTTGCCTCAGTTACAGTCAGAGTTCATGATTCATTAATGAGAAGGAGATCGGGCAAAAAAGGCATCCATGGGAGAGTTCCAAGGCAAAAACCACAGCTAACCAAAAAGAACTCAAAGGCTCCTCTCATATTTGCCAAAAAAACATTTTCATGATCCCCAAGACTTTTGGGAAAATATTCTGTGGACTGACGAGACAAAAGTTGAACTTTTTGGAAGGTGTGTGTCCCGTTACATCTGGCGTCAAACTAACACAGCATTTCATAAAAAGGAACATCATCCCAACAGTCAAACATGGTGGTGGTAGTGTGATGGTTTGGGGCTGCTTTGCTGCTTCAGGACGTGGCAACATATTGTAATCGATGAAACCACGAATTCTACTCTCTACCAGAAAATCCTAAGGAAGAATGTCCGACCATCAGTTCATGACCTCAATCTCAAGCGCACTTGGGTTATGCCACAGGACAATGATCCGAAACACACCAGCAAATCCACGTCTAAATGACTTAAAACAAACAAAATGAAGATTTTGGAGTGGCCTTGTCAAAGTCCGGACTTAGATCCAATTGAGATGCTGTGGTATGACCTTAAACAGGCCGTTCATGCTCAAAATCCCTCCAATGTGGCTGAATTAAAATAGTTCTACAAAGAAGAGTGGGCCAAAATTCCTCCACAGTGATGTGAAAGATTCATTGCCAGTTATAGCAAACGCATGATTTCAGTTTTTGTCATCCGGAGTGGCAATATTTTTTGGGGGCAATTACTTTTTCACATAGGGCCAGGTAGGTTTGGATTGTTTTTACCCTCAATAAATGAAATCATCATTTTAAAACTGCATTTTGTATTTACTCTGGGTATCTTTGTCTGATATTAAAATTTGTTTGATGATCTGAAACATTAAAGTGGGACAAATATGCAAAAAATTAAGAAATCAGGAAGGGGGCAAATAATTTTTCTCAGCACTGTATATATAAATTTTATATGAAAAAACCTCTCTGGAACACAAAAAAAAACTATAAGGAGGAAAAATCAGAAGCAGAAGAATAATTGCACATGAGTTTAATTGAATAAACAGCACTAAAAATCACCACCAGAGAGTTGACCTTGATTCTGCATACAACTACAACTAAAGGGGGTGGACAAAATTTTAAATCACCCAAAAAAATGGCTGCTATTGACAAAGGCCAAAGTCAGGGCTCATATGCAGACGAAGATCTATTTCACATGTTTTACTGAAAATCGAGGTCAGGCAATCCAGGTCGGTTACAGGCTGTGTGATTTGGGTGCAGGGGCGCAAGTCCAGAATCGTAATCAGTAACAGTACAGTAAACAGAACCAGGAAGTCAGTACGCCAAAGCCAAATCAGAAAGAAAATATCAAAAAATCAAAACACAAATCGAGCATGGGAAATCAAATTGACACTAAGGGTAAGACAGAACGGGAAGCTGAGAAAAACACCAAATTTTATGCAGGGAAGTCTCAGAAGAGTAAACCGCTGGTATGCTAGACACTGGGAAACAGGGTTAGACAAACTCGCAACGTGCAGTGGGGAGTGAGAGGTATGTAAAAAGATGCTAAGTGACTCATTTGGATAGGCAACAGAGTGAAAGGGATCTGATGCATGCAAGTAGGTGTGGCTATGAGGGAGGAGGCATTGAAACAGTTTACGACAAGCTAATCAGAGATAGCAGACCTGGCCCCAGCCACGGGCTGACAGACAGACTGACAGAAACACACACACACGCACAGACATGATCATTGCTTAACCTGGCCCCCTAGGGGAGGGGCCAGGTAATGAGGACAAGCCGGTGCACCTGAGTGAGAGAGAAACAGAAAGCACAAGGTGAGACAGGAATAGGAATGCTACACTAATACAAAGAACATCTAAAACTGAACAATGAAACATGAAAAATAATAAACACACATACAAAAGCAGATCAAAGACAACTAGACATTTTCATACCCTGACATCAGTTTTGAAGTATCTGAACCACAAGTTAAAATGCAGATATCTTAGTTCCACATGGGCCAAATAGTTGGTCTCTTAAATGTAGCCTCAATGGTTTCAAAAACAACAAAATTCATTTGAAAATGCTAAAGGGGGCTGTGTCGAAAATAATGACAACATGTGCCAAACACTAAAAAACAGCAACAGGAAAAATGAACTCCCTCATTAGGTGGGAGGTCTCCAACCGGGACAGACGAACACTTGGACAAATACCCGCAAAACTACACCCCAGCCCTGAAAATCCCCACAGGATTGAATCAATCCCTGTCTGAAGTAGTGGCAATGCACTGCGCCTCACAAAGCTAATATTTATGACAGGTCTGCTGATGATTTGAGTGTGTTTGTGTGGGGTGTAATTAGCTGGAGGGTTAGTCCCCCTCTGTATCTCAGACATGCCACAAAGGCCCCTCATAAACATAGAAGTAACAATATCATTCTGTATACAACCCCATTTCCAAAAAAGGTGGGATGTTGTGTAAAATGTAAATAAAACCAGAAAGCAATGATTTTCACATTTGAACTTTAGATCTATTTCAAATGGTACAAAGGCAATATATTAGATGTTGAAACTAAGATATTTTATTGTTTTTGTGTGCTCTTTTTGAATTTGATGCCAGCAACATGTTTCAAAAAAGTTGGGACAGGACAATAAAAGACTGGAAAAGTGTGATTCTAGAAAAAAAAATACTGGCAGAACATCTCACAGGTAATTAGATTATTTAGCAATAAGTCAGTAACATGACTGGGCATAAAAGTCTTTCATAAGTAAATATGGTGAGGGCTTTTCCCCTGTATGAAAGACTGCATGGGGAAATAGGTCAGCAATTTAAAAGTAAGGTTTGCAACTTAAAATTGCTGAAAATTTGGGGATTCTATCCTCTATGGTACATAATCTCATGAAAAGATTCAGAGAATCCAGAAAAATCTCTGCACGTTTGGGACAAGGCTAAAATCCAATTTTGAATGACTATGATTTTCAGGTCCTCAGGTGGCGCTCTCTTAAAAACAGACAGGATTCTGCCCTGGAAATCACTGCATGGACTCAGGAACACTTATTTAAACTATTGTCAGTGAACACAGTTTGTCACTGCATTCACAAATGTAAGTTGAACTTTTGTGTTGAGACTAAACCATATAGAAATACTGCCTTCTTCTCCTTGTCTGACCTCATTTAAAATGTACTAAGGCGAAGTGGAAAACTGCCTTGTGATCTGACCAATCAAAATGCAATTTTTTTTGGAGTTCATGGAGGCCACATCCTCTGGACTAAAGAGGAGAAGGGCCACCTTGCTAGTTATCTGCAGACAAATCCAAAGCCAGCATCCGTGTTAGTATGGGGGTGCATTAGTACACAGGTATGGGTAACTTGTGCATTCGTGAAGACACAATTAATTGTGAATGATAGTTACACGTTTTGGTGCAACATATACTGCCATCCAGATGCCTTTTTTAAGGGAGGGCCTTGATCATTTCAGCAACACCACACCAAACACCAAACACATACTCTGCATGTATTACAACAACATGGCTCTGTATTAAGAGTCTGGGTGCTAAAGTGCTCTGCCTGCAGTCCAGACCTGTCACCCACTGACAATACTTGGCGCATTATGAAATAAAAAATATGACAAAAGAGGTTACAAAGTATTGAGAAATCTTAAATGAAGCAAAAATGGGAAACATCTTGCTTTCAAAACCACAGCAGTTGGTCTCCTCAGTTCCTTAATGCTTCCCGAGTGTTGACTAAAGAAGAAATGATGCAACAAAATGTTCAACATGTCCCAGTGCCAATTTCTTTGAAACGTGTTGCAGGCATCAAATTCAAAATGGGCGCATATTCTTTAAAAAAAAAAAAAACGCTAAAATATCTCAGTTTCAACATCTGATTTAATTTTATTTGAACTATTTTCAAATAAATATAAATTTCAAATGATTTGAAAATCATGCATTCTGTTTTTATTTACTGAACATTTTACACAGCATCCCAACTTTTTTGTTAAAGGGGTTGTATTTCATCACCCCCGGTGCTCAAACCAAATTCTCGCCTTAAGTTATGCTGACTGCCGGAACATTTCCTGGAGCTGGTGATTTGCCAAATGGGGATAGGTGTGGTAGTCTTGGTTGCTAGAGGTTGTCTTTCCTTGACCAATTCTGGAGGAAACTGCGGTGTTGAAGCATGTGTTTGAATTTCAATGGCTGTAACAGTGGCGTCAGGAAGGCGCTTCCTCTCTTGCCCCATCTGTCTTCTCTCCCTCCGTCTCTGCTTTCTCTTTCTATCCTTTTGTCCCTTCTCTTCCCCTCTCAAACATTCTCTCTTGCTCCGACTGACTCTCTCTTTCTCCCTCGCTCTTTCACCCCCTCTTTCTTGCACCAACTGCCCTCACCGTTTTTAAACCGACACCTTTTTTGCCAGCTATTTTAACTGGCACCTTTCTTGCCAGCTATTTTTACTGTAATTTTACAGTCAGTTTATAATACAGGTTCTACGTATGTTAACTGTAAACCATAGTTTAATGTGCACAGGACTGTACTTACAGTTCAAATAACACGGAGACAATGCATTAATGTAACTGATAAATTCAGTCATTGATACAGTGCTGTCTGTCCTTTTCTCTCCCTCTCTTCTTCCTCCCCCTCTTTCTCCCTCTCACCTCTTCCCTCTCTTTCCCACCTCTCTCTCTTTCTCTCTCTCTCTCTCTGTGCATCATGGACAGTATATCTGACTCACTCTCTGTGGAGCTCATGTGATGCCTGCGGTCCCCTCGGACAGTGCCAGTTCTGTGCCCATTTGCCGGCAGTCAGGCTTCCCTCTGCCCTCTGACTCTGTGGGAAAGCAGGTCTCCTCCTTCGGTCAGTGTCCCGATACTTCTGTTCACCTCTCCTTCAGAGTGACCGGACTCTCCATCTCTCTCTCTCTCTCTCTCTCTCTGTCTCTCTCTCTCTCTGTGTTTCCCACACGCACGGTGCCGGAGTGTGTCGCTGTGTGTTGGGGACCCCGATGACTGGAGACGGAGGTTTGGACCGTGGAGACGCAAGGCTGGCTTCTCTCCTCAGGTTTCAGCCAGTGCCAGAGAGATCCAACACTTCGTTACTCTGGAACTTTCCGGGAGGTACGATCCAAACGCCTTACGCTCTCTGGAAGGAACAGGACGTCCACCTGTGAAGTACCGTCTGTTTGCTGTTTCACTCCCTCATCCAAATCGCCGTCCATATCATTCCTCTGTCAGCGTTTGACTTCCCTTCATGTCATTCATTTAATTCTTCCCCTCACAGACCCTGTTTTTATTCCTCTTTTCGTGGTTCTTCCATCACTTCTTCATTCCTTTACAACCCGTTTTAGGTTTTTGGGTTTTGAGTTGTTTGGTATTTCCTGTATAAGTGACAGCCAGAGTCTTGATATTTCTCTTTGTAGTTTTTTAAATATACAGTAGAAAATTATATATACAGTACTGAACCATCATTTATAGTGTTTTTTAATTGCTAATCTAGCAGGTTTGCCTCATAAATCTGAATTTTACTGGTGCGATACAGTTATGATGGACAAAAACAAATTTAAAAAACACTTTCCAAGAAAAAATTCAAATGTCTGCTGTCGTGTCTTTGCTAGTATGATATTGTAATCTTATCCAACAATTTGGATAGCATGGGGATATAGAATTGTTTAAAAAAAGATGAATAACACAACAAAGGGGCATGGAGTCTGATTGCCTGCACAGGGAAATCAGTTTGTTCCGTTTTGCATTCATGTTTTGTAGTTCAAAGAGATGACAGCATCTTAGATATTAGTCAAAATCTAAATTCATTTCAGGCTCTGCATCCCACCTGGAGTTTAAATGACAGTTTTGTGGCCTGTAGCGTGTTCTTGGCAGCTCAGTGGGTCTGTTTTTCTTCTGTATTCACACCTGTTCAAATTTTATAATGTTTGATCCTGCTTAATTATGTGCATAAATTAACACGCCGGATGATGTTCATGTCCGGGCTGCTCTGGCATTATTTCTGTCAGACCGCCAGAGCATTTTGTTCTGTGCTCTGGGGAATAAGCAGCAGAAAGCAGGACTACAGTAATCTCAGGGCTCATACGGGATTACACCCTCCAGTTTGCTGATTCTCTGTGTGTCTCAGTGTGTCCGAGCCCCAGGGCTCTGCGCTCACCCTGGGCTCTTCTAAGCTTTATCTCTCCTGGGTCACACTTTAGATGAAGTATTCATTAGGGCTTTATACGGCATGTATAATGCCTTCATAAATGAGACATAATATCTTCATAAATCATACATAAGCAAATGTCATGCTTTTTTATTCAGTATGTGATGCCAGATGTGACAATGACAATGTCACTTAGCTGACAATGTCACCCTTTATAGCATTTAGCCACAAGCTAAGTGACATTGTCAGTTATATCACATCTGGCATCACATGCTGAATAAGGATGTGTTATTTCACCATTTACAAAGCATGAATTTGCATATGTCTCATTTATGAAGGCATTATACAACGTACATGCTGTATAAAGCCTATATGAGCAACACTTCATCTAAAATGTGACCTTCTCCTGTGCCCTGTTTTTGTTGTCATGTTGTCACCCCCCTACACCTTCTTGACCTCCTGCCAAACCTTTTTTAAACAGCAAGCAAAGGAAAGAACTAACCTGTCCTTACCTGCTTACCTTACCAAATTGCAAATATATTTCAGTTATTGACCAGACACTGTTATCCAACTGAACTTGCAGTGGTTTAGACTAAAGTGAGACACAGGGCCTGGCTCAGGGGCCCAACAGCTGCAGTAATTTGCACCCGGCTTGAAACACGAACCTTTTGAGCACTGTAAACCCTGATAGTGTGATGAACTCAGATGTTTTGCGGAAACTGATTACCTCAAAAAAATTGTGTTGGCAAACTTAATTGCACTGTGTGGAAGGAACTTAAGGAAAATAAGGTAAAGTCATATTTGACATGTTTTTTTTTAGTGCTGCGAACACAAGATCATTAACTCATTCCCTATGGCAAGCCGCTGCCAACGGCGCGACAAATTCTACCGTTCCCTACGGTAAGCCGGTGCCAGCGGCGTGGATGACCATTCACAGTCTGATGAAAACATGAAATCAGTTGACGATCATGGTGATGGGCCACCTGTACTTCAATACAGTATATTGTGTAATTTTCGGGAAACATATTCCGTACAAAGGCGACAATTACATATAAAAGTATTCCATAGGGAATGAGTTAAGTTGGCAAACTCAATTTTTTGGAGGTAATTGGTTTCCACAAAACATTTGAGTTCACCCCACTTGTCCAGGTTTACAATGAGTGACAGTCAAGCACCTAGACCACTGGGCTACATGCACACCCATATTTGACACATCTGGGCAGAGTACTGGTACACATCGTAAGATACAGGATAACACAACGTCTCTCTGCGCCATGTGTTAGTTCCTGCACACTTTCTAATTATCTCATGAATCAGTTACTCCTCCTTTGGAAGATGGTCCATTTCATCTTTCATTTTTTGCGTGAGGAGAAATAATGATGAGTTAAACTTTTTCTCCAAAATAAGGCCGATTGTTGCAATATTATTTTATTTATTTATTTATTTTTTTTGGAAAATTGTACATAACCAGAAGTTCTTCTCTCACTGAGAGAGATTGTTTCCTGAGCCTAAGAAAATCAGCATGAGAGTAAGTGTGAGCAATCACTGATCAGGGAGAACCACTCATTATGGAGTGCGTCAGGACAAGGATTCTGTTATCGTTTCACAGACAGATTTAACCTGTGTTAAGAGTGCCTGGGATTGGGTAGCTGGGATAGCTCACTCAGTTAAGGCACCGCATTGTGGAGCAGTAGTGACATCCACGATGTGGGTTCGATCCCCAGTCATACCAGCCGGCAATGGTCGGTGGCCTTTTCAGTGCAGCGCATAATTGGTGAAATAAATTGGGAAGGAACTGCCAGGTCGGGATATTAGAATAGGAGGTTTGTTCATTGCTCAAGTGCCTCCTGTTGGCCAGCCGGGCGCTCGTCAGTGAGATTCTAAGCGTGTTAAAGTTCGGGTTTCCTCCGCCCTTGTTCTGAACTTGCAAAATTTCGAGTAAAGAAGCAGTGGCTGACAGGCCGGTGCTGCGGAGAGCCGTGAAAGGTCTTTGCCCTCCTGACATGGCAACATGGGGTCACATACGAGCAAGCTTGTGTACATAGTTCTTGTTGTGGCTTTCATTCAGACATATTTTCAGATTATGAAGTTCCCCAATCCTCAAGCAATTGGAGAGAGACAGATTCTTCAGAAAATTAGGCTTTATTGAGGCATATTGATAAATGTAAAGCTGAATTCCTTTTGCGCAAGATGAACTGATTTCTTACTTTTCACACCCAGTTTTTATACCCTAATCACAGGAAATATCTTCCAAATATGGACTTTCCGCATTCTCATTCTCGCGCTGCAATTGGACAGGCAAACCAAAACACTGTTAGCTAATCATTCAGGAGTTCAAAGCAAAGATTAGCATGAGCATCACTAGAAAGGACTGGAACATTACAGTCAAGAGAGGAAAAATACAGCCAGAATAGGATACAAGTAGATACATAAATGATTCATTTGATTATGTTTTCAGTAACATCGAATGATTTTACTGAACAAATATTGATCAAAGCTACAGAAATCAAATATATCCTCTGATTATGTTTTTGAATCAACTAAACAGAAGCCTGCTTACTAATCAAAGCTACAGAAGCCCACTGCTTATGTGTGAGAGCTGCTCATGCATGTGGGAATTGATTTGCTTGTATGTGTGTGAACTGTTTGTATGTGTGTGTGTGCGTGTGCGTGCGTATGTGTGTGCGTGTGTGTTCATGTGCTGCTTATTCTGTGTCTGTGTGCACTGCTCATGTTTGTGTGAACTGCTTGTAGATGTGTGTGTCATGTGTATGTGTCTGTGTGCACTGCTCATGTGTGCGTGAACTGCTTGCATGTGCGTGTGTGTTACTGCTGCTTACATAATATCGTTATTGATTATGATTATTGATTATGGTTATTCAACATGGCATTTATTCTACTGATGAAAATGATGAGAAATATTGAAATATAATCCACAACATTCGCTATTTGGGCATTCTAGATTCAGCTGAGATTGGAAATGCCAAATTTAACTAAAAAAAAGGTCGCGGGGGATGTAGCCGCAGGGTGGAGCAGTCGAATACACAGATCTGCAGGCTTGGACCATCACAGACCGCAGTGATGATTCCACCGACACACACTGACCCAGGACAGGAGCCACACTGTTTCACCCCTCCCCCCTCTGTCCGTGCTGCCATCCCCATGGGAACCCGGTGGGCTGCTCCGGCGGGGGCCACAGAAATGATCCTCAGCTAATTACTGCTCAGGATGTTTGTTTGGGTTGTCTGAGCGCGCTCATCAGGTGGTCGTCCTCTGCCTCCTTGCTTTTTAATAAGGGCCACCCAACACACAGCAGCCTCGTCCCAAGAAGAAAGGGTGCAGACTCAAACAGCGATCTGTATGTGTGTGTGTGTGTATGTGTGTGTGCACGTGTGCATTTTAGAGGCAGTTCATTGGTGTGCGTTCTTATGTGACTGTGCGTGTTCGTGTGTGCTTGCATGGGTCCCTGTGTATATATAGGTGTGTGAGTGTTTGTGTGTCTGTATGTGCATGTGTGTGTATGTACATGTGTTTGTGTGCATGTGTCTTTGTGTTGGCATATGCCTGCATGCTTGAGCGTGTGTGTGTGTGTGTGTGTGTGTGTGTGTTTGTGGGGGGGGTGCACTCATGGTAATTACATCTTTCATAGCTCAGCATCCTCTGTAATTGGAGCCTACTGCCTGTTGTAATGTCAGCTGCTCTCTCGCTCATTTTTCTGAGGTCTGACATGTCTCACTGCAGTTCAGTGTTCCACTCGGCCCTCCCATGGAGCCACTGACCAATCAGGAGCCTGCCTCAGGTAAAGCAATCCCCACCACAGGTTTCTTATCAAGGTCATGCAATGTTTCAGTGTCAGCGGCCCATTTTTCAGGGTTCATGCATCTGTGCACTTTGAGTTCATTATTATGCATGAGATTTGCTTTTGCCCTGGGTCACAGGTATTATTAATGGGACCCTGGTGTGAAGTACTCGTCAATTAACTGTTCCTTTGTCCTGAAAACCTGTGCTGAAAATCCCGGTATTACACATCAGGTTCTAAATGGATTTAAACTGTGATGTTTGACACTTCAAGCTGATTTATTTGCTTGTCATTCTGGAGAAAATGAACACACTCGAAGGTTTTCACACCTTATCTGAAATTGGAGGTTGTTACTGATATTTTCTTCCTGGTGCTTTTGCATCAGAGAAATACTGATGCCAGGCAACAGGAGAAGTAAGAGTGTTAGGGAGCGCACAGCTGGAGCTGTGTTTGTGTGCTTAATGCACCAGAGGTACCGTTCTGAGCAGCGCTTATTCTGCGGGACCCAGCCTGCCACACCACCACACACTAGTCTAGCACTATATGCGAGTACAGCAATTTGGCCACTGTGAAAATACAAAAGGTTTGCTAGTTTGCTGTGTGTTTGAGAAGTTCTCACTGGTGGATTTGTAACTTTATGGCCCATCTATTGTAATTAACCAATTACAAGTCGCAGTTCTTTAGCTGATGCTAAAATAGCTGAAGCTAGCAGGAGCCAATCTTGTTAGCCTAGAGGTAGTGTGAGGTTAAGGGCCTTGCTCAAGGGCCCAACAGCTGCACTGATACTACTGTGGTTACATTGGAGCTAAAACCACCAACTTGTGGAGGACCAGTCAAACACCCGCATCGCTAGGCAAAGGACACTCCAGTCCACTACATTCCCTGGACTCATCTTCTGTGAAGCATGCACCCCACTTAGCTTCCTCCATCCCCTGAGACTCAGGAAAAGTGACATCAATTTTATGGAATGCAAACAGCAATTTCTAATTCAGTGTTAAGAAACAGAACTTGTTTTTGTTTTAGCTGGAGTCCGCCTGCAGCACAAATGCAGATTTGATCACAAAGATCAAGTCAAGTTGCTGAACCAAACAGGTCCCGTTTTCCTGCGGCTGTGGTGACGGGAATAGCCCCAGACATGTCAGAGTCCTCCTGGCCAGAGGGGGCGCTGTTCCCTACAGGAGAGCCTCTGAACTGCACTCTGGACTATGAGGACTTCGAGACGGGGCAGGGCACCAGCACTGTCATCATCCCTTCCATCTACGCACTGGTGTGCTGCGTGGGGTTGACGGGCAACGCCATGGTCATCTACGTCATCCTGAAGTACACCAAGATGAAGACGGCCACCAACATCTACATCCTCAACCTGGCCATCGCTGACGAGCTCTTCATGCTGAGCGTGCCCTTCCTGGCGACCTCGGCGGCTCTCCGCAATTGGCCGTTCGGCTCGCTCATGTGCCGGCTGGTGCTGAGCGTCGACGGCATAAACATGTTCACCAGCATCTTCTGCCTGACCGTGCTGAGCGTCGACCGCTACATCGCCGTGGTCCACCCCATAAAGTCCGCACGCTACCGCCGACCGTCGGTGGCCAAGGTCATCAACGGCTGCGTGTGGGCGCTCTCCCTGGTGGTCATCCTGCCGATCATCATCTTCGCCGACACTGTCCCTGCGAGGGACGGCGGAGCGGACTGCAACTTCCTGTGGCCGCAGTCCTCGTGGTCGGCGGCTTTCGTGGTCTACACCTTCCTGCTGGGGTTCCTCTTGCCCGTGGTGGCCATTTGCCTGTGCTACTGCCTGATTGTGGTACGAATGCGAGCCGTCGGACTCAAGGCCGGTTGGCTTCAGCGCCGACGCTCCGAGAAGAAGATCACTCGCATGGTGCTGCTGGTTGTGGCAGTTTTTGTGATCTGCTGGCTGCCCTTTTACATCGTACAGCTGGTCAGTGTCTTCCAGCGGCCGCCCGACCCCATGGTGACTCAGCTCTTCGTCATCCTCAGTTATGCTAACAGCGGCGCCAACCCCATCCTGTACGGCTTCGTCTCCGACAACTTCCGTCGGTCCTTCCAGCGAATCGTGTGTTTCCGCTGGCTGGGGAGCAGGACAGACACCGAGCAGGTGGACTACTGCGCCATCCCGCTAAAGCGCCAGGCTGTGCCCTGCACCGAAGCGCACGTCCCCTGCCGCTTCCCCCTCAAGAGCTGCCTGGCATCCGAAGCCGTCTGCCGCAATGGGACCTGCAGCCCCGGAAACACAGCTTTGTGAGAGATGAGCGTTAGAATCGAAGGTCACAAGGGGTTAAGAGGCAACAAGGGAGAGAACGGGAGGGGGTGAAACAACTGCTTATCATGCCATTCAGTAAAATGGGGCCCTCAATTTATGTCAATACAGTAAAATATTCAATGTTAAATTAACTTTCTATGTGTGTGGGCTCATATGTGGGATCAGATTGGAGTCATGTGAATACATGACAGTTTAACCACCACTGAACATTTTACACTTAGCCCTCTCATGATTCATGTTATTCTTTTTCCCGTTGAAGTTGTTAGCATCTGATAGGTAGTTCTTCCAGATGAAGTGATGCTCAGAACAAAATGGAAGAGTTTAGAAGTTTTGAAAGAAGTGAATTGATTTGAATTGAAGTTTTAAAAGTACTTAAGTCACATTTTCACAAATTGCGGGGTAAGGATGGAAAAACATCTTTTATAGTTACTTGAGTCGATTTTTTTCAGTTTTCTCATACTGGATATATTGTGACTTTAATGCTTTTAGAACTGGGGTCTTTAATTTTATCCCATGTTACATGGTTTTATCTGTGGGAACACAAGTGGAGGTTATATAATTGGAAACACCGCAGTAAATACTAGCTTTGAGAGGCTCATAACATTCTGTTTTTGTGGAGACCATTTGGTCCCCTTTCCACCACAAAAAACTCTCCCATTTTTGTGATTGACACCTCTGCTATTCAGGCACCATCAATTAGTGCTCAAATCAAACCCCCGGCTTTGGACCTGTATATCGTTAGAGAGTTATTTTCCTGTGCAGGGGAAAGACCTCAAAGAGTGGAAGATATACTTTACATACTTCTGTGGAAATAGTGTGACCCATGATCTCAGGCAACAAAACCAACCAAGTAGTGTTTTGAGCCTCACAAACAAAGCAGGCGCAGGAGATTAGAGTCATGTCCCCACTGCGCGTTGCTTTTAAGTTGCAAAGTTGTTTGTCAGTGAACCTAACTCATATTCAAGCCGTAAAGACAGAACAAATACATTCCTCCCTCTCTCCCTGTTGGTACATCAGAGACCTCAGCTGGAGTCTCCTTCAGGAGTCTGGGCACCACATAAATACACAAGAGCATTAAACTCATTCAACAGCCTCCCACTGACACACTCCTGATCTTATCACCAAATGTTCTCAATTTAACAAACGGCTTTTGCACTACAATTTTTAACTGTTTTTCACGGCGCAATGCAAGTCAATGGTGACATTGTAAGCAGCAGTTTCATAACAGTGTAATGGTGGGTGTCATTTTAACCCCTTACGGTGAGAGATCAATGGCATCACAAGATACTGTACTAGGTGCTAAATTTACATCACATTCTTTACTGTGTGTTCAAAAATAGGACTCTTCCTCCTCAGAACACTGTCAATACTCACATACATATTGGGGTAACAGACTCAAGCGAAACTGAGGCCTTAGAAGCTTTATGAAGTGAACGACACAGAGAGGACACGACGACTTACATATTAAACTATTCTCATGCCTCAAAGCTATCAAACACAGTTTTTTTTTCTATCGTGGCAACTAATCAAATTATTCTAGGCCTTAAAATATTTCATCACTTTTATTTTATATTGTCCTCATTACTGTTGTCAAAAGCAATTAAGAGTAGATTAGATTTAGCAGGGGCCAGTCCCACTGGAGAATTGCTGGTTAAGGGGCCTTGCCCAAAGGCCCAATTGCTGCACAGATCTTATTGTATCAACACTGCAGTTTGAACCAACAACCCTCAGGGAGAAGAGAGAAAGGCAGATGAGGTACAGTGGGCATACAGAGGCCATATCAGAGACTGGTTTTACATGCATTTCATTAAGCAATTCATCAAAGCCATTTACTTCAGCAGTCCTTCAGCAGTTTCCTTACAGGGCAGAAAAACTCCATGTTTCTCCGCTCTAGCGCAGCCAATCATCTTGTCTCAGACACGTGATAAACTAGGAAATGCCAGCGTGCAATTTTTTTACTTACTTTAGACACAGGAAGTTTTTTTTTTTAGTTTTGATAAACCTCTGTGCTAAAAGAGGTAATCTGAAAAACAATGAGTCCATCAGACAACAATGTGTATCTGACAGTGATGTTATGACATCATATTTAATCACATTAACTCTGCAGATGTGCTCCCTGGAGAGTGATTGATCATGTCAGAGAATGCACAGTAAGTGCATCCTCCTAATTTTTGCTGGCAGTATTTCCAGACATGGGCAGCAATTCTTCAAGGGTCAGACCCACAAAAATATTATCCCAAGCACAAATGACTCATCCATCCATCCATCCATCCATCCATCCATCCATCCATTTTCTGCTGCTTATACGGAGCCAGGTCGCAGGGGTAGCAGACTTAGCAGAGAGGCCCATGTTTGCCCCTCCCCAGCTACTTGCTCCAACTCCTCCTGGGGAACCCCAGGCTATTCCCAAGCCAGGCAGGAGATATAGTCCCGCCAGCGTGTCCTGGGCCTGCGTCAGGGCCTCCTCCCAGTTGGACAGCCTGGAAAACCTCTAAAGGGAGGCATCCAGGAGGCATTGCAACCAGATGCTGGAACCACCTCAACTGACTCCTCTCGATGTGGAGGAGCAGCAGTTCTACTCTGAGCCTCTCCCTATCCCTAAGGGTCAGCCCAGCCACCCTGCGTTGTAAGCTCCTTTAGGCCACTGGTATTTGCGATTTTGTCCTTTTGGTCACTACCCAGAGCTTGCGACCACAGGTGAGGGTTGGAACGGAGATCGATCAATAAATCAAGAGCTTCTCCTTTAAGCTCAGCTCATTCTTCATCATGACAGACCAGTGCAACGTTCGCTTTACAGCAGATGCTACACCAATCCACCTATCAATATACAAATCCATTCTACCCTCACTCATGATCAAGACCCTGAGATACTTAGACTTCTCCGCTTAGGATAATGACTCACCCCCCACTCAGCACTCGGAGGGGACAATCCACCTTTTTCTGGCAGAAAACCATGGCCTCGGATTTGGAGGTGCTGATCCTCATTCCATCTGCTTCACACTCAGCTGCAAACTGCTTCCGTATGCGTAGGAGGTCACAGCACGATGAAGCTAACAGGACCACATGCAATCCTGGAGCCACCAAACTGGACACTCCTGAACAAAATTGGTGACAAAGCACACTCTTAGTAGAGTGAAATCCTGATTTGGTTGCACAGAGATTGAATGGCTCAAAGTAACAGCCCCGGAGCCCTATATTCCCACAGCACAAACCTTAGCATAATACTTTGTAAGACATAGTCGTAAGCCTTCACCAAGTCTACAAAACAAAAGTAGACTGGATGGACAAACTCTCATGACCCCTCCAGTATCCGTGTGTGGGTAAAAAGTTGGTCCACGGCCAGAGCGAAACTGCATTGCTCCTTTTGAATCTGAGGTTTGACAATTGGGTGAAGTCTCCTTTCCCGCACCCTGGCATAGGCATTACATGGGAGGCTGAGCACTGTGATCCCCCTATAGTTGGAACACACCCTCCAGTCCCCCTTCTTGAAAATGGGAACCACCACCCCATCCCAGTCTGCCAGTCCAAGGGTACTGTACTCGACACCCAAGCGATGCTGAGAAGGTATGTCAGCCATGACAGCTCAACAACATCTAGAGACTTCAGCATCTGAGAGCATCCATCCCCGGTTACTTGCCACTGTGGACCTTTTCAACCACCTCAGTGACTTCCACCTGAGGAATGAGGCAAGACTTACCCGAGTCTTCCCTCTCTGCCTCCTCCATGGAGGGCGTGTCTATTGCATTCAGGATTCCCTGAAGGAAGGAAGTGCTCCTTCCACCACCAAACAGTATCCCCAGTGGAGGCCAGCAGTTTCCCACCTCTGCTTAAAACAGCCGGGGCGAAGCCCTGTCTCCCCCTTCTGAGTTGTCTGACTGTTTGCCAGAGCCTCTTCAAGAACACCTAAAAGTCCTTCTCCATAGCCGTCCCCGAACTCCTCTCAAGCTTGAGTTTTTGCTTCAGCGCTCATCACGGCTGCAGTCCATCTTGATACTGGTCTACCAACTCAGGATTTCCCTGGGCCAGCCAGGCTGGAAAGGCCACCTTCTTCCGCTCGAGGACCTCCCTCTCCACTGGTCCTTGGGTTGCCGCCATGACTGAACACTCTAATGCTTGAACATGGTGTTTTTTTCTGGATAATCTATGACTAGCACAGAAATCCAATAACAGAACTCGACTTAGGTTCAGATTAGTGAGGTCATTCCTCCTAATCATTCTTCACCAAGTGTCTCCATCATTGTCCATGTGAGTGTTGAAGTCCCACAGCAGAATTATGGAATCTTCAGTTGAAGCCTTCTCCAGGACCCAGCACGGGGACAGCAAGATGGCTGGATACTCTGAACATCTGTCAGGTGTGTAAGCACAAACACTAGTCAGAGTATTTCCCTTCGCAAGCACATTGCGGAGACCCTCTCAGTCACTGGGGTGAACTCAAACACAGCGGCACTCAGCCGAGGAGATATAAGTATTCCCACGCTTGCTCGCCGCCTTTCACCTTGGGCAACACCAGAAAAGGAGAGAGTCCATGCCCTATCAAGGAGTTTGGTTCCAGAGCCAAAAATGTACGTACAGAGTGGTAAGCCCGACTATATCTACCGCTCAACGTCCCGCACAAGCTCCAGCTCCCTCTCAGACAGTGTGGTGATATTCCATTTCCCAACGGTCAGTTTCCATTGCCAAGTCCCAGAACACAAGGGTCTTCGCCCCCGTCTGCTATCCCATCCACAGTGCACCCGACCCCCACTCCTCTCCTCGTGGGTGATGGGTCCAAGAGGAGAGAAATGATCCACGCTAAAGCAAATGGAAATATGTACTGATTCACATTCAGATCTCACAGTTTCTCACAGACAGACTCTTCACTTACTGATGGTTATTTACAGAGCCACAGTTTTGACTAACGTTTATATTTGTTTATATTTGTTCATTCACATTTATTCACACACATACACATTATCCATAGGGCGTAAGTGAAGTTTTGGGGAACACGTGTAAATCAGGTCTCCCACGGAAGCTATCTAAAGCTTTAATGAGGAAGTCTGAAAACATATATAAACATTAACAATAGTAGCACACATAAAGACACATACACACATATAGAAAATAACACCGCATCTTTCCCAAAGCAGGTAGATATAGATACTACATGATAGTCTTTTAGCATCTTCTTAAAGGTGGAAATGAACTTCAATGCTTACAAGCTCTCAGTGAGTTTGTTACAGATCCGCAGGCCCCTGTAAGTAATACGCAAGCTGGTACATTTAAGTTTTATTTTTTTGCCAGAGATGAGATGTTTCTTCCTAGAATCATGAGTGTGCAGAGGACTCAGACAATGTGCTGTTTATGATATGTACTACTTCATACATCATGCAAGCATTTTAATGGACATTTAACTCTGCTATCCTTAGGAGAGGCTGATTTGAAATGCAGCCCATGGACATTGAGCAGTCCATTTGTTTCATGATGTGTTCTTGTTAATATTATCTGTGAAAATGACTAAGAATATTGCTATTATCAGCCATCAGAGGATCTGACATCTGTTAAATTACATGAGTCCATCCACCCATCCATCTATCTATCCATCCATTGATCTACCTATCCAAATATCAATCCATCTGTTGCATAAACTGCTTGCACTTGGGCAGTATAACTTAGGGTTCTGGCGTATATCGCAGCATGCAGTGGGTGACAGGTTAGAATATATCCTGCACAAATTTGCTGTCTATCACAGGGCACACACATCATTCACTACTCACACTCATGCACACACACACACACACACACACACTCACGCAATCTCACACACAAATGCACACACGCAATCTCACACACAAATGCACACACGCAATCTCACACACAAATGCACACACGCACACACACACACACACACACACACAGACACACTAAGAGACCATATACAAACCACAGAGGAACCTCTCACAAACAGTCCCGGATTCCCAAGCTCCAATCAATGTGATAGCGTTAACCACAGCTCCACGGCATGCCACCATACCGCACTCTTCCGCTAACCACAGCTCCGGCATACACCACCGTACTGTACGCTGGTCTGCTAGTTTCAGAGCAGGGAAGCCAGAAGGTATCAAATGCACAATAACGTTGCAAATCTGCAGTGCATGCTAAGCACTCAACGGATACCCAGCGCAGCCAGAACTATAAACAACAAATGTCAAAATTTTACACAATGTTGCTGGGAAACAGATGATAAAACTTTTATATTAAGGGTGAACTCCTGAAGACTGCTGACTTCCCTCAGTATTAGCATTCCTGTTCAGGTTTTTGTCCACGAGCAAGTCTAAGCAATTTTTGGGCAAATTTCCCATGCGAGGCTCTGATTTGACCAGAGTTCTCCCAAGGACTCGTCAGTTACAAATTACTCACTCAAAAAAAAAAAGCGCTACACAGGCACTGGGGGAGATTTGGAAACAGTGCCTTGCAAAACACACAATATTTGAGAACGTTTTTCTCCTCCGTCTTGTCATTGTAATTAATTATTTTCCCTTTTTTAAGAGTTGGCTGCTCTGGTATTCTTTTTAAACAGAAGTATTACAACAGCTATGGAAACCAGAAAAACCGATACAGCAGACATTCGTCATTATGCTGGAACAGTGGTGATTACCTCCAGCTCAGTTGTCAGGGACGTGCTGTTCAACTAAGCTGTGTACCATAGAGTTTCAGTCCATGGGAGAGAATCTCAAGCTTTACCCTGAGGGACTGGCTGTGGATGCTGTTTTTTGTCACCTCCTAAATCTTGAGTCATTGTTGAAAACTTGTTTTGAAGTTGTGTCATCATTCTTTCCTTTAAGGTCAATCGGTAACACTTTACAATAAGGTTACATTAATGAACATTATTTAATGCAGTAATATGCATTCACTAACAGTTTATTAATAGTTAACGAATGTATCTAGTAATATTTTATGAATGGTCTTCATGTAAACTAAGGTATTAATTTGTACGTCATTGAATAATGTAATTGTTTGCAGTTGTACTGAAATGATGCTGAAGGGATGCTGTCAACTTCACAGTAAGGGTGACAATAAGTATTAATAAATATTTACTTGTGGTTACATTCTGCTAATTCAACAGTCTGATGCATCAAAGGGGACCTAATATGTTATTTTTCCAAGTTTATATTTTGGTCTTTGACTCCCCTAGAGTACTCCTGATCACGCAAAGTGAAAAAAAGGGTACCTATTTCGCTCATACTGCCATCCTCAAAAAACCCCATTTGTAGTCCATAGTGGTCTCTGCCTGAAAGGCCTCATTGGGGTGGCTCTTCCGCCATTGCCCCCACTCCCCGTGTGCCCACTTTCTTCTGACTGGCCAGCTCTGTGGAGGGCGGATCTAGGCGGGACGATGCAGTGTCACAGTGAAACGTGAGACGCGTCTGCCATCTGAGCTAAGGAATCGGTGGGGAAATTCTGCTATAAAACGCAGTACATGTGTATAGATCTAATCAAATTAACTTGTTCTAATAAACGCAACGGCGAAAGTGTAGGACGCAGTGCGAAAGTCTGGCAGCTCAAGCACGAATTTGCTATTGGCTACAGTTTGCTATGGCAACAGTTGATGCATAGAGTGGTTTTACTGCTCTTAGCTAGGATGCAAGGGAAGCTAGAATCCATCCCATATAGACACATTTGTAGAATGGATCGACATGCCCAAGTGTAGATCGGGGACCGTAGAAATCCGGTGAGTCTGAGTTTAGAGGGAAACATGGACAGTGAGGGGCAGCCAAAAGTGGACCAACAGCTTATGGACTGCTTCGGTGTGTATTAGGACCTGCTGGTTCGTGTGCATAGCTGTAGTGTGTTGTTAGCGTGGGGAAATGAACAGCTTCCGCGCTGGTATATGACGGAGGGGCGAAAGCTCCAAGCTAAACGGCCTTTTCGGAAATTGCCCGTGGTAATGGTTTACTTATTGCTTTAGAATGACCAGCTTTTCCTCACGGAAAATGGGGGCATTATGGATAGCGTGCGAGAGCTAGATAGAGCTCTGATTATGTCATGAACGTAATACAGGTTTTACAGACTGTAAGTTCCATCTGCGCGAACCGTTGCTTATGTGGAGCTAGCGAATCGATCACTTTTACCGGAAAGAATTTAATATTTAATCGATGGCAATGCAGCGTTTGTTATACCGAACACGTTAGCCTGTGCACTTCCCTATTGCTTTCACCGGTAGTATCAGAGAGCTTGCCCCGCCATTGTAGATGTATCAGGCTTACCCTGGTCATGGATAAGTGAAGCGATCATTTCATAAGCAACCAAAAATGCACCCCAAGCTCTGCAAAATCTACGTCTGGTCTAACTGCTACCCAACTCGGCAGACACTTACAGCACCTCTCCGTTTAGCTTCAACTGTAGTGGCTACAATCAGGCAACGTTATGATGAAACTGCCACATTGATGCTTACCGAAGTAATACAAGCATACCGATCATAATTGCTGCATATGAGTTAACTAAGAGAATTTTTAATTAGCAGAGCAGGCAAACTAACATGCAGTAGCTGATAAGCGGTCATGACTTTGAATGTAATCTGTCGCACGAAAAATTTGTTTCGTGTCCGGTGTGAAAGCTGCTTGACGTGCACGTAACGTGTATTCAGGTTTTTGCCATGCCTTTGTATGTAGGCTAATCTGTCCTGCAAAAAATTTGTTTTGTGTCTGATGTGAAAGCAGCTTTATGGATGGTACGCGACAGCTAGAGAGAGCTCTGTTATGTTATGAACATAATACAGGTTTTGCAGACTGTAAGTTCCGTTAGCGCGGACAAGTTGCTTATGTGGAGCTAGCGAATTGATCATTTCTACAGGAAAGAATTACCTATTTAATCTCTGCCTTTTTCAGCTTTTTATTTGCCACAACAATTTCAAAGGGGGGATGAAATTATGTCAAGGTAGTGCAGAGAAATCATTTGTAAACCGGCAGAGCTTCTGCGTTTTGCATTGCTTCCATGGTAGCACTAGAGCTTGCTTAAGACATTTGTGAAGTATCCGGCTGATCCCAGTCATGGATAAGTGAAGCGATCACTAACTGTAGTGGCTACAATCGGGCAACGTTATGATGAAACTGCCACATTGATGCTTACCGAAGTAACACAAGCATACAGATCAGAATTATTGCATACTAGTTAACCAGGAGCATTTTTAATTAGCACGGCTCACAAACTAACATGCAGTAGCTGGTAACCAAGTGGTCATAACCACAGAAACAAACCCTTGCAATACAGGTTTTACAGACAGCAAGTTCTGTTACTGTGAACAGTTGTACCAAGCATCCAAATTACAAACAAGTATTTAAAGTTAGCTTCAAATGAGGTTTATGTTCACACACCTTCTGTGGAATTTCCGCTGATATCAGTCTTGCATAATTAGGACACAAACACTAGCAACAGTAACTTGGCTATGTTAGCTGCTGTGCTACAGCCACAATCAACTGGCAATCACATCAGGTTGGCTTATGCAGTAAAAGCAACTTACAGCTTTTGTGTCTGTGAGTCACGGACAGTCGCGACAGATACAGATAAAAAAAGCTACCCACTAATTTCTGGTGGCATCGTCTTTTGGAAGAGAAATATTTGTTTTTTTCACGTCCAAAAGTAAATGAACAAGTAGCTTTGGGAGACATACTGACAAAATTGCACCTCAAATGATCTGCGGTTCTTCTTTTGTATTTCCAAAAGTGTAGATGCTACTAAGACATCTGCCGTTGTTAGTGCCGACTAGAATAGTTTCTGGTCTGGGCAGGTCCAGCACAGCGGTTGGTTCTGGCTAGGTCTGTACTAATTGGACGGTACAACCTGACGTCAGGTTTTACCCAGATCTCGTGAAGATCTCGGGAGGAGCTGTTCAGAGAGGAAATCACACCCATGAAATCACGTTCTTGGATCACGGCAAAATCCCTGTATCTTATGTTTATAAACTTTTCAGAGGTTGAGCATGGACAACCAAAATTATAACATTACTAATATGTAATAAAAGAAGGATCAGCATGTTAGGTCCCCTTTAATTATCTTTGAATTAACTGATTGTTTCTGCTTCAAAGTTGATAGTTAATGTGCCCTTCCAAAACACAGACTTGAAGCTTATTTTGATTATGTGTCCGTCTTGATGTTACAAGGGGATCCATTTGTGTAGGACAGCCCAAAACAAACAGGTTTTGGTTTGGCTGCCTTTACTAATTTTGCGTCGCAATGATGCAGCCAATAAGAGCAGAGCCTTATTTAAATTTTTTTATTGCCCCACCTGCCCACTCAATACAGCCCACAGGTAATGAGGGCACTACAGACTGGCTGCAACTGCTGAATTAATTTTTTCTTTGCGACAAGCTTCAAAACCTTGTTTTTCATGCAAATTAAATATACACTTTTTAAAAGTGTATTGCAAGGGACCTTTAAACTTCAAAGGTTCTGAGGTTGAAATGCAGACTGGCGGCTTTGATTTTTGGCTATCTTAATTTATATGAATTGAAATTTAAAGGAATTAAGAGTCACTGTGAAAATGCGGACATTGTGGTACTCATCTGCTCTTTTGGGTAAATGGCAAAATGGGGAGACATGATTCCTCATTCTATAAATTCCACTGTTTTTGCTTTCCTTAGTGTTGGTTCTCACTAGGGAAGCAATAAGGGAAATACAAACAAAAACCTCTTTTTTAAGGTGGAAACACTTCTGCCACCAATATAGTGTCCACCTGCAGAGTCAAGGTATAAATTTTTCTCTCAGCGCATAACCAGAGGGGTAGAAAGTGAGGGATAATAAGGTCACTTAAACTGCTATAAGATCCCGGGAGAATTTTGCCGGGGGGTCGCTGAATTGTACTTAAGTGTGCTGATATACTGCTCTAGATACACAGTAATCTCTCTGTATTGTATTTTATCAGCCGCTGTCACTTGTAATTTTAGGGAATGGTAATATGTGCCGTAGATGTTTTCACTGCCTGTCGCTGGAGAAGGTGCGGCTGCCTGTTAACCTTCTGTAAGGAAACCTGCAGGACATCATAAGTGGATACCTAAGAATTTATTTTTGCGGAGGATGTTAAAGTGCTGCAATTATTAGCTTTCAGAGATCACAGTATACTTTACCTCTGTATACTTCAGTTTGCAATAAAAAGCACTTTAAAATACACTCGACTTTAATATGGTTTCAATGAAAAGTTATAAAGCAAAAGCCAATAACGGCTGCCACCTCCCGCCCACCTTAGAAAACTCAAGCCTTATAAGATATGAGTACCTGAATACAGCATGTAAAATTTCAATATTTCTAAGGGGGCGATCTTTGCCCCACAGATTGATATCCAGCGGCATTGCAAAAGGCAAAAGACAAAATATAATTAAAAGACTAAAAACACAAAACAAAATAGCATTTCAGCTCTGTTGGCAGCGGGATGGTAAAAATACGCAGCGAGGAAAAGCCTTTAGAAGCTCTGAAGCGAGTGGCATTTTTCTGCAAATTTGTCATGTCGACTTCAGGACTTCAGGCAATATTTTCTGTGATGAAAACCCAGCCTTTTGGATAATTGGCAACAAAAAAAAAAAGAAAAATGAGCTGACTTCTGCCCCTTACCTTGAGATTTAAAGGGTATTTGGTAAATAATGGGGGCATTTTTGACCTTTTTCCCCCCTTTAATTTCCCAGTGTGCCTGGACAGCAACTAATGTTCCACAGGCTGCCAGGTGTGCACCCTCCATTTGTAATTTGTGGCTAATTACACGCCATTTTCTTGTAAGCAGCACATCATTATCAATTATTCACTTTATTTGGATTTTTTTTTTTGTTTATTTTTGATCAAGAGATCCAAAATATCCAGTTATTCTATGTGTCAGTTTATTCAAACAACAGTCTGAGTTCTGGAAGCATTTAAATCTGGACTCAAAATTCAACGGATGGTTGTATCACTCCGGCTGTCTGTCTGGATTCATTTCCAGAGGCGAACAGATGGTTCACCGTCCCTGGAAACATGATTGGGACAGATGTACATGATTGTCAGTGAGGTAGACCACAAGAGCAATATATCACAATGTGGGATTATTATGAATGAGTTAGTATTGTAATTTTCCGAGATATTCACAAAGTAGGTTCATTACTACTGAGTTAGCATTGTGAGATTAGAATGTGGGATTTTTTTTTTACTGATGATCATGATGTTGTGATAATATTGTGATACATTACACTATAGAATGATTATAATGGAGTAAGCAATGTGATACAGTGATATTTTACAATGTAAGATTATTATTACCAAGCTAGCATTGTGATATTGTGATAGCATAGTAATGCATCACAATATATGATTATTACTGTGATATTGTGATATATCACAATGTAATATTATTCCTGAGTTATCTTTATGATATTGCGGTAGCATTGTGTACAGCACATTGTATGATTATTATTACAACATTATTACAACATAATATATTGTGATAGTATTGTGTTATATCGCACTGTAGAATTATTATTTCTACTGTAGGTTAGCAGTGTGATTAAGTGATATATGAAGATGTGGGACTATTATTACTGAGTTAGCATTGTCACGTTGTGAAATCATTGTGATATGTCATAATGTAGTATTATAATTGGAAAGTTAGCTTTGTGCTGTAGAAACAGATATCATGACGGATGATTATGATTACTGAGTTGGGGTGCACGGTTTAGCTGTGTGATACCCTGAGCCCCCCCAAAAAGCTATAGCATAGATCAAAATGTAAGCAGCTACTCCATGTCTTTTCTCTGAGGGCCTATTGTCTGAACTCAGTTTTAGTGAGCAGTAATGTTGCACCCTCCACAGACCGTAATCAGCAATCCATCTCTGTTTAGACGGCCTTGTGTTCTGAGGGGTACCCCAGCACGCGAGCTCGCGAGACCAGATAGGCGGTGTTTAGACTGAAAGCCCACGGACAGACGGATGCAACGAGCTCAATTAATGGACACATGGCTCCGGATCGTTCGGAGGCACGGCTAACGGACACATGAAAGTGGGGCCACACGCCGAGGCCTCCCTCAGTGTGCTTACACCCAGCCAATCATGTTACAGTACGCAGGGGAGCACGGAGCATTTCGCTCAACTCACATAGTCTACTCTTTAAATGATTTTTTTTCTGTTGGTTTAGCTCTTGTGGAATGCCCTCCTCAGGACCTCACATTAATTATGGCGGAGCGAGAACCATATTCCACCGGCCCCTTACGCGTAACGGCTGTTGCGTTTACTCCTGTCCGTCACCCTTTACCGCCGTGAGAGGACAGCTAATCGTCCATGCCCATTTCTGCAGGGCCATTTCTGCATTGGCCCTCTTGGGTATGTCTCTGAGTGTGTATGTTGAGCTCAGTGGGTAATAAAGTTTTTTAAGTATGTAGGTGCAATTTACAGTATATTTTCTGTGCTCAACATCCCCAGATGAAACACTGTATACTGTATTTTCTTTTTACATAGTATACTCAGGATCCCTTGACACAGGAAATGAACCATATTTTTTAAAAGCTTTGACGATTTGGGAGGTCCTATAAATCAAAAAGGTAGAGGTGTGTTTTTTTCTTTGGCTATGTGTGTAAAACATGTAAGATAGCAAGGTTTGAGGTCAGAAGCAGGACAGGACACGAGCAGGACATGTACTACGTTGTACTTGGCTTGTAAAAGTAACACAAAAAGAATGCTGTATGATATGAGTGGCACATGAAGTCATTAATCATCCCTATTGGACATTTATAAGCAATTTATAAGCCATTCATAAACAGTGAATAATATCTTAATAATTGGAGCTAGCTAACAGTTCATATACTTTGTAGTATATTGCACAGTTTAATTAATATGATATCCAGATACTCTGCATAAAATCAAGGATTTGCTGATACAGAGGAACAGCTGTCAGTGTGGTTCCACAATAAAGCACTTTTCACATTTTTGGGGCCCCTAAGTGTAACATTTCATCTGAAGGATGGGAAGTGGAGGACTGGACTCAGGCGCAGGATTAAATGAATGAAGATTTATCATAATACTGCGCTGCTGTTGACACAAACGGTACAGATAAAATCGAAGGGAACTATGATTCCAAAAACACACCTACTGTGCATATGATTACAATTACACAAAGTAGGATAAAAGAGTATAGGAATCGGGGTTCCTTTATATAACGCGCCGGTGACAGCTCGAGAAAAGGTTTAAGGTTTTATACACGGATATGCGGGAAAATAAGCCGACGCAGACTGCAAACTCACAAAGGCTAAAGATTACACCAGACTTCACAAAATACTGCTGCTGCAATCAGCAGTGATGAGAAAACAGAGGGAAGTGATAATTGGAACATGACAAATATGACAATTGGATGATGAGCACGGCTGCTGCAGGGTCCTAGTAGAGGCCTGGAGGCGTGACCTTACAGTAAGGAGGTACACAGCAATAAGGTCAGGCGAGCTGCTCCCCCACTTAGCACTTTAGCACTTTTTTCGTCACCCAAACATACTTTAACTGTAATCCTGCTGACTCTGAACCATTCATTTTTATCATGCTGTTGGCAGGATACCTTTAGCCTATTTCATTATCCTGAGCATCCCCCCAAAATTAAAACTACTGAATAATGCATACATATTTTACGATAGTACTACTACTACAACTACTAATTACAACAACAACAATAGTAATAATAATAATAATAATAATGATAATAATAATATGAAGAAGAAGAGGAAGAAAAATGTTTTTGTGACTGCACGGAAAAGTTTTGTAAACAAAATAGCAGTTTTAAGCTAAGCAAAAGATATATCAGGACTTAAGCAGAGACACAGTGGCCGTAGACAAGGTCTTGTGACGACTGTGAGATATCCTTTCCCAAACCAGAACTACTTTCAAATCAGGCAGGGTTGCGATCCTTGCCTGAGGGAGGTCCACTCCACCGAATGCGGCTCTCAGTGATTTTATTACTGATCCCAGGTCAGCCACATCTGGTTCCACCTAGCATTCATAATGGTTCATTGTGTCCCGGAGTGAGTCGGGAGGGAGTAATTTAGCAGAGATTAGCAACATAAACAAGAAGAACGCTCTTTGTTTTCTAAAATTTTCTCCCCGTGCCGCAAAGTGAACAGCGGAAATCCAGAGAGTCAGCTTGGGTACAAATTTTATGTGTCTAATTTTTCAGATTCCTGGTTTCATGACGTTAACGAGAAAGACAGAAGAGAGCTGTAACAGTTGGAATGTAGCCTGGGTCAAGGCAAAATTTTTGAAATTGGAATAACGAACTTTCCATCGAGAAAAACTCTGCTTCCACAATATTCCCACTGCTGGGTAGGTATTTAAAAATGCATTATACTCTCTTCAGTAACACAAAATGGGGAAATGGCAGACCTGTGCCTCCCAGAGAAATTTTATAACTGCTATATCAGTCATAGTGGAGTGAACAAGCACACACTTAAGAGTCAAAAGATTCTTCTTCTTTTGTCTTCTGCTTCAGTCATCTTCTTCTTTGGTGTCCATCACCTGTGAAAGGCTGCTCTTAAGCCACACCACACCCTAGAGTCACAAGACAATCCCTGCGCTCCACAGTAACACTGTGGACAGCTCACAGCACCAACAGGGAACAATGAAAAAAAATTCATTTTAAAACACTACACAGTACACAGGAAATTAAACTGGCAAAGAGCACACCACACAAAGCCCTGTGGCTGACAGAGAGGAAGATGGATTCCCACGGCTGTAAAGCTGACATCATATGCAGGTGATGTTATTCACAACTCACCCTTGCTGACCTCTGACCCCCTACGCCAGTGACAGAGGAGCAGACAACACAGCGGAGGTGTGGGGCTGCAGGTGGGATTGAGGGGGCAGTGAGGGGGAATGAGCGACGAATGAGGGGTGTTAACCCTATCTAGACTGGGCTTTTTGGGGCTTCCTGGGGCTGGGGCTGGGACCAACCTCCCCCCCCCCCCCCCCCCCCCAGGAACTTGTAAATGACATGGCATATGACCACCAAATTTGCAGAGAATGATGTACACGTAAAACTAAATCACTAAAATCATTTTTGTATTATTATGGCCTATTATGACATGATTATGACATGATGTTTTGATTTTTATTACCTAGAATGCTTTGTTTATTTTATCCCATAGTGCAGTGCACCAGTTCCGAGAGGCCATAAAATGCACAAAATGCTATTTATGTTCCATGAAAATAGTTTTTCGTTTACTCAGAATGTTTTTCTTAGAAGTTCAGGTCAGAAAGAAATGAAATTTAACTTATTAAGGGTTACAGGTTTGCGTAAGCAAAACTTGCTCTGTTCTTATCGTCAACTTCTTTGCATTTATTATACTGATTTTGATATAGAGAAAGACCACTTTAATAATGGGAAAAAAAACATCTTAGTAGAAGCTTTCGTGAAAGGAAAATAAAATAAATTCAATGATGTCATCAAATTAGCATAAATTAATTCTACTGAACAAAGCTGACATTAATTTACATAAGACATTGTAAATACAATAGAATAAGTTTATGTTAAAAAGAAAATCTGGAAACTACATACATGAAACTGAAATCTGCATTTTTTTGTCAGACATACGTACCTGTTAAAAAACCGTTGCCATGGAAATGGTGAAGTTAGTGGACTTGACTTATTGGTATAAAATTGTTCCCAGACAAGTTTTAGGAAAAGTCACAAAGTTTGGTGGTCCTAGCTCAAGCTGTTCAGAAATTATATGAGGTGAAAATTGGCGCGAGCATGAAAAGTCCCCCCGGTCTAGATGGGGTTAAGAAACAGATCTGTTTTCACAGGGCCCTTATTGAGATAAATATCCTCGGTCATGATAAATGTAGCCTCCTCCCTGGAATGGACACTGAGTTGGGAACTTTCCGGAAAACTTTCACTGCCGAGGCAACCGCCCAGAACTACTTCAGGGAGTAAAGAGTAGGAGGCTAATTCAGTAGAGTAGAGAGAGAGTATTCGAGTAGAGTAAACTTTATTGTCCATAAAGGGGAAATTTCATCTTGGGCTCAATGCTTCATATAAAATAGGATACAAACAACACAAAAACACAAAGAATTTGATGCAAAGCTGGATAGTTGGTTCACTCAAACCATCCCAAAAACATTAGAAGACATCTACTTGACAACACAACACAATGCCAGAATGACATCAAGACAAATAAAAATGCAAAAAAAGCACCTGTGTATTTACTGCACATTGCCCTTCCGCTGAGGCTTAGTATAAAAGTTCAGCAGTTTGATGGCGTTTGGAATAAACAACAACTTCGAGTGATTTGATTTGCACTTTGGCACTCAAAGTCTTTTCCTGAGGGCTGAGGTTCGTATTCAGACAATATGGGATGTTGGCAGTCTGCAGTGATTTTTGTTGCTTGCTAAAAACTGCCTGCTCATACAAGCTCTGTATGGGCTCGCATTCTGTCTTCCCTATTATCTTCATCGCCATCTTGTGCATGCTGACAAGCTTGTTTTTTAGTTGCACTGATTGGTTGCCAAACCATGGTGTAATTCCGTATCTAATGACGCTCTCCAGAATTCCATGGTAGAACATCAGCATGACTTGGCAGCACACTCCATACGACCTCAATCGCCTGAAATAATACAGCCACTGCTGCAATTTGTTGCACATGCAGGCTCTCAGTGTGTGATTTCAGGCAGAGAGGATTGTCAATATGTAGACTTGGATATTTATAGGAAGACACTTGAGGGATTTTTGCATTTTTAATGAACACTGGTCAGTCACTTGCCTTGGGCCGTTGTTTTGAGAAACTGTGCGCTGGACCACAGGGCTATAAAGCACAAACCACATCACTGTCTAAATATTTCTGAGCTGCAGGCGAGTATAGTGAACCTTTACCGCTCAGTGGAGACTGAGAAGTGAGAGGCATAATTGCTATGCATCGTGGCTCTGCCCGAAAGACACATACAACTGTTCCCATAAAATAAGGAGAGGTGTTCTGCATTGCCATTAAATTCATGAATTTTTTTTTTTTTTTTAATTATCATAGCACAAATGTTTGGAGCAAAATGGTCTCCTGCTGTGTGCCTGAAACAATGAAGTGAAATAAAAGTTTATTGCTGATACAATTGTTTCACCAGCCTGCAGTAGATAATTAATTTGTGATGAAACTCGAGCGTCACTTACTAATCAATCAATCAATTAATCAATTTGCCATTAGTTTGACCACGGGTAGTAAGATTCATGAACAGCTTATCCTGGTGTTAACGAAAGTCTCACTTTGATTTGCTTCTATAAACCACTTATTTGAAGCCAACAGTCACCAAATGGGATATCATTGTACAAAAGTACTTATACGGGACATTTTGGTTCCCAAATGAAAATGTACCTCCATTGCATCCCAGAGTACATCATTGACATTTATTTCACCAAACTGTGCAAATTCTGCCGTTGGGCCCTTGAGCAAGGCCCTTAACCCTCCCCAGCCCAATTTATTATCTTGAGATATGAAAAATCTTTCATTCATGGAGACTAGTTCTCATACACTAGTGGCTGCAGGTGGAAGTAACGGTGTATTTTTGCAATACTGAGCTAGAAGGGTAGCTTTATCAAACCATTTCCCATCTGGCCTTTATATTTTATAGTCAGTCATCAATTGATTTATTGTTGCAAATTTGCAACATGAGCCTGGAGAGGGTTAACCCAAAAAAATTGCAGCAGGGGCCTAGTTTCTCTGTATCCCTCCTCACTTCTGACTATTCTATCCCAGATCTCTTTACCTTACCATCGTGTCCATGAAAAAGAGAAATGTGCCCTCAGTGGAATTTCCCTGGTAAAATAAAGTAAAAAAAAAAAAAAAAACTGAGCTTGTAATACTGTGAAAAAGTTGAAAAGTGGGAAGCCATTTGCATGCAAAATACACAACAGTCAAACGGTTCAAGGATGAATCTAAACAGACTGCCATAGAGGGATGTGCGCAATGAGTGATGTCATGACTGGGACTTTCAAATCAAAACGGTCTGTTGCGTACTTTCAGAATTACAGATTAAGCAATTGATGTGTTTAGAAAGCCAAATACCAGGGGAGTGCAGGCATCCTATTGAGTTTGCAGTTTTTATTATTGTTATTTCTTTTTAATCCTCTGGGGAAAATGCCTGGTTGGTTCTTCAAAAGCCTGGCATGTAGATCAAAGGATGCTACAAACAGCCAATGAGCAACTGGAGTCAAGACTCATCAGTTAGAGGCATCCTAACAGCCACTTGGGTCACACATCTTTAAGCAATCATGAAGCTCTCCCGCTTTGACCCAGAGTCTTAAAACTAACACTACTAACCTAGTTCCGTGAGCTGATCTAATTTCACTCAAGGACCCATTGATTTTTTTCATTATTAAACACTTTTAAATACAGTTTGCACAATATTTGATATATAATGTATATATTGCCTTAGGAAGATGGTATAATGGCTAATTACGTAAGAATATGGCCACTATAGATCCAGACATAGTCTTCTGCGGCTGTGGCCCATCTGCTTCAAGGTTCAAAGCGCTGCATGTTCAGAGATGCCATCCTGCCCCCCATAGGTAAACGGGTGTGTTTATTTCTTTTGTTTCCTTCATGTTGTTCGTCTGTCCTCCATAAACTCTAGAGGCTGTAGTGAACATTCCAGGAGGGCAGCTGTTTCTCAGATCGTGGCATTATCTAGTCCGTACCACTATTGAAGTCACTTCAGCCGTGTTTCCACTGAACACAGTTGTAGAGACTGGGGACCAATGTAGCCATATTGCAAATTTGTAAGTAATAGATGTCAGAGCTCCTTAAACTAGGCAAAATAGTGATACGACTCATTGGTCCCCATGGCTCATCGGACCCCAGTCTCTCCAACTGTCCCTTCCTGGCACCCAGAAATGGTAAAAAGGCACCAGGGCGAGGAACGGAGCTGAACACTCAAGTTGACGGTCGTGAATTTTGTTAAATAAAGAGTTAAAGGATAACAAAATGAAATACAAAACTTGCAGAAGAAAAGAAAGAGTGTGCACACAATCAAACAGGGTAACTGACTGTGGCTACCTGCCCGTGTGGGGAGAAACTGAGCTTAGATAACAGGAAATCTTAATTAAGTAAAAGGAAACAGGTGAGATCATTGACTGAAGGATAATTGGATAATTGGATAATTACTGAAAGGCAGGTAGTCAGGCAAAGGAATGCCATAGGGGAGGGGCGTGACTCGGACCCTTAGAACCAGTGCATAACCTGTCTAGACTGGTACCTAAACCCTAGATATGATTTGTGTTTTCACCGCAGACATTAACACAAAATGTAGGCGAAATTGTTAGCAAATGGTAATAGCCGCGTCAACCACTACCTTTGTCAAGCAAGTGTAATGATTCTCTCTTAACCAATCAACAAGCTGTAGTGTTTCTAGTTCTTCCTTTCGATATCGACTTAATGTGCTTGATAACTTAATTGAGGGGTATTGATAATGCGGTATGGATCAGAACTGTTCGTTTGGTACCGTCCACAACTTTGGCAATGGAAATGCAAAAATAACCGTTCTAATGCATAACAAACTCAACTGAACTGGACTGCTTCAGTGGAAACGAGGCTACAGACCACCCAACTGGCTGATTTAAATGTTTGGTCAGCGCTTCTCCATCTCGGCTTTATATACTAAATTGCGAACAGAGGCAGTCTAGATGCATTAATGCACAGGTGTAGCCTACCTAATGCAGTGACCTCTGAGTGCAATATTCATTTACATGTGCACATATATGCTGATATACACTCTCACATGCGAACAGGTAGGCAAAAATAATCTTGTGCTCCCTCAAAAATGTTATGCGGCACATTCTCTATGCAAATTAGAAATCCTGTAGCCAATGGGAAAATCTTCTGAGTTTGGAAAACGTTCAGTAAAATTTTATTTTCAGATATAATTTTTTTTTTGCTCAACACTGGTTTCGGTGCGCTAGGCGTAATTCTTACAGCACCCCGTTACAAATCGCGAAGCCGTGAGGAGCTCGAATGGGCAACTCGAGACTCTACATCTATCTCATCTCCAGGGACCCTTTGATCACTCGTCTCCAGGTCGCTGTTTTTTTTCCGCCACATTAAGCGGGGTTTGCGAGCTACAGCTCCTCTCTCACTGACAGCTGGAACACACATCTGCTTTTAATATATTCTGTCTTTCTCAGCCTTTGGAGGAGACCCCTCAGTTACGTCCCTCTGTTTGCGGGCCGATGCAAATGACAGCGCTCGATATGAAACCGAGGTGTTCGCTCAGTTGTGCCTGAAACTACGTCTGTGTGCAGTTTTAGCTGAATTTAACCTTTGTTCACAGGGGAATCCATGTGCCAAGTACGGTTCGCAGGGAATGGTGTTTGAGTGCTTCTGAAAGAACACAGGGGGTCCATCTCAGTGCCGATTGAGCCCAGAGAAGAATTTACATGTTTACCCATGTCCATGTTTAACTTTCCTACTGTGTAACTCTAAAAAAGTGTCGTGGAGGCACATTTTCTCGGGAAGGGTGTGGGGGCGGGGGGAATTCTGGGTGAGTCATGTCCTATACCCTCTGCTCCCAAACACACGTCAAGACAAGAAGTCAAGTCAAGTCAAACTTTTTGTGTTCAGTTCAATTTCATGCAAGCTTGCAATGCAGAGTGCTTTATCAGAAGAAAGAAGTGACAATAAACGTAACCCCTTTGCGTGGATATAGACGCAGTTGTCCAAAATTCCTGAATTTAATTCCTCAATAATTCTGTAATTGAATTTCTACATGTTTTGCTTCACTGGAATAATTTCCCATAGTCTCAGTCACACAAATACTGAGTAATAAAGCCTGAATAGGCTCATGCATAAAATGAAAAAAAAATTGCGATTGTGTATTCTGCGGAAAGGAGTTAAATACAAGAAATTAAAATACAATAGAATAAAATAAATCAGAAAATCACGATGAAAATAAAATGAAAAATTGAGAGCTCATAGAATGAAGTGGGCAGTAAGAAAGTGAATCATATCAGAAGGTGGATGTGTTGCAGGGTCAGGGGTGAGTGCGGTTTAACGATAATCATTAATGTGATGAGGGTAATTATTCCCATCATTTTAATCATCGTATTCATTAGAATCAGTCGTACTGACCATGACCATCAGAGTTCAGCAGGCAGGGACCCAACCTGGACAGAGGATTCTCAGACTACAGAAGGGAGAAAATATCACCTTTTTATCCCAAACAAAACATGGGGGGATGGGGGGAGGAGATCAAAGGTAAATATTTGGGAGGATATGGGACCGGGGGATGGGAGCGAAGAGAAATCCTCGTCTACAGAGAATGAGATGCACATCAAAAGCCGACTGCATCCGGACACCATTTTTTTTTGGTGTGCAATCATGATGTGGTTTGTTGGAACAGCATGTCGTGGCTGTTTTATGGAGAATTACGGCTTTGTAATTTTTATTTCTGCTGCATTAATGTGGAACAGATGTGAAATGGCAGGCTGTAATGTAACAGGAAGGTATAGATGGTGAGGATTGAGATATATGTCCATTATCTGAACTGTGGACCTCAGCTTGCACAAGTCCAACTCTGTATGAATTTAAATTCATACAGAACAACTTGCCTGAAAACTGCAGCATGTGTCAGTACACTGTAAAATGACCAGTGTCAAATTAACTCTCACAGAACGTATATGGTTCCCTTTGGTTGAATGCGTGCTCAGTCAGAGTTGAATTAATGCTGCATATTATGTATATATATGTACAAAAGTATATTTAGACATCACATCTGGCCCACTTGCTGGTATATCCTAACTAAGCGCAGAAGTATGCATGCACATTGAAAATCCTGATCAAAAACTAGTACATACTTCCTTTCTTTACACTCGAACTGAACACTGTAGTATGGAAGCACTCTGAACAAACTAAACACTTTCCACATGTATCCTCATTTAATACACTGTAAGGAATTGTAGTTTGTCTAGACTATCATCTAGTTTGTTCCAGTAATAATCAGGCATGGACCCGCCACATGCTCTGAAATTTTTATTTTTTATTTTTTTTTATTTAACCCATATTTTACCAGGTAGTCCCATTGAGATCAACGATCTCTTTTTCAAGGGAGACCTGGCCAAGATAGCAGCATGACATGTTACATATACAGGACAAACACAAAAGAATATACAGTGTAAACATAAAAAACATAGAATAGCTTCAAATGATACCAACGGACATAAAAGATATTCAATAAACTGTGGACTCACATTAAAATGGTCAACTGCATTGACAAGTACCAACCGATTTATTCACCATTGTACTAATAAAAGATTTGAAAACCGACAAGGAGACCAAATCCTTTAGTTTCAAATCTTTTTGCAGGCTATTCCAGGTGAGGGGAGCCGAGCACTTAAAAGCTTTCTTTCCCAAATTGGTCCGTGCGCTTGGAACTGACAATAAAATCACATCTTGAGATCTCAAATTATAACTGCAATCAGATCTTAGTTCAATCAAAGAACAAATATAAGAAGGGAGTTCACCTAAAATTGCTTTATAAATAAATGAATACCAGTGACTGAGCCTACGCATGGTCAAAGATGGCCACCCAGCCCTGGCATACAGAGTACAATGGTGAGTAAGGGCTTTACAATTGGTCATAAATCTCAAGGCACTGTGATAAACATTGTCCAACTTTTGTAAGCAATGGGCAGACGCATGCATGTATAAAAAATCACCATAATCAATAACTGATAAAAAAGTGGCAGAGATCAGCTTCTTTCTCGTCTCGAAAGAGAAACAGGACTTATTTCTAAAATAAAACCCCAACTTTGGTCTCAATTTTTTAACCAAATTTTCAACATGGGGTTTAAAAGAAAGACAGTCATCAAGCCAGATACCAAGATATTTAAAACTTGAGACAATTTCCAACTTCTTTCCCGCAGCAGTAATAATATCCTGACTAAATACAAGTTTCTTTCTAGTATTTGAGAAATGCATTACTTTGGTTTTGTCAGCATTTAAAATCAACTTTAAATGTAACAACTGAGTCTGTATAATGTCAAACACATCCTGCAGTTTGGAAAGGGCCTGTACAATGGTGGAACCAGCACAATGGTAATCTTGTCAATGTAACAAAGATAAGATGCACACTCTGGCCTCATGGTAACACCTGAAGACAGGAAAAACCAACGACGATAATTAACTATCGGTGGAGACATACTGAGCGCCATCATAGCCAAACTGAGACCATTTAAACTTCATTAGCACTCAAACGGCTACACGGCTGCTGAGTAGGCTATGGCCTTCTGACCATTTGTTAATCATGATGCACATCATTATAATACCATAAAGTCAAGAACAATCCCCTTTACTTGATATACGTATGCATTTTGTATGGTATAAATGGTAAAGCCTTTCGAGTGTTACGGGTTCACTTTGACTCCGCTGAACCCAAAGTATGTTACCCGTATTTCTGACCACTGCCGTTTTTACTGGGAAAAACACCATTTTTTGAACGAATATTGGAATTGTTCCTTTCTCTTTTTCTTATAGTACTGACTTCACACTGTAGCATGCAACCTCGCTTAATAGATCACTGGACACTATACTGTGCATACACACTGAACTCCCGAACCAAATGAAACATGCATACTCACTGATAGCACTAACTTAACTTAATTTTAGTATGCATGCAGATAAGCACCCAAATAAAACCTTTGGTATGCTTCTTCACGTAACACCCTAACTAAACACAGCAGTGTGAATGCACAGCATGCTGAACGCCCAGATGAACACACCATTGCATGCATCGTCGCTCAAAGTTCACTGACTAAACAATTCAGCAGGAGGGCTTTCTGCCTCCACCGAGAGTTGAACAGCTTCATCCCTCCCATCGCGGAGAGAATATGGTGTCAGTGACTGTCTTGGCTCGAATAATCTTGGCGGAGCGCTCGGCCTGATTTGAACAAAAAGAAAACAATACTAAATTCAACATTCCACCGGCTTTCATTTTTAATTTTGTTTAAATGGGGAACACACGTTTCGCCTGGTTCCCCTCGCCATAGTTTACGGTCGGAGAATAAACACGCGTGTTCATTACGCCAATTATCAAGGTTCGCTCAGCGGAGGACTCCGGAGACACCGGTTTAAAACTGAAAGCTTTCGCTGACTGACGTCGTCAGCCGACTGGAAAAATAAACTTAACTTCCCCGAATCAGCTTCGCGGAGCGTGAGGATTGAGAGCAGGGACTGGTAGCTCTTAGGAGAATTATGATTAAACTAGCAAAACAATTGATAAATCACATCGCCATCATGGCTCAGAGGTTATCCTGCCTAACCGTGGTGAATATCAATTCGTTATTGAGCGAAAGTGCAACCTTTAGCATTCAAAGGTTAGATACGGAACCTTTTGTTTTTATATTTATTTAGCCTTAGAAAAAGTGGAAGATGGAGAATGATGGAGAGACTGTGGAGAGAGATGGAGGAGGGGGGTTGAAAGATGAGGAGAGGGGAGGAGGGAGATGCGAAGTAAAGTTTTTAAAACTTAGGCTTTAGGTTCAAAGTTTATTTTCATGAATAATAAGACGCAAGCGATGAATAAAACAAGGTATTAGTGCCAAAGGGTTGTGAGAGGCAGAAATTTACTGGCGAGTCAAAACGGAAGTTTGGCTTATTTATGGCAATTTTTGCGATTTTTTGGTCAATCTGTCTTTGCTTCCGCGCCATCACGAGAGTGAACTTTGTTGCGTACGCAGAGGACCATATGCAAGAACTCGGTATAACTTGTACTGGGTGTGAGCTTATACAGAGAATAGTTATTGCAGCCCTGTGGTATAAGAAAATTGGTATGCACGAAATGTAGTTTAACTATTCGCGGACTAACTATTGTGCCAATAAGGTATTCCGTACTCGTAGGGTTATTCAATCACTTATTGTCATGGTGATGGCCTGCAGGCCCTTCCTCCCTGCTGCATTCTTCGCCTCCACCTTAACGGACAAGAGGTGTGGCTCGTTAGGGTGAAGGTGAAGGCTCCCTATTTAATGGCTGGCTGCAGTATTGTTCTTTGCGGCAGTATTCTGTGTGCTGGAGTCCTGATGGTTTCTTGTGTGCTGCTGCTCCCCTCTGGGAAATGTATTTTAGAATTTAAATTAAAGTTTTTCTATATTTTCACTCAGCCTGTGCATTTGGGTCCCTGATCCTGCTTTTGGGTACATGGTCCCTGTACCCGCCGGCTTCATGCCTTCTGCCGGCGGGGGCAAAACCGTGACACTTATTGCTGTCGTTTACCACAAATCTATTAATAGGCCTGCCCTTGCGCTTCATTACTCTGAATAGGGAGTTTTCGCTAGCTAGTTTTTAGCGAACGCCTAACTATTATTTGACCTGTTTTGTGGTCAAGGCACAAAAGTTGGGTGTTCGTGTATACGTTTCGGGGGAGTTTGCAGAAACTCGCTAATCACAACCATCTCAACAGAGTTCCCAGCTCTTGGTGATGATAATTATGACGATGAGGTGGAGCCGGAGCCAAATGAATATATCAGGACAATATGCAAGGGGTTTGAGTAAGGGCCAGACTGATTGCCAATCATTTCGCTGGTTAAATTAATATGGACTGCAACCTTGAATGTTTGTTCAGGCATTCAGTTATACTTCTTTTCTTTTTTTTGTAAAGACAAGTATGAAATGAGTTGAAAATGTACATCTCCAAATGAGTCTCAATGTATACAGGGTAATTTGAATATAATTTCACGCCAGTATCCTAAAAACAGAAGGCGCAGTTTTGAGACATCTGCTGAAAGCGGACTGCAAATAGTCTTATTCAACTCTTTAAACCTACCCCTTGGTTGGTATAAGTTACACCAGGAAATCTGCGGTATTTAGACCACAGATTAAGCTATTCCATATATGCGCATACGACTCCCTATTTGTGGTTTGAAGTTATGCCACAGTTTAACTTATACTACCTTCATGCATAGCGACAGTGGTAAAACCGTTGATTTATACCTGGTATAGGCCATTCTGTCCCTATTCCTCTTTTATGCATATGGGCCAGGGAGTCTAAGTGCATTTGAGCCTTTTTCACATCAAAATAAAAGAAGGTTTTTGGGATGAATCTTTAAGTTTCTTTTCCATTTCTTTAAATGCTCTGAAGGACAGGACAGGTATCCATATGCAAAAAGATAGATCTCATCTAGAGTTTTCTTTTGATTCCTAAAACTAATTTTGGGCCAAAATATTGCGTACACACTATTAAGCACAAAACCCCTGGAAAGATGAATGTGTGCAATCATGCTTGTAACAGCGAACAGCTCATCCTCTGTGCAGCATTTTCTATTCATTCCTGCCCTGTGAAAGTGGGGTCAATGACAGCCATTTTGGTAACACTTCACAATAAGGGTACATTAGATAATGTAGTAATAAGCATTAAGTATCAAATAACAGTTAACTAGTGCAGAGACCTATAGCATTAGGTAACCCTAACTTACCATTTATTAATGCTCTTTGACATCCTTATTATGAAGTTGAAAACATTCCTTCAATATCATCTCAATAACACCTCAAACTATCAAACTATTCAATAATGTATAAATGAATAGCTCAGTTAATATGAACACACTTGTAAATAAATAGTAGTTTACTGTTAATTAAGTGATAGTTAATGCTTCTTACTACATTAGCTAATGTTAATTAATGTACCCTTATTGTAAAGTGTTAACCATTAGTTAATGGTGCTGCTCTGTGACTCACTGCAGCTTGTAACGCATGTTTGTCCTATGGATAATGATATCTTTGAGCATGACTATACCCTGATTCAGAGCATAGTCTCTGTGTCATTGCACAGGCAGGACGCAGACCCCGTCCCATCATCCATGAGTTAGCGTTCTCTGTGACTAGTTCAGATCTAATTTGTGCAATCCCGCGGTTCGTGAGTTATATTAAACTGGACAGTGCAGCAGTCAGCTGCCGATGGTTGACCTATTCCGCTGTGGATCATACATATGGGAGCAGAAGCTTTATTTGGATGGGTCCGCTGCTCGTTTCGTCTGGTTGCGCTCCTCCTGTGTACAGCTGTGCAGCGATCGCACGCTTAAAGAGGTCTGATATGGTCCAACTGCGGGACCACATTCTGCCAAACTGTGACCTCACTGTGTTCCGCAGCGACAACATTCTTTATCATTGTGACATCACTGTCTGCAGTTGGGAGAATTCTTTGCAGTTGTGAAAACAGTTTCTGTGACAGCAACATAGCAGCATGATGGTGATGGCGTACTGTTCTTTGTGTTTTGCAGTCAGCGCTGTCGTTTATGTGTACAGCATCAGTCCCTACCGTCCATGTGACTGCAAACACATTCTCTCCATCTTGTAAAACCCATAGGCCCCTATTCATAAGCCTTACTGAATATGAGTGCTGATCTGGGATCAGAGTTATCCTGTCCACTCATCGAGAATGTGGTGAGGTGGAGGGCAGAGGAAACTGGTCTGAGATCAGTGTTCCAGCATTTCACAAGCTTATGAATGTGGGGCATTGAGACACGGCCAAGGATCCATCCATTGAGCATTAATGTGCACTGGGTTATTCAGTAATTCAAATGATCTGGTCAATGCTTGTCTGTTCTCTATCTATTTTTGAGAATGTATGTTTGTTTTAAACTGTACAACAACACGTACATAGTTTTCATTCTTTCAATTGCATTATGTTTATTATTCCATTATTTCCATGGGGGGGGGGGGGGGCAGCAGTATCATTAAATAAATACAAAATGCAATTTATAAAAAACAAGATAACAGGAATAAATTCCATCCATTCATTCTCTATACCCGCTTTTTCCTCACAAGGGTCTCAGGGGAGCTGGAGCCAAACCCAGCTGACTCTGGGCGAAAGGCAGGGACCCACCCTGGACAGCTTACCAACCCATCGTAGGGCGCGCACACCATTCACAAACCATTCGCTCTCACACTCATACCGACGGGCAATTTAGTGTCGCCAATTAGCCTGACATGTGTGTCTTTGGACTGTGAGAGGAAACTGAAGTACCAAGGAAACCCACACAAACACGGGAGGAACATGCAAACCCCACACTGAAAGGCCGCAGGCCAGATTCAAACCCACAACCTTGTTGCTGTGAGTCAGCAGTGCTCCACAAGGACTGCAGAAGTTATTTGCCCATGAAGAGCAGTGAAAGAGAGGCTGTTTGTTTCTGTTTTATGACTACGCATCATGTGAGGCACCAAATGATGACGCTGCTGGCAAAATTGGCATAACTGGAACTTTCTTTGGTGAGAGTCCCTGAGACAGACAGGCAGGCAGAGAGACAGAAAAAGGGTTGAAAAAAAAATGGAAAATAGAAAGAGGATCAGTGTTCTCCGCTGTGGCAGCAGGAGTCTGGTTGCTATACACACACACACACACACACACACACACACACACACACGGCTCTCATTAGAGAGGGGAAGACAGGGAGACGAGGGAAAAATAAAAACGCCATATTGAGTTTTCCCCGTAACCCGATCCTGGCTGGGAGATGCCTCGGATGTGGCCGACAACCCCCACCCCGCCCCACCCGTCCCCCCAGGGAGGACAGTTTGAACCGCTGCAATGCGGCCGGTCCGCAGGCTGACCAATGACAGAGCGACTGCTCCTCACACCTCCTCTGAGCTCCCCAGGGGGTCAGGGGTCATCCGAGAGGGGTGTTGTTTACGAAAAGACTCTGAGCACAACAGACGCCCCTGACGGTGCCGCCCGATGAGGGGTCCTCTCCAGCTGGTGCCCTGAAAGTCAGCCAGAGGGCAGGAGGAGATGGAGCTTCAGGGTCGCGGACGGAGTCCATGATCAGAGAAGAAGCCTGAGAACTCATTCTCGGCCCTACGGGAGCAGCGCATGCAGAAAAGATGCCGCGATATGGGGCCAGAGCAGAACTAACCTACAGAATATCATGTACAGTACTGTGCAAAAGTCTTTGGCACATTCAAAGCCAGCCAGCAGTCATAAAACAATTCAATCTGCTCCAGCTGTGTGGTTGAAGCTAAGCAGGTGTGGGCATGGTCAGCACTTGGATGGGAGACCACTGAGGAAACTCAGGTTGCTGCTGGAAGAGGTGTTGGTGGGCCATAAGGTGGCGATCTTCCCTCTGGTGGAATAATCTCCAGTGCAGTGATGGAAATACTATACAGGATGAGACTTTAAACCGAGGTCCTGACTCACAGTGGTCATTAAAGATCCTATGCCACTTCCCGATAAGAGCAGGGAATTCCCCGGTGTCATGGCTAAAAGTCCCAACCTGGCTCTTTCGACCTGCCACCTAATCATTCCCTTATCTAATTGGCTGTGCAATTCCTCCTCTCCCTCCCCACCTCAACCCCCAGGGCTCCCTTGAAAAAGAGATTTCAATCTCAACGGGACTTCCCTGGTTAAATAAAGGATAAATAAATAAAATAAAAAAGCAATTTCCTTGGCAAATATGCTTGAAAAAATTATTAAATTAAAAGTTTTCTATAACTGAGACGTGCTAATCAGGGCTGTAGTCTGTTAAAAACTAAAATAAATATTTGGCGTGACTACCCTTTGGCAAAAAATTTGGGACACTGTTGTGCTATAGTTTATAAGATGATGGGCTTTTTGCTTGTTCCAAACAGAGAGGAGAACTTGCCACCGTTCTTCTGCAGACTGACTGTCTCACTGGCATCTGTCCCTCCGAGAAATTACTAACAGCCATGATGATGTCGACATCAAGGCTCTGTCAAGACTATAATATCTGTATCAACTATTTTTAATGGAATACAAACATTTATTTTTGAAACTTCTCTTTAAATTAGCATTTGGAATTTCTAATTTACTTTTATCTCCGGGAACCCCAATATGGAAACAAAAAGTTAACATCTAATACAGATTTGAATTTGAAAAAGTGCAGGGTGCCTAAGACTTATGCACAGTACTGTATATCCGAGTATATACTGTATATCCAAAAATATCTCTCGCCAGATTTTCTGAAGGGAGGGAAGCCGATTTGATCGATATTGAACGTGAACATCGCTTTCTGAACTGTGAGGTTTGACCGTGCGTTAAAGGCCATTGATTGGACGGGGGGTTGAGAGTAGATTGATGGTTTTATCGACACCACGCCCACTGGTATCCGGTGCCGTAGAATCATTTCCCAAGGAGTGGAAAACACTCAGATTTTACCTGTGATATTATGTTCATGACAAATACAGTATATTCAAAGACTATTTCAAAACTGCCATTTCAAATAACCAAAACTGAGAAATGCATTTTGATTTCAGCTGGTCTTTTCAATGTAGACCTTTAAAGTCGCTCGTGCAGAGAACAGCACATATGGTCCCTGTTTGACTATTGTGAACCCTATTAAAGTTGAATTCTCTGTAACTCAGGACATTTTCAGTCCTGCCAGCCATTGCAGGGCTTTAATTAAATTGGTCACATTCAGGTTGTTTGAGGAAAGAGACGTTTTCTGTGTAATTACAGAAAGCCGTGAGTCGCAGAGGATGCCCACAGCACTGCTCTTTCAGAACTACAAAACACATCAAACTGCGACCACCCCTGAGAGGATACACGTCAGCTGCTTGTGCGGTGTGTGTTTTGCACTGTGTTCTGTGATGTTGTTAAGGTCACCAGTTATGTAATAACTCGCTCAATGGCTACGGATAAAAAACTGCCTTATTAGCTAACTCCAGAGGATTTAAGCTGAAGAGGAACTGTTGATTAACACGTATTGCCCCTGGTAAATACTCATTTAAGTATTCATGCAATGAATTAACAGTTTCCCCATAGTTTTGTCAATGTCTTTGGTGAAATACAAGCAGTGCATAACTTATGTAATGAACCTCAACGTGACGGGGACGTGAACAGAGTGAAGTCAAAATGCTTTTTAAATCACAGGGCGGTTATCTGTATTTTTTGAGTTGCTTTAAAAGCCACATTTGGCTTTTTAAATAAAGAGTAAATAAATAAATACGTAAATACAAAATCAGATAAATAAATATATTACATTTAGCCACACGTTGTAAAATCAAGCTAATTCGAGATTAATTGGCAGAAATATCGATGAGAACCAATATTCTCTCAAATGTAGCTCTTCCCGGGAATGTACACGGTTGTGTTGTGAAAGAACCTTTGCAACCATATAACTGCCCTTCTGGTTCAGAATTATTTTATTAAAAAAAAAGTGTTTATAATTTTATGGAGTGAAATGTCTATTATTTTCATCTCTGCATGCTTTGAAATCATTATTGAAATCATATATCGAATCTTCTGTCTGTGTTTGCATGTGTATGATATGGAGATATGTGCTTGAGCGTTAAGCACATAGTGCACAACATAGCGAATGCTAATAGTGCTGGAAGGATCATAGAAATGATGGATAGGCACACATTCCTGTGTGTGAATCGGGGGTGAGGCTGTGCCACACACGGCGAGTTGGGCAAGGAGAAGGACACATGAAACTCCCAATGTTGTCTTCTCGAATTCATCGCCACACCAGCAAGTCTCCGTGAGACTTGGTGGTCCAGTAATGTGTGTCCTCTAAAGTTGAATTGAGTCTCGTGGTTATGGAAAGAACACATGCTTTCTGTTTCACAAGGTCTACATCATTGTATTCAGGAAAATAATAAAATTTTTTCTCCATATGTATTCTATTTTATGTATTTTGTTTATTTTATGTGGTTCCTCTTGAAGGAAAACCGTTTTTGCCCTGAAACAACTGTCACAACAAGTCGAACACACACACGCGTCCACACTCAAACGTACGTGCACTCAAATGTGGTCTTGCTCACCCACACACAAATACGCACTCGCACGGACATGAATATGCTGTGCATGCACTCTCGTGCACACATAGACACACACAAACACGCTGTATATTTGTTCTCACACGCAGACACACACACAAATACATACATGCACGTGCACAAAGGCACGCTGGCATGCACGCCCGCACACGGACACACAAACACATAACCTTGATGTCATGCAGCGCTCAGATTGTAATAGGTTCATGTTTTAAATTGCGTGGGTCGAAGCCACACATAACTCAAGTGTAACTGTGCCTGTGGTCTGCACATGTTAATCATATTTCTCAGACTAACCACCACAGTAGGTTAATTTAACATGCAATATTAGCCCATTACCCGAAGCCAGAGGGCGACTGAAGAATTATTGTGCCAAAGCAGAACAGAAGTGAATGTAAATTTAGTGCTAAACAAGCGGCGCAAAGCCCCATGGGACATATATGCACAACATACCTTTGACCTGCCCCCTCGGTAGAGGAAACACGATATTGCAGGAATTCGCCTGGGCAGTGCAGGAGCGAGGGACTACACTGCCGGCACCAAGCTGTAATTCGCTGAGGGCCGCAGCGCACCGCGGGAGAGCATTCCCGTGGAGGCCACACAGGAAATTGCACCAGCAACCCTTCGAGACACAAGGTTTGCAAAGTAAGGGTGTTTGTACAGGGTACTACACTGTCCTGACCCACCCCCACCCCCACCTCCTCATCATCCTCCTGGTCTCTGGTTCGAGGACCTACACAGTGACAGTCATTTTACCTTCCCTTTGGTAAACAGATGACTGCGTATAGGAGCTTATTTCCTGATGGCAAGCATCGACAAAACAACTCAACTGTCGCTCATGAACTTTGAATACACTGGACTAAAAAACAGTTGTCAACTGTGTAACTAGCATAAATGCAAGTGCTTACATGAAATATAAGAATGATACATGCATTTTCATTGCTTCGCTGAGTTTGGCCAACACTTGAAACAACTGCATCAACAATATTTATTTATACACTAAGCTAGTAAATACAGTACTGTGTATATCTAATGATCTACTAAATATACTATGCAGACTATCCAATTTTTTTCTTAGTTCCAGAGTGGTAGAATGGTAATGTCACGAGGCAGTCGCTCCAACCCTGTTCGTACGGGCAACCATCATTCCAACCAAAGCCAAGTGTAGCTCATTTCCCTGTTAGAGATTTTGATAAGCTGCTGATTGGCTGAATCAGGTGGTGCTGAATTACGGTTGGTTAAACCTACAGGATGGTAGATCACCAGAAATAGGGTTGGAGACCACCGGTGTAAGATGTTGGCCCTTGTAATTAAAAGCAGTGGCCTGTACTTTTATAATCAGCCCAACTGTGATCAGTGCCAAAGGTAGTTCTGCCTCCACATCTCAGTGACCGCAGGGTATGACTCAGTTCCTGATAAATGTTTTAGCAGTTAAGCCAGCAAAACCAAGGAAATATGTTCATGAACTGAAGGTTTTAACTAGGCAACATTCAAAAAACCTTGCATGCTTAAAACCTTTTGCCTGGTGTGCTCAACTTGCTGTGGCGAGAAGCAGTCTGTATCTGAGTGGGTAGAAGGTAGTTGGCATTATGTACATTGTATTTTGTTTCGCAGCCCTGGTCTCAAAAGTATTACATCATCATCGAGGGACAGGGTGTGGAGAATCCTTGGTTGCACTTCCCAGTATCACCAAATGACCCTGAAACAGCTTTCTTGCTTATTGTTGAACCCATCCATTGAAAATAATAAACTCTGGAACACATTTTGAGAACATGGTAGTTTTTAACCTCTGTCACGCCAGCAGTGAATTTCTTTTCCTGTAACAGACGACAGTCGCTTACCTTTCTCAAAAATATATATTCTATGATTCAGAAACCTACTGTACAAGGGCTATTTCATGAAAATAAAATACCTTTTAGAAAATAAATAATAACATTTTTGAATGCGTTTGATGTGCAAATAGTTTTTGTCACCCATGACACATCTATCACACTAAAAAATGAAACATTTTTATGTCAACAGGATATATGTGTATCAAAACAAATTCACCACTAAAATAATTTTTTTTTGTGAATACATTACAGGCCAAAATATTACGAATACCAGGTCAAAATATTACAAACACTCTGCATATTTCAGAATTTGACTGGTTTCTCTTCACTTAAAGTATATTTTCATCTACAACAAAAACCAAATAACGTAGACATGTATCTTAACTAGAAAAGAGCAAAATTACTTGCTGAGAGATATATTCAAATTTGACTTTCTACAAATTACCCTCCCTCTGCCTTGATTACAGTCTGGCATAAGGCTTTCTTTCCAGCAGTTTAAGGAGAGAACATCCTGGTAACTCATTCCAGGCTTTGAAGAGTTCCTTCATGAGCTCTTTTGAACTTTATGGGGGCTCTTCTCTGACTGCCTGTCAAGCTCATCCCACAGCAACTCTATGTGTGACAAATCTGGTGACTGTGGGGGCCACACCATCTTCTGAAGCCCTCCTGCCTCTTTCTTTTTGTCAAGATATCTTTGGTACTGCTTGGAGGAGTACTTGGGGTCATTTTCCTGCTGACTTTCCCAAGAAGGAGCAGTATGGAGGATGAAATGGTACGCTTCCTTAATCATGGTGCCCTTTACTTCTGTGAGATCTCCAACATTTTCATCTCCGAAATACCCCCAGTCTGTGGGGCTTTAATCCAAGCCAAGGGGGAATACGGGTTGTAAGTTGAATTTCAAGCTGTACAGTTGTTAGTGAGCAACATGTTTAGTCAAAACAAGTGTCCCTTGGCATTTTGTGTGCCTTTGTTGCTCAAAATTAGCTATGAGGTGACAAAAACGAGCCGAATTCTGAAAAATGCAGGGGATGTTCATAATATTTTGGCCTGTAGTGTATATATTCTATATTCCAAAATTTTCTATTTGCCCATATAGCAGGTCGTATGTAAGAGCACCTGTGTCACTCAATATTTGCCAGCATTTCACGCTAGTTTTGCTCTGTGAGGCCGAAAAGAATCAAAACCCTGCCCGCATGGACTGTCCATACATGAACTCAAAATGATAAATGAGTGGTCGGGATGCCAGTGTCCCGACCGTAAGACGGCTTCGGTTAAGCGATTTAAGAGACTCTTCCAGACAAGGCCACAGTCTTCAGTTTGGGCAGCTACAGTGACTCATCCTCAGTGCTACAGCTGACTAACACCCCTGCATACAGGCGGTCACCTGACCTTGAGCCTGTTTAACTGTTCCTGCCCTGTCGCCTGGAAACAGGAAAATGGCAGTCTGCAGAGTTCTGAGATAAAAAGTACTGCACAGAATGGCACAATATGCTTTGTAGTGCAAATGGAAAAAGTTCAGAGCACAGTCATCTTAACCAAACTTTTATTCACCCGAAGAAGTTATTGTCCCTTACAAAGTCCTTTCACAAAGGCCAGGTATCCAAAAGACTTACCCCTTGGTAAAAAAAACAACCAAAAATACAACACATTTCCATCTTACTTTTTTCACACACTCGCCCACACATACATACATTTTGTATGTGAATGTGTCCTTCATCCGAAAGTAAAAAAATAAGATGCAGGAATTAATCATATTGCCTTTCTGAATTTTTCACACACACAGTAGAGTAAGTGTCTGAGGGCGTGTAAGAGTGAAAATGGCCATTTAGCCATAGGGGAGAGTTTCTCTCTCGTGTAGGCCACTGTTGCATCACATCACTTGTAATTTTACCCTAAATTCCAGGTTCAGGGCATAAACAGCTCGTGGGTTTATATGTCATTCTGTCTTCATAAATTATCAATGAATCATTGTAATTTTAAAGGGAGCTTCAGTTCAATCCTTGTAATATGCATTTCCATGAGCAAGCAACTCCACTTTGAAAGCAAATCCTACACTTATTATCAATTAAAGTATGACTACTATTGCGCTAAAATGACATCATGTTCCTCATTATCACTACTACAACCATCTTCATCATCATCATGAATATCATCATCATAATCGTCCCCATTGTCCTCATCATCAGTTTTTCAAGGGTCAATGCGATTCAATGCAAAGTGCAAAAGTAAGTGTGGTCATGTGCTCCTCTGAAGGTCCTCACTGTCTGTGTCGCTGTCGTGGCAACATGCCAGCTGAAGGCTGTCGTCTGTGCTCCAGGTACCACATCCCAGATAGCGATTAGCCAAGTCAATCTGTCAAAACTGAGCAGGTTACTGTGAGCTTCTAAAAATCAGCGCACATAGGAATGAAAACCTGCTGTCGAGAGCAGTGGTATGTTCAGGAATTCAGGTCATGGGGGAATTACAGTTTCCAAACTGAACTTGCAAACTCTGGACTGTCATCATTGTGAAAGTCTCCCTCTAACAGGGTCAGGGGGCACATGTCGAGACTCCCCCAAAAACCTCCATCACAAACTCTGTGCTTTCCTCCCCCAGAGTCGATCGGCCTTTATGAGTGGATTATGATCGGGCAATGTTATATTGCACAAACCGGGCCAAATACATCGCACTGACATACTATATGCTTGGGAATCAAGAGAACAAAAAAAAAACACAAATATTCCTGCACATGCACATTAAAACAGACACACCAGGCACAAGAATTACGATCTCACGCTGTTAAAATGTCAGACTGCTGAGACTAACTACTAACCCATGTGAAAGCCCCGAAGTTTCTCTTTGGCAGGGCTGTTCTGTTTGCATTTGGATGCCTGAGAGGTTTTAAAGCACGGGATTCGGTGTCAATTTCCTCTTCGAAGCAAATGGCCTTTGAGGCAACATGAAAACTGATTGTTCTGTCTGACAACAACAGGTCCAGTTTGTAGGCAACAGCACGAAATCAACATAATGAACGTGAAATCAGGTGGGCAGTCACCCGCAGCAGCACAATTTGACGAAGACAACAGTGAGCCATTATTTTTCTAAATAGTGCTTCCTTTAAATGGACAAAACAGCACTAATGAAGTACACAGCATGGCTTCTGCTTTGCACAAAACACCCGCCGCATTCCAACTGGAAAAGAGAACCTGATATATTTCACCAAGTACAACCCATCCATTATCTATACTACCTCTACTTCACAAGGGTTGCAATGGAGCTACAGCCAATCCCAGCTGACTGTGGGTGAAAGGCAGGGACCCACCCTGGAGATCTCGCCAATCCATCGCAGGGGCACACACCATTCACACTCAAACTTATACCTATGGGCAATTTAGGGTCTCAAATTAGCCTGATCTGCATGTCTTTGGACTGCATGAAGAAACCTGAGTAACCGGGAAAAAAATTTCCAACGAACACGGGGAGAACGTGCAAACTTCTCACAGAAATGCCCTGGGCTTGACCCAAACCCACGACTTTGTTGTTGTGAGGTGGCGATGCCACCCACTGCGCCACCGTGCTACCCCTTAACAAGAATGACCTTTCGGGTAAAAACCGTAATGACTACACAGAGGCTCCAATCACCGTAGCCAGAACAGTAGCCAGAACACCGACCACAAAAAAACAATAAGGGATCAAAGGATGCAAAAGTCTGTTCCGCCTGGACTATTTCAATAGAGGTCCACGGACGGCCTAACGTTATATGACCACACAGAGAGAACCACCAAACAAGAAGTTGTCCACTTTTCCATTTTTTGTCGCCTCGTCCTCTGGCTGTCTGTTCATCTAAGTTCACTTAGTGCCCCCCCCAAACCTAGACGCGAGACTTGGCGGCAGCATCGGTGGCAGGTTTGGAGTTGGTAATCCAGCGATAGCAGTCCGCGGCGCTTTTGCTGCGCGTCTGCACGGCGCATCGAGTACAGTACACAATGCCCAGTGCCACCATCACCACCACGAAAATGCAAAGGGGCACCAACAGCGCCACCACCAGCCAGCTCTTGTCCTCGCGCTGGAGGTCTTTCTCCAGCTCCACCCCCCCGTCCTCGGGGTTGACCCCGCCATCCACTATGGTAGTGAGGGTCGGCAGGACTGGGGTGTACCATTCGGGGGATGGGACGCGTGCCTCCTGGCCTGTCCCTACTCTCTCAGGGTTTGAAGCGTCCGACGCTTTCCCCCGGGAGTCAAGCAGGGAGCCACTGCTTACCTGTACCCCAAATTCAATATCCGAAGCACCATCGGGATCCAGACCCTGAGATACAGTGCTCCTCACCCCCCCTCTGCCCTCCTGAGGGGCAGGTAGACTGGGGCTGGCCCCCAACCCCTCCCCCACAGCCCCGCCGCCCAGAGAAATGCTGGGAGATGACTGGCTTTTATCCTTTTTGACATCAAAATGATGAGGTGGTGGTGGAATGGGTGCGGTTTTTGTTTCTGGCCATTCAGGCAAAGCAGTGGGAGTGTTTTCTTCCTCCTTCCAGTTAGATGCAGGTGTGAAAGTGGTTTCTTCTTTCATCCAATCAGGTTCAGCAGTGGAACTGGTTTCCTTCTCCATCCAATCAGGTTCGGGGATGGGACTAGTTTCTTTCTCTGTCCGATCGAATGCCGGGAAGGTCGTAACCTCTTCCTCTGTCCAATCTGGTACAGGCATGGGAGTGATTTCACGGTTTATTCGGCGGTATTCTGTATCGGTTCTTGGGGCTAATGTTAAAGCAGGCTTGGAACGCTCTCTCCAGTAAGGATCGGCCCAGTCGTGGACGGGGCTGTCAGGGACCCAATCAGGGAGAGGGCTGGATTCAAGCTCCTCCCTGGGGGCTTCTGTGAACCAATCCATGCCCCTGGGGAACCACGCCAATCTAGGGGGCTCGGTCATCCACTCGGGCAGCTGCCAAGAAAATCGAGGTCCCCCTTCGCCCCAGGAGTTGAAGAAGCCGGTGACTCCGCGGTAGAGCGGGGCAAAGGTCGGGGCATTCTCGTCGATGGGCTCGCAGGAGGAGTGGTCAGGCTGCAGTTCGTATCCCTCCTCGCAGTGGCACTCAAACCCCCCGTCGTAGTTAACGCACATCTGTTGGCAGGTGCCCGGGATTCGGCACTCGTCAGTATCCTGACAGCTGGTGGGGTCGTCGAGCATTGGGGAGTAGCCCAGGTGGCAGTGACAGGCGTACGATCCGGGTGTGTTCTCGCAGGCGTGCTCACAGGGCTCATGCAGACACTCATCCTCGTCCTCGCACTCGCCGTTCGGCCCGATCGGCTCATACCCCTCCCCGCATTGACACTGGAATGTCCCAGGAGTATTGACGCAGCCATAAGGGCAGGGGTCCTGCAGGCACTCATCCACATCCTGGCAGTCCTGACCATTCGGCGCCAGTAGGTAACCCTGTGGACAGGAGCAACGATATCCATCGGCGGACGGGTGGCATTCGAATTCACAGGGCGATCCGCGGCAAGCGTCCTTTGACCAGCAGCTCTGGCCATCCTCGGCTAGGACGAATCCCGGCGAGCACTCACAGTAGTAGTGCCCATCGGTGGTCAAGCAGAGATGCTCACATCCACCATTGTCCTGGTCGCACCAGTTTTGGGCCGCTTCCTCCGAGCACAGCGGAGCGTCCTTGGACCAGCCGACTGACCCATCCTCCTTCACCATGCACAGGACTGACTGGTCCCCTTTGATACCGTCAGGACATGGGACGGTTGCCACGGACCCAAAAGGCACGAATGTCAGCAGGGAACTCACCAGGTTGAAAGGTGTGGCGTAGAGGGGAATGCCACCCCCCTCGTCCAGAATTGCAGGGCACATTCCTTTGTAGTTGTAACGGCAGAGGAAGCCATCCACGGCCACCGAGCAGGAGCCATCCAGCCACTTGAAATCATCGGCGGAGCCACCGTAAGACATGACGACGCAACGCGGGGCCGAGCACGTGGTAGTCTGGTCGTCCCGCAGCCAGTTTGTGTACTGGGTGTCCTGGTCACCCGTGATCCAGGTAAACCCCCGCAGCGGGCGAGTGGGGGCGCACTGGCGGGGCTGTCGTTGGAGGCCGATCCAGAAGTGCAGCTGAGCGGCCGACCCGTGTGGGTACGCCATTGCGAACAGCTCCTGGACAAGTGCCGCCTCCTCAGGACGCTTCACAGTTGCCAGGTTACCGCCGCGGTCCTTGCAGCTCCTCCAGGCATCACCGAAGGTCTTGCGCTGGAAGTAGATGGCGAAACAACCCTCCTGGCGGCACATGGCATCCTGCTCGCGCAGCTCCTGACCCCGTGACCCCCGGCTGCAGCACACGCACAGCACACACAGCAGGACACCGCAGCGAGCAGCTAGACCCATCGCTCCACACCGCTCCGCTCTCCTCTTCTCCTCCTCCTCTCTCTGCTGCTCCCTCGCTCTCTCCCCACTGATCTGCTGCTTCCAAAAAATTATTTCTTTTCTTTTCTCCTTTACTTCTCTATGTTTCTGTTTTTTACTGTCCTCAATTAATTACCTCCTCTCTAACTGATCAGGTTCCTCTCCCATATAACTTTTTCTCTCTCCCTCTCTTTCCCTAGCTCCTTGCTGCAGCCCATCTAACAGTCCTGTCCGTCCACGGAGAGGGCTCCCAACTTGTATGCAGGACTCAGAGTGAGAGCGAGAGAGCGAAAGAGCGAGAGGGAGGGAGGGAAGGAGGAGGGAGGGGTACCAAGGGAAAGGATTGCTTTGGGAAGAGGGGGTGGGTCATTTCTATATTCGTGAGCGTGCTTGAGTTTGTTTGCACGCGTCCCTCTGTGTGAGTGAGCTTGTCTGTGTGTGTGAACATATTTGTGTGTGTGTGAGCATGCGTTTGTGTGTGTGTGTGTGTGAGAGATAGTTTGTGTATTTTTGTGTGCATGACTTCATGTGGATGCATTTGTGAGTACACAAGCATGTGTGTATGCATCCCGTGAGAGTGATTCGGTCTGTTTGTACGTGTATTTATGTGTGTGAACATTTGTGTGCATACATGGTGTGTGTAACAGACTTTGTGCCCGTTTGTGTGTGCGTGTGAATGTTTCTGTGCGTGATTGTGGCCACGCATACACATTTTTGTGTATGTATGTGTTTTGTGCATGCATGTGTGTTTGCATTGGTGTGTGTTTGTTTTGTGTGCGTGTGTGTGTGTGTGTGCATGTGTGTGTGTGTGTGTGTGTTTGTGGGGGTTGATGCTCTGGGGTCCTCTGGTCTCTTATGGTTTTCATAAGCCCTCTGAGGTAATAGTTTGGAGGATCCGCCATCTACACCAGAACTGAACCCCTTTATTCACACCCTGATCTCCTTAGGCTATCCAAACACAAGTCCCCCGAACTTCAGTGCAGGGAGAGAGAGAGAGAGAGAGAGAGAGAGAGAGAGAGAGAGAGAGATTTTTTAACAATGAGTGTTTTATTCCCAGGCTGCATCTTTCCTCATTTAGACACGACCTGCAATCAGCAGAGCTGTTCTTTCCTTTTATTCACATTTCCTTTTCTTCTCTCCTTCGTTCCATCAGCTAATTTATTTAGCATGTTCTGACTGACCCTGCAGATGGAGTCTTAGCTCCTGCCAAACACTGACGCTCACTGCTGAAGCTTTGACAACTTGGTGGCTTAATAAAGATGACACAGTGTAATATGAGGCCAGCCTTTCAAGCACAGAAGACAAACAGACAATGTGAATCCCAGCACACACATGCATACACGTGTACACACACAAACACAGGCACATACGCACACAAACATGCATACACATCCACTCACACACAGCAACACAGATGCACATCACCATGCTGTCTAATACACGTACAGTCATTTTCATGTACAGACACACACAAGCACACAAACGCACACACACACACACACACACACACACACACACACACACACACACAGCAACTATCACACACGCACACCCACAATCACACACACACACACGCTCACAAGCTCACACAGGCACATGCTCAGACAGCAATTATCAGACACACACACACACACACACACACACACACACACACACACACACACACACAGCAACTATCAAACACACACACAAACACACACAAAGTTTTAAGTAGGCTGCTGTCCTCTTGGCTTATCTTCATCTCCCTGAGCTCGGCCTCTCCCAACCCATCACCTTCCTCATCCTCAGTGTGTGCGGCGAGAGATAGAGCAGTGTGAGGGAAGAGAAATAGAGCAGTGTGTGCGGAGAGAGATAGAGCAGTGTGTGTGGAGAGAGATAGAGCAGTGTGTGCGGAGAGAGATAGAACAGTGTGTGCAGAGAGAGATAGAGCAGTGTGTGCGGAGAGACATAGAGCAGTGTGTGCGGAGAGAGATAGAACAGTGTGTGTGGAGAGAGATAGAGCAGTGTGTGCGGAGAGAGATAGAGCAGTGTGTGGGGAGATAGATAGAACAGTGTGTGTGGAGAGAGATAGAACAGTGTGTGCAGAGAGAGATAGAACAGTGTGTGCAGAGAGAGATAGAGCAGTGTGTGCGGAGAGAGATAGAGCAGTGTGTGCGGAGATAGATAGAACAGTGTGTGCAGAGAGAGATAGAACAGTGTGTGCGGAGAGAGATAGAACAGTGTGTGCGGAGAGAGATAGAGCAGTGTGTGCAGAGAGATAGAACAGTGTGTGCGGAGAGAGATAGAACAGTGTGTGCAGAGAGAGATAGAGCAGTGTGTGCGGAGAGAGATAGAGCAGTGTGTGCGGAGAGAGATAGAGCAGTGTGTGCGGAGAGAGATAGAACAGTGTGTGCGGAGAGAGATAGAACAGTGTGTGCGGAGAGAGATAGAACAGTGTGTGCGGAGAGAGATAGAGCAGTGTGTGCGGAGAGAGGTAGAGCAGTGTGTGCAGAGAGAGATAGAGCAGTGTGTGCGGAGAGAGATAGAACAGTGTGTGCGGAGAGAGATAGAACAGTGTGTGCGGAGAGAGATAGAGCAGTGTGTGCGGAGAGAGATAGAGCAGTGTGTGCGGAGAGAGATAGAGCAGTGTGTGCGGAGAGAGATAGAGCAGTGTGTGCGGAGAGAGATAGAGCAGTGTGTGCGGAGAGAGATAGAGCAGTGTGTGCGGAGAGAGATAGAACAGTGTGTGCGGAGAGAGATAGAGCAGTGTGTGCGGAGAGAGATAGAGAGGTGTGTGCGGAGAGAGATAGAGCAGTGTGTGCGGAGAGAGATAGAACAGTGTGTGCGGAGAGAGATAGAACAGTGTGTGCAGAGAGAGATAGAACAGTGTGTGCGGAGAGAGATAGAGTAGTGTGTGCGGAGAGAGATAGAGCAGTGTGTGCGGAGAGAGATAGAGCAGTGTGTGCGGAGAGAGATAGAGCAGTGTGTGCGGAGAGAGAGAGAGTAGTGTGGGCGGAGAGAGAGAGAGCAGTGTGTGCGGAGAGAGATAGAGCAGTGTGTGCGGAGAGAGATAGAGCAGTGTGTGCGGAGAGAGATTGAACAGTGTGTGCGGAGAGAGATAGAGCAGTGTGTGCGGAGAGAGATAGAACAGTGTGTGCGGAGAGAGATAGAACAGTGTGTGCGGAGAGAGATAGAACAGTGTGTGCGGAGAGAGATAGAACAGTGTGTGCGGAGAGAGGTAGAGCAGTGTGTGCGGAGAGAGGTAGAGCAGTGTGTGCGGAGAGAGATAGAACAGTGTGTGCGGAGAGAGATAGAACAGTGTGCGGAGAGAGAGATAGAACAGTGTGTGCGGAGAGAGATAGAACAGTGTGTGCGGAGAGAGATAGAGCAGTGAGTGCGGAGAGAGGTAGAGCAGTGTGTGCGGAGAGAGATAGAGCAGTGTGTGGAGAGAGAGATAGAGCAGTGTGTGCGGAGAGAGATAGAGCAGTGTGTGCAGAGAGAGATAGAGCAGTGTGTGCGGAGAGAGATAGAGCAGTGTGTGCGGAGAGAGATAGAGCAGTGTGTGCGGAGAGAGATAGAACAGTGTGTGCGGAGAGAGATAGAACAGTGTGTGTGGAGAGAGAAAGAGCAGTGTGTGCAGAGAGAGATAGAACAGTGTGTGTGGAGAGAGATAGAGCAGTGTGTGCAGAGACAGATATAACAGTGTGTGCGGAGAGAGATAGAGCAGTGTGTGCGGAGAGAGATAGAACAGTGTGTGCAGAGAGAGATAGAGCAGTGTGTGCGGAGAGAGATATAGAACAGTGTGTGCAGAGAGAGATAGAGCAGTGTGTAGGGAGAGAGATAGAGCAGTGTGTGCGGAGAGAGATAGAACAGTGTGTGCGGAGAGAGATAGAGCAGTGTGTGCGGAGAGAGATAGAACAGTGTGTGTGGAGAGAGATAGAGCAGTGTGTGCAGAGACAGATGGAACAGTGTGTGCGGAGAGAGATAGAACAGTGTGTGCGGAGAGAGATAGAGCAGTGTGTGCGGAGAGAGATAGAACAGTGTGTGCGGAGAGAGATATAGAGCAGTGTGTGCGGAGAGAGATATAGAACAGTATGTGCAGAGAGAGATAGAGCAGTGTGTGCGGAGAGAGAGAACAGTGTGTGCGGAGAGAGATAGAGCAGTGTGTGCGGAGAGAGATAGAACAGTGTGTGCGGAGAGAGATAGAGCAGTGTGTGCAGAGAGAGATAGAGCAGTGTGTGCTGAGAGAGATAGAGCAGTGTGTGCGGAGAGAGAGAGAACAGTGTGTGCGGAGAGAGATAGAGCAGTGTGTGCGGAGAGAGATAGAACAGTGTGTGCGGAGAGAGATAGAGCAGTGTGTGCAGAGAGAGATAGAGCAGTGTGTGCGGAGAGAGATAGAGCAGTGTGTGCGGAGAGAGATAGAACAGTGTGTGCGGAGAGAGATAGAACAGTGTGTGCAGAGAGAGATAGAACAGTGTGTGCGGAGAGAGATAGAACAGAGTGTGGGGAGAGAGATAGAACAGTGTGTGGGGAGAGAGATAGAACAGTGTGTGCGGAGAGAGATAGAGCAGTGTGTGCAGAGAGAGATAGAACAGTGTGTGCGGAAAGAGATAGAACAGTGTGTGCGGAGAGAGATAGAACAGTGTGTGCGGAGAGAGATAGAACAGTGTGTGCGGAAAGAGATAGAACAGTGTGTGCAGAGAGAGATAGAACAGTGTGTGCGGAGAGAGATAGAACAGTGTGTGCAGAGAGAGATAGAACAGTGTGTGCGGAGAGAGATAGAGCAGTGTGTGCGGAGAGAGATAGAACAGTGTGTGCGGAGAGAGATAGAACAGTGTGTGCGGAGAGAGATAGAACAGTGTGTGCAGAGAGAGAGAGAACAGTGTGTGCGGAGAGAGATAGAGCAGGGTGTGCGGAGAGAGATAGAGCAGTGTGTGCAGAGAGAGATAGAACAGTGTGTGCGGAGAGAGATAGAGCAGTGTGTGCGGAGAGAGATAGAGCAGTGTGTGCAGAGAGAGATAGAGCAGTGTGTGCGGAGAGAGATAGAACAGTGTGTGCAGAGAGAGATAGAACAGTGTGTGCGGAGAGAGATAGAACAGAGTGTGGGGAGAGAGATAGAAGAGTGTGGGGGGAGGGAGAGGGAACAGTGTGTGCGGAGAGATATAGAACAGTGTGTGCGGAGAGAGATAGAGCAGTGTGTGCGGAGAGAGATAGAGCAGTGTGTGCGGAGAGAGATAGAACAGTGTGTGCGGAGAGAGATAGAGCAGTGTGTGCGGAGAGAGATAGAACAGTGTGTGCAGAGAGAGATAGAACAGTGTGTGCGGAGAGAGATAGAACAGTGTGTGGGGAGAGAGATAGAGCAGTGTGTGCAGAGAGAGATAGAGCAGTGTGTGCGGAGAGAGATGGAACAGTGTGTGCGGAGAGAGATATAGAGCAGTGTGTGCGGAGAGAGATAGAAAAGTGTGTGCGGAGAGAGATAGAGCAGTGTGTGCGGAGAGAGAGAGAGCAGTGGGTGCGGAGAGAGATAGAACAGTGTGTGCGGAGAGAGATAGATCAGTGTGTGCAGAGAGAGATAGAACAGTGTGTGCGGAGAGAGATAGAACAGTGTGTGCGGAGAGAGGTAGAGCAGTATGTGCGGAGAGAGGTAGAGCAGTGTGTGCGGAGAGAGATAGAGCAGTGTGTGCGGAGAGAGATAGAAGAGTGTGCGCAGAGAGAGATAGAACAGTGTGTGCGGAGAGAGATAGAGCAGTGTGTGCGGAGAGAGATAGAAGAGTGTGTGCGGAGAGAGATAGAGCAGTGAGTGCGGAGAGAGGTAGAGCAGTGTGTGCGGAGAGAGATAGAACAGTGTGTGTGGAGAGAGATAGAGCAGTGTGTGCAGAGACAGATAGAACAGTGTGTGCGGAGAGAGATAGAGCAGTGTGTGCGGAGAGAGATATAGAGCAGTGTGTGCGGAGAGAGATATAGAACAGTGTGTGCAGAGAGAGATAGATCAGTGTGTGCGGAGAGAGATAGAACAGTGTGTGCAGAGAGAGATAGAGCAGTGTGTGCGGAGAGAGATAGAGCAGTGTGTGCGGTGAGAGATAGAGCAGTGTGTGCGGAGAGAGATAGAGCAGTGTGTGCGGAGAGAGATAGAACAGTGTGTGCGGAGAGAGGGAGAGCAGTGTGTGCGGAGAGAGGGAGAGGAGTGGGTGCAGAGAGAGATAGAACAGTGTGTGCGGAGAGAGATAGAGCAGTGTGTGCGGAGAGAGATAGAGCAGTGTGTGCGGAGAGAGATAGAACAGAGTGTGCGGAGAGATATAGAACAGTGTGTGCGGAGAGAGATAGAGCAGTGTGTGCGGAGAGAGATAGAACAGAGTGTGCGGAGAGATATAGAGCAGTGTGTCCGTAGAGAGATAGAGCAGTGAGTGCGGAGAGAGATAGAGCAGTGTGTGCAGAGAGAGATAGAACAGTGTGTGCGGAGAGAGATAGAGCAGTGTGTGCGGAGAGAGATAGAGCAGTGTGTGCGGAGAGAGATAGAACAGAGTGTGCGGAGAGATATAGAACAGTGTGTGCGGAGAGAGATAGAGCAGTGTGTGCAGAGAGATATAGAACAGTGTGTGCGGAGAGAGATAGAGCAGTGTGTGCGGACAGAGATAGAACAGTGTGTGCGGAGAGAGATAGAGGAGTGTGGGCAGAGAGAGATTGAACAGTGTGTGCGGAGAGAGATAGAACAGTGTGTGCAGAGAGAGATAGAGCAGTGTGTGCGGAGAGAGATAGAGCAGTGTGTGCGGTGAGAGATAGAACAGTGTGTGCGGAGAGAGATAGAGCAGTGTGTGCGGAGAGAGATAGAACAGTGTGTGCGGAGAGAGATAGAGCAGTGTGTGCAGAGAGAGATAGAGCAGTGTGTGCGGAGAGAGATAGAGCAGTGTGTGCGGAGAGAGATAGAACAGTGTGTGCGGAGAGAGAGAGAGGAGGGGGTGCGGAGAGAGATAGAGCAGTGTGTGCAGAGAGATATAGAACAGTGTGTGCGGAGAGAGATAGAACAGTGTGTGCGGAGAGAGATAGAGCAGTGTGTGCAGAGAGAGATAGAACAGTGTGTGCGGAGAGAGATAGAACAGTGTGTGCGGAGAGAGATAGAGCAGTGTGTGCGGAAAGAGATAGAACAGTGTGTGCGGAGAGAGATAGAGCAGTGTGTGGGGAGAGAGATAGAACAGTGTGTGCGGAGAGAGATAGAGCAGTGTGTGCAGAGAGAGATAGAACAGTGTGTGCAGAGAGAGATAGAACAGTGTGTGCAGAGAGAGATAGAGCAGTGTGTGCAGAGAGAGATAGAGCAGTGTGTGCGGAGAGAGATAGAACAGTGTGTGCGGAGAGAGAGAGGGCAGTGTGTGCGGAGAGAGATAGAGCAGTGTGTGCAGAGAGATATAGAACAGTGTGTGCGGAGAGAGATAGAACAGTGTGTGCGGAGAGAGATAGAGCAGTGTGGGCAGAGAGAGATAGAACAGTGGGTGCGGAGAGAGATAGAACAGTGTGTGCGGAGAGAGATAGAGCAGTGTGTGCGGAAAGAGATAGAACAGTGTGTGCGGAGAGAGATAGAGCAGTGTGTGCAGAGAGATATAGAACAGTGTGTGCGGAAAGAGATAGAACAGTGTGTGTGGAGAGAGATAGAGCAGTGTGTGCGGAGAGAGATAGAGCAGTGTGTGCGGAGAGAGATAGAACAGTGTGTGCGGAGAGAGATAGAACAGTGTGTGCGGAGAGAGATAGAACAGTGTGTGGTCGCTGAGGTCCAGCTGGGATTATTTCATGTTTTGTTTTCATTAGAAGCTGCGGGTTGACAGAGCCAGCAGCAAGAAGAGGAGCCCAGATGCGATCCCTCATAATGGAATTCATAATGGCGGCGATGCAATCGCCTCAAATTAGCAGATGGGGGGACGGAATTAGATGAATCGGGGAATCCGAGAGTCCCACTACTTTCCTGACCTGCCTGTGTGTGTGTGTGTGTGTCTGCATGTGAGTGCGCGCGTATGTATGGGTGTATATGTGCGTGCGTGTGTGTGTGTGTGTGTGCGCTCTTGTACTTGCGACAAAGTGACAACAAAAAAAAAAACTTTTTTTTTCTTACAGTGTGGGGACATTTTTGGGAAGTGAGGACATTTTGGCCGGTCCTCAGAACTACAAAGGAAAATTGTGACTTATTAGTTAAGGTTAAGGGTAAAGTTAGAATGAGGGATAGGTTTAAGTTAGGGTAAGGGTTTGGAGTAAGGTTAGAATTAGAGATAGATTAAGATTAGGGTTAGGGTTTGGAGTAAGGTTAGAATTAGGGATAGCTTAAGGTTAGGGTAAGGGTTTGGGGTAAGGTTAGAATTAGGGATAGATTAAGGTTAGGGTAAGGGTTTGGGGTTAGGTAAGAATTAGGGATAGGTTAGAGGGTTTGTGAACAATAAACTTAATATGTTTTTGAAAAGTATATTTTGTATCCTATATATAACCTCATTAAAATCAATAAAAAAATATATAGGCAGTTTATCTTTTCAATAAATAAACAAAATAATGTCTGTGTCTGCACAGCCACAAAGTTAATTAGGTGCCCGTGACGTCATCCGATGACGTCAGAGAGGTCTTTATCTTGCCTAGCCGCTATCAAGGTCTATAGTCGAGGAGGTGTTATAGCGTGTCTGATCGTCGGCGTGTGCAGAAAATATGGGTGACTATGATGGCTATCTTGGTAATAAATTTAAATGGCATGAGAAAGCAGTAAGTTCTGCTAGTGAATTTTGTCCACAGGCACAGGTCAAATAAATCAGAGAGAGAGATTTTCCCCACAGGCACACGTCAAATGTCCTGAGAGAGAGAGAGAGAGAGAGAGAGAGAGAGAGAATTTGAATTTAAAATCCCCTTTATTGGACATTAATGTATCACAAATAAATCAAAAAATATTTACCATGAAAAGGATACAAAGAAAGACAACACATAAAAACAAAAGGTCAGCAAGATCACGATATTAACTTAAAGGGAGAATGAAATATTCTGGATGCTAGAAATTAATCTCCAAACTGCTTTCATTGTTATTCACAGAACACAAAGCGTTTTGTAGCCCCCAAACAGCCAGAAATTGCTCGAAATTCTGTACCATTTTATAATAAGAAAATTCAACTTTCAACCTTGCAGTGACCAATCCTTTAAACATTTCTTCTGCATCATATGAACCAACTGCTTTGATACAGTTTTTCCTGGTTTTCCAGATTGCCAACTTAGCTGTGCCAGACAGATAATTTAACAGGACAGATTTTGGTTTGGTCTTTGGTGAATATTGAGGCCCCAAAATAAAAAGTTGCTCTGAAAAAATAACCCCAAGTGTGGAAAACAAACTCTTAAGGAGTTCAAACAAATTTCCTAGCCTTGCGCATTGGACAAACAAATGATAAATACTTTCGGGAACTTGACAAAAGGGACACCCCACCCCAGTGCCTGGATCTAGGTGGGCCACATGTCTGTTTGTAGCTATTGCCCCATGTATTATCCTCCACTGGAGGTCAGCCGTCCGCTTTTCAAGAGGAGGCTTATACAGGGACCGCCAGTTGCCCCTAGGTGGAGGGTCGGAACCAAAAACCTCAGCCCACTTAGTCGCTCTCACCTCCGCCAGCCGTTCTGCATACTGTACCTTTACACAGGTGACATACAGTGCCTTCTTCCCCACGCCCTCAAGGTTCCCGAGTTCAGGAGTCCTGAAGGACAGAAGACGGTCCCCATCCTCCTGCCACTCCTCCACAGCAGCAGTGACATGCAGGGAAGGGAAGCCGTACCCCTCATTCTGCCGCCACTGTCCCATCCTGTCAGCCGCAAAGGCCCGCTGAGCTTCCGTGAGAGATCCCCAGGCTTCTGCCACCACCTGATTCATTAACCGGAGGGACCTAATGCCAGTCTTCACACTCAGTGCCGCCGCATTGGTCTTCAGCAAGTGACCAAGCTTCACACATCCTGCACCCACCATGGACGATCGTAAGCTCGATGAAGCCAATGTTGTCATTTGGAGGAACTGATTATGAATCAGCGGTTCTTCAAACAGCCACAGTCCCGGTGCATCCTCCGCTCTCCTGGAGACGATGAGAACACGCCAGGCCTCCAGCATGGACTCATAAAATGGAGTCGAACCTGAGAGGTCCACCCCTTCCAGCCGCATCAGGAATAGGTGCTTGTCCAGGCCCAGACGCCCAGCTCTCCGCAGTAAGACGCCGGCTGTGCCAGCCCACCTGTGGTCACTGCTGTACAGAAACCGCTGTGCCGACTGGAGACGAAAAGCAGCAACTCTGGCAGTGATATCGATCAGTCCTTGTCCACCCTCTTGCACCGGTAAGTACAGAGCAGCGGCTCGTATCCAGTGTTGACCCGACCAGAAAAAGTCTACCAGCTGACGCTGAACAACCTGCAGAATATCCTGTGGTGGCTGCAACACCACAAGCTTATGCCACAGGGCTGAGGCAACCAAGTTATTGGCAACCAGGACCCTCCCCCTATAAGACAGTTGGGGTAGCAGCTAATGCCATTTAGACAATCGGGCACACACCTTCTCCACTATCCCCTCCCAGTTTTTAACCTGAAACTCAGCGGAGCCTAAATAAACACCCAAGACCTTCATACCAGTCCTCCCCCACTTCAGACCACTCGGAAGAGGTGGCAATCTCCCCGGCTGCCACTGCCCTGCCCATAAGGCCTCCGATTTGCCCCAGTTTACCTTAGCTGAGGCAGCTTTCTGATACTGATTAAATGCATGAGCTAAAACCTTAACATCTCTGTCATCATTAATAAAAACAGTAATGTCATCAGCATACGCTGACAGAGCAACACCTGAACCTGGCACCTCACCTGGAAGATTAAAACCAGACAATTTAACCCTTAAAAAAGAAAGCAGTGGCTCTATGGCAAGGGCATAGAGCTGCCCAGAAAGTGGACACCCCTGCCGAATGCCCCTCTGCACAGGAAAAGGAATGCTCAGACCTCCCCCAATCTTCACCATGCAAGATGCATCTGCATACAGTAAGCCAAGCCAGGATAAGAACCTCTCCCCAAACCCAAAAGCTCTGAGTGTTTTGAAAAGATATCTGTGATCAACACGATCGAAGGCCTTTTCTTGATCTAAGGAAACAAGTCCTATATTACAGTTACATATTTTACAGATGTCAATTGTGTCTCTAATGAGGAACAAATTATCCATAATAGACCGGCCTGGAATGCAGTAAGACTGATCAAGGTGTACCAATGAGGCCAGACATGTTTTCAGCTTATTTGAAAGGCACTTAGCCAAGATCTTGTAGTCAGAGCACAGAAGGGCAACAGGCCGCCAATTAGTTAAAAGACACAGATCTCCCTTTTTGGGCAATAAGGTTAAAACTGCGCGCCTACATGACATAGGCAACACCCCTTCCTGAACCGACTCACACAGGACCTCATAGAAGTCCCGACCAATATGAGACCAGAAATGTTTATAAAATTCAAATGGTAGTCCGTCCAGTCCTGGGGAGCGGCCTGAGGAGAGCTGCTGCACAGCAGTAGTGAGCTCCTGTAGGGTGATTTTACAGTCCAACAACTCCTTCTCCTCCGCGCTGAGCTGCGGAAGCCCTTGGAGAAGCTGCTTAGCACTTTCTGCGTCACAATCCTCTGCGCTGTATAAAGATGAATAAAAGTCCACTGCCATTCGGCGCAATTCAGTGCTATTAGAAGTTAGACTGCCATCTTGCTGACGCAGCGAGATTATTTGCTTGCTTTTCGCCTGTGTTTTCTCTAAGTTAAAGAAAAAAGCAGTGGGGGCATCCATGTCCTTGATGCTGGTAAACCGGGATCGAATTAAAGCACCTTTAACCCGCTCATTCAGGAATGAGGCCAACTCCCGTTTCTTTTCCTGGAGCCTCATGGCTAAATCAGGGTTTCCCTTCTGAAAAATGTTCTGCTCAATACATGTAATGTCCTCCTCCAATGCTTTAATCACACCCCTCAACGTTGCAGTAGAGAATTTTGTGTATTGTTGACAAAAAAGCTTTATTTGGGTTTTACCAACCTCCCACCATTGTCTTAAATTATTGCAGTTGGTCTTTTCCACCCTCCAATGTTCCCAAAACTTTACGAATTGCTCACAGAAAGAAACATCTTTCAATAATTGTGTATTAAAATGCCAATAGGTCCTAGCTCTTGGAGGAGACATAACACTCATACTTAAAACTACAAGGTGATGATCAGTAAAACCAACAGGTGCAATAAAACATTCCAGGATCCGATTATTAAAAATATTAGATACATAAAATCTGTCCAGTCTAGCAGCACTAATTATGTTATTTACAACTTTAAGCCAGGTGTACTGTCTAGCTTTATTGTGCTTTGTTTTCCAAGCATCTAAAAGATCAAACTCTGTCATCAACTTGGATAGACAGACTGCTGACGGAGGGTGAGGTTCCTCCCCAGTACGGTCAATGGTGCAGTCAACAGTGCAGTTCCAGTCCCCACCCAGAACAACACATCCCTCCCCACTGCACTGCTGCAACACACTCTTCAAGTTATTAAAAAACTGAATCCTTTCTGGACCGCTATTTGGAGCATAAATATTAAGTAGACAAAAAAGTTCTCCTTTTATATCTACCTTTAACAAAAAGGCCCGCCCCTTAATGATCTCTTGGGTACTCAGGACAGTGGGGTTTAGATCAGGAGAGAGAAAAACTGCAACTCCTGCACTAAGGTTTGTCCCGTGACTGTAAAAAGACTTCCCTTCCCACCACATTCTCCATTCAACTTCGTTGTCAATATCAGAGTGCGTTTCTTGCAAGAAAACAACATTCAGCTTCTTTTGTTTTATTACCTCAGCCACACTCGCTCTTTTAACCCTGTCTCTACCGCCATTGATATTTAGAGTTCCCACCCGTAAACTATCCATGGTGTAGAAGAAAAGAGGGAAGAAGAGAACAGTAAGAAAAATAGTAGTCTGGAAAAAACCCCTGTGCTGCACCATTATTTCTGTTTAGTGGTTCGCTTCCCAGGCGGTTTACAGCTGGACCGTCCGTGCCTGATCATCGTTACATATTTACTCAGACGAAAACGTTTTCTTTTACTTAGCTCATCATAGCCAACCGCTCTCTGAAGTGTAGTTACAGACCTGATAAATTTATCTCTATCAGGAAAAAAGTCTGTTAGATTCACCCCAGGTCTTCTATAAGTTTCGTCTAAAAACATATTCAGATCATCCAGAGTATAGAGAGCAGACTTTGCGCCCGGGTCACTCTGTGTGAGAGGAAAGTCGGCGAGTGACTCACATTCGCTCATTTCTTCCTCATTAAAATCTATAACTACCGGCGAGTTTGTATCGATCACACAATTACCAACAGGCTGCTGTTGTGCACTCGTGCTAGGGGTTGGGTCATTATCAGCAGTAACCTGTTCTGTAGAAACCATTTCATCATTAGTAGCATCATTCCCACATCCAGCCGGAGCCTCTGAACCCTCCTCGGCTTTACTTGCCGATTGAACAATATTGACCAGCGCGGTTTTTCTTTTCCTCGAAGTTTTCTCGGGCAGCTGCTCCCCTGAACACCCAGCCAGTTCAGCGGCACCTGCTCGGATTCCCCCGTCACAGTATTATCAGTACTGCTCGGTTCAGAAATACTACTGGGCAAAGTCGCGGTCCGACTCTGTTCGTTCAGATCCCGACCACCCCCACCCTCGCTGGCGTCCTCTGACCCAGCATTGGTATTTCCAGTTGAAGAATTATCAGCTGTTTGTTTGGGACACTGAACTCTTATATGACCCAGGTCCCCACAAAGGAAACACCGCGGACTACCCGTGGTTGCATAGATCATGTAGGATTTATTATCATGAGTAATACGCAGTGAAATATCAAGCGTTTGGGCAGGTGAATCTAAAAACATAAATACTTGACGTCTAAATGACAAGACATGCTTTAGATTTGGATTTTTACACCCCAACGAAACCATTCTCATTAAGCTGGCAGACTTCCCAAAACGAGATAACTCCCGTTGAATCACTTCATTCGGAATGAAGGGCGGTACATTTGAAACCGTAACTTTGACAGAAGGTGAAAAGAGAGGCGTCACCTGTACAAACACCCCCTTAATTTCTAAGCCCGTCTCAACCAAGACATTAACTAATTTGTCATCCCTCAAAAAGACGACAACAGCTTTATTCATACGAGAGGCGGACATTATATCGTTAGGCTTCAGACGCTTGCACACCGCAAGCAAAACTTCCTCCACCGTAACACTCGGATCAGGTATACACCTGAACCCATGACGGAGAGATAGGGACGGCGTCTCCTCATGAGACGCCATCCCCAACTCGTAAAACTCACCTACACCACCAATACACCACAAAAAACTCGAAGCACCGTAAAAGAAAGCTTTACAAGACCATACACCGCAAGAAACCACAAAAGAAAGGGGAAAAAGTGAAAAAAGACTGGAAACACTCACCAAACTCTAGCTACCTCCCACACACCACCCTCCTTCCTCAAACCCCAGCATGCAATGCGAGAGAGAGAGAGAGAGAGAGAGAGAGAGAGAGAGAGAGAGAGAGAGAGAGATGATCACCGAAATTAAAAATTCAACTTAGAGACAACGAGAGAGCTCAAGTCGAGAACCTAGTTACAGCATGGCATTCCGCAACACTCGGTGAACTCAATGCACTACAGTAAAGAGACTGCTCTGCTTGAATCAGCAACCTATCAGCCAATCAGAAAATAGTATTTCTTGTTGCTAGGTGAAATAGCAGCGCCAAATCACGTTCCTCACTCGCGCTCTCCATGTAGTGTATTTTGACTGAATACAAACCCTGCTCCGATCCGGTGTCATAGGTGGTACCGCAACATCTCTTGTTTGTGACAGACAAAACGATACAAATACACAAAATAATTATTTAATTTAGCCTTTATTATAATGGGGAGTCCCATTGAAATAAAAAAAAGTACAGGCTAAACATGATCTTGTTCAAAATCTATCAACTACTCCAGGGGGAAAACGCTAGCAAGTTGAAATCAAATTTTTAAGCTCATGTCAAATAGCATTCGCGAATGCCGTAGCTGGCCAGCTAACTCATATAAAATGCTTGATGTTGCAAAGTAAAAGGAAATATACACGCAACATGCAGATATAAGATAGATAGTTGTATATCGCAACGTTTAATTGCTCGCCTACTTGAGCTACCACTTCTGACAACGAGATGCGACGGACAACGCGGTCAGAATTCATTCTGCAAATAGCCTACAACGCGCACAAAACGCCCGCGACCGATCCTGGTGCGCTATCCAGTGATAGAATATTGTAACTGCGCGCATAAATTTGCAGCTCCACGTCCACTGGCGGACACATCTGCACAAAGATACACCTTTGTTCTTTGCGAACGCGCAAAATCCGGATAATCCGTAAATGATGAATTCAATTAATATTTTAATTTGAAACAAGTAACCAAGTTGCCAGTGTCAAAGTAACGAAGTGAAAGTATACTTTTTATCTGTTAAATGTAGTAGAGTAAAAGTCCGTTTAAAAAAAAAGTAATGAACAAATCCTCAAAAAAAAAAACAGAGAGAATCTCACGCGAGCCTGCATTCAAAAATTGAGAGCCCTTTCCATCAATTGATTTTCACCCAGCTCTTGGAACGGAGCCGCATGCGTATTTTTCCGATTAATTTCATAATAATAGCGTAGTTTAGCCGTTTATATGGAAACACTGAGGACGTACCATGGGCCGCATGCGATGTCCCGTGTCTGCCCCGCAGCCTGTCGCAGCTGGACTTCAGTTGTATTAATGGAAACATAGCTTTATATGGCAGCCCCGGGTCATCAATTAAGACCTCTCTGACGTCACTCAGGACACGTGACCTTGGTTCTTGCATAAACGCGACAGGGCGCACTGTCGTGTACATTTGACCCGAGAAAAAAATTATTTTGAAAAATATGTTTCCAAAACACACATATTTTGTATTTTTACTATACATATATTGGATTTTATGGATTAAATGCAGTTATGGAAAGTTAGTTCAGAAACTCTTTAAGGTTAGGGTAAGGGTTTGGGGTAAGGTTAGAATTAGGGATAGGTTAAGGTGGTTGCATTGCTTATTGTTAAGATTAGGGAAAGGCTGTAGAGACACAGAAAAATGAATGAAAGTCAGTGTAATGCCCTCACAAAGATATAAGTACAAGGATGTGTGTGGTTGAGCACGCGTGTGTGTAGGGGTGTATATGTGTGTGTGTGCGTGTGTGTATGTGGGTGCATGTATGTGTGTGTGTGTGAGTGTGTGTGTAAGTGCATAAGAGGCATTGTCTGAACCTGCAATTCAGACCTGCGCCACACAATAAATTAGACCAAATGCAGGGTCCTAAAAAGTATTGCACACTTCATTTTGCGTTGTATGTTCTATGCTTTTTATTTCAGTCAGTGTAATGATGGCATTATTTGTGTTATGGTCCAGACCAGGAATCATGCACAGAGTCAACGTGAGATCCAACCAGCAGTTAACTGACAGCTGCACAGTACAGACTGGGGACAAATCCCTGATGATGAAGTGGTAATGATAGACAGTTCAACTCAGCCGTTTTAGGCTAAGCTAGGCTGCCAGTCATCAATCACTGGCTTCACGGATGCAGCCAGGTGTAGTGCAGACTTCATCAGCATTGAACTGATTCAGAGGATGAGGTGGTTGCTTGAAAGGAACAAGGTTCCAGTCTTGGACCTGGATCAGGGCTTGAAGCTTTTTCCTAATTAACTAGACAGGAGAAAAAACTTGGAGGGGTTTACAAGAATGCAGTCCCAGTCTTGGACCCTGATTAGGATTGGAAGCTTGTTCAAATTAACTGAATGATAACAAAGACTTCTTTGTGTCACGAAATTAACAGTTGCATTAACACCCTAAAGCCCTACGTCCCCCTGGCATTACGGGATTCTCAAATAACTTGCCGTGAGCCTCTGTCCCTTAAATGCATAATAGACCGATCCATAGCTCCGCCCACCCCCCAACTACGCATAGCAACGGCTGGACCTAGGTCACGCTTTGCTGAAGATGGCGCCATGTCTATGGAGTGAAATTACTGCCAAAACCTAAAATACAAACCGAACATGTTTTACAAACGCACAACGATTCACAAACAAATACAATGTGATTTGCAAATATAAAAATGATTCACGCGCAAACAAGGTGTGGTTTGCAAATATAAAAAAGATTTGCAAACAAATACAGTGTGGTTTGCAAATATAAAAATGATTCGCAAACAAATTAAATGTGATTTGCAAATACAAAATCACCATTAACAATCGAATGTATTCAGTTTTACAAATACAAAACGTACCGATTACAAGTATACGACGAGAACCATTTCCTACAAGTACAAATCACTTTTGGCAGTTTTCTACCAGTGACATGGCGTCGATTTTCTCACTTGTAATTGTCCGAAGGATTTTCTCACCAATGACCTCACTGTTATTGGCCTTGCTAAACAGCAGGTGAGGCTATGACTCAATTTCCAAGATCTTTACACCGTGAAGTTGAACAGAATAGAGAACGGCCGCCGCAACCGTGGACGTGAGGATGATGGCTGTGGCTAAATTAAAACGCAATGTCTACGTGTTCGAAATAACTCCGTATCCTACAGTGGGATGTTTACAGTGTGTACCGGCCCACTTAAAGCACTGCTTATATTCAATTGAATACACTGCAAAGACAAGATGTTTAATGTTCAAACTGAGAAACTTTATTTTATTTTTTTGCAAATAATCATTAACTTAGAATTTAAAAGCAGCAACACATTGCAAAAAAGTTGCCACAGGGGCCTTTTTGCCACTGTGTTACAACGCCTTTCCTTTTAACGACACTCAGTAAACGTTTGGGAACTGAGGAGACCAATTTTTGAAGCTTTTCAGGTGGAACTCTTTCCCATTCTTGCTTGATGTACAGCTTAAGTTGTTCAACTGTCCGGGGTCTCCGTTGTCGTATTTTACACTTCATAATGTGCCACACATTTTCAATGGGAGACAGGTCTGGCATACAAGCAGGCCAGTCAAGTACCCGCACTCTTTTACTACGGAGCCATGCTGTTGTAACACGTGCATAATTTGGCTTGGCATTTTCTTGCAGAAATAAGCAGGGGCGTCCATGAAAAAGACGTTGCTTGGATGGCAACATATGTTGCTCCAAAACCTGTTTGTACCTTTCAGCATTAATGGTGCCTTCACATATGTGTAAGTTGCCCATACGTTGGGCACTAATACACCCCCATACCATCACAGATGCTGGCTTTTGAACTTTGCGCCTATAACAGTCCGGATGGTTTTTTTCCTCTTTGGTCCGGAGGACACGACGTCCACAGTCTCCAAAAACAATTCGAAATGTGGACTCGTCAGACCACAGAACACTTTTCCACTTTGCGTCAGTCGATCTTAGATGAGCTTGGGCCCAGCGAAGCCGGTGGCGTTTCTGGGTGCTGTTGATAAATGGCTTTCGCTTTGCATTGTAGAGTTTTAACTTGCATTTGCAGATGTAGCAACGAAATGTAGTTTCTGACAGTGGTTTACTGAAGTGTTCCTGAGCCCATGTGGTGATGTCCTTTACACACTGATGTTGGTTTTTGATGCAGTACCGCCTGAGGGATCGAAGGTCACGGGCATTCAATGTTGGTTTTCGGCCTTGTCGCTTACGTGCAGTGATTTCTCCAGATTCTCTGAACCTTTTGACGATATTACGGACCGTAGATGATGAAATCCCTAAATTTCTTGCAATAGCTCGTTGAGGAATATTGTTTTTAAACTGTTCGACAATCAGCTCACGCATTTGTTCACTAAGTGGTGACCCTCGCCCCATCCTTGTTTGTGATGACTGAGCATTTCAGGGAAGCTACTTTTATACCCAATCATGGCACCCACCTGTTCCCAATTAGCCCGTTCACCTGTGGGATGTTCCAAATAAGTGTTTGATGAGCATTCCTCAACTCTCTCAGTCTTTTTTGCCACTTGTGCCAGCTTTTTTGAAACATGTTGCAGGCATCAAATTCCAAATGAGCTAATATTTACAAAAAATTACAAGGTTTACCGTTTTGAACATTAAGTAACTTGTCTTTGCAGTGTATTCAATTGAATATAGGTTGAAAAGGATTTGCAAATCATTGTATTCTGTTTTTATTTACGATTTACACAACGTGCCAACTTCACTGGTTTTGGGTTTTGTACATTGATTGGGATGTCAGTACAAGTACGACTTATCAATCCAGCAACTTGCACATGAAGCAGCGGGCTTAAATATCTGACGATTTGGAAATAAGTATTGTTATTAAATATAATAATAATTTAACAGTATAATTATCTTTTAATCAATTTAGTTGTCCTTATTTGGAAGTAAGGCATTGAAACTACAGCAGATCAAACACACTCTACACATACTCACACGAGCAGTACATTAGCGCTCGCAGGAAAGATTATTACAGGTTGGCAACAAAGTTCAAACAGAGTTTTAATGCTGCAAATCTTCGGCACTCACAATGTTCGCTGACTCTGCTTAACTCCACATGTCTGTCCAGGCCATTCTTTATAAACACCTCTCTTCATCTCTCCCATTCACTCTCTCTCTCTCTCTCTCTCTCTCAGTCTGAGAGGATAAGTATTTTGGTCTGCAAGCAACTTTCTCTATACTTCAAATACCACGTAAATACAATCCCCACACCAAAAGCACTCTCACAGCCAATAACCTAAGAATCGAGTTTTGGATCACAATACAGTTATTATAGAGCAGTGGCTCTCAAGCTCCGTCCTGGCGGTCCTGGGGAAGGTACGGTAAGGACTCAGGCACTGATAATACAGATTTATAGGAGGAGTGAAAGAAAAGATAAAAAGTTAATCTTCCAGAACAACAGTTCTCAAACTCAGTCCTGACTACTCACTGTGTATGCTGGTTTTTGTTCCAACGATTGCAATTTTAGGACTAGAACAAGATGTTGATTTGGCTTAATTAGATGAATTCCATATTTAGAGCAGTTATTTGCCATCTAAAGCCACATTTGACAAATTTATACATTCCATGAAGAATAAATATTTCACATGCACGCTGAGATAGAAATTATTTATATATAATACATAAAATATTCAATGTAAATATACGTATTATTAGATATTACCCATGTCTCATATGAGCTGAAACGTTTGGCCGAGGGACGCACGTTCACCCAAATAAGGCTCTTCCATTCATGTATACCTCTCCCAAATATTCACCTCAGAAACAACTTCCCTCTGCCCAGCTGTTCTGGAGTTACAGAGGGAGAGAGGTAAAATAATCTTTATTATTATTATTATTATTATTATTTATATTAAAATATTTATTTTATCTGTCTTACCTTATATGTTTAACCTTATTATGAATAAATGCTCCACTGATGAGCTGATGAGATGAATCAGATGTGTTATATCGGGGACTCATCTAAAATGTGCATGGCTGGGGTATTACAGGAGCAGGGTTGGGAAAAACAGCTTTAAAATATGTTAAGGATGCTGATAGGACAAGGGATCCTCAAACATGGTCCATGAATCCGATTCCAGAACTGGTTTCCCTTCCTCCTTGGTAATCACTTAAATAAATTGCATTGCTGATTGGCTGGATTGGTGACCCATAACATTCCCAGTTAAAGGGAGAGTGGAAAACCAGCCAGCCTTCGCCCTCCAGGACCATGATTTGGAGAACGGGGGGGCTAAACTTGTGACACAGGGCAGAGTGATGATTGGAGGAACAGGGATTGAGAGCATAACGCAGGGCAGGGTATGATTTGGGGCTCAGAGACTGAGAATGTGACTGAGGGCAAGGTGATGATTGGAGGAACAGGGATTGAGAGTGTGGCAAAGGGCAGGGTGGTGATTTGGGGAACAGGGATTGAGAGCATGACACAGAGCAGGGTGGTGATTTGTAGAACAGGAACCGAGAAAGTGTCAGAGGGCTGGGCGGTGATCTGGGGAGCAGGGATTGAGAGCATGACACAGGGCAGGGTGAGGAGTTGGGGAACAGGGATCGAGAGCGTGACACAGGGGAGAGTGGTGATCGGGGGAACAGGGATTGAGAACGTGACACAGGGCAGGATGTTGATTTGGGGAACAGGGATCGAGAGCATGACACAGGGCAGGGTGGTGATCTGGGGAACAGGGATTGAGAGCATGACACAGGGCAGGATAATGATCGGAGGAACAGGGATTGAGAGTGTGACACAGGGCATGGTGGTGATCTGGGGAACAGGGATTGAGAGTATGACAAAAGGCAGTGTGGTGTTTTGGGGAACAGGGATTGAGAGCGTGACACTGGGCAGGGTGGTGATCTAAGGAACAGGGATTGAGACCGTGACACAGGGCATGGTGGTGATCTGGGGAACAGGGATTGAGAGTATGACAAAAGGCAGTGTGGTGTTTTGGGGAACAGGGATTGAGAGCGTGACACTGGGCAGGGTGGTGATCTAAGGAACAGGGATTGAGACCGTGACACAGGGCATGGTGGTGATCTGGGGAACAGGGATTGAGAGTATGACACAAGGCAGTGTGGTGATTTGGGGAACAGGGATTTTGAGCGTGACACTGGGCAGGGTGGTGATCTGGGGAACAGGGATTGAGAGCATGACACTGGGCAGGGTGGTGATCTGGGGAATAGGGATTGAGAGTATGACACAAGGCAGTGTGGTGATTTGGGGAACAGGGATTGAGAGTATGACACTGGGCAGTGTGGTGATCTGGGGAACAGGGATTGAGAGCATAACACAAGGCAGGGTGGTGATCTGGGGAACAGGGATTGAGAGCATGACACTAGGCAGGGTGGTGATCTGGGGAACAGGGATTGAGAGCATGACACTAGGCAGGGTGGTGATCTGGGGAACAGGGATTGAGAGCGTGATCCAGGGCAGGGTGGTGATCTGGGGAAAAGGGATTGAGAGCGTGACCCAGGGCAGGGTGGTGATCTGGGGAACAGGGATTGAGAGCGTGACCCAGGGCAGGGTGGTGATCTGGGGAACAGGGATTGAGAGCGTGACCCAGGGCAGGGTGGTGATCTGGGGAACAGGGATTGAGAGCGTGACCCAGGGCAGGGTAGTGATCTGGGGAACAGGGATTGAGAGCGTGACACAGGGCAGGGTGGTGATCTGGGGAACAGGGATTGAGAGCATGACACAAGGCAGTGTGGAGATTTGGGGAACAGGGATTGAGAGCATGACACAAGGCAGTGTGTTGATTTGGGGAACAGGGGTTCAGAGCGTGATCCAGGGCAGGGTGGTGATCTGGGGAACAGCGATCGAGAGCATGACACAGGGCAGGGTGGTCATCTAGGGAACAGGGATTGAGAGCGTGACTCTGGGCAGGGTGGTGATCTAGAGAACAGGGATTGAGAGTGTGACCCAGGGCAAGGTGATGATCTGGGGAACAGGGATTGAGAGCACGACACAAGGCAGTGTGGAGATTTGGGGAACAGGGATTGAGAGCATGACACAAGGCAGTGTGGAGATTTGGGGAACAGGGATTGAGAGCATGACACAAGGCAGTGTGTTGATTTGGGGAACAGGGGTTGAGAGCGTGATCCAGGGCAGGGTGGTGATCTGGGGAACAGCGATCGAGAGCATGACACAGGGCAGGGTGGTGATCTAGGGAACAGGGATTGAGAGCGTGACACTGGGCAGGGTGGTGATCTAGAGAACAGGGATTGAGAGCGTGACCCAGGGCAGGGTGGTGATCTGGGGAACAGGGATTGAGAGCGTGACCCAGGGCAGGGTGGTGATCTGGGGAACAGGGATTGAGAGCGTGACCCAGGGCAGGGTAGTGATCTGGGGAACAGGGATTGAGAGCGTGACACAGGGCAGGGTGGTGATCTGGGGAACAGGGATTGAGAGCATGACACAAGGTAGTGTGGAGATTTGGGGAACAGGGATTGAGAGCATGACACAAGGCAGTGTGTTGATTTGGGGAACAGGGATTGAGAGCGTGATCCAGGGCAGGGTGGTGATCTGGGGAACAGCGGTCGAGAGCATGACACAGGGCAGGGTGGTGATCTAGGGAACAGGGATTGAGAGCGTGACACTGGGCAGGGTGGTGATCTAGAGAACAGGGATTGAGAGCGTGACCCAGGGCAAGGTGATGATCTGGGGAACAGCAATCGAGAGCATGACACAGGGCAGGGAGGTGATCTGGGGAACAGGGATTGAGAGCATGACACAGGGCAGGGTGGTGATCTGGGAAACAGGGATTGAGAGCGTGACCCAGGGCAGGGTGATGATCTGGGGAACAGCGATCGAGAGCATGACACAGGGCAGGGTGGTGATCTGGGGAACAGGGATTGAGAGCGTGACACAGGGCACGGTGGTGATCTGGGGAACAGGGATTGAGAGCGTGACACTGGGCAGGGTGATGATCTGGGGAACAGCGATCGAGAGCATGACACAGGGCAGGGTGGTGATCTGGGGAACAGGGATTGAGAGCGTGACCCAGGGCAGGGTGATGATCTGGGGAGCAGCGATCGAGAGCATGACACAGGGCAGGGTGGTGATCTGGGGAACAGGGTTTGAGAGTATGACACAGGGCAGGGTGGTGATCTGGGGAACAGGGATCGAGAGCATGACACAGGGCAGGGTGGTGATCTGGGGAACAGGGATTGAGAGTATGACACAAGGCAGTGTGGTGATTTGGGGAACAACGATCGAGAGCATGACACAGGGCAGGGTGGTGATCTGGGGAACAGGGATTGAGAGCGTGACACAGGGCACGGTGGTGATCTGGGGAACAGGGATTGAGAGTGTGACACAGGGCAGGGTGGTGATCTGGGGAACAGGGATTGAGAACGTGACACAGGGCAGGGTGGTGATCTGGAGAACAGGGATTGAGAGCGTGACACAGGGCAGGGTAATGATCAGAGGAACAGGGATTGGGAACAGGCACTGATAGCGTCACACAGGGCAGGGTGGTGATCTGGAGAACAGGGATTGAGAGCGTGACACAGGGCAGGGTAATGATCGGAGGAACAGGGATTGAGAGTGTGACACAGGGCGTGGTGTTGATTTGGGGAACAGGCACTGATAGCGTGACACAGGGCAGGGTGATGATCGGAGGAACAGGGATTGAGAGTGTGACACAGGGCAGGGTGGTGATCTGGGGAACAGGGATTGAGAGCGTGACACAGGGCAGAGTAATGATCGGAGGAACAGGGATTGAGAGCGTGACACAGGGCAGGGTGATGATCGGAGGAACAGGGATTGAGAGCATGACACAGGGCAGGGCGATCTGGAGAACTGGGATCGAGAGCGTGACACAGGGCAGGGTGATCTTGGGAACAGGGATCGAGAGCGTGACACAGGGCAGGGTGGTGATCTGGGGAACAGGGATTGAGAGCGTGACACAGGGCAGAGTAATGATCGGAGGAACAGGGATTGAGAGCGTGACACAGGGCAGGGTGATGATCGGAGGAACAGGGATTGAGAGCATGACACAGGGCAGGGTGATGCGGGGAACAGGGATTGAGAGCATGACAGCTAATGAATTACATGCGATCAGTTGCGGGCTGGCGGATGTGCTGGGGTGGGAGTGAATCAAACAGGCGCTTTTCCCAGCTGAGATGCTGGACTTTTGGGTGTGGATCAATGTTCCTGTGCACATTGGGCAATCGCGCTTCAGACCAAGAACTTTACGTCACCACTGCACATCATGGTCGCTCTGACCAGAACCATATATCTGCACTCCTGAATCTATTCCATAACCAATCAACAGTTGTAGAGTATACCCCATTAGACATTAAGATGCGAGCTCAGCTTCAAGGTGCCTGCTGCAAAACAAATGTTTTAGCGGTGTGGACTGAATATGGGCTGGAACTGAAGCTCTGTTCAGTACATGCTGAAAACATTATCCCCCATTGTTCATTCCCTTGCCATGGAAGTCCTTGTTCCAGGCTTGAGCCGTGAATTAATTTAATCTCAAACAAGTTTCGCTGTCCTGCTGCCTCTCTCCACTGAGAAGCAGGCAGACGGACGGTTGCCAGAGGAAACCGCGGAACTAAACACAATCCGACAGCAGGAATGCAGTCGACACCCATATCCAGAATGATCGCTTCAGCGCTTTTGTGTGTTTTTCTTTTTGCTTTGTTAATAAAAGTCATAAAAGTTATCCTCGAAAAGTCCCTCTTCCTGAATGTTTATTATACTCACTTGTACATTGCGGCACGTCGCCTAAACAGAAAGGAAATCCATGGTATCCTGTGGAATTGTTTTGGTAAAGAGTTCCAGAAGGGTGTGGTCAATCTGGCGACCCATCCCCAACCACAAGACATAATTAAAGTGTGATTTCTGTGTGTCACCTCCCCCCCCAACCCCCATCCACCCCATCTGTCCTACCCCCAAACTCTGCGTAACACTGCGGGCCGTCATCATTTCCCCATTTAAACAGAGAAACTCTCGCATAAATAAACACTCACATATCACCTCTCCAGCCCATTCCATTCCCACTCAGCTCCTGCGCTGAAAGATAACAAACCAGTGGAATTCGACATTGCCACCTACAGATGAGCACCAGGACTGCATGCCCAGTTCTGATTATAAAAGAACAGCGTGGACGGTTCTCATGCTGCATGAGCATGAGTGGACGACCCGCAGTCCAGCCGGTTTTGACTAGATACCAGAGGGATGTTGGCTCAAGCGCCAAGTCTAGCCGCAAAAAGATTAGTGCCCCTGAGTTTGAGAAAGGCACTTAAGCCCACATTGAGCTAAGGAGGATTGGCCCCCTGCTTTGTTTAATCAACTGTAAGTTGTTTTGGCCAATAGCATCAGTGAAAAAACCGTAATCTGATGTGTGAAGGCAATATACAGGCCACATGAGCTGCTCGCATGCAGTTTCCATGGAAACAGAGTAACACAGGCCTCAGTATTGATATCTGGCCTCTGTCCACAAGGCTCATATCATCACAATGTCCAAACAGTCGGGAATTGTTTCTGAGGCAGAGGTGCTGCATTTGGAAAAGGCCAGGAATGTGTCGGGCTCGAGGGCAGAGAGGACTTCTTGATGCGTCATGCTGACTTACTGCTAAAGATCTAAATTCTGAGCGAGATTCAGTCCCTCAGGCAGAACAGAAGGCAGAGAGCAGCTATTGTTCACAGATACTACCACAGTGGGGACTAACCCTGGTCCTTAAGAGCCCACAAATAGTTAATCAATGAAGGTAATTATATGGTTGACTCCCATCATTGGTTGGGTCACAGTTGAGGCAAATCGACACTCGCTAAGCATGCCACAGAGACCACTGTTCTAAACAAATTACCAAAGATCTGAGAATGTTCTGTTTGTCAAGACTTGTATGCAAAGGGAATATCACGAGGAAAAAAAGTACAGTTCACAGCATCCTTGAGAGACTTTCTTGGATTTTTATGTTGTGACTGTTTAATCTGTTTTTGTTTTTATCAGCGAAGGATGTTTATTTCAAGGTTTGTATTCTTTTTTGATCACTTCAAGTGTAGCAAGGTAACCAACTGAAATTAAATTAAAGGGTTACGCAAAATCGAAAGCTACATTTTCAAATAGTTGCACTGTTGTGAACTGTCTGAACTTAACAGTTAAATTAACGCATTGTCTTATGGTTATTTCAACTGTTGGTGGAGTCCAGCGTGCATTTAACTGTGGTTTACACTTAGCATACACTCTTGTAAACTTATTGTAAAATTACAGTTAAAATAACTGGCAGAAAAGGTGCAAGTTTATAACAGTGTGGATTGAAAAAGACATGATCTCACTGAGGTGACTCTTATCTTCAGCAGCCTCATAGCGATCATGAGGCGATGTGAAATGAGTGAGAAAAAAGCTTGCATTTCCCTACTGCACTGTCAGGAGGAAATAACAGTAGGATCAGCCCCTCATAGAAGTGTCATTAGAGCCTGAAGAGCAGGAGAACTAAACTCTGTGGACAGATGCTGCTCATGGAAACTGCAGATGGATCAGCACACCTGAGCTGTGACTGAACAGTGTGAGGTCATCACTTTCCCTGCCTCTCAACATGAGGCCAGGGACAATAGGGCACTTCGTTAATCTTGAGGTGTGCAATGTGTGTGTGTGTATGCGTGGGTGGGTGCAGTGTGTGTGTGTGTGTATGCGTGGGTGGGTGCAGTGTGTGTGTGTGTGTGTGCGTGTGCGTGTGTATGTGTGTGTGTGACTACGTGCGTGCATGTTTGTGTGTATGCGTGCATTTGTGTGTGTGTGTGTGTGTGCGTGTGTGTGTGTGTCTATGTGCAATATGTTCATGTGAGTGTGAGACGGCATGTGTGCATGATTTGTGTGTCTGTGTGCATGTGTGCAGGATGTGTGTGTGTGTGTGTGTGTGTGTGCGTGCAGTGTCTGTGCGCGCATGCACGTGTGTGTGCTGTGTGTGTGTGTGTGTGTGTGTGTGTGTGCTCTTGCCAGTCATGCATGTGACCCTCTGTGCTCTGTTAGTGCTGTCTGACACCGGTCTGCCCTGAAGTCAGCCTCCAGTATGCAGTGCAGGAACACACAGTACATTCTGTGAACAGAACACAAACAGCCCGTCTCTGTATCAGCACAAACACAGCACAGTCTGGTTACTGGGGCTGTTTCTGCGCTGGTTTCTCGACAGCAGAGATTCTGTTTTTGTTATGGTGAGCTCACGCCCTGACTCCGCCCGAGCTGGACGGGTCTCCCCCAGTAACCCTAATTCCTCCAACTCTCCCCCTGCATGACGACACATCTCTTCCCCAAACCACTGCTGCCTCTGGATCACACTCTGACAGCCCAGGCCAAGACTCACTGTGAAACATGTTGTCACAAATCCTTTGCAAACTACGCCGTATAAATACTATTTGATTGCTTTATGTTTTGGAGAGAGTTTCATTTAGAGAGTCAGTTGGCAGCAGACGGTGGTACTGCCAAAGATAATCATGCTAACCCATGGTGGAGGGAGGAGGGGTTACCATCAGTTTACATGATCTGAGAGTCACTGCCACTACAAACTACTGATAAATTCTTCCATGTATCACTGTAACAGTGTGTTAAGCCATTAATTTTACAACGTTAAAAGAGGGATTCCCTCTTGTCTGTGAGATTTTTGCACCACATGGAAGTTCACTATGTCGTTACAACATTAATGCCCTGTGCACTCAGTTGTGTGGATGAATTTTATCCACTGTGGATGTACGGACAGACAGCTGTGCAGACATAAGTCCCAGCAGAGAGATAGAAGTCTCACAGTGTCAAGTGCACTCACTCATGGCAATGTCGAATCACCATGGCAACCAGGCTTACGGAAACATTTTTAATGGACAGGTGAGAAATTGGCATAATAACTGAGAAAAAAAAATCAAACAAACACTTATGGTACAGAGTACATTTTTTCATGGAAACAGTTACAATATTTACCTCCTCCAAGGTTGTTATGTCTTTTCCGGCGTTGATTTGTCTGTCAGTCTGTCTGGTTGTGTACAAGATAACACTAAAAGTAATGAAGGAATATCTCTGAACACGGCTCCTAGCTAAGCAGCTACATTGGACATTAAGGCTAAAAACATGGTGAAAAGACGTACTTTCGAGTAAAATTTGAATGTCGGGGTTTACGGACTCTTGAATTACACCGCACAAGCAGTATAGAGGCATTTTGTGTTTTTTACATTTTGTTTTTCACGCTTGAAAGAATGGCCACAATTGCCGCTGTTTTTCTTTGTAACTCCAAAAGTGTTTTGACGAACGAAATTCACAAATCTTTTGATAAGTCTTAAGGTGAGTAGATGATAATGAATTTTCATTTTTGGGTGAGCTATCCCTTTAAACCATTGAGACATATTGAGAGGTTAAGTCAAATTGGACTTGGATTTAGTCACATAGAGCGATCATTTATTCCACATATGTTTCAGTGGTAACCACAGGGGCTACTAGGTCAGCATGCTCCACTGCCTGAGATTTCACCAAAGGAGGGGTAAAAAAAAAAACAACCAATAAAGATGAAGCTCATCATGAGGTCACTTCCTCAGCCGATCTTATCAGGCCAGTTTTCCCAGAGCTGCTGTCTAACCTGAAACTATAATAAAAGTGGCAGAAGCTGGAATTCGAGGCACTCAGGTCAGAAAGGGGCTCAGGGGATTAAAATTTCCTTTATGATCTCAGAACACAATCTCCCTCCTTTCCTCTATCCCCTCTTTATCTCAGTCTACAGCTCTCTTTTTATATCTCTCACTCCTTCTAAGTTAACTGCCCCTCTCTCTCTCTCTCTCTCTCTCTCTCTGTGCCCCTCTGTGCCAAATCATTCCCCAAATTACTGGGAGGGCTCCAGTGGAATCCTGTGAGTTTTTGTTCCATGACGAACACAGGCACCCAGGGCCCTGCCCTACAGGCCCGCCCACTCCCCCACCCACAGGAAGTGGTCAGGAATGTCACAGGAAACCCCTGCAGTGACCCCCCTCAGATTGCCCCAGATAATAACGTCCCCCCTTAAGTCACACATACATTAGCATGCATTCACTGACCAATATAATGTTAATGTACAGACATACGATCCTAAGAAATACAACTATTTACACGTGCACAAACTACATGCACCCTGAGCTATTTCAATCCTCTATGAAGATAATATCATCTTTAATATACAGTAAGTATGTTATTTCTCCTTAAAATGTATTGTTATAGAACTCCATTGCTACTATTTACCAGAGGTGACTGAAACATTTCAAGCAACACATTTCCAGTTCACACACAATAGTCATTTACATAGCACTATAAAACGTAAAATATGAAATATTTTGTCGTATTCTCAGGCCTAGCTAAATGTTCCCTCCGACTCTTGCCTTCAGCATTTTCAGAGACAATGTGGACCTAACCCACCAATAATTGTAATGGTTGGATCCCAGCTGGTGTGATTGAAACACAAACCAGGCCAAAGCGCCCCTAGGGTTCCCCGCTGTAATCAACCGTCTGCTCAGACGGCTACCCAACACACGGCTGGGTCACCGCAGGCGGTTTCCACCGATGTCAGTCACTCCAAAGCCCAGACAGAGAAAGAGCCAAAAACCTGGACTAACACAACATCAGCATTCTCCCGGCTGTTATTATTAGTATTATTATTCATTTATCTTGGAATACAGGACTTACATAAACCTTAAAGTTAGCACTCCGGGCTTCGAAGAGATGGCAAACCACGCGACCGAGCAGCACACAGCAACAGCACGATCCCTCCATAAATTACAGCGCACCTAAGGCCAAATCTAACACCAGGCATAACTAGCATAAATTATGGATCTAGGGCTTTTTCTGTCAAACACACTACTGAGAATTCTATCATGCTTTTCAGAAATACACATCGAACTCTTCGCCCATAGTATGAAAGGAAAGGCCCCAGTCCCCACACATTGGACCAAGAAAAAGATAGTTATATAATGGATGGATGGACAAAAATATATACCACTGAATCAGGCATGCTTGAAATGAAGCACATCAAATATAGCGATTCTGCTGTGGGTCTCAGGGGAGAAGTTTGGAAACTACTGGTTTAGAGTATCCAGCTTTACATTAGCCACTTAGCTTATGTTTTTTTTTTTTTTTAATTTAATTGGACTCCCTCTGGAGCGATAGGTGGTTAAGGCCCTTGCTGTAACACTTCTGCGTGAAACAGCTTTACTACAGGACAACCCTACAACAGTATGGGCCGGAATAGAGTTCCTCGGGGAAGTCGAGACAACTGAAGAATAGGAGCCATTTTGATTCCATGGCACAAAACCAAGTTGGTTTTCACAATGGAAATTGTTGGATTTTTTTCATTCTCTTTTTTGGAAGAGAACATATAAATTCAAGGATGAGAACAATAAACCACCGTGCAATAGATTTGAAAAGCATTATAGGACAAAATGTTTGGAAGCAGAAAATGGAAAAAAAAGTCACTCACTTTGAAACGGTGATCAACAACGCTATAGAAACAAAATGGCTCCATGGACAGATTTTCCGGAACCATACTGTCACATCTCTCTATCTAGGAATATATAGGCTTGAATATTTTGAGAGCCTCTACCTCTGCTGCATAACCTGAATTGCATCTTTTGTGTAATAATTTGACTGAGATTGTAATCTGCATGTTTTTGTGCATTTTAGTGCATTTGGTTATTACTCAGCAGTGAAAATACTGTAATATTTGCTGACTGGATTTTTCAGCTGCTTGGGTCTGTTGTAAATTTTAAAAATTCTGCACTTGTCAGACTGAAAACACTGGATGAAGTTTATCTAAATGCTGGCATGTTGTGCAGAGAGAGGATTTTTCCAAACAGTTAATGCCTTCTTAAGATGTCCAGATCTCAAGAGAAAAGCACAAGCTGGCTCGGCTTTGGGTCCAGAAAGCTATCACAGGTGCTCCCGCAGTCGGGAATCCAAAAACAGTAAACTGAAACTAAAATGAAAAGAAAATAAAAATTATGTCCACATAAAACTGTAAAGTTATATAAAAGTGTCTTTTACTGAAAAAAAAAAACTTTATTTAGCCTGGAAGATTAATACTTTAAAAATAACTTACTGTGCATTCCCATATCTCAATATTCAGGCTTAGATCCCATTGGATGGTTTTCTACTGAACCGCTTCAACAAATATTTTGCATCCTAATATGCTCAGCTCACGTGACAGTTTTCTTCGTCGGAAAAAACCCTCTCGGTCAAATGCATCTTTTGAGCAAGGTAGAGTGCACTGAAAAATGGAAAATGTGGGATTGGATTCAGATGCAAAGAGGAAGTAGCCATATTTATGCCTTTGCTGCAAGACAGAAAAAAGCAAATACAAAACAAACAGGAAACAGTATTCCAATGAAATTTTAAGAATGCGCTGGAATAATAATAACAGCGCTTGTAACTAGTTTTATAAAGTTACGCAAATACACGGTAGTAGCGTCTACACAAGACAAAGGCTTGACAACAGGCTTACGAGACTTCACACCATCAGAGTGCGAATCTCTGGTTGATATCGAGGGACTAATGAGAAGATGACAATGAGTAACAGGTGTGGGTGATTCAGATAGAGTGTGAAATGCAGCCTGGGTCTTAGTATACTTGTGATTGGGAGCGCTGGAGGCATGGCATGACAATTTAGTTGGACCTAGATTTCTGCTTGGACAACATACTGTGCTTCTTCTTTTTTTTCTCTTTATAATCTGTTTTGGGGAAGTTATTGTTAAAAGTAATATAATGACTTTTATGTGTTGCCTTCCATCAATTGCAGAAACTAATTAATTCTTACATTATTTTCACATTCTTTTAAATTAACCAGAAATGTGCTCAGCTGATAAGATGCGGCATTTACATGGCCGGGTAAATGGACTAGATTATTTGCATTTTGTAATTTTTCATAAAAGTAATAATTCTGTTGTAATGACCTACCCGTTTAATATCTAAGTCTTTACATTGTAAATAATGCACATAATTTTGTGACATGGGTTCTTCAGTGACAATATCTGTACTGACACAGGCATCAATCAAGGTATAATATCCACATTTGCATGTACATTACACTAAATATATCAGGAAAAAACGTTTCATCTAAAGCACAAGTGCTGAAACAACATAAACCAGGCATGGCACGATTCAAGCAAACCATCAGCCAACTCAAACATGAATAGTAATGCATACAGTAGACAGTAGGCTTTCTGTAAGTCAGCTGGAATCCAATGGTGCAATAAACAGCTAAGCTAACAAACTAGAAAGAGATTAGGCTTACAGTAAAGAAGGAATCACTACAAAGTCCAAAATAAATACTAAAAGGTAAAACGAAATTATCATCCTGCCCAAAGAGGGAGGAGTTTTGTTTTTGTTGGCATGACTTTCTTTGCCTTTCTGTCAGCAGCTAACTGCAAAAATGGTTTGATCAAATTACAGAAATTTTTCAAGAAAGTTGTGCAATGGTCTGTGGTTCACCTGTTTAAATTTTGATCTCAATCGGGTCGAGGTCAACTCAAAGTCACTGAAAAACTGGATGGGGTACGTTGTGCCTGGCAACACTTGTTTATGGCTCCATTGTAAATGTTGTGTGGTGCCACATTCAAGACAGTAATAGTCCTCCCCAGATGCAAGGACCTGGATTTTATCATTGGCACAATTTTCCATCCAGGAAGGGGAGCTGATTGCAGCAATCAGCAGGGTGACACCATGGATGGAGTTTTTGCTTCTGGCTGCGTGCCATTGTGGACCAAAACAATGAAAATATTGGAAATTGCTTTGCGCCATCTACTCCTGATCCTGCTTGTTAATTTGCCTTTCATTTCCTTTGTTTTCACCTATAACAGTGTCGCTTTATTCTTGGACCACATCCCAGCATGCATTGCCACTTAGGGGCTCATGGCCACAGATGGTGTGGATTTGGGTAAAACTGCTCCGGGTCCATGGCTGAAGTCACACAAAGGGCCTTTATTGATATAAACTGTGGGGTTCTCCGGGAAAAAACCTGTACAACCTCAGAGAAAGGGGATTGTTTGGCTTCCTTCCATGGGAGAACCCTTCTGAGATCTCCAGGGAACCTTCGTGGCTGGTACTGAAAGTGCACAGGCTTTCAAAATCACTCTGCCTGATGAAAAAAAAACTAGACAGAATTTCTCTGAGGGGTCGCAGGTTTCTATTTTCATTTATTTTAGTAAATTTACCCCCATGAGGAGCAGTATAATAGAGCAGGTTTGCCCGTTGCACCCCCACAACTGCCACCCCAGTTAAAACACTCTACCTGCCGGCCACAGCCTGTACCCCCCCAGTGTGGATTTGGCCGGACGGTGAGCTCAGTCTGTGGGAGATTAGGTTTCACGTTCGGCTCCCTGTTTCCTGTCTCTCTTTCGCTCGCCCGCTCATGCTCTCCCCGCACTGCCGTCTGGCTTTGCAATCAGCGATAAGCCCTCCCCCCCTCTGGCGGGCTAACCAATGGGAGGGTCAGGTTAGGGTTCATGTGTGGAGTTTTAACCATTCTATTATCAGCGAATGCACAGATACAGACATTTGCACACAAGCACGTATTAAACACCGGTCATATATATGTACATTAACAGACTTACGCACATGCGCATACAAACACATACACGCAAACACTTACTCCTACATATGTGCACACATACACACACACACACACACACACACACACACACACTTGTTCACAAACAGGCATGTGCTCACACAGGTACACAACAGATTTTCACAGAAGAATGCACACACAAACACACACACACTCGTCATCTCTCTCCTCTGGCTGTCGTGATGCCTTTCGCACGTGTGTCTATGTGTCTCGGTGGAACCAGCAGCCCCAGTCTGGTCCGTAATGCACCTCAGATTACAATCCCCCACATATACTGCAGCCTGACTGAGGAAGAGGAGGCTGAGGGGGAGGGGTTTGGGGGGGGGCGTGTTGGGTCACTGGGGGAGAGGAAGTGCGGCCCAGTGGGTGAATATTAAGGCAGATGGCGGTTTGTCAATGTCTTTCAATTCCACCATTCAAACTCCAACTGCTAAGAGCCAGGAAATCTCATATTTCCACCTTCAGCTGCCTAACTGACTCTTTTTATTCAAAGAGTCTCACAGCTGATTGGACCAAGCAGGGACTGTTGCCGTCTACAGCAACTCAGGGGTTCAGGGTCCCCACAACGTGGAGCTCAATGGCCCAAATGCTGCATCAGTCCAAGTCCATGTATTTTTGACAACGGGTTTTTCCTCCTGCATTCCCCAAATAAATCTGCGTCCACAGGAAGACGCTAAAACACAATTATAGCGCTGCCAAAATCATGCCAAACCAACAGGCAACGATGATATAATTCAATGTAGCACCATGTAGTCCAATCACAAGCCTTAAAAACTCGCTGTAGGGTGCGCACACCCTGATGTCACGAGCCAAAAACTCTGATTTCCCGGTCTGCGTATGAACAGTGAAAACAGTTACTAGAAATCTTCTACTCACCCTGGAGGGTGTATTCCTGAAGGTCCATTTTCAGTGACCGAAAATGCAGTTTGTAAAAAGGCTGAAACGCATCGAGAAATTGTTTCTCGGAGTGCTTTGTTAGGTTTGGAGTGAAAACCTACAGGATGATAGATCTCAGGAACAGGGTCAGACACTGCAGTGCTGTATTTACCACTGCCCTTTGCGCTCCAATGTGTAAGCCTAAATATACACGTGGCCATATAATTATCCGTATGAATGATGCTGTATGACATTACGCAGGCTAAATAAGACAACATGTTTCTGAGAGAACAATAACAGATGCAGTACGTGTGCTAGACTCTTGTCTCACGCACTTAGGCCAAATCACAGTCTCACCTGAGCCCCGTGAAATCTCTTCCAATGTCACACTGGCAACAAATCTCACCTCCCATGCACTCATATGTATCGACCTCTCCCATATAAGAGTATTCAAGATTTGACAGAAAATGCACAAAACACTGAAGTAAATATCCAGCATATTTTGCGAGGACAGAATTCCCCCACCCCCTTACATTCCACCCGACTCGCAAATATTGCGTGGAGGTTTGCTCAGAGCCATCTTAGAGAAATCTTTGGCATTGCAGCTCAGAGGAATGTGCGCAGGTTATTAAACCCAATATAGTGTGTGCAGCTCTAATACAGCTAACGTGCCCAGCAGCTATCCAAATACATGACTCTGGATGGAGACTTACCAAGGTAATACACTACAGATTACCTGCGATTCCTGCGCTCCCATCACAGTAATCATATCTGCAGCTCTCTGTGGATTTTCATGGATTACTTTTATACTTCAGTAATTGAATTTCAATGCATTTATGAGAAATAAATAAACAGAATGGAAGGATAAGTAGGCCTACTTTGGGACTGCGCATTACTTTGATAAATTGTACATTTTCTTATGCTTTTGGCTGTGAAGTCCAGTCTTCAGTGACTTTTTTATTCCGATTTCATGCGCAAATCCAGCAGGATGATTTGCTAGCAAAACAAGATCACTGACACGGCTGCCATGCTAACTTGTGAGTTAGCTAGAAAAACTGATATCTTGTTGAAGGATTTGTTATATTTTGGCTGGGCCGCTATTGAAATTATTCATTACATTGAGTGGGATTATCATGACTTCATTTTCTGTAATTTTTCCAAGGTGAAAATGTGAAGATAGATGGATACTCTAAAGCTGTCACAATCAATAACCAAAATTGTGTGGGAGGACACTTCGTGAAAAGGACAGGGGAGGATGAACAGTCATGTGTTGGGCGATAAGTACTGTGGGATTTAGCCCTGAAAAACCGACCAGGGCGTGTTCCTTCCTCGTGCTAATTAGCTAATAGGTTTCAATCCCCCAGCATCTGCTTTGACCTGGAGTAAGCGCGCTCCATTATGGATGCACAGAGTGCCTGCTCAGATGTGTAAACCCGTTAGATAATGGATGGATCATTTGCACTATTGATTTGAGCAACACACATTGGCTTTGTAGCTATTGTCTTAACATTGTTTACATCATTTGTAAAAATTCATTACCGTTTCTAAAATTAAGGCTATTTAATTAAGGTTATAAGGTTTTGGTATATATATATATATACTGTATATACACTGAAGGACTTTTATTAGGCAATATATTGTTTGACTCGGATACAGTATTTCGATCAACTCTATTAACAAATTTCTATTGTTTATTATTCTGAACAAATTTTCATTTCAAGAATGATGAAGTCAACCTCACTAGAACTAAGTAGAGCACCTGACCTCTCTGAACAGGTCAGTACCTCGTATGTCCACTGTTTGCTGCTATACATGCATTAATCCAGCGCGGCAAAGATGTGACCAAATTGTTAATTTCTCTCTGGGGAATGTAGTCCCATTCCTCCAGAGGGTTTTGTGGTGGAGCTGACCCAGAGCATCCCAAAGATGCTCTATTGGGCTCATGTCCAGTGAATATGGGGGCCAGTCCAAGACTTCAACACCATGTTGGTGCAAGAAATTGATACCGATTGGCGCAGTGTGAGGACGGGCCTTGTCCTGTATAAACAGCACATAGGGGCTGAAGTTTACATGTGGCACCACGTGATCCCGAAGAATGACATCAATATAGCGGCGTGCATTTACTGCTCCTTCCACGATAACCAAAGGAGACCTCCACCCGTAGCGTATGCCAGCCCACACCATGACACCTCCGTCATCAAAACGATCATGTTACACGAGGCAGGGATCATCATGACGTTCACCAGCACAACAAACTACCTGTCTGTCATCATGCCGGAAGAGCAGAAATTGGGATTCATCGCTGGATAACACTTGACGCCACCTAACGGTTGGCCAGTCACTGTTTCTGTTCGAGTGATTCTGCCCCCGCACCTATCGCACGTGTTTAACATGCTCTGTCGACTCCAGACCCACGTCTGCAAGATATGGTCGTATGCCATGCTCTCTCAGACGATGGCGGACTGTTCGTGCACAACCATGCAGCAAGGAAGCCACTTGAATCTGCCTGTGCTTTGATGGAATTATCTATGGACTTCTTATCTATGATGGGCAGTGACTGCCAATAACCCAATGGCTCAATCCCAGTCATGATGACAGTGGCCTGTTCTGCTGATCTTGGAACAGTTGTTTCATTTGCATGTGCAGAAGTGGCCTGATATTAGTCTATTGACCACAGAAGAAACTAAGATGTGATAGTGTCAACAGCATGGTCAGATTGTTATGGTCTTACTCAGGACTTAGTCAGTCTAAGCTGGGTTTGATTAAAACAGGTGGTCCTGGCTGATACCACCAGACCATGTGGTGTGTAACGGACGTGTAAGTGCATAGTAATATATAGTCAGCGCCATTAAAAATTGTAGAATCGATTGATTTTTATTGCTTTCTCCACACTGTCCAAGTGAGCAAAACATGAATGCACATGGGCCCTGCAGAAAACCCAGTTTTAGCCCATTTTACGCATGGCTGCCCTTACCGTGGTCGTTTTCCATGGGCGTTTTCCATTCTCAGACAGAAACAGGGAAATAAAGTGCCAAAAAATTACACAGAGGCAGGTTCCCACAGTCAGAAGTGAAGAGTTCCTACTCCTGCTGACGGGTAAAAAACGGGTTTTCTGTAGGGGCCGTGTACACGCATGTTTTGCTCACATAGATGGTGTCAAATGGTACTTGCGCTCACCCACAATCATCTCTGACCCCTCATCTCATGATCAGTTTTGGTTGCTGTCCAGAATCTGTCACGTACAGGCTGTAACCAGATGTGGCGCTCTTGAGCTGCCATCATCACTCGTGGCTGCCCTAAGCGGGGTCGGTCAGTAACAGTGCCTGTGTTCCATTCTCGGACAGACAGCCGACTGATTATTGAACGGTGACAGTGCAAATGACTCACCACCTTTAGGCGGCTGAGATCTGCCCATAACATGCCAAAGGCTCTTTTTCTCTCTCCAAGCCGTTCCATTTTCTTGATGCAGTAGCATTTTTCTTTTTTTTTTTTTGTTGTTGTTGGCTTCACGTAGGCTATTGACCACACCAAAAAGAACAAGTCAAGTGTCACTGTACACATCACAAACACCTCAATGTTTACTTAAGTGCTTGTCGCGTGCACTTGGTGCGCCTCAGGATTGCAATATCACACACTTTTCTTTATTTCCTCTTGTGCCTCGCTGGAAAAGCAATGAAAATCAATCGATTCTTCAATTTGCCGCCCTTACAGTACATACCTCACCGGTGCGTTTTTAATGGCGCTGAGTATAGTTACCAATTCAGAACAGGGGAGACTGAGACCAGATAAAACACGCCAGGAATGTGATGATGCAGAGGAAAATATTTGCTGGTTTCTCTATTGAGGATTAGTGCAGCCAGCCCTACAGCAGGCAGGGCATCCGTAAGTAAGAACACGCTCACAGCTGACATTCAACGATGACATCACCCCTTAATTCAACTGCGCTTAAATCAGGCAGTAAATGCAAGGTGGATTCTAAAATTCAAAAGTGCTGTCATAACTGCTGGCTGCATTTCAGACTCCACCCTTTCATGGGAACGGAGTAATTCCTTACAGTTCACTAGTATGTGTATTCCACAGTATTGTATTTTACAATTCCAAAGTATTTTACAGAGCTTTTTTATGCTGAATCCATGTCATTAAATGTAAAGAGTCTACTGTCTCATATTTGCTATGCTCAGGGTGTGGTAAAGCGCCAAACACCACTGTTCAGATGCAGGAACTTGAGTCCTCAAGGGAATGACTTCCTGTTTGAATCTATTTATTTTGCCACTTGGAATCTGTGTGGCTCGCCCAGAGCATGGGGTGCGAGCGAGGTGTGCCAGCTTCACGCATCACATCACGCAATAATATACCTCCACACCCCATTAAATTGTCTCAAACTGCTCTTTCTCTCTCTCTCTGTACCTCTCTCTCGGGTATTAAACAGAGAGGTTTATGATTAAGGGCATCATTAGCTGGAGTGGTTTCCCAGAGGAAGCCTTTACCACTCAGTTCTTTGTTTCTGCTGAAACACTCCTCCATTCAGAATGTAGGAGTTGAGGACATATTCTTTACACATAAATCTAGATCCTCTGCTGATTGCCTTATTGCCTAATAAACTTTCTCTCCAGATGTTTTTACTTTGCATATTATAGTCTTGTGAGAAAAAGTTTATTTCTTAGATCCATTACCCCTGTTTGCCATGTCCAGCTAAGCACTTTTGATAAATGGTTTTTAGTGCGACTACATGCTGTAAAACACTAAAAATAGGACCAATGGTCCTGTAGCTCAGTGTTCCCCAACCCTCTCCTGGAGGCCCACCTGTCCTGCATGCTTTAGATTTCTACCTGCTCCAGCACAGGTGATTCAAATGATCAGCTCATTAATCAGCCCCTAAAGCTGATTGATGACAACCTGGTCATTTGAATCACCTGTGCTGGAGCAGGGAGAGATCTAACACATGCAGGACAGGTGGGCCTCCAGGAGAGGGTTGGGGAACACTGCTGTAGCACTGTAGCACTGCTGTGACATTTGAATCAATGAAAATCAATGTCACAAAGATTTATAGGACCTTCTGTTATACAATCCGAAGCTCTGAAGCAGTTTTGGTGATACAAGTCATTAAAATATGTCAATATGTATTCAATGTCAATTGTGAACTTTACAGGTCACAGAATGTCAAGTTGTGGTCAGCAAAGGGAATTTTCATATATGACTTTCTAAATGTCTCTATACAAACCTTGGCTCAATCTGTGACCATTTTGGTGGTACAAGTCATTGTAATTTCACTGTGGAGTTTGACCCTCAAAGATCGCTGACAGTCATGTTGAATGTCACTAAATGAAAGTTCAAATGCGACTTCCTAGATGTCAGTAACACAAACTTAGGCTCCATTTGTGACCGTTTTAGTGATACAAGTCATTGAATTTTCACTAGGTCACATTTGACCTTTGAAGGTCAAGATGAAGGTCACCAAATGAAAGTTCATATATGCCTTCCTATATGTCTGTAATTCAAACATAGACTCCATCTATGACCGTTTTGGCAAGACAAGTCATTGTAATTGTATTATTTCAGGTTTGACCTTCAAATGTCATCAACAGTCAAGCTGAATGTCGCCAAATGAAAGTTCATATATGACTTCCTATGTCAATAACACAAACCTAGGCTCCATCTGTGACCTTTTCAGTGATAGAAGTCATTGAATTTTCTCTAGGTCAAGTTAGACCTTCGGAGGTCAATATGAAGGTCACCAAATGAATGATCATACATGACTTGCTATACTTCTCCAATACAAACCTACAGTCAATCTGCAAAGATTTTGCTGATATCAGTCATTGAAATATCACTGTATAGTTTGGCCGCTCAAGGTCACTGAAGGTCAAGTTCAAGGCCACCCAATGAAAGTTCATGTATGACTTCCTATACATCTCCAATACAAACTGAAACTTTCTGTAACCATTTTGCTGATATAAGTCATTGAAATTTCACTGTGCAGTTTGGGCATTCAAGGTCACTGAAGGTCACGTTCAATGTCACCAAATGAAACTTCATACATGACTTTCTATATGCCCGCAATATAAAGCTAAGCTCGTTCTGTTATAGTTTTGGTGATGGAAGTCATTGAAATTTCAATATGTGAAGTTTGAACTTTGAAGGTCGCCGAAGGTCAAGTTCAAGGCCACCAAATGAAAGTTCATACATGACTTTCATACATGAACATTGTTAGTGTTCAGTGCACATATGTTCCCAATCTTCAATATTTTCAAGCCTAGAAATGTTTAAAAATTTTAACATTTTGCTTGACCTCAAGTTTGACCTTTCAAGGTCATCTAAGGTCAACTTTAGCACAGCCAAAATATAGGCCATAAATTACTTCTTATATGTCAGAAATACAAATTTAATCTCTATCAGCAACCATTTGGTCTCCACAGGCCATCTTGCATATTCAAAAAGTACAGCGCCCCCAATAGACCCACTTCCGTAAATTCAATCAAAATGGCGCTTGCACTGTACATTGTTGGTACCAAGGTAAGTTGATGGCCTGATTTAGAAAAAAAAATGTATCACGCAATTTTTGAGAAACAATTTTTTTTTATTTCTCAGTCCTATCTTTAACATTAGAGCCCATAGGGCCGGTAAGCTAAAAACTTGGTTGGCACGTGATGCATAGTGGTCTATGGCATGGTGGTGCTGAAATTTGCACTGCTACTGTACTGCAAGTGACTTGCGGCGATTAAGCTGACCTGGGGCCTTTCTGGTGTGGAGCTAATGCAATTTCCCCATGTTCGTGTGGCCTTCCGCGGGGTCCTCCGGTTTCCTCCCACAGTCCAAAGACACACCTTTCAGGTTAACTGAAGACAATAAATTGCCCGCCTGTGTAAGTGTGTGGAGGAATGGCGTGTGTGTTCCCAGAAATTTACTGGTGACCTATTCAGGGTGTGTTCCTTCCTCTCGTCCATCGTACGGTGGAATAGCCTCCTAACTGGGATGACCCTGACCGGGGATTCGCAAGCTTGATAATGGACTGAATAAGTTCAGTTCATGGCCTGTTTTTGTGAAATCTCTCTGCAATGCATTCTCTCGCCAAAAAAGTGACTGCGATTCTCTGAACTTTAAAATGCGGCCAAGTTGGCCGCAGTAGTGGTGTTTCCTCTTCGATTGTGGTCTTGCAATCCCTCCGCTGTGAATACTGGCTTTAGAAATTGCAGGGTATAGTGTCCACAACAAAATAGACCTCAACAGCCCTTGAAATTTGTGAAAGACAAATGAGCTGTCTGTACTTGTCACGTCTAATCGATGGTGTCAAGCATGTAGCTTCGTTTTTGCTGACTAATTGCGGCCTGGTCTTTAAAAACACCAAAAAAAGAAAAAGTTATTTAAAATCTAGTAATGCTGTGAATTTCATACTAGGGAACAGGGTGGGTGGATGAACAAATTGAATGACAAACTTTGCCTGAACAAGCTCATGGTAACATGGGTGGAGGCGATGGGTCATACTTGGGTTTGTGAAAATTGAGGCTGAAGAATGTGGTTTTGACTCATTTTGGGTCAAAGGGTGTCACCTTTTCTTTTTTCCAGAAACCGCAAACATCTGGGGACCAGGATCTTGGATATAAAACAATGTTGTGAGTGACCATCTGGTTGGATGATACAGACTAGAATTTTGTCAAAAATATGTAAACATGGTCAAAACAACAAATAGAAAACCTAAAACAAAAGAATGTCCACTTAGGGGGTATATTTTTTGGGCGGCTTTACTGAATTAGCAAAACAGGAACAGCTGTTCTTACTAAAGTCTGTGTTCTAATATATGAACTTCCCAGTTTTAAATGGTGAAATTATCAATAAAAGTCCATAATGTTGTTCATGATATATCCCCCCAAGTTGACATTATTTTAATCATTAATGTTTTAACTACATGAAATGATTTTTAAAAATGGCAATAACAGGATTTAAAATCTGAAAACATTTAAAGGGGGCCTGAGCTATGGATAAGTACCATTGTCTCCGGGGAAAATATACATCCACGGCATTTAAGTTCCTTCATGCTGAGATCAGTACTGTTTCACAGGGCCAGACTTGTTCTTGTAATTTGTGTGCAGATCTATTCTGAATGACTGGATTTCAAAACTCACATTGCAATTAGCCATTTTTGCACACAAATTATATACTGGATCAAAATGCACTGGATTTGAGCTGCACCTTGCTTTTGAGTCCAAAAGTTTTCTGGTGCGGTGGTCATAAAAACGTTGAGTTTGCAATTTAGTCAGTTCCTCAGGTTACGACACATATGTGCAAGGGAGGATGACTTTCAGGTTGAGGCCCACAAACTTTTCACTTAGTAGTTACAAAGAGAGTATCCCCGTGACGTCTTGCACACAGCATTTGTTAAAGCACAGGGTAAGAAAAGAAATGATCTACTTCATAAAACCGGGCCTAAGAGTAAAAAATCTTTTTCTTGTGTCTTTAATACCACTTTCTCACCACTAGGCCACTCCATATGTGATGTTGTAAAAAAGCATTGGAATATCTAGTTAATTGATGATGTATGCAAAAAGGCGTTTAAATCTCCCCCTCTGTTCTCTTTCTCTAGAGCTAAAAATGTTCATGACACATTGGTACATGCAGATACGCACAGGACATCCACCCGTCAGGAGCGTCTGGACAATGCCACAGGTTTCTTCCCATGCCACAATTGTGCTGCATATTCTGATGCAAAGAAATGCAACATGTTTATGAGTTATGTGAGAAACAGAGAATATAAGATTAAAAAGATTATTACATGCAGCACGAGTAATGTTCTTTACCTTCTTTCATGTCGGATATGTGGTTTTCAATATGTTGGTAAGACCACAAGACAGCTTAGATTTAGAATTAAAGAACATAAAAGTTCTATCCGTCGAGCTGACCCCAAATCAGCTGTTGCTAGACATTTTGCAATCATTCAACCAAGGACTTAGAATTCCGCGGCATTGACCTTTTTACTTCCAAAAGACGTGGCGGAAATGTAGACAAATGTTTACTGCAATGTGAATGTAGATACATCTTTTATTTAAAAACACTTCATCCGAATGGTTTAAATGAGGAATTGGATATGTCCTGTTTTCTGTGGCTTTTACCAAATGTATGTAGTTGATTGGTTCACTGCACCTTGTTGGTTGTCTGATTACTATGCCCAATGTGCTCTGTCCATCGAATGAGCTTTGTGTGGAATTTATAATTGGCCAATTATGTGGTGATTTTCCTTGAATGAGATGTGATCTATTAGGCCTTTTGGCCACTGATTGTCTGCACCTGTTCTGGACTGGTTTGGTTGGCTCTACATGCTGCTACTCATTTGCACTGAGGATAGTCTGAGGGACTGAAACGTTTGCACAGAACCTTTTTTTTTTGCATTTTTTGCATATTGAGTAAAAAAGCCTTGAAAAAAATGTTAAAAAATATATATATACAAATACACTTTTTGGATGCTTGGACAATGGTGTAACCACAACTGAAAATTGGGGGGGGGGGGGGGGCGCGGCATCCCTTTAAAACAACTATTAGCCCTGACTTTTCATCCATCATTTCCCTCTCTTAACAAAAAAAAAAAAAATAGTAATAATAATAATAATTGAATCATAAGTAGGCCTACGCTTTACGAAAGGTAAACTGCGGTGGAATTTCCGCGCTACCTTTTTAGTACATTGGGTGATCTGACCTGTGCTTCATGCTCATTTAAATTGTTGAAAGTTCAACATAAATTCGAAGACAAAGCTAAGAAACGACTTTACACAATCTTGACTTACAGTTAAATACACCAAACTGCAAATCCAAAAGAATGATTGTCCTCTTCCCTTAACTATGAGAACTAGCATTACCTGATAGTGTGGAATGATTTCGGAGTGAATGTTTTGTTGATAAAGAAAAATTGTGAACAACTCAGGACTAATAATTGTTTTAAAGGGATGCTCTCTGCAGTTCTGGCTGCACCACGGTGCTTGGAAATGTCACTCATGCTAATCAAATGATGTATTGTGATGACTTATGCTTGGCAGCAAGCTGATTGGTTAACAGAGGAGGACTGGGAGGAAGTAACGGAGACCTCAGAGTGCTCGAGGAGGGGAATTTATGGGCCCTGGTGACCTGAACTGAATCGTATTTGAAATGACGATCTTTCACTTCCAATTCCGCGGAGACCAGGCAGGGTTGCATTTAAAATATTTTTGTTATCTCCATCTCCATAACTACATGTTCTTATCCAAAGAGTTTGCTGAGATCCAGATTACCATGGCCTAGAATAATGTTGCTGACACAACATAAACGATCATCCGCAGCCAAAAAGTTTATTAGGTTAGCCATTTAATGCCTATACAGGGGCTTTCATTGTTTCTTTTGTGTGTGTATGTGCGTGTGTGTGCGTGAGTGGGAGGAATATAGGTGAAAAAAGTTACAGAGTCATTTGTGCAGTGTGATCTTTCTTTACATTGAGTACATGGAGGGATAATGGCAGAGAAGTGAGACTGGGAAATTCGGCATTGGAATTGGCGTAATCTCAATATTTTTTCCTTTCTCTTGATGCAATCCTCTAACTTGCTTTTTATGATTTATCCTTATTATGAGGATGATTTAAGGGGTGGACGTGGGGGTTTAGGGTACGTTTCATATAAATACTGTCATAGTTTAGCTCCCTCCAGATACAAACATTAATCCGGCGGGAGATAGGACCAAGGGCCTAAAAAGGAATTAAGGACCCAAACTGGAAAAAAAAACTTCAACAATTTTAATTAACTCTTTAAAATCAAAACGAAACACAATTTAAAAACAAGGGGGGCAGCAACAAATACAAACCCAAAACCAGTGAAGTTGGCACGTTGTGTAAATCGTAAATAAAAACAGAATACAATGATTTGCAAATCCTTTTCAACCAATATTCAATTGAATACACTGCAAAGACAAGTTACTTAATGTTCGAACAGGTAAACTTTGTAATTTTTTGCAAATATTAGCTCTTTTGGAATTTGATGCCTGCAACATGTTCAAAAAAGCTGGCACAAGTGGCAAAAAAGACAGAAAGAGTTGAGGAATGCTCATCAAACACTTATTTGGAACATCCCACCGGTGAACGGGCTAATTGGGAACAGGTGGGTGCCATGATTGGGTCTAAAAGCAGCTTCCCTGAAATGGTCAGCCATTCACAAACAAGGATGGGGCGAGGGTCACCACTTAGTGAACAAATGCGTGAGCTGATTGTCGAACAGTTTAAAAACAACATTCCTCAACGAGCTATTGCAAGAAATTTAGGGATTTCATCATCTACGGTCCGTAATATCGTCAAAAGGTTCAGAAAATCTGGAGAAATCACTGCACGTAAGCGACAAGGCCGAAAATCAACATTAAATGCCCGTGACCTTCGATCCCTCAGGCGGCACAGCATCAAAAACCAACATCAGTGTGTAAAGGACATCACCACATGGGCTCAGGAATACTTCGGAAAACCACTGTCAGTAACTACAGTTCGTCGCTACATCTGCAAGTGCAAGTTAAAACTCTGCAATGCAAAGCGAAAGCTATTTATCAACAGTACCCAGAAACGCCGCCGGCTTCGCTGGGCCCAAACTCATCTAAGATGGACTGATGCAAAGTGGAAAAGTGTTCTGTGGTCTGACGAGTCCACATTTCAAATTGTTTTTGGAAACTGTGGACGTCATGTCCTCCGGACCAAAGAGGAAAAGAACCATCCGGACTGTTATAGGCGCAAAGTTCAAAAGCCAGCATCTGTGATGGTATGGGGGTGTATTAGTGCCCAAGGCATGGGCAACTTACACATATGTGAAGCCACTCTTAATGCTGAAAGGTACATACAGGTTTTGGAGCAACATATGTTGCCATCCAAGCAACGTCTTTTTCATGGACGCCCCTGCTTATTTCAGCACGACAATGCCAAGCCACATTCTGCACGTGTTACAACAGCATAGCTCCGTAGCAAAAGAGTGCAGGTACTAGACTGGCCTGCCTGTAGTCCAGACCTGTCTCCCATTGAAAATGTGTGGCGCATTATGAAGCGTAAAATACGACAACGGAGACCCCGGACTGTTGAACAACTTAAGCTGTACATCAAGCAAGAAAGGGAAAGAGTTCCACCTGAAAAGCTTCAAAAATTGGTCTCCTCAGTTCCCAAACGTTTACTGAGTGTCGTTAAAAGGAAAGGCGATGTTACACAGTGGTAAAATGGCCCCTGTGCCAACTTTTTTGCAATGTGTTGCAGCCTTTAAATTCTAAGTTCATGATTATTTGCAAAAAAAAAAAAGTTTCTCAGTTTGAACATTAAACATCTTGTCTTTGCAGTGTATTCGATTGAATATAAGTTGAAAAGGATTTGCAAATCATTGCATTCTGTTTTTATCTACGATTTACATAACGTGCCAACTTCACTGGTTTTGGGTTTTGCAAACGCAGGGTTAAAAATCAAGAATGCAGTTGCAATAGCAACTGGGAATAGCCAGCCCTTAAATACGCTGCTTTCACCTCCACTTTAACGAGCCTCACCTGTTACCCGTCAAAATGGAGGTGAAGAATGCAAATGTAAGGGCCAAACCCTTACAAACACACGATGAGAAATTGCCTAAAATGGATGCAGAGGATGTGTCATGCACCCTGTTCCACCTCCATCCTCGTTATTGTGTCGACGGACCCCGCGACAGTTACGACCTGGCTTCCTGAAAGAGCCCGCCGTCCATTTCGTCACTATTTCACGGTTCCCACAAGCAGCCCGATGCCCGTCTTTCAACATCCCCAGCCCGTGCACAGGCACGCCGGCCCCCGCGATAACCTCCATGTCCCAGACACAAACCAAACAAGACACAGGATTTTATTTCCTTCAGTTAGTGAAAGCGCAGTTTCTCGGCAATCGTTCTCACTCTTTTCCCTTGAAGGTTATCAAATCATTCACCGCTTTATCATTCACAAACTGTGAGGATAAAAAAAGAACCCATCATCACTTCCAGCTCCTTTTCATCATTAAACAACTTTACAAACTGTTTTGACTGATGCATTTTTTTTACCTTCAAGTGCTATTTGTATGAAAAGTAATATTTCCCCTACATTACATCCTTAATAGGATCCGGACGGCAAGGGAAAATTATCCATTGCCGAGTGAGCCATTATTTTGACTTCTCGATTTCGGGAACATTGGCAACGTGGATCTTTTTTTGGCATGGATTTATGTGCTTGATTTTGGCAGTTGGCTCAAGTTTCACATCTCAGGATTCTGACTGATGGGATGGTGGGTATTATTGCCAGACATATGGCCAGGCTTCAGGGGAGACCATGAGACGTGTCACCCCTAATATTTTCATATTGAGTTAATGATAGACTTTCATTATGCTTGTGAGACATGATGTTTCACAAAAAAAATATACAATCAAGCAGAAATGTTGAAATTAAATGAAACCTATGCAAGCCAGACACGTGGCTGACCTCGCTGCATAATATAAAAATCCAAAATTATTATCATTTTTATCATTTTAGTTGAGCTTAAGCTACGTCAGAAGATTGACACATCAGGCTCTAATCATCTTTCCTGTGGTTCTGCTTCATTTAGCCAGTGTTAAATGATACCAAACACTTCAGATGTAATTTACATGGGTTGTCCAGAATGCTATGAATCATGGACTTCTGTGCCAACCATAAAAAATATGTAATTTTAAAAAATTCTTGATTTTAACTTTTTCTGCTTTTTAAGAGTGTGAAAAGACTTTTTCTTTGCTACTTACAAGAACAAATTACTTCACTTCGAACAAAAAATTGAATTGGCCTAGTGCAAGCTCTCATTATGTTTGGTAAATCTGTCCGCTCGTAATAGCCACAGCTCATCAAGTAATCAAGTTAGCCTTCTGTATGACTTGTTGGTTGACTATTTAATCAATTAATTTACAGCATCCTTCATTCATGTATTGTACTGAATGTAATGATGCCCGTGGTCTTGTCCTCTAAAGCAGTGTTCCCCAACCCTCTCCTGCAGGCCCACCAGTCCTGCTTGTTTTAGATCTCTCCCTGCTCCAGCACAGGTGAATCAAATGATCAGGCTGTCATCAATCAGCTTTAGGGGGTGATTAACAAGCTGATCGTTTGAATCACCTGTGCCGAAGCAGGGAGAGATCTAAAGCATGCAGGACAGGTGGGCCTCCAGGAGAGGGTTGGGGAACACTGCTTTCCAGGAACTGTACACCTCTCTATTGCCCCCAGTGGCCAGCTGAGTGCCCACAGGTTTGCCCATTTAGCCGTCAACTTCTGGAGAGAACTGCCCTTATTCTCAAGCTTTGAAAACTACATACATTCACTTACAACCGCTCAAAATTGTATTCATCTATTGCGTAAGTCTAAGACATTTATTGAGCACTGCAATGATTTGTCTGATTAAGTGAATTAATTATATTCCAGTATTTATACTTTCATTTGGTCAAATAATTAGTGTCACTGATTAGTGTTAGCGGTGTGCTCATTTTAAAATGGTTAATGCTAAAATCTAAGTGACACTTACGCAGTACATTAGAGGGCAGAGAAGGAGAGCATTTCGCTGAAAGATATTTCATCATGAAAAATTATGTGCAAGACTGATTGGGCCTCATGCAGCAACCTTTTCTGAAATTTCTATTATATTTTCTTTTTTTTTTTTGCTAAGAGAAAAAATAAGAGAAATAAACTCCGGATGCACCAAATGCTCTTACCGTCCAAATCTGCTCTTACCCAGGAGTACTGAATGTTAAATCCCACTTGATCGAAAAGTGGAAGCGCTTGGCCGGTCGTTTTAAATTAGCATATATGACACCCACTAAACACCATATAAGGGCAGGTGACTTGCCGTGTGCGGCGCTCTCACAATTGTTCTGTACCGCTCCACAGTACGATTGATCCCCCCCTCCCCTCTCCCTTTCCCATTAGTAATATCGTACCGTACCCGAGTACACTTGCATACATGCCAAAATTCCGATACAGCACGTTGCAGTATGCACCTAGGTGGTTTTAAATGGGGAACGATTTTAAAAGGAGGCGCCTATACATATGTATTTTTTCATATTATTATTGAGAAGGGGGTTTAAATTATTAATATTGAATATTAATATTGCAAATGCATATGCTGCGCGTGCCCTGGCAACCCGGTGTGTCATCTGTAACACGGATTACCGCGTATAGCAGCACGAAAAATTAAACTCGAAATTTTCTTGACTGAATGCTTCTTTTTACGCATCCAAATCTTTTTATGGGTACCCAAACATCAAAGTAAGCCGAAAATGTACTGATTACATTCGATATAGGTGGATGTTGCGTACGGAATTTTTTCGCTCTTGCATTTTTGGCCGATTATGTTCTCCACTGCCTCATATCACGAAGATTTTTTATCTCAAAACTTGAGCTGCCAGACTTTCGCACCGCATCCCGCACTTTGAAATATCGCAGCCGCATTTTCTTTGGCTTGTCACGGCACTGATCTATTATTCTGGGATAACCACGCAATTGTAACTACTCACAAATTATTCCATAAATCTCAGAGTTTTTGAACCTTCTGTTAATTATGAAAATGACTGAGAACTGAGAGGGTTCACTCCGAGAGTACTCCACACTTAACTGGTGCTGCTTGTTCCCTCTGATTAAGTAAGAAGGCAATCATTAAGCTGGATGCATATTTGCTGTATTTAAATCAACGTTATTCAAAATTACTAACCTGTTGACCCTCACGCAAGTAGCCCATTTTTGTACTGAATTTAGCCCATGATTTCATTGCTGTTTGATCGCATATGGAGAGAAACCGTGTCTTCAGTTGCCAGTCACAATAATTGGAAAACGCGTCAATAAAGGAAAATGACTGAGAACTAGCCAGGACTAATTGTTGTCATAAAGGACATGTCTGTGTCCCCCCCAGTTCCCAGTTATATCTGCACCGCTGCTTCAGAGATAAAAGTTTTCTGTTTTCTCTTATCTCGGTAAGAGTGCTCTCGACCACTCGTAAAATTTTCTCTTACCGAAGAGAAGAGCTAAAATGAGAAAACATTGGCGCATCCCAGAAATTAATTGGTAAGAACAAAATAAAAATTTGGGGATACGAACAAAAATAATAAAAAACAATCGTTTCTGGCCTGAGGCCCATTGTTCGAGCTCGTTCAGAGGAAAACATTCTGAAAATATGTATTCGATTAAATTTCGATTCAGTATTTTCACAAAAAATGAAAAACAGCAGTTTGCTTGGATTAAATGCCTAGAATGACACCCTGGTTGAGTAGCAGTTACTATCTCCTCCCTCTGCTCATCTCGGAACAAGCCAAACTGTGAGAACAAGAATACCTAGCACTGGGATCAATGATCCTTTCCACTAAACTTCAGACGGGACCTAGTGCTGCCTATTGATTCACAGCCGCAGACACACAGTTAACTTCAGTGTAAATATTACAGGTTTGTACACGGGGTTTGTCAGTACAGAGCACATTAAATCTGTGTTTCTCAGACTCCAGGGTCAACGATTGGACTCAGAGCCACAGATGGTAAAAGAATTTGTATACTCTTCGAAATAGGGGTACAGCAGGAGTCCATTACTGTTCCCCAAGGTATTATGTACCCTTTAGGACTAATTATAGGACCTCAAGGTACCTGTGTGAACCTTTTTAGGGTCTAAAAGGTACATTTATGTTCCAAAATAAATAAAAACTCACTTCCAAGGTACAACAGCAGTACCTTTGAGGGTATTGCCCCAGTGACAACCAAGGCTTGCACCCTAAATTGGCTTATTATAAATTTGGAATCAGCTCTTTTTTGTCCGAATAGAGTGCCAGTTGAAAAAGAGATCTCCAGGTATTAATTTTTCCAAAAAAATGTGAAATGAGAACAAAGAGATTTTTGAATTTTGTTACAGAAAGTACCAGATAATATAACCTCCACAGATCCCTGACCTCAATATCATCGAGGCTGTCTGGGGTCACCTGGAGAAACAGAAGCAGGTGAGATTGTTAGTTTGCAGAATAACTGTGGCAGATTCTCCAATATGCTTGGGACAGCATAGTACCATAGAGGAATGAAGTGATTAATTAATTGATCTGATGTAAATTTTAACTGTTTACAGCTCTTGACTGTACAGAACAGCCTGCAGACAGCTCCCTTTCACACTAGGGACTCGGGCACAGATCCGAGTAAACTTGACTCCAAAGTTCATTTCACTCCGTTCATTTGGTAACTATGAACACAAGTGTACCATGCTCGGGCACGGTACATGCGAGTCCGGTTGGAAGAGGTGGACACGGGCACGGTTCATCCGTACTCGAGGATGGTTCATCCGTACTCGCACCAAATGTGAAAGCAACCATACTTGAGCATACGGAAGATTACTATTATGTGTTACGGCACTCTTGTTCGAACAAACGCAGTGGCGAAAAGAACTCCCCATTCAAACGAAGAAATTCAATGCCTGCTCGAAATTTAGGCGGACGAAAACATACAATCACAGCTGGATACTGCACACAAAAACTTGGGAGATTTATGGAATGGTTTGTGAGTAGTTAAATTTGTGCGGTTATCACAGAACAATAGAACAGTGCCGTGACAAACTAAAGAAAATGCGGCTGCGATATTTCAAAGTGCGGGACGCGGTGCGAAAGTCGGGCAGCTCAAGTTATGAGAAAGATAAATATTCGTAATATGAGGCAGTGGACAGCATAATCGGCCAAAAACACAAGGGTGAAACAATTCCGTATTCAACCTCCACCATCATTGAAAGTAATCAATACTTCTCCTTTTTGGCTTATGATGTTTGGATACCCAAAGAAAGATTCAGATGTGTAAAAACATCAAGCATCCAGTCAAGAATATTTTGAGTTCAATTTCTCATGCTGCTACACGTGGTAATCCATGTTACAGATTACACACCGGGTTGCAATAGGGCATGCGCAGCATAAGCATTCGCGGTATTAATATTCAATATTAATATTCTGAACCGACCCCTTTCTCACCCCCTGATATATATAAGTTCCTCCTTTTAAAATCATTTCCCATTTAAAACCACCCAGGTGCATACTGCAACATACTGTATTAGAATTTTGACATGTATGCAAGTGCAGGAAGGAACAGATCAATTTAAGGACTCAGGGGGAGTCAGTGCTCAGTGTGTTTCATAGCCGCATAAAACACAGAGCCAAAACTCCCTATCACTATGTCAAGACTTCCCTTCACTCCACGTGGAAACTTCCACTTCCTCTGCTCGAAGACTTGTTTGACAGGCACGTAGAATGTTGGCTATCAATACTGCTATTGTTCTGGATGAAACCAGAGCTCCAGATCTGTCCCCGCAGTCTGGTAGACCCACCCCACTGTGTTCCACGTTCTATAACCCTTGGTCCAGTGCATGAGGTTCAGCTATTTCCAGTGAATCATGGCGAGCTCTCTCCCTCTCTCTCTCTCTCTCTCTCCCTCTCTCACACACACACACATACACACACACACAAACATAAACATTGATTCATATAGCGGCACGTGTGAGGACATCAAATTGACTTGCAATCACTTTGCACCGCCTCTCCTGAGCCCTAACCAGAATCAAATTATGCTATCGCTTAACCCTAACCTTTACCCAATCCTTACCAATTACCTGCAATCCTCCATAATCCTCAGTGAGGACCACCCAATATGTCCTCAGAACATATGTGGTTTCCCAAGGGTTGGTGTTCATAAGTGTGAGCACCCGTTCCCCACCCAGGTGTTGTGGGACGATCCATCACACACCCCTAAACACTGGGGATCAGCTCTACTGAACTCCATTCCCTTTCCCTGAACGCAGAATGACTTTGAAATGAGCAGCTCGTTTGTTGAGGTACATTAGTCTGAATGTGTGATTAAAAACAGGCATGCACGAGTAGGCTTTGAGCCAAACCCTGCCCAAACCCATTGAGACGAGCATATTTCAATACAGATTGATTAATTGACGTGTAAAATTCACTTAGGCACTCGCAAGCACAGAACTTACACAGCATAAATGCACGTCACCCGAGATACAGGGAAGTCAGGTGGTGAAAGTATATTCAGAATCCTCTGTTAGCAATGGGCTGAAAACCTTGCTGCAACAGGGGCAACAAAATCTTCAAATACGTCATCAGATAACATCTCCATGTCAACAGGCTATTTTTTCTGAGGGGTCAACTAAAAGGAAAATTTCTATTAAGGACAAATATTCACATCTAAACGCCTGAGCTAATGGCTTTGGAAATTAGGACCCTTCGTTCACAGACTTGCAGTCCTATCTGAAAAATACTGATCAACTTTCGAGCAGGTTAACAAATATAGCCAGCAGAACTTTCAAACAGGAAGTTGCAGAATTATTGGGAAAAAAATAACGAAAAAATGTTGCATATAATCCACAACAATTAATAATCCATAAATTAATTTTTAAAAATGTGCTTAATCTCTCTATATTCATCTCAGTACACTGTTTGTTTTTACATCTCACAAGTCACGTCGTAACATGAATAAAGTTTGCTTAATGTTAGCCTGGCAGTGCATAAGTCAAGTATAGAGCTCATTCATGCAATGATCGTTCATTATGCTGCCAGTTTCAAACAAAGGAAAGTTTTCCTTGACTGTGAAAGCAGAGTTATACAGACGATATACATAAAATGAATTCTGCGTTCAAATATTTTTCAAGAACTAAACACATGTTGGCATATTAATAGTTTTGATTATGACTTAAATATGCACGAGTCAGTTTTGTAAGTAAAAAAACTATGAAAATGATTTGGTGCAATGTTTATCCCGGTAGCTAATATGGGGAGAATATAGCAGGGTTTTCAGAAAAGGCTTTTAAGCACAAACATGCAATTTCTCTAAAACAAGCAAAGGGTCTGCTGTAAACATTTTGACATAAAGGATTGAAAACATATGTAATTATACTGAATTATACTGTCTGGCACAATTTTATATTGCAACCATACGCTCATTATTCATATCAAAGACCTGGGAGAGGGGATGTATAAACAGAACATATTGTACTACACTGTCCAACACGTGATATAAATCTATATAAATATATCTATAAGTCTACTTCTATTTAATCTAAACCATATATCATTCTTCCACACCCAACAGCTTGCTGCCACACCCATGAATGAATATGTTACATAGAGGTATTATTTTGTACCTGGTAACATATGATGCATTTACTGAGCCGTATAATCAATTTAATGACTGATGCTAACCTCTAAACATTAACAGGCTTTAGGGGGGTGGGGGGATGAATACTTTTCCCACAATCCCTGGTGTCTTCATATAAACTAGTTCTCAAGTCATGCTAGTTTATATGAAGACATGTTTAGAGGTTAGCATCAGTGTTTAGAGGTTAGCATCAGTCATTAAATTGATTACTGATGCTAACCTCGAAACATTAACAGGCTTTAAGGGGGGGGGGCGGGGGGGGGTGGATACATTTCCCACAATCCCTTAATTTTATACCTGGTGTCTTCATATAAACTAGCATGACTCGAGAACAGCTGCAATCAATAAAGACCCTGACCTGAGTAATTTGGTGCTGCCTCCTTATCTTCTTATTGCTAATCTTCTCCGTGGTTTAATCTTTATTTTCCTCTCTGCAGGGCCTCTAGAATCTCGCTGACCCAGCACAGCAAAGAACATTCCCACGATACTGTGCAAATAAAATGGTGCACGCAACTGCACAAGTGATTCTGGAGCTAAACACTCACACACAATGGTGCCAAGGTGGGACAGTCCTCTCTGCTCACCCGATAAATCTGCAGTTATCATCCATCCACTGTCTCTTCTGCTTATCTGGTCACAGCAGGGGGCTAGAGCCTATCCCAGAATGCATTGGGAAAGAAGCAAACCCAGGACTGTCAATCAATCCAGCGCAGGGTGCACACACCATTCACTCAAAGACTCTCACCTACAGGCCATTTAGAATCTCTGGTTATCTTAAAATGTACAGTACTGAGCTAAAGTCATAGGCATCCTACATTTTTTTTTTTTTTCGATTTAAAGCTGGCTTCAGACTTTATTGTTTTCCGCATTAGTGTTGCTGAGGATGAGAAGTACATTTGACATTCCAAATGCCAATTTAAAGATAGTTTTGTAAATAAATGTTTGTATTTCTTAAAAAACACCTGAAACACATTATTTGGTCTTGACGGAGTCCTTCATCGCGGCTGTCGACAATTACTGGGAGGGACAGACGCAAGGGAGATGGTCAGTCTGCAAAAGAACGGTGGCCAGTTTTCCACTCTGCTTGGGACAAGCAAAAAGTCGCTCCATCTTATGAAAGCATAGCACAACAGGACAGCGTGCATAATATTTAGGCGAAGTGGAGTCACACCAAATATTGATTTAATGTCTTTTTTTTTTTTTTAATTTGGCATCTCCAATCCCACCCGAATCTGGAATGCCCAATTGGGGAACTATGTACAAAGCTTGCTCGTATGCGACCCTTTGCTGCCAACTCAGGATAGTGAGACAGTTCACAGCTCTCCTCCGAAGCACGTGCCTGTCTGCCACTGATTTTTATACACTTACTGGTTGAATCTTCGCAAGTTCAGAACTAGGGCGGAGGATACCCAGACATGAACCAACCCGGAGTCTTCCTTATGAGCGCCCGTCTGGCCAACAGGAGGCGCTGGAGCAACGAACTAAGCTGTTATCATTATATACCCAAATCCGGCAGTCCCTTCCCAATTTGGAACCCTGTAGCGCGATAGCCAATTGTGCGCTACTCTGAAAAAGCTGCCGACCCCTGCCGGTGGGTATGCCGGGGCTCGAACTCGCGACGTGGTGATTTAATGTCATTTTTAATAGATCACAGCTCTGTATTGTACATCTCTCAGTTATTGTAAACTTTAAATTTCATTACATTTGCAGGCGTATTTCCATTCAAAATTGCCTTGAATGTGCCTGAGGCTTTTAGCACAGTACTGTACATCTTTGGACTTTGGGAGGCAGCTGGAATACCCTGAGAAACCAGAGGAGAACGGGCAAACTCCACACAGAAAGGCCCCAAGCTGAATTTGTACCCGATGCCATTTCACTGTAAGGTGACTGTGTTACTCCCTGTGCCACCGTGTCACCAAAGCTATGACCCGCATTTCACATCCATCTTTCACTGTGGCCATATCTTCAAAGCTTTGATCCAAGGCTGAAAAAACAGAGAGTGAGTTTTTGCTGCCAAAGTACGCAGAGAAAGATGATTCCATAGGACAGGAACCCGGCAGTGGAGGTCTGTTCCTCCCATTGTAACAGGGGTCAACGGTGGAAATTTAAAGGACCCAGAACATTGGAAACAAATGAATCATCATGGAATAAAGGAAAAGTCCGGCCGATAGTCAACCAAAATATTTAGGGACAAGACAATCTGAGGCCTTTTAATTAGGCGAAGTGCTTTGCAGTGTACCATAAATCCTATGAGGGGAAGCCAGCTCTGGAATTTCATGTTTACATTTATTAGTTCCATAACAGCTGCATCCTGGACCATTCAGAGGCCTTTCAGGGTCAAATTAGTAAGACCAGATAATAAAGAATAACTGTACTTCAGCCAAGTGGTCATAAAAATATAAACCATTTTTGGCATTATGCTACGGCATTATGCTGGGACAATATTCATGCACAAGATGAAACAAGTAATTCCACTTTGGCCTGTTTACAGTACCTTTGGGACTAAAATTGACCTGCCATGTGTGTGTCTGTGTGTGTGTGTGTGAGTGTGTACATGTGCGTGCGCATTTATGTGTGTTCTTGTACTTGTTACACAGCTGGGACTAGAAAACATTTTTTTCCCTACAGAGTGGGGACATTATTGGAAAAGTGAGGACATTTTCACTTGTCTTCAGAACTTCAAAGGCAAATTGTGGCTTATTATATTCAGGTTAGGAGTAAAGCCGCTTTCACACCGGACGCAAAACAAATTTTTCGCATGACATTACATTCAAAGTCAATGCAAAGACGCATTGCGGCTTAAATCTGGAATTAGGGAAAGGGAGAGGTTAGAGTAAGGGTTTGGGTTCGGTATGTGCTGCTTATTGTTAAGATTAGGGAAAGGCTGCACAGACACAGAAAGAGTGAATAGAAGTCAATGCAATGTGCCCACAACAATAGAAAACCAAGGGTGTGTGTGTGTGTGTGTGTGCGCGCGTGTTTGTGCCTGTTTCTGCATTTGCATGTGTGAGTGTATTTGTGTGTGTGTATGTGTGTTTGTTTATATGTGTGTATGCGTGTGTGTGTGTGTGTGTGTGTGTGTGTGTGTGTGTGCGTGTGTGTGTGTGCGCTTATTTGAGTGTTTGGACGCATGTTTGTGTTTGCATGTGTATGCACTACTGCAATTATTGCTAGCATGTCCATAGAAATATTTACATAAGCTTTAAAGACTAGCATATCTGAGGGATCTCCAAACTGTGAAATATGATTTAATATGCAGAGGACAATGAATTTTTCCATCAGAGATGGAGGGAAAGAAGGAGATATGTGCAGTACCAATGAATTGCTTTTTAAGATAAAAGTTATAAAAATATAAAAATCAGGGGGCCTCTGGAGTCACAGGGTTTACTGTATGCAGTGCAGTCTATAAGTATTTCGGACAATGACGCCATATAAAATGGTTAGCAACTCCTACACAGTTCACATGATATCAATGTTAATATCCAAAATTTAAAGTTGGCAGTCTCCACTATAGCCTTAAATGCACTGTTTTTTCCATTAGATGTGCTCAAGATATCCTCTGCAGTGGACATTGCGTATTTATTATGACATAATGTCATAATACCACGGCTCACCATAGTCTGCTTTAGGAATACGATGAAAAGCTTTTGAATTCAGTTCATTCAGGATTCTAAAACTGGGAGCCACTTGAGCCAAAATGGCGCGCTGTATGAGCTAAAGAGGTAGCATAGACTGTTTATCTGTGAGGCCTACGCGTTGTCATCGCCTGCTGCCCAGAAGATACGGCGAGCTTTGCTGTCAGCCCTATAATCTCCCTCAGGGCCTGAGGAAGCCCATAAGGAAACTGTAAAATGATCCAATAACTCAACATTGTAAACAGCCCATTAACCCACACCTTAAATAAACCACCAGTACAGCACTGGAGTGGGTGATAAAGCAACCTTCAGGATCCGGGGGGGGGGGGGGTTGGGGGATTCGGAGGCTAAGCTGCTGGTCTTCAGATGGCCTTCTTAGAAAAGCCAGGAAGCCAGGAGTTCCACGTAAATCTGTGTAGCAAAATAATCCCACAGAACAATTTTTTGTGTTAAATTAGAATTGGGAATTCTCATAGTTTGTAAATAAACCTGATTTAGGGCAGCCCTGATTTAGATGTTAATGAAGTGTACTTTGCCCGCATTAGAGTGAAAACCTGCAGGATGGTCGATCTCCAGGATCAGGGTTGGACAGCCCAGCTCTGGCTCTGTCAGGATTGGAGTAAAATCCTACAACACAGCAAAACTCTTGGAGCAGAAAACGGCAGCCTTGTCATCCAGATTTGGATTAGCTGAAAATTTTTCCCCACAAGCCTATATGAACGCACAGTTTCCCACAAGATGCTACAAATTACATTAAGGAGGGAAAATAAACATGAATAACCTGAACTGAACTCTTCACAGAGGCAGAAAAATATGTAACTGATCTCAGCACGATGTGACATTCAGTATGTAAGTGTAGTCCATTCCACTGTGTTCCCGGGAGTCAGATCAGTGTCAGTCACTGAGTGAACAGGGCTTCTCACAATGGCTGTCTTTAGTGAAATGGTCATTGGAACATATCCATTTACAACAAAGATCTAAAATTATTCGCAGACTAAATGAAGGCATACACAGCGATTAAAACATATGTATAGTCTAAAGTCTTGTGCATTTGGATTACACTTTACACAAGACCTCTCCAAACCCACACATTGGGTACAAATGTCACACAACACAACACATTGACGTTCTCACATGCAATTATATTTTGCCCGAAGTGGATTCTGGAAGCGCAAAACTATCAAATCCTGGGGTGATAAGAATTTGTAGTATGTTGCATTAAGGAGTCTGCAAATTTTTTTAAATGTTCATCCATTGGGAGCCTTGTGATACAGACTGTTGGGCAAAATTCACAAGCTCCTTATGCGCCATTGGGCGTCGGTGGTTCGAAGCCGGCTGCTTGACTTTTATTGCACATCTATGCCCCATTCTTCTCATTTCCCTGCATAATCCTGCTGAATTAAGCCGGAAAATCCCTGGAAAGAACTCACACTTTGGAATTCTCTGAATTCGAGAGGTACGTCACGGCATGACCGCCTGTGTTGTGTTTCATGCACCATTTGGTTGTGGAAGAGGTGTGTGGTGGACACAACAGTTTTTTGATTCAGTCGCTTGACAAACGTTTCCCCCACCGTACCGACAAAATCATCAATATTTTTTACCTTCATTAATCTGATTTAATAATATCAATTTAAAATAACTATTTTGGTCATTCCATCTCTTCTTGCATTGCCAAGGAGTAAAAATTAGGTAACAGGCCTGCAGAATCCCTTTGTGAAATATGACCATGGGAAAACCAAAAGAACTGTAAAGTCAGGGGATACAAAGAATCAAAGCTGCCTCCCATACAGTATATACTATATAACTGGCACTTTTATTTTGAAAAATTCCATGCTTTTATCTAATTATCTCTCCCTGTCATCTGTTGTGCCCTGTGTTTCTGCATTTAAGCAGCCCTGAACTTGTGTAAAGAGGATTTTGCTACACATGGCTCTGATTTCACCCATTATCTCTTTATGCATCTGAATACACAGTGAAGGGGTTTGAACTGAATGTTTCAGACAGAGTGCATTCTGGGAATCGCACAAGCCATGTTCCTGACATGACGCAGCCAGGCCATGAGGCTCTGGAAGCTGTAATTAAGTTTGGAATTCAGTAATGTACGAGACAGACCCCCAGCACAAAGACATGAGGACTGCAGTCCCCCTGACCCTGAAAGAAATCCCCCCTGGAGATCAAACGATTGGCCCCCTACAAAATCAAATACACCGGTGGGGGTAAACACAGGAGTAGGGGGTAAATACATGGTTTGGGGTAAATATACAAGTAGGGATTAGTGGGCAAGTGGGGGTAAACACAATCTTAACCAGAAAAGAAAGCAGGAACAGTGTATAAAATGCACGTAAAAACTGATAGTAGTGATTTCTGAATTCACTTTGACTAGTATTTTATTGCAGACAGCATGAGGGCAAGATATTTAAAGTTTTGTTTGGTGATTTTTGTTGATGTTGTTATTTTTGTTCTTTGTTTTATGTAGATCCATTTCTGCCATTCAGGCCTGTAAAGCATTCCAAAACATTTACTAATTCAAGATTAGTAATGAGAAACAAAATTTGAATAATGATGTGATTTGAAGCAGTGAATAGGAAGTCAGGAACTGAATATAATCAGGATTTGGTACAAAAGTAACATCCAAGAAAGGCCTAATTCTTCGAGAGCAGAGATGGGCGAAGGATCGCTAATTTGCCCCCAAATGGACGAGTAAATCATTGAAAAGCTTAAAAACGGTGTCTTGCAAAAAAATGTTGTTGGGGATTTGGATAATTCACCTGCTAAAATATAAAACATGATTAAAAGACCCAAAGAATCTGGAAATTTCTCTGCGTAAGGTTAAGGAAACAAGCATCATCGGCACTGTATTAAGAACCGTCATCTATCTAATAGTGATATAACCACTTTGACTCAGGATTACTTTGTAAACCTTTGTCAAGTACTACCGTACATAGTTACAGCCACAAATGCCAGTTAAAACATCACAGTGGAAAAAAGCCTTATATTAACATTGTCCATAAGTGCAATTTCTCTGGGCTTGGAGGCAGAGGCAATGGACCATCACACAGTGGAAAAGTATTGTGGTCAGACAAATCAATATTTCAGACCTTATTTTGGAAAAATGGATGCCATGTGCCCTGGATCAAGGAAGAAAAGGACCATCAAGACTGTTAACAGCAATAAGTCCAAAAGCCAGGCTCTGTCATGTATAGGGTTATGTCAGTACCTTTGGCAAGGGTAAATTGCATTTTTTGAAAGCATCATTAATGCTGAAAAATACATTGAGAGTTTTCAGCAATACATGTGACCTACAAGAAGATATGTTTTTTCGGGGACAGCCACAAATATTTCAACAAGACAATGCGAATCCCATTCTGCATGCGTTGCAAAAGCTTAGCTGCACAAAAAGAGGGTGCGGGTGCTGGACTGGCCATCCAGCAGTCCTGACTTATCCCCAATAGAGAATGTGTAGTGCATTTTTAATTTACTGTTAACTGTTAATTTACTAAAGATATTTTTACAGGAAGAATGGGACAAAATTACACCTGAGACAATTAATCACTTGGTGTCTTCAGTCCCTAAACATTCATCAAGTGTTATGAGAAGGAATGGCGGCATTACATAGTGGCAGATACTTTACTGTCCACACATTTTGGAAATATGTTGCAAGACTCAAAATTTAAAAATCAATAAAATTCATGTGATGAAACATCAAATGATGTGCCGTTGTTTTGTTTTTTAAGTAATTGTCATGGTTTGTGAAGTATGCGTGTTGTTTGGACTTTTCTTTGCGGCTCTTGTCCCGGCACAATATCGTATTCCTGGGCCATTGAATTCTTTGCCCTGCTGGCTGATTGAGCTGGGGCAGCACTTTCCCAGAATCTATATAAGCAGGAAGTCTGGCACGCCTCCTTCGCTAGAGTGTCTGTTTTTAGTTTCGCACTATAGTCCAAGATATCTGTAGTCAGGTTTTGTATGACTTTCTATCTTCTAATAATTAGACTTTCTTCTCCCTTTTCCAATCTCACTTTGCTTTCGTGGTTTGTACTATTATACGTCCTTTGGAAGTGCGAGTACTTTCGTTCAGTCTATATTATTCTTTGTGTATGTACTGTGTCCGAGCTACTCTCCTTCTCTCTGGTCGTTGCGCTTGGCCTCCGTATACTACCGGCCATTACAGTAATACAGGTCAAAGGTTGGTTTCACATGCCGCTCCAACTTTTTCTGATTTAGGGTTGTACATGAGTTGGGCTAAATCCATCAGTGTGTGAATATGCAAGTTGGGGATAAAAACACGAGCAGGGGTGAATGCACAAGTGGGGCGGTGGATGTTCACCTGCAAATCGTGTGAGTAAGGCCACTCATTTCCTGCTTTGTTTGCTTAAATTCTTTTGAGCGAATATGTGAACATGAATTCCTCACATCAACCGTAACTCCGCCCATGACGCATATACCTGATTTGCAGGAGATTTTGGCATTTTGGACTTTCAGTCATCAGGGAGAAGGTAAAAAAAAATCCAGGATCACAAATAATGTCGGTCACGCTTCTGGTGCCAAAATTACTTTGTAAAGGAAAAGCTATATTGTTTTGAAAGTAACTAAGCTACTGTCAAGATACCGAACAGAGCATCTAAACGAGTAGCACTGAAACTCCCAAACACTGACGTTCATAATCATTAGGCATATTTCCTCTGCATTCACCTTTCATTTAGGTTTAAACTCACCAAACACCTGGATTTGGTGAAAGGCATCCGCACCATTTGTTGTTTCACTAGCAAGGACCGCACCATCAACAAGAAGTGTTTAAAAGTTTACTGAAGAGAATATGATTAATAAATATGCTTTCATCAACCTCTGCTGCTTTGTTACCTGCTAGTTTGGGGAATTGATGATAGGGAATTTGCCGTAGCACCCGGGCTCAATGTACCCCCTAAAAAACATTGTGTTATACGAAACAAGATAAAGTGAATCTAAGATGGGAGAGTATGTAGTGGTGATATGTTTGGGAGGACTATCAACCACTGATAAGTGATGCCATTGCGAGAGGTTGAAGTGATGACTCTGATCTGAAATGAACCATAATAGAGACAAAACGGGCATTTTAGCAGCATAATGGTGCAGTAGGCAGAACTGTCACCTCAGTAAGGACTGAAGCTTGAATCCTGCTCTGAGTCTGCGTGGAGTTTGCACACTCTCACAGTGTTTGTACAGGCTTCTTTGAGGGACTCTGCTGCCCTCCCACAGTCCGAAGACATGCATGTCAGGCTAACTAGAGACTCTAGGCATGCTGGTAGGCATGACCAGCGTGTACCTGCCCGGTGATGGACTGGCAAATCGTCTCACCCATCTTGTGGTCAGATAAGCTCCAGCCCTCACACCCTTGAGTCAGAACCAGGCATATGCAGATCAGGTTATGGATCGACGTGGAAATTTAATGAGATTTTCTTGAAAGATACTCAGACCCAAACCCCACACGGAGCCAAACATATGATGTAGTTTTGCAGTTGGACTTCCTTGTTTATGAAGAGGAACTTGCTCCAAAAAATTTCTTCAGTTGTTTCCGTCAGTTTGATTTTTGCCAATACAACTCATGGATGGTCCATAGAGGGAACAGTACAGTAAATAGCTTCTAACCCATGAACTGCCTGCTAAACCCTTTCATCAAGGCTGGATTATAGACCAGGCCAGTGGGGCCACAGAACCCCAAGGGGCCTCAGAGCCACAGGCCATGCATGACGTGAGGCTGAAGACTTCTGTGGGAAGTTGAATGCCATGGTCCTCAGTATACATTAACTGACTCATGGCTACTTATAGCATGTGCTAACCACTGGGGGCCCTTGGTGCTTACAGTGTGAGGCCCCCGAACCCCTGGTGCTTACAACTTGAGCTGACCTCTAGGGCCCCTGGTACTTCAGTACTTATAGTGTTAGGGCCCTGAAGGGCCCGATCTTTATCAGATCAGGGCATGGGGGGGCCTCCAATAGGCATGTGCCCCAAGACTTCACAGGACCTTGATCCGATTCTGCCTTTGATAGAGGACATTTTTAGCTACAGTATTTAACTACAAGACGAGTTGAACTTAACTTGTCAGATTTCTCAGCATAACAAACCTCAGCCGAGTGTTAGAGATCATAAATGTTGGAACAGAGGGGGCAGGGGGAGCCGCCGTCAGATCATTCAAACTTATGAAGTTGGAATGAAATACGATGCTTGCTCGTTTATTTTTTCTGCCTGCATTATTGGGAAGAGAAACTATGGATAGCGTGTTCCTATTATTACACCCTGTTGCTGCTTAAAATTTTGGGATCAACATGCATGGACAAAAATGCAAGATATGATACCCATTTATTTTCAATATGTGTTCTTAACTCATTACGAGATCATAGTAATCAGGCTGTACTCCATTCCCCCACTAAATATGATAAAACCTTTGTGACAATAATAGTAGCCTAGTATTAAGCCGCTTGCACACTGGACGGCAAACAAATTTTTTGCACAACAGATTGCGTTGAACGCAGTCGTGTCTGAAAGTCTGACAGGGTTTTAATATATCTCTGTGTCCGACAGTCGGGTGGTTTCAATATAACTCCGTGTCCGACAGTCGATTATTGTTTTTAATTTCTTCATATCTACTGAATGTTTTAGATATTAAACGTAAATGTTTTGATAAGAGGGCTCAGTTCGTCAAGATGAGTACTGAGAATTTCAATCAATGTTTCTGTTTAAGCTCTGCTCAATAAAGTGAGTCGACATTGGCGCGGGACAATGTACAATGCCTTTCAGACATTAAATGCAAAATACAAAATACAAAAAAAAGAGGACAATTAGAAGAGATTATAATGAAATAAAGAATAAAAAGTAACATTTTAACAACAAACAGAACATCCAATGAACACTGCGATTTTTTTTATTTGTGGGCCATCTTTCTTGGATGCTCTGTTTGTTGGTGATATATTTTAATTCCCTATTTCATTATGAATCTGTTCTCATACCAATACTTTTACTTTTTGCTGGCTGCTAGACATGGAGTATTTTGCATTTCGGCTCGGACGGTCTTGATCGTGCATACAATAATTTATTCACACTGTCAATGGTCATGGAATTGATTTGCTCACTGACTACAAGCACTATTTTATCTCTGGTGTGGAAATAAAGCGTGAATCTGTTCGATCCATCTGACTAATTTTCAAAAGAGAGACCAAATAAAGACTGTTGTCTATCTTTGGAAGAAAACACAAATAAAAAGACCAAGATAAGTCGATAGCTATCAATTTGCAATTTGTTAAAGAGAATGCAAGCATTTTCTATATATATATATATATATATACAGTATATATATATATATATATATATATATATATATATATATATATATATCGGCAGCTTGTGGTTGGTTGAGAAAGATATGAAGTCGGTAGTTTGCATCACAGATTCAGCAGGTTGATTAAGCCAGGTTGGTTTTTGTTAGAGCCGAACACAAAGACATCTGATTCTACCCATCAAGGTCCTAATTGAAACCCCTAATAAGTTAATCAATGGAATCAGGTGCTGTAGCACTGCTGGCTAACAGAAAAATCGGCACCCACACCGGCCCTTTCTGGATAAGATTGGACACCCCTGGTCTAAGAGAAGCTAAACCAAAAAAGAGACGCTCGAACGAGTGCACGTCGAGCGAAAAGGAACGCGATCGCAGCTATACGAAGTCCCAAATTGACATAGGGAAAGCATATGGAAAACATAACCAACGTTGGTGAGAATTCCGTTGAATGATTTTAGTTCTGACGGCCAGGTCGCCTTGTTTCTACTTGAGGTGAGTAGAGCTGGGCCCCGTTTCAGAAAGCGAGGTTAGTGGTGACTCTGAGTTTGTTAGCTCAGAGTTGCAGAAAACTCTTGAGTTATCCAGTTCACAATGCGAGTTCAGTCCAACTCTGAGTCGCGGCAACAAACTCCTTGAAGCTAACCTGCTCGCTGGCAGGTTTTGAAATAACTCAGAGTTTCTTCTCCTCCTGTAACTGCAGACTGAGGAGGTTTTAGACCTTGCGTGCCCATTCCTTGAAAAGACAGATTTTTTTGTGTTCCGTTTGTCTGCGGAATATCAAATTTTTTTGTATTTCAACAAAATTTTCAGCCTGCATATTGCTCATGTGACACACCGAGGACATTCTCTCAGTTTAGAACAAACTGCGTAGCCCTTCGTCTTTTTTTCTTTTTTTTTTTTTTGAAACCGGCAGTTTTCATTATCGTTTTGTTTTATTACGGAAAGAAACAACCACAACTTCATTCATGAAAGGCACAGTCAGTTTCTATCATGAGTGGGCTCTTCAAAGTACAAAATAATGAATAACTCTCTGGAGAGTTTTTAATTCTTCACAATATATGTTGGAAAGTCTGCTAATTTGCTGTGATGAATGATCAGCAGCTCGTATGTTCAATTCATTCCAAGGCAAAAGACCTCAAGATAGAACAACTGTTTTAAAATGTGAACATTAAAGGCTGTGGAATTATCCTGAAATAAGTTATTTGCATCAGCTTGGAATGAGAAAAAAAAGATTCTACTTGTATCATCTTAAATAAAATAAGGACAAAAAAAGCATTTTTATTTTTATTTTCTTCCTGCAAGAACAAATATAACAGTTAATATTCTGCATGTCATTCAAAGTAAAATTATCCACCTGTTATCCCCTCATCCACCTGTAACTGATGCTCCAGCATTTGGATTTCTAATTTAGTTCTCTGCATTCGTAATTTAACCTTAATTTGGTTGTTTTTTTTAATACTCTCGCATTGACTCAGTCAGCGATTTTCTGCCACACAAACTCATGCTCTATTGCAGCTGCAACTGTACTTTTTAAAAATAAGTGTTTCTACTCAGCGTACACCTTTATTAATTTGTTCAACATCTGCTGAAGAAAAATAAGAGGCACCATTTTTTTTCTCCGCCGTTGCCATGGTGAATCGTGTTATCTATATTCCATTGATGATTGCTTTTAATATCCTCATGCACATGCCTGACTGTGGCGTAAGTTAAGTCAGAGTTGATTGAACCAAGTGTAATCTTATCACCTGTTCTGAACAAAAAACTCTGAAACTCTGCGGTCAGCAACTCAGAATAAGTCAACTCACAGTTACAGAACAAACTCAGTGTTTGTTTACCCTGCTTTCTGAAACGGGGCCCTGGTGCTAACTCAGTTGGATATGAATTGTAAATTGTCATCCCAAGCAAAATTGAGGGAAGTTTGTGTATTGTTTTTGTCAGGCTATCTTGCATAGATCATGCTGGTCAGAATGAATCAAACAGTAGAGAGATCGATATTTCCTCTTTGGAGCGAATAGGAAGGATAGGGGAACAGATTGCAATCTATTCGTTCATGCTCGTCAATCGACTTATATTGACTTTCAAGATGGAGGCGACTAGAAACTACCTCAAGGTATGGTTTGCATAAACAGTATTTTTTTAATAAACTACCAGTGCATTTTCAAAGTTCTCAGTGCCTCGTTTCAAATGTCAGGGCCCTCGGAATTCTACCGATGAAGTGTGGAGCTACTTTGAGCCTTCTTAATGATGAAAAAAACACTTTCTTTGCATGGCAACACTATGCCCGATTCATTACCATTGTAAGCCTGTTGGGAGCTTCATCTAAAAAGCCATGTATTTCGAAATGTTGCATGCATATGGAGGTGGGGTATTCAACAAAAGTTAGTACTCATTATCATGTTTCAATACACCCCAAGTCAATTTCACAACGGAATTCTCCTTTAAGTTGAGCGCACCTTTCAATGAGATAAAGTGACTGAAAATGTGCTATACCATAAGGTTGAGGCAATTAAAAGGAAGCTTTTATGCCTTTTGACGAGACCCTGAGGTAATTCTAAATTTGTTTTTAAGCCATGACAGTGCCATTCTTACTGTGAAGGCACTGCACACATGGCCACATTAGCCAACGTTGAGTTCTGCTAATGGACAGCAAGAGCCAATTTTTTTAAACATTTTTTGGAACAAAACAAAAAACATTTCCTTCTTTCTTCATGAAACTTCAGCTCAGCAGGGGAGGACTTTGCCGGTGACCTTCAGAAAGACCATTATGTTATTATAACAGAAAAATAGCAAATCTATGCTGAAAGGAAACAGCTTGAGTGCTGAGTGGTTACAGGGGCTAATGGATGAAATTACACAGCTTACCCACTGGCCACAGCACTAAGTTTGTCTAAATCTAGAACTATAGCTAAAAAGGGGTGAATATTCACACTGTTTAATAACACTAATCTGTAAAAAATCTCTTGGCTATGCGAGTTGCCATTTTAAATGTGATTCCCTGAATATTTGGGTGGCTTTTGATTTTCAGTTTTTCTATTATTCATGCAGCAAAATATGGGGATAAATATTGCCCTGACAGTGATATCTGTGATATCAAATTCCACTGATGTGGTCGTTATAGTCGTGATGTGGACTTGCCAGTGGTGTAGTGGAGGGTATACACAGGTAGAAAGAGTATACGCACTTTTTTTTTTACACTATACCCACCTATCAGCCATAAAGCAACTGAAATACAAGGACGAGTACACCCACTTTCTCTTTTCCGATCTACCCATTTTCCTGATAGAGCATGCAAATTTATCCAAGAACCACCAAACAGCTGGGCCTTGCCTTAAATAATGACTTTTGAGATGAACGTGTACTTATAGTTATCCTTGCAGTCTTGTAGCCATTGTTCTTTGTGCAAACAGGCCTTAAACTGTAGCCTGGGCTCCGGAGATGGGGAGGAGGGGTGTTGAATGCTTATTTTTTATTTAATTATTCTGGAGGGCGCGCACGTCCTGAGGCTGTGGTTTCTGGCTTAGGCCACTAACAGACAGCAGGTTTTGGACAAAAGCCTCTGCCCCCCTCGTTGTGAAACTGTAGGGGAAACGGCTGGAATTCAGCCAAATCCTCTATAATGTTTAGCAAGCTTCTCTCCAGGGTAGTCACGCCAGTTACATCCAGACCGCAGGACCATTATTCCAATTTATCTCCAGCTATCTGGAACCACTCTTTAGCTCTGTGATAGGCTGATTTATTTTATCCTGACTCAGGACGGGTTTTTTTTTTTTGTCTTTTTTTTACTTTGCTTTTGTTTCTTTTTGTTTTGGTTGCTTCTCTGGCGAGTCGCTATGCAGATAGGTCACATGACTCCAACTGCTCCCACCTCTGACCTGGCTCCTGCCTCCTGTAAAACTGTTATCGGCCAATCACAGTCCACGACCCGCCGGACATACTGAAGCTATTAGCCAAGGTCGTTTGACCGGCTAATTGGTGAGAGTGCAAGGGCTTTTTTGACAAGGGGATGCATGCAGAATGCGCAATGTACTGGGATTTATTCCCGCTTATTTGTTTTGTAAAGTTCTTCGAGTAATTGGTAAGAATTCCTGTCAATAATCCAACAGATCCCGGGGCACTGTTTGTATAATGAGCTGTTTGTGTTTGCATTTGACAGATCCAAAGAAAGGCACTTGCGGAGAGTACTGGTTACTTGCTTGGCTCGGATTTATTTCATAAGGAGCAGACAAATGAGTTTGGGAGCACATTACCATGTTTGGAGGAGAAAAAATCCTTTGTCCATGTGAGTGGGGTGATCAGAGTAACAACTACCGCGAACTGCTTGTACGGAGATCGGCGCATTCTCTCGTTTCATGTTCTCATAAATCACCGCCATCAGACTGTCCATCTTAACATACTGTGTTTAGATGACTACAACTGCAACTCATTACCAACCAAATTCCCCTAATAGTTTTTTTTTGTTTAACAATGTTGATGAAATTACTGATGGAAACTGTTTGGATGATTAATTTGTTGATGAGGACAATCTATAGTACTTTCCCGGTCGCAGAAATCAGCCATCGCTGATTTTGGCCCAAAGGCCGCACTGCCGGACTGTAATCGGCACAAATCTGGCCAGAGGTTGTGCGCAATCTGAGTTGCTTTTGTCAGATTCTTTGAAGCTGCCATCTTATGGACACACAAAATCGCCTGCTGTAATGACGGCAACTGACATCTTCCTCGGCTGATCTCCGTAACGCTCTGGGTCCCTACCGAACATGCAAACTATTACACGGTGGAAGCAAACTAAGCATCCTTTCCAACAAACACAAGCCCAGAAAATAAAATAAATGTGCATAGGAGGACATGGCCCATGAAATGCATCTCAAAGTTCAAACTATTCGGCTTATAAGCAACCCAATCTCTCCCCCACCCCCCCGGAAAGCACCAGTCACTTAGAGTTGCACTGCTGTTCAGAGCCAGGGAAAGGGGTCATTAAAATAATAATCATAACAATAAAATTATTCTGTTTACCTTGAAAGGAGTGTTCCCCTGACTGGAGTTATTTTAGGATTGGATCAGAGACTGACGGCTTGGCTCAGGATCAGTGTGGGAAAATGCCATGGATTTGGAGCGAGAATAAAAGCAGGATAAATCAAAGTTTGGCAGGTTTTTCGAGCGGGAGGGCAGATCGGTCTGGGTCCCTGTGTGGATGTGTGTGAGTCGTGAATTTTCTTTCCCCCGATTTTTGGGTTGCAAGAAAAGTTGAATTTTTAACAATGAAAATGTTATGACCCCGCAGCTGACTAGCTCTTAGAACATACACTACCAGTCAAATGTTTTTGCACACCCTAAGATCTTGTCAAGTCTTTGTCTTGCATGTATGTTTACGACAAAGAAATCACTGGATCTCAATACTTCTTTATTACAAATAATAACTGTACAAGAGAAATCCACAAGGAATCCAGCTCAGGTGATTGAAATGATCAGTCCACTATCAAACCCCTGAAGCTGCTTGATAATGAGTAGATCATGTGAATCACCTGTGCTGGAGCAGGGAGATCTAACACATGCAGGACAGGTGGTTCTCCAGGAGAGGGTTGAGAAGAGCTTGATTTGACCATCGATACTGATCAGCTTACATATCAACAAAATGACTGATCCTGGTTTCCTTAATTTGTTTTGTTATATTGATGGTTTATACATTGATCTTCAGTTTTCCTACCCGTCTCTTATACAACCAACATGAGACTATTACTCAAGAACAAAATATAATAAATTGTACCAATTACAGACAAAGTTTAGCCCACATATACAAAAGTATTTTCTTACTTTGGTTGCTGTCCCAGCCCACTATACGAACTGGCAGCAACACAAATTTTGAAAATTAACTGTATGTTTCAATGTTGAGTCTGTGTACTGATTGATGTGCTGTGCTGAAGTGCTGAGTTTCTGCTGCGGCATCCAGCAAAAATAGAAGTCTTGCGTCTCAGCTGCGTTTTGCCGGCGCTGGGAAGGACGAGAAATGCAACGCAGCGGCTCTGGTGTAAATTGGGGGTAACTAGAAACTCTTGTGCTACCTCTGCACTACAGTACACCTAGTACATTTACATGCTCAGTTGAGATACCATTATAACTCGATTAGGTCATTTACTCAGACTACTGTCCTTGTCCCAGTTTACATGCGCAGAGGGGGAATCAATTTACTGACCGAAGCATGTCTATCTCTGCTGTGATATGCCCCCTTTCAGCTCGTTCGTGTTGGACCTTATTTGATTGACATAAAATGTCACAGACCAAACAATCGACAGACAAGTTAGCAGGAGGCTAACTGGTAGCATGACGACAGGCGAAAACATTGACAACTATACGTCTCTGCACATTTTGTACGTGCTGTACGCTATGCTTTCCGTATAATCGAGATTCACGCTATCCCTGGTGGTTATGGTGTTAGCCGAAGGCAAGCGGCAATGCCATATGCTCCTGGAGTGCTCCAACAACGCGGCCTCTGCTGAGCTCCACTTTGTGCTCTCTCTACTACCCCCAGGGCTTCTCATGCATGTTGGATACGAGTCAGGAGAAAAACTGGTGGGAGAGAATCATTTTGAAGGAGTTTTCCAGCGGCGAGTGGAAGGAAAATTTTCGTGTGAAGCGCAGGTCATTCGAGAAATTTTGTGGGTTAATGGAAGAGGTTATGAGCCTCCGAGACATGACTGCTTTAGCATAGATACTTTGCTGTTCAACTTTCGGGTCAAAGCCCCTTACGATGAACTGTGGAGCATATGCAGAGGGCATAGTCCAGTTTGGATTGATTCAAGCGGATACATAGAGGAGTTGTTTGATCGCATTACCTGGGTGTGTTAGTTTGACTTTGAGAAATTCGATTTCGTACAATTCCACTCAAACTAACATGTTAAGGTGTATTTTAAGGTCGGGTGTTTGTCGGACTAACACAATAAATCGATTTTTTTTTCAAACGCCTTCTACAAAACCCAAAACCAGTGAAGTTGGCACGTTATGTAAATCGTAGATAAAAACAGAATACAATGATTTGCAAATCCTTTTCAACTTATATTCAATTGAATACACTGCAAAGACAATATTTTCAATGTTCAAACTGAGAAACTTTTTTTTTTTTTTTTGCAAATAATCATTAACTTAGAATTTAAAGGCAGCAACACATTGCAAAATAGTTGGCACAGGGGACTTTTTACCACTGTGTTACATCGCCTTTCCTTTTAACGACACTCAGTAAACTTTTGGGAACTGAGGAGACCAATTTTTGAAGCTCTTCAGGTGGAACTCTTTCCCATTCTTGCTTGTTGTACAGCTTAAGTTGTTCAACAGTCCGGGGTCTCCGTTGTCATATTTTACGCTTCATAATGCGGCACACATTTTCAATGGGAGACAGTTCTGGACTACAGGCAGGCCAGACTAGTACCCGCACTCTTTTACTACGGAGCCATGCTGTTGTAACACAGGCAGAATGTGGCTTGGCATTGTCTTGCTGAAATAAGCAGGGGCGTCCATGAAAAGGCGTTGCTTGGATGGCAACATATGTTGCTCCAAAACCTGTATGTACCTTTCAGCATTAATGGTGCCTTCACATATGTGTAAGTTGCCCATGCCTTGGGCACTAGTACACCCCCATACCATCACAGATGCTGGCTTTTGAACTTTGCGCCTATAACAGTCCGGATGGTTCTTTTCCTCTTTGGTCCGGAGGACACGGCGTCCACAGTTTCCAAAAACAATTTGAAATGTGGACTCGTCAGACCACAGAACACTTTTCCACTTTGCATCAGTCCATCTTAGATGAGCTTGGGCCTAGCGAAGCCGGCGGCGTTTCTGGGTGCTGTTGATAAATGGCTTTCGCTTTGCATTGTTTGCATTGTTTTAACTTGCACTTGCAGATGTAGCGACGAACTGTAGTCACTGACAGTGGTTTTCTGAAGTGTTCCTGAGCCCATGTGATGATGTCCTTTACACACTGATGTCGGTTTTTGATGCAGTACCGCCTGAGGGATCGAGGGTCACAGGCATTCAATGTTGGTTTTCGGCCTTGTCGCTTACGTGCAGTGATTTCTCCAGATTCTCTGAACCTTTTGACGATATAACGGACCGTAGATGATGAAATCCCTAAATTTCTTGCAATAGCTCGTTGAGGAATGTTGTTTTTAAACTGTTGGTCAATCAGCTCACGCATTTGTTCAGTAGGCGGTGACCCTCGCCCCATCCTTGTTTATGAATGACTGAGCATTTCAGGGAAGCTGCTTTTATATCCAATCATGGCACCCACCTGTTCCCAATTAGCCCGTTCACCTGTGGGATGTTCCAAATAAGTGTTTGATGAGCATTCCTCAACTCTCTCAGTCTTTTTTGCCACTTGTGCCAGCTTTTTTGAAACATGTTGCAGGCATCAAATTCCAAATGAGCTAATATTTGCAAAAAATTACAAAGTTTACCTGTTCGAACATTAAGTAACTTGTCTTTGCAGCGTAGTCAATTGAATATAGGTTGAAAAGGATTTGCAAATCATTGTATTCCGTTTTTATTTACGATTTACACAATGTGCCAACTTTACTGGTTTTGGGTTTTGTAAACGCACTCGCTGTCAATGGCTGGAGGACAATGGGTGTGTGAACAGTGGAGGGTTTGGGGGAGGTTTGTAAATGATCGCTGCACTCATGTCATTGTTCTGGTTAATGGAGACACTGGTTAATGTCGCTTTGCATGGTCGACAAATCCACCCTTTCCTGTATAAAGCAAGCTTTCCTATTCAGCATCATTTCCACTTTTTTAGGAATTTAATCTGCCGTTGAAGGGATTCGATACAAAAAAATGAAAGAAAATGGCCTGATCTGCATGTAATCAGGGAATTCCACTGATGTGACAGCAACAGACCCTACTAACTCAGCCCTAGCTTCTGAAAACACCGTCATATGACCGGACGCTGCATAGGATGATGCACCATCAGGCTTTCAAAGATGTTTTGGAGCCAACAAATATGAAACTATATGAAATATAGTGAAAATATGAAATATGAAACTAAGGCCTTCTCCATCTCACTCTCCCCACTCCCACTCTACCTCTTCCTGCACACTCCCCCACCTCTCTCTCTCCGCTGTCCCCCCCCCCGCGCAGTCGGTGACCTGATCGGAGAATCAATACCAACACCTGAAGGACGAGATAGCTATGCTGTTAGTCTGTGTAGAGAAATGTTTCCACTAAATAAGCGTTATGCCTCAAGCTGCCCTAGAGCCCTGATGACTCATTCATCGCTGATGAAGCAAAATTACGTAATTTCCTTTGCTTTTCAAACATGCAGGCAAGTAGACATCAAACGGGACACTGCAAGGAGTGGAAAAACAGCTCAAAATTTAGACTCAGCATCTTTGTGAGAGAGATGACATTTCAACCTTTCATATGTATGCAGACAAAGCACGTACATAGCACCCGAAGAACACAATGGCACAGTTCAGTTTATAAGCTGTGGTGTAAACTGCAATCGTTTTGTGAATGTTTTAGGTGGATTTTGCGAGGCCGTTTCAAGGCTTTGGGAAGGCGAGATGCATCACAAGCTGTTAGGGATTATTTATTCAGTGTTCTGACCCAAAGCATCAGTAAGACTACAATAAGGGTACATTAGTTAATGCAGTAATATTCATTAACTACAAATTAATTAACGGTTAACTAATGCATCAAAGAGCTAAATAAGCATTAGGTAACCTTAACTTACCATTTATTAATGCTCTTTGACATCCTTATCATGAAGTTGAAAACATCCCTTAACTCATTCCCTAGGGCAAGCCGCTGCCAATGGCGCGGCAAATTCTACCATTTACTAGAGTAAGCCAGTGCCAGCGGCGTGGATGACCATTCACAGTCCGATGAAAACAATAAATCAGTGGACGATCGCTGTGATGGGCCACCTGTACTTTGGTACTTTTTATTGTGTAATTTTCGGGAAAAGTTTTCCGTACAACAATTTTATATAACAGTATTCCGGAGGGAATGAGTTAAGTAAGACTTAAAACTATCAAACTATTCAATATTGTAAAAATTAATACCGTAGTTAACATGACCACTGTTAATGATTAATAGATCCATTGATTTACTGTTAAGTATAGGACCAGAGGTTAACGCATAATGGTGTTGCCCCCGAAGTTGATTGCTGGTTTTAACCACAGCCCTGAAAATTCACCATTCAGTTTCAAATCCTCTTTCATAAGTAAGTATGAGTTTGGAGTGAGACTTTCGGCTCATTCTAATCTCTAACTCTTCACAGCCGTCCGACCCTTCCCTCCCTCCTATCCTTGCCCTTTAGCTCCTCCCATCAGGGAAACAAGAATAAAAGAAAGGAGGGAAAGAGGAAGAAAAATGAATCAGCGAAATTATTGTCCTCCTCCATCAAAGTGATGTCAGTTATGGACAAGTACAGGTGAGGCAGGCGTGTGACACCTGGGGTATGAGAGGTATTGGTAAATCAGTCATTTGACGTCCATTCCAGGGACGCCTGCAGCGACAGGTGGGAATGAAGGAAATTGTCATTCTGAGGAACTTTCAAAAGGAGGAGATAGATACAGCACTTTTTTGCATCTCTGAAATTCAGGCCATCATCCTGTAAATAACAGATATTATTTTCCACTATTTACATCTTACCTTATGCTATGCAAAAAAAAAAAAACATTTGAGAAAAGTTTGAAGTGTGAAAATGCTTTTTTAACACTGATCATTTTACTAACAAACAACCTGTTTTTGTATAAGCACAAAATCGCTAGACATCTGTTGCAGAAAGTGACACAGTGATGTCGCATAACATAAAATAAAATGAGTGGCGAGAACAGGTCATTTTGCCCAACTAGGCTCCCAATTTTGCAGTATAGACGAACTCATCAGAGTGAACAGTGGAATAGCTCTTGCATGGATGTAGCTATAGGGACTGGTTCTGTTGATGCTCGTCAAGTCCGCATTAACGGTGATGCAGGTGAATGTCAGGCCGGGAACAGAGCGGAGGGTGAGTTCAATCAGCTGCGCTGTTGCACTTTGACCTCGGTTTAACTCCAATTAGAGGTCATACTTGGAAAATTTGATCTGTTATTATCCAATACCACCCTCCCTTAAAAACTAACATTCTTTAAATGATGAAATGATGTAGCTGAGGAGTTGTAATCTGAGATGAAGAATCTAGAGGTCAGAGAGGTCATGTCCTTCCATGCGTGTCCTCTGTCTTGAACATGCCGCATTAATTAACTCTCCCTCCTGCCTGATGACTTTGACCAAAGTACTGTCAAAAACTTTCACTCTCTGAACTTTTAACTTTTCGTTGTAATGCCGTGTGTATGTGTATTTGTATGTGTGTGTGTGTGTGTGTGTGTGTGTGTGTGCGTGCATGCGTATGTGTGCGTGTGTGTTTGTGTGTGTGTGTGTGTGTGCATTGCTAAGTGCCCTTACAGAGTCTGCTAATAGTTGGCCCTAAGCCAGTACTCTCATTCGTTTGGCAGAAACGCTTTCAGGGGACAAATGATACATTAAAAATTCATGTACCACATCATTGAAATCAGGACAGACCAATGAACTGTGTAAAGGTAATCGTTTATTACAGATTGCAAAATGAACAGATTAATGACTGCGATGATAGCCTTAAAGGCACTTGGACTCGACAGGGAGATTTTGCGACTGAGGAGCCTCTGGCCTGAGGTGCAGCAGGATAAATCCCCCCATGGAGTCCGGATACTGGGGACGGCAGCTGAGGACTGTGACTGATAGGCTGAGGAGGATGATGAGCGTTGTAGCTGATGAACTTGCAAAGACTGAGCAGTGATGGTGAGGCGGAGGGTGCATGAAAACGGCAGCATGAATGTACTAAAGGCAGAGAGAGAATCATTTATTTTATTTTATTTAATTTTAATTTATTTATTTTGAAATAAATTTGGAATCTCCAATCCCATCCGAGTATTAAATGCCCAACTGGGGAACTATGTACAACGCTTGCTCGTATGTGACCCTTTGTTGCCAATTCAGGAGAGAGGGATGCTTCAGGGCTCTCCTCAAAGCACAAGCTCGTCAATACTGCTTCTTTACACTCATTGGTTGAATCCTCACAACTTCAGAACGAGGGCGGAGGATACCGGGACATGAACACACTTTGAATCTTCCTGACGAGCGCCCGTCTGGCCAACAGGAGGTGCTTGAGCAACGAAAAAAGCAACCTTTTTTTTATATATATGTTCCTTCCCAGCAGTCCCTTCCCAATTTGCATCCCTGAACCGCAATGGCCAATTGTGCGCTACTCTGAAAAAGCTGCTGACCACTGCCGGTTGGTACGACCGGGGCTCGAACCCGCGTCATGATAGCCACTTCTGCTCCGCAATGCAGCGCTTTGCCCGAGTGAGCCATCCGGCAGCTTGAGAGAATCATTTTTGAAAAGTCTGCAGCGTGATGGTAGGCTAACAATGTAGGTGTGTCGATGTGATCAGCCGACAGGACAGTTAACTACTCAGTTGACAGCCCCACGTGATCACAGCTGGAATTATGAGTGCATGTGTGAGATTGAAAGCAGATTTATTAAAAATAAACTACTGGCTGGAACATGCGAAAGGAGAATCTTCCTGACTGAACATTTGACCTACATTTCTACACTAAGTTTATTGCCGGATATCTTAGAAATAGCCTTAATTCACCTCGTGTGTTCTCATCCAAATCTACAACTTTTTGGAAAGAGTCTTCATCCATTACTGTGCCCTCTATTAAGTTTTGAAAAGTTATGTTCCAAGAGCTGTTATGCTACTTCAGCAGGGTCAAAGGTCATGCAGTGTATTGACATTCGTGGTGCAGCAATCAGACACCAAGTCAAGCCAATTGGAGATGCAACGGTCTGCACTGCTTTTTAATAGGGTACAGCATTGTTGGGAGCTAGCAGCGAGAAACCTTTGAGCCCGTTTATGAACGTTGTGTCATAATTAATAAACTTGTAAATATTTTGCAAGTGAGTCGCATACATATTCCGTCTCCTACTCAATGACTCGTAAAATGAGTTCTTCCGCCATGCTGACATATGGGAGCCATTTTGTGCCAGCACTTTCATCACACATTCCTTGAGTTTGATGGGGAGGACGTGCGAACACAGGGACTTGTACACAGCGTGTTTCAAAAACAACACAAGATATCCTGGGAGCCGGATTTCCCCCCCAGAATGCATTAAGCTGTTTTTTTTTTTAATCCCTTTATCTCTCCATGTAATGAAATCCATGTCACTCTGATATGAGCAGTCCATGCAGAACTCCAGCGTCGTGCTGAGAAATTTACTTATCATTATTACCATCATCCGTTTGCCTGCCAGGCAAACTCACGCATGGATTATATTTTTATGTCTTATACGTTTAGACAGCTGGATGTTTCCTGAATCATTTGAGGTTAAGCATCTTAGCTCACGGGGAACGGCAGCCCACCGCGGAACTAACCTCAGTCACCGCCTGGTCCTCCTCCAACTCTTTGACCTTTTGTGCAGCAAAACCACGCCCCATGTTCAACATCTGTAAAAAAAACCTCACGAGTTTTCTAAAAAGATTTTGCCATTCCAGTAAGCCTTGAAGACACCAAGGAAAGGAGTGTTGAACAGGATAATCTTCAGCTATATGTGGTACAACTGAGGAAAACAAATCTTTCAGCAGAATTTTAATAGCGTAAAAGCTTGATTTAATGACGTCAAAGATGGACATAAATTCAAAAGAACAGTGGACACCCATGCAAAGGATGTACAACGTAGATTGGAAGGGAGAGCCCAACTGACAGGTGTATTTAATCAATGTTAGATCTGCTGATACTCCATGACATTGTTTTAAAAGTAATATTACGTGGGTTTGGATTGATGTGGCGGCAGCAGCTTTTGCCTTAAAAGGAAGATATGATGTCAAAAATATTAACTACTTAATGGTGATTGTAGATGTCCGGTGGTTTCTCTGAAGGCTAAAACTGCTAGCGTTGCCGCATCAGTCCGGCCACACCCATTATTTCCCCAGATAGAGGGAGGAAACAATCCTTGTTCCCCCATCGACGCCTCCAGCTGATGGGGTATGGTCGTCTCCTCCATAGTCCATCTGTCGGTCCGTCCATCAGTCTGTCTCCCCAATGCTCGGCACCGCTCTAGCTGCTGAACCGTTGTAGGAACAGCCCTCAGATTTGCTCAGGCTATGTGTATTGGGTGTCTCCAGAAGGCTATTGAGGTCAGTCGTGGCAATCGTGCTAATCATAGAAAAGTTTTGGATGGTTCAAAAATTTCCTACGATCCACATGATTAATTGTCAATTGTGATCATCGCATCACCTCATATCCAAACCTGAAATTGCGTCTTTGCATTGACTTTGAATGGAATCTGTCGTGCAAAAAATTTGTTTCGCGTCCGGCGTGAAAGCGGCTTCAGAGAAGTTCCACGATCAGCTACGAATGGCCAATCGTGTCGTCCGTAACGGAGCGCACGACCGTGGGAACTAAGCATTAAGGCATTTTCATATGGTCATTCAGAATTCATATAATTGAAGGGAATGTGAAAATTGGATATTAGTTTGTACATAAACAAAGGAAATGTGTACTGTCCCAGAATCCTTTGCTTCTCTATGGCTTGAGATTAAGGAGCTGGTGCTTTTAGGGGGAAATGGATCGAAGTGACGAAAAGCTGTGTCAGTCTTCATCATACCACAACTCCATTTCATAAAGCTCCGCTCATGGCCCTGTCTGGTGGCTTCACTCTTCCTCTGACATTGTGTGTGTGTGTGTGTGTGTGTGTGCTGTACTTATGAGAAGCAACTCTTGAAATATCTCAGAAGTTGTAAGGATAATTTAGGTTGTACGGACATTTTTGGTGGGCATCACGAAGAATGATGGCAAATTGGTTACAGTTAGTGTAACAGTTACACCTAGGGTTTGGTAAAGAGTTAGATTGTGGTTAGGGATTGGTGAGTCAAAGAAATGTCCTCACAGGTGTAGCTATACAAACGTATGTTTTTGTTTGCGCAACCGTGCAAGTGTGTGTGTGTGTGTGTGTGTGTGTGAGTGTGTGTGTGTATAAAGGCTGAAGCAGAGGAAGTGAACACTCTTGCAGTCAGTGTGTCCTCGGGACTCTGAGTATTGCGGAGAAACTCGATCACCCCCCTTCATTACATCACATCTCGCAAATATGCGCCAGACTCGGCCTCATATGTTTCGTGTTTGGATCTGAGCTGAGCAGAATGGGCGGGTCGCCATGGCAATCTGCCCTGCTATCATCACTTCAGAAAATCTGAAATCGCAGCATAAAACACGAACGTGCGGTTTGTTTCCTCCAAATGTTTCTTCTTTACATTATTAATGCCCATCATTTAAGTGTCGGGGAAAGTTTGGGGAAGCTGAACACAGGGTTAAAGGCAGAGGGAAGAGAGTGAGAGTGAGAGTAGAAGAGATGATTGATCAGTTGATCCAGAATGAGAAAGAAAGTTCCTCTCCTGCTGATTCAGATTTCAGGGTGTGGAAGGCCGAAACGTCAGGAGCGATTAAAGTGATTACCAACGATCTCCTCACTCCGCTAAGTCATTTTTATCGAAAATCATAGAAAAGCCTGAAAATCACTTTTTTCCTTCCCTTAATCCCATGGTTTCTTTTGTCATTTATTTGCACCCGGTGTTGTCCATTAATTTTCAGCTGTGTCAACCTGCCGCTCGTTTTTAAATAAGACATCACTGGTTTGTGTATAAAAAAAGGGAAGGAAATATGTTTCTCAATACTAATGCGACTGGAAACAGTCTCTCTGGAGAACTCTATATTACGTGTTTAAGACGTTTTCCAATGAGCTGTGAAAAAGGATCGGTGCTGTCCCAGCCTCCCCCTCTTCTTCTCTGAAAAGTCATGTATCAGACTCATAAATATGGAAGCTGGTGCGTAGATACTCTTCTTTAAAATGGGGAAGCCGGTGCAAGTCTCAGGGTTATGCATCATTTCTGAATAATCCATTGCACAAAGAACAGCTGTGCATGTGAGCGAGTGAGAGTGCACATATCTGTACAGTCCCATTTCTCACGGTCGGCTTTATTATGTGATGACAATGACAATGATGACAGTGACCATGATGGTTATGACAGTTAGACACAGAGCCAAGGATAAGCTCATTGCACGACTGTAGCACATCAAAGGAAAAAAGACGAAAAGTCGTTCGAACATTGAGTTGCCAAAATAATTTTGATATTGACAGTAAGCAGACATCAATTACGTCATAACGGTCGGACCGCTTTCCCACAAAATTGGCGTGTGGGGCCACATGCCAGACGCGATTACATCTTCGAATTTTAGATTTTCGAAAATTCCAAACGTACGTCAATGTCACGCTTTTATCCAATCTGAGCAAATGGTCAATCGCTCTGTGTGTTTATCCATCCGTGCACAGCACAACGATGTTATTTTCAGATGATGAGACGAATTTAACAGCCTCTACGAACGGAAGTTTTCCCTCATTTCAGCCGTCTCAATGCAGTATACACTGCGAAATTATTTTTGCTTAATAGAATGCGTTTTGTTGATTTACCAACTGCCACAAGAAAAACCAACTGATTAATCAAGCAGTGCATTGGACAAACGCGTGACATCCACATCGTGACATCACTTTGACATACATCAGAGTGGCATCATTCTGACCAACTACTAGAACGGATGTTAGTAGAAAAGAATGGCATCGATCTGAAGTTTCTATCGCACCTAGAAGAGAAGTTATTCACCAAAATGTGTTTTAGATTTCTCCAGTGACCTTGACCTTTGACCTAGGGTTGCCAAAAGTAATCCTGTTCAACGATTTGTCTAGACGATTAAGTCCATGCAGTTAGAAGACAATTTATATAAAACTGTCGGCACTAGAGTGCAAAACCTAGGGAAAAATAAACAAAGAAACAAACATAGACAAACAGAATCAATCAACATAGTTGCCAGATTTTAGCAACCAATACGCTTCTCTCTGTAATGCCTCAGGTAAAATGGCTGTAGTAATGCAGGAATGCAGTGAAGCAATGCAGCATTCAGAAGCTGGTATGCAGATGCTCTGTTTGGTAATGAGGTGGAGAACAGAAGGAGCATTGATGCTGTCCCTGAGGACCGCTTCTCGCAGTCACTGTTTCCCAAGCAGGTTGTGTGACTAGTTGTGTTTGTTGGTTCGTTGGTTAGTTAGCAGGATTGCGTTAAAACTACCGGTGCTATGTTCATGAAACTTGGTAAAAGGTTGTGGCACAGGCCCAGGAAGAACCCATTACACTTTGGAGCAAATCCGAATCGGGATGGATACACATAATGGGCTCTAATTTCGTAGACCAGGCGCAGGCGCGGCGCGTGGGGGGTGCGCCGCGCCAACGGGGTGTGTCCAGGCGTATGTGGCAATTTTGTGCCCGGCGTAGCCTGGCGCAAGTACTCCTCTGTCCCGCCTCTGTCCCTCCTTCCAGCGCAAGTTGGCAAAGAAGGCGACACAGCCGAGTCAAATCTTGCTCACTGGCAAGAGAAACGATGGATACCGTGTTCCCATTAGTTACAAACTGTTGCCGCTTTAAATTTTGGGATTAACATGCATGGACAACAATGCAAGATACGTGACACATTTATTTTCAATATGTGATCTTAACTCAGTATGAGATCATAGCAATCAGGCTGTATTCCTTTCCCCCACTGAAGACGATAAAACCTAAGTGACAATAATAGTAGCCTAGTAGGCTATTAAGCCGCTTGCACACTGGACGCGAAACGAATTTTTCGCTCGACAGATTGCGTCTTGTGTCCGAAAATCTGACAGGGTTTTAATAAATCTCCGTGTCTGACAGTCTATTATTGTTTTAATTTCTTCAAATCTGCTGACTCTTTTAGATATTAAACGTGAATGTTTTGATAAGAGGGCTCAGTTCTTTAAGATGAGTACCGAGAATTTTAATCAATGTTTCTGTTTAAGCTCTGCTCAATAAAGTGAGTCGACACTGGCGCGGGATAATGTACAATGCCCCCGCGTCTGACAGCCAAACAAAAAAAAAGGACGATTAGAACAGATTGGTAACGAAATAAATAATAAAAAGAAACATTTTAACAACAGAACATCCAATGAACACTGCGATTTACTTATTGGCGGGTCATCTTTGTTGGATATCCTGTTTGTTGGTTTTTATTCTTTACTTCGTTATAAATATGTTCTCATATAAATACTTTTAGGCCCTACTTTTTGCTGGCTGGTGGACATAGATGATTTTGCATTTCGTGTCAGACAGTTCTGATCGTGCATGCGATAATTTCTTCACACTGTCAATGGTCATGGAATTGATTTGCTCACGCACTATTTTATCTCTGCTGTGGAAATAAAGCGTGAATCTGTTCGGTCCATCTGACTAATTTTCAAAAGAAAGACAGAATAAAGACTGCCGTCTATCTTCAACGAAAACAGACGAATAGGCTAAAAAGACCAAGAAAAGTCTATAGCTATCAATTTGCATTTTGTGAAGGTCGAACACAAACATAGCCAAGTTTGCACGTCTAATAATTCCTGGAATACTCGGAAAAATTAGAACTTTTATGACTCTCGAACACGGAGCTATATTAAAACCCTGTCCGACTATCGTGTTTTTGCATGACTTTGTCTGTAATCAGCCGTGCGAAAAATTCGTTTTGCGTCCAGTGTGCAAGCGGCTTTAATGAGCATAGAACGCAAGCATTCGAGATATATATATACAGTTTCTGGTTGGCTGAGAAAGATGTGAAGTCGTTAGTTTGCATCACAGATTCAGCTGCGTTGATTAAGCCAGGTCAAGTTTCCATTACGCGTGGCAACCGCCTTTAATCTGACATCAGGACAATCGATATAGATATAATTTATGTCCTTATTCAGATAGTTACATTAAATAGTGCTTCCTGTAATTATTTCTTGCATTGAAATGTGCCTGACATTCTGTAAACCTGCCTGTGAGATTTCGGTGACGTGTGCGCACTCTGCGCCGGTCAGCCAAATTACCACTGCACGGAAATTAAACCAGGTTGGAGCTGGCGAGTTTTCTGCGCAACTCCAGCGGAAACTTTTTCTACGAAATTGTCACTGAGTCTTGATGAATATGTGACACCTCCTCCTACTACGCCGCCACACCCATCTCGGCGCACCTTCGTCTATGGAAGGCTGCGCACCTCACAAAATTACCAGTACGCAGGCTGCGCCGTACGAAATTACCACTGCGCGGGCTGCGCCTCGCTACGCCACCTGCGCTGCGCCAGGAAATTAGAGCCCATTATATCTCAATTTTATCAACATTGTAAGATACATTATTTGGTCGCCAAGGGAGACTAAATACCATCCATCTTAAAATCCAGTACATACAGGGTCTCCAGCATTACTGGCACCCTTGACTGGCAATGCACAAAAAATACTTTTAAAATTTCTAATATATTCATAGAGAAACTCTAAATAACAACATGAGAAATACAGCATGAAATTTATGTTCCAATGGAACCAACCAAAATTATTTACTGATTTAATTAAAAATCAGTTTCCAACAAATCAAGGTTTCACGATTACTAGCGCCCTTAAAGATCACTGTAAATAACATCTACGAAAATTAAACCTGGTATTACAAAACCCAAAACCAGTGAAGTTGGCACGTTATGTCAATCGTAGATAAAAACAATACAATGATTTGCAAATCCTTTTCAACTTATATTCAATTGAATACTCTGCAAAGACAAGATATTTAATGTTCAAACTGAGAAACTTTTTTTTTTTTTGCAAATAATCATTAACTTAGAATTTAAAGGCAGCAACACATTGCAAAAAAGTTGGCACAGGGGCCTTTTTACCACTGTGTTACATCGCCTTTCCTTTTAACGACACTGTAAACGTTTGGGAACTGAGGAGACCAATTGTTGAAGCTTTTCAGGTGGAACTCATTCCAATTCTTGCTTGATGTACAGCTTAAGTTGTTCAACAGTCCGGGGTCTCCGTTGTCGTATTTTACGCTTCATAATGCGCCACACATTTTCAATGGGAGACAGGTCTGGACTACAGGCAGGCCTGTCTAGTACCCGCACTCTTTTACTACGGAGCCATGCTGTTGTAACACGTGCAGAATGTGGCTTGGCATTGTCTTGCTGAAATAAGCAGGGGCGTCCATGAAAAAGACATTGCTTGGATGGCAACATATGTTGCTCCAAAACCTGTATGTACCTCTCAGCATTAATGGTGCCTTCACATATGTGTAAGTTGCCCATGCCTTGGGCACTAATACACCCCCATACCATCACTGATGCTGGTTTTTGAACTTTGCGCCTATGACAGTCCGGATGGTTCTTTTCCTCTTTGGTCTGGAGGCTACGACGTCCACAGTTTCCAAAAACAATTTGAAATGTGGACTCGTCAGACCACAGAACACTTTTAAACTTTGCATCAGTCCATCTTAGATGAGCTTGGGCCCAGCGAAGCTGGCGGCGTTTCTGGGTGCTGTTGATAAATGGCTTTCGCTTTGCATTGTAGAGTTTTAACTTGCACTTGCAGATGTAGCGACGAACTGTAGTTACTGAAGTGGTTTTCTGAAGTGTTCCTGAGCCCATGTGGTGATGTCCTTTACACACTGAAGTCGGTTTTTGATGCAGTACTGCCTGAGGGATCGAAGGTCACGGGCATTCAATGTTGGTTTTCGGCCTTGTCGCTTTCGTGCAGTGACTTCTCCAGATTTCCTGAACATTTTGACAATATTACAGACTGTAGATGATAAAATCCCTAAATTTCTTGCAATAGCTCATTGAGGAATGTTGTTTTTAAACTGTTCGACAATCAGCTCACGCATTTGTTCACTAAGTGGTGACCCTCGCCCCATCCTTGTTTGTGAATGACTGAGCATTTCAGGGAAGCTGCTTTTATACCCAATCATGGCACCCATCTGTTCCCAATTAGCCCGTTCACCTGTTGGATGTTCCAAATAAGTGTTTGATGAGCATTCCTCAACTCTATCAGTCTTTTTTGCCACTTGTGCCAGATTTATTGAAACATGTTGCTGGCATCAAATTTCAAATGAGCTAATATTTGTAAAAAATTACAAAGTTTACCTGTTCGAACATTAAGTAACTTGTCATTGCAGTGTATTCAATTGAATATAGGTTGAAAAGGATTTGCAAATCATTGTATTCTGTTTTTATTTACGACTAACACAACGTGCTAACTTCACTGGTTTTGGGTTTTGTACATCCACTTATCTAAGTGTTAAGGAACTATATTGAGCCATTACATCACTTTCTTTATCACTAGGGTATAAAAATGAAGGAACACACATGCAATATCCCTTTGTTATCAAACACCATGAAGCAAACAAAGCAACTGTCAGTTCAAAAGAGGCAGATGATCATAGACCTTAATAAATCTGGTAATGGCCACAAGAGGATTCACACGCAATTGAATATGCCACTGAGCACTGTCACGGCAAATATTTAAAAATCCAAAGACATAGAACTGTTGAAAACCTCAAGAGTAGAGGACGCAACTGCATTTTACCCTGCAGGATTCTCAGGAGAATGGTGAGAGAAGCAAAAAAAAAACTCCCCAAGAGTCACTGTGAAGGAATTGCAGGCCTTGGTGGCATCTCGGGGTTGCCAGATTTCAAAAAGCACCATCAGGCACCACCTCTACAACCACCAGCTCTTTGGCAGAGTTGCCAGGGGAAAGCCTTTTTTGACCAGAAAACAGAGAAGCGAGTGCTTGGAGTTTGCCAAATGTCATTTAAATTATGATTGGAACAAGGTGCTTTGGTCAGATGAGACCAAAATTGCACATTTTAGTGAGATACAGCATTGGCATGTTTGGCATGGAAACAGAGATGCACACAAGGAGAAGCACCTCATACCCACTGTGAAATATCATGGTGGGACAGTCATGTTTTGGGGCTAATTCAAGCGGTCCAGGGGCACCGTTTAAGATTAATGGAATAACGAATTCCACCAAATATCAGGATATTTTGGCTGGGATTTCACCCTAGGTGGACTTTCCAACAAGATAATGACCCAAAGCATACCTCAAGATCCACACAGAAATGGTTCTGTGACAACAAAATCAACGTTCTCTGTTGCCAGACCTCAATCCAACTGAAAACCTGTGGGCTGAGCTGAAGAGGGCAGATGATAAATGCGAACTGAAGAATGTGCAGGATCTTGAAAGGATCTGCTGAGAGGAATGACCCAAAATCCCCCCAGATGTGTTCATTAACTTTGTCAAACATTACAGTAAAAGACTTAATGCTGTTATCCTTTCCAGAGGTAGTTGCACTGAGTATTTTTAAATGGAGGGTACCAATAATTATGAAAATTTGATTTTGTTGAAATTTATTTTGTATTAAGTGATCGTTATGATTTTGGTTCTTTCCATTGAAACATTAATAAAGCATTTACCACATGTTGGTATATTCAATTTCTTTATTGTTTTTTTTTGTTTGTTTGTTTGTTTATTGTATTGTTTGTGCATTGCCAGTCAGGGATGCTAGTAATTTTGAAGCCTATGTAGCAGTTAAGTTCACAACTGAGAAAATATGCCCGATTTCAGAAATACCATGGCTGCGCTTGTTGGTTGGCATACCATAGAAGAGAGGACTATTGGCCTTGGACAGTAAATTATGCCCTGATTTGTGAGACAGTTCCAAACTTGAGCATGTTCTGAATTATGGAATGGTCCGATTCCATTGATCTCTGCCTTTTATATGAGTACTTACCATAAAAAAGGAATTAAAGATCAGACATACGTACCATGTAATATTTAAAAAATAACACACGCCCAACCTTTAAATGTGTGTGAGAACATCAGGAAATATGCTTAATACATTTTCAAAAGAATGAAAATGTGTCATATTTTCTGTGTGCCAAAGTGCGAATTCAGTAGCTTTTAGCCCTCTTTTTATGTTTGGGGTCAGTTCGACCCAATTCAATGTTTACCTTCTCTATAAACATGGTTACATACTTTTTTCAGCCAGATTTTTTCCTCCAATTTCATGTGTAAAACATGAAATGAAACCAAAATAAGCTATTTTATGTCCTGTTCACATCTGGTAAACATTGGTGTTGTTTGGATCTTTTATTATATAAAATCATCGTTTGATTTTGTTTTGGTAGTATTGCCTTATACTGAAACCATGTTCAAATTAATTCCTCATTCATTTTACATTTGGTCTAATTCCTTTTACTACAATCATGTAAAAATCAATTCTTGATGTATGAGGGGAGGGTGGGGTTTTATTTACTTGGCTATTAAAATGGTCAGTAGAAAGGCACAAATGAGTTGAGAGAGGATTGGGTAACACTTTCAGTTACGAAAATCTTATGCAATTTTACATTGCAGGGATCAAACTGACCTCAAACCAAAAATGGTTCATTCAATTGAATATAATGGGCTATAATTTCTTGGCGCAGTGCAGGGTGGCATAACCCACGCAGTGGTAATTTCGTCCGGTGCAGCCCGCGCAGTGGTAATTTCGTCCGGTGCAGCCTGCGCAGTGGTAATTTTGTGCGGTGCAACACCATGCGCAGCCACTTTGGCAATTTGGTAGACGGACATGCACCGAGATGGGTGTGGCGGTGTAGTAGGGGGAGGGGGTCACATATTCATCATGACACAGTGACAATATCGTGGCAAAAGGCTCTGCCGAAATTGCGGGTTACTTTCTGTGCAATGATAATTTGGTTGACCGGCGCACAGTGCACACACGTCACCGAAACCTCACAGGCAGGTTTCCAGAATGTCAGGCACATTTCAATGCAATAAATAATTCCAGAAACCACTATTTAATGAAACTATCTGAATCAGCACATATAGAATCTATATCGATTGTCCTGATGTCAGATCAAAGGCGGTTGGCATGCGTAATGGAAAGTCGACCTGACAGCCCTCAGAGTGTCAGTGCATTCTCTGTGGCATGTTGCGTGCTACACAACATAGCTGTATGCCATGGATGTCACTTTGACCTCACTCAGGATACATTTCAGGACTTGAGACAGAAAGAGGCTGAACTGCATGCGCCGTATCAGCAGGGAGAGAGAGAGAGAGAGAGATGTGTGCATGTGGGTGTGTGAGTGCGTGTATAGGCTATGTGGGTATGTGTCCTTCAGCTGCTTTCACACTGGACGCGAAACAAATTTTTTGCACGACAGATTACATTCAAAGTCAATGCAAAGACGCGAATGCATGTGGCATATGAATGCAATCAGTCGTGCAAAAAATTTGTTTTGCGTCCAGTGCGCAAGCACCTTAATGAAGCTTAGCGAAAATTCAAGCAGGAAGACTATCTCCCTGCACATGCGTTGTAAGTCTCAGGCATAGATTCCAGCTTGTCCCTTTAATTACACTGGCCTGTTATTAACCAATCAGAGTCTTACATCACGTCGCTAGCCCAATCACCTGCTTGCCGTCAACCTTAAAAGTTTGCTCTCTGCCTGCAGTCATTCAGCTGTCGACCAGTCTTGATGCGCTCTGCAACCCTCCTCCTCCCCAGCACCATCCTCTGAAAAATGCCCAGACCCTGAGTCCTGGACCGTCCAAGCCCTGTCCTTCCATAAGCTCTGGCTGCTGCTGTCCCGATCCAGTTCAGCCCCATCCTCCGCATGCAGCCTCTGGAGCGATTGATGCCACTATTTAGATGGACTTTAAAATGGCAGTCGAGTTCAATTATTCTACTAGTACTTTATTTTTAATTAGCAAGCCCGTGGAGGTTGGGCTTCCCCACTACAGCCTGGTGCCTCCTGAGATTTCTTCCCACTGGGGAGTTTCTTCTCACCACCGTTTGAGGATTTTTCTCCTTACTGGGAGTTAATTGCCTCATTGCTGTAGCGGGGATTAAGCTATGCACTGCCCCTTCATTCTTTATTTAATGTTTCAATGTAGAGCGTCTTCGCGACAGTCTCTGTGAAAAGCACTATATCAAATGAATTGAATTCTACCAGCCACATGACCAAGTCGGCTCTCAGGACTCGTTCCAGCAGTGGTTCCTAACCACCACCACCAGTATTTAGATCCCGGGCGGTATTTTATTACTCATAGAGTATATAATCGACAGAATCATCAACAACGTAATATATTATTTCTTGCCAGGGTCTAACCGCCAAAGATGTTGCTCTGTATTAAATAAACATTAATATCATTTGCAAATCACCACCTTGTTCTAGTCTTTCCTGATTGAAATACTATTATTGTCACTTAGGTTTTATTGTTTTTAGTGGGGTAAAGGAATACAGCCGGATTGCTATGATCTCGTACTGAGTTAAGATCACATATTGAAAGTAAATGTGTAACGTATCTTGCATTAATGTCAATGAATGTAAATGCCAAAATTTTAAGCAGCAACAGGGTGTAATAATAGGAACTATCGTTTCTCTTCCCAATGAAACAGGCAGAAGAAATAAATGAGCAACCATCGTATTTCATTCCAACCTCATAAGTTTGAATGAACTGACTTAGTTTCGTTTTGAAATTCCATTCAAGTTCGCCAATGGTAATAATTTGCGAATGCCCAAGATAGCCAGCTAACTCTAAATATTTGTAATGCTTAATATAGATGTAAGCAGTGCAGAAGCCATGCCTGAAGCAGCAAAGTAAAATGCAACATTAATACATCATGCAGATACACGTAAGACAGAGGCTTCTTTATTCGAACATTTTAAAGGTGAGGAGAGAAGCTCATTTGATTGGTGAAGATTTGACTCAGCTATGTTAAGCCCTCTCTCGCCTTCTCTCCTCCCTCTTTACCATTTGCGCCGGCAGGAGGGACAGAGGCGGGACAAAAGAATACTTGCGCCGGGCTGCACCAAGCATGAAATTGCAAAATACGCCTGGATACATCCTGTTGGCGCGGCACTCCCCCCATTCGCCGCGCCTGCGCCTAGTCAACGAATTTAGAGCCCAATGGGAGGTTTAAATAAACAAACAAAGAAAAAAATTAAAGGAACACTTGATAACATGAAGAGCATACAACCCTATTTCCAAAACAGTTGGGACACTGCTTTAAAGGTAAATAAAACAGAGTGCAATGATTTGCAAATCAAGGAAAACCCTATATTTAAATGAAAATAGGACAAAGACTATGTATAAAATGTAGAGACTGATAAATTTTATTGTTTCTTTGAGAAATGTCTGCTCATTTTGAATTTGATGACGGAAACATTTTTTTCAGAAGTTTGGATGGGAAAATAAAAAACTGGAAAAGTTCCATGATGCTGAAAAAATAAAAAATTTGCAGAAAATCTCACAGTTTATTAGATTATTTAACAACGGCTCAGTAACATGACTGGGTATAAAAGGTCTTTCATGAGTATATATAATCTGAGCTTAACCACTTTATAAAAGACTGCATGGGGAGATAGTTCACCAATTTAACAATAATGTTTTCAATTTAAAATTGAAAAGAGTTTGGAGAATTTATCCTATATGGTACATAATATTTAAAAGATTCTAAGAATCGAGAACGATCTACGTACATTTGGGACAAGTACAAAATCCAATATTGAATGGCTGTGATTTTTCAGGTCCTCAAGCTGCACCCCATTAAAAACAGACAGGATTCTGTCATGGAAATCACTGCATGGACTCAGGAATACTTATTTAAACCATTATCAGTGAACACAGTTTGTCACTGCATCCACAAACGCAAGTTAAAACTCTGCCATGCAGAGATTAAACCAAATACTGTATAAACACAACCCAGAAATACATCCTTCTCTGGGTCCAAGCTCATTTAAAATGTACTTAGGCAAAGTAGAAAACTGCCCAGTGGTTCAACTAATCAAAATGGCAAATTCATTTTAGAAATGTGGATGCCATGTCCTCTGGGCTAAGGAGAGGGGCCATCCTGCTTGTTATCAGCAAACAATTCAAAAGCAGCATCCATGATAGTATGGGGGTGCATTAGTACACAAGCATGAGTAATTTACACATCCATGAAGTCACCATTAATGGTGAATCATATTTACAGGTTTTGGAGCAACATTTACTGCCATCCAGATGCCTTTTTTAAGGGAGGGCCTTGCTTCTTTCATCAACACCATGCCAAACACCATACTCTGCATGTATTACAACAACATGGCTCTGTAATAAAAGAGTCTGGGTGCCAAATTGGTCTGCCTGCAGTCCAGACCTGTCACCCACTGACAATATTTGGCGCATTATGAAATAAAAAATATGATAAAGGAGGCTAAAACGTATTGCACAATGGAAATCCTATGTAAAACAAGGATAGGAAAGAATTTTGCTTTTGAAACTACAGCGGTAAACAAGCCCCTGTGCCAACTTTTTTGAAGCGTGTTACTGGCATCAAATTCAAAATTAGCAGATATTTTCCAAAAAACAATAAAACATCTCATTTTCAACATCTGGTATATTGTCTTTGTACTATTTTCAAATAAATATAATTTAAATGATTTGAAAATCGCATTCTGCTTTTATTTACATTTTATACAGCGTCCCAACTTTTTTGGAAATGGGGTTGTATATTCCGCACTCCTGAAAATGCACCTCAGGACAATATACAGGGCAGTGTGATAAACTCCATTATCTTGTGAGCACAGAGTGTCTGGTCCGATCAAATTTAAAGAGATCTGTTGAGAGATCTGTTTTCTCCTGTAATGAGAAAAGGCGCAATGTGGCAACATTCAAAATGAAGGGGGAAGAGCGTAGCTTAGCATAGCCTAACAGCACCCCCAGACAGACTCTACGTTAGGCCCATATTATCCCAGGAGCTGCAGGGCAGGTTTGTCCTCTGTAGGCAGGCCTTTATCTGAAAAACCTTATATTCTGTGCTGGCATCTGTACTATAATGGATATATAATTTATTAATAATAATAATAATAACAATACTACTGCAACACCCAGAATCGGGAACGTGGACTGAAGTAGATGAAGCCATTCCAGGTTTTGCGAAGTGCAGTGACTCAGTTGACCATAATTGGAGTTCCTGATAACAAGCTCCAAAATTGAGAAAAAAATGTGCAAATAAGTAAATAAAATGTTTTGCTTTGCTTTCCAAACATGCCTCTGCCCTCAGAAGTCTGACAGGCTCTAGGGGACTCTGAATCTCTGCCCTTTCGCCCTGCTGAGGGCAGCAATTACAGGAACACAGGATATCCGGGCCAAGACAGAACAAATAAATCCCCACCACATGAAGGATAAATAAATCCCCACCACATAATCCCCTCCCCACATAAAAGGACTTTTATCCGCCCACCTGGCGTCCCTGGTCCGTAGTATTTTTTTCAGACCGTGACACAATGTCTGTCAAGCCACAAAAAAGGATGTCGCTCCCATGAGAACTGGTCAATCAGTGTAAAGGCAGGATCTCATTTGATGCACGTTACCAGAGCTGAGGATTCTGGGTAGAATATGTCATTATAATCTTGCGGGAATAACTTCAGCGTCTGCCTCAGTTAGGTTGTGCGGTCTCTCCCACGGAAAACCAAAAACCTGCATACCATCATGAGGCACGATTCTCTCATATTCCCAAAGAGGAACATTAGATTGATTAGCGTGCTTGTTTTTAGAAGCACAGAAAAACTGAAATTATAGAACAAATCAGATTATTTAAGACCATTTCCTGTTCCCATGGGTACTTTTGGACATTCCACGCAGTTACCAATGAAAAATTATACGTCTCTGCAGTTACCATATTTGGAGTTTATAGCGAGAGATTTGTTGCATTTGGTGCAAATGTGGGCACAGTGTCGCTTAGTCCTGATGTATGATCTGACCAGACAAATGAGGGATTGAAATTGAATATTAAAAAAGTAATTTAAACACTTCCCATGCACATTGCTCTGGCGCCATAAAACAGCCTGGCTTCTTTATATTGTCTCAGCAAATTAAACTGAGGCAATTTAGGTTAGCAAAAAGTAAGATGACAAATACAGTAATTTGATTGCTCTTGGGTAAAGTCAGATGTATAAAAACAATGGAGATCTAGAACACATTGACTTAGAGTGTTGAATAAACATTCCAGAAAATGTGTTCTTTTAAAGGCGTAACCCCATGGAACTAAATCCCAGTGGAGAGCCCAAGGTTTCCCAAATATCCCAAATATATCTGGCAGAATTGCAAGGAAATGTGTATGAAATTATGCACAGGATCTAAATATTTTACATTTGATGTAATGTTGCGACCATAAAACATGGAGTCCTGGGTTTGAATATTTCTCTCAGTATCAGTGCGATGTAGCTTCAGTGAAGCTCTGCAACCAGCAGATATAGAATATGTATGTAACATTCTCCGACATTATGAAAACAACAAAAAAAAAAACGCTTTCCAGACTTAAAACCTACTCGAGGGAAAACTCAAATGAGAAATTAGAGTTTAAAGCATTATGCCTCAGCACGACCCTGATAGAAACGCTCTAAAATTCACCATTTTGTTCAGATTCCAGTGATATTCAAAAAGCCACTTCTCATTAAACAATAAAGAAGCCAATGAGCTTCACAGCCTGTTCCACCCTCAGCGATAAGCGAAACAAGATCCACACCTACAAGATACGAAAAAGAATTCTCGCTGAAATGAGTGAAATCAACGAAGCATATTAAGACACAGTGGGACATCACCCGCCATAATTAAACACAGAGAACTCAAGCATGTGAATCAGGGGACATAATCACTGGCCTGACGCAAGCATACGACGTGACTCATCGGGGACGTTGTGCATATTTGTCACACCTCATGAGAATCTATAGATGTTGAGTAACTTCGAGAAGCCCGGAGTTGGGAGCAGGAGGTCAGTAAATCAGTCCAGACTGCAGGTACCCTCGATTTCTGAAGAGCAGAAAGAAGCCAATTCTTGAGTGTAATCGCCCAAGAATGCGAAACGTTTTATCAGCCATCTTAACATATAGCATCTGTGCAGGACCATTCCTGTTACAGTCACATTCCCCGCACTTACCGTAAATCAGGGTCACTGAAAGCTATAGTCTGTATATGAGGCCTGGTCAGCGTTACCCTGCGGTTCTCTCTTACTGTTTAAGTAGCTTTACACACGTCTGTTGATCTGAGGTCAGCGTCAGATTAGGAAGGGAATGACAGTCATGGGAACAGCTTTATTTGTGATTTAAAAATGGATTCATCTATTTAATTGTTTTTTTTTTTTTTTTCATTAGAACAAACAAAGGACCCTAATATATTTCTCCCCATTAGATCCACACAGGAGCAAAAAAAAAAACAAAAAAACATTAACAATAGAGTGTAACACATCTCTCAGTCTCTCTCGCTGTTTCTTTCTCTCTCTCTCACACACACGCACACACACACAGTCTCTCATTCACAAACACACACTCCTTCTTGCACATACACTTACACATGATATGCATGCTAATGCTAATCCGTACACATGCTACCAGTAGTCAGCGCACACCTGTTTCTTTGAAAGTGTGTTGGAAGCGGATGGAATGTGAAGACGAGCGTGAGAAAGAGGGAGAGAAAACAGACTGTTCAGTGGCCCCCGGGGGCCAAGAACTCAAAGCTGCAGCCATAATTACACCTCTGCTGGCTCCCTGTGGCTGCCACATTTCCACATTAGGGGCCCATTACTAAGATCTCTTAACACCTGCAGAACCAGTCACATGACCAGTGATTGGCAATTATGTTTCTGTAGTCACTTTGTGTGCAATTAGTTTTGTGGGTGTGTGTGTGTGTGTGTGTGTGGGCGCGCGCGCGCGCGTGTGTGTGTGTGTGTGTGTGTGTGAGTGTGTGTTATGGTATTTACTTGAGCTACAGGTTGTAAATCAGGCCCTCTTTGTCCATACTCACTAGTATCATTGCAACACTTCCATTCAGTCACAGAAACCGGAATTAACAAATGTGTCTGTACATTACTGGTGCGCAAATACTTTGAGTAAACATGAAAATATGATAATGCATTTGCTACATAATTATCAATGGATTAATGAATCATTATTTATACATTAGAGGAGCTTGGGAAACATTTTAGTCTTCGATAAACGATCCACAGGCTGTTTTTTATTCTGACGTTCATTTAATTTGAAAATATCATTCCATTTCATTCCTAATTGAGAACAGACTGATTTCATGGAAACGCGAACCATGGTAAGCGAGGGTTAGTGGTCAGAAATTACCTCGGTTAATGCCCATTCATGTGGGCCTTATTGAAAAGCAATACCAGTATCATTTCATATTGAGTGTTTCTGAAAATCAGTCTATGCCTGGGCCAAAGGTCAAAGAATCAACCTTAATTGACAGCTTTGTGCAGCATTATGCGAGAGAAAATAATAAAAAATACTCTCCTTCACCTGTTTACTTTTATGATAATTGCCATTTCATACATGTCTTATTTTGAATCTTCCAAAATAGCTCAGAATATTTGCTTGAGTGAAGTGAAAAAGAAGTGCGTTTAATTTTTAAATGTACTTGGATAACTTCGCAAAGGCTTCATTTTGGCTTTCTATTTGCCCATTAGGAATTTATATTCTCCCTGTTCGACAATTAAAATGTAGCTCACAACATTTGTATTTGTATAATAGTATTTATTAATTTTAATCAATAGCAAGAATAATTTACATGCGCTTAGACACAGAGAGAGCGTTTTAGCAGAATCAAAATTATGCACATTCAGTGACCTTTCATGCCAAACCCAATTATTATTTCAATCCAGTTAACTTTAATAAGGTGAGAAGACCCCAAGATCACATTGTAATCTCGATCAAAATCTTTGAAGATTATCAAAATTGAGACAACAGCGCAGCAGTTGAGAAAAAGAGGACAGGAACATGCACGCTAACGTTATTTGTGTGCCCTCTCTCAAGATTTGACTGAAGCAAATCGACCGCAGCTAATGCTAACACAGTCCACGGTATCCAAGCAGGGAGAAGCCTGCATGACCCAAAAGGTCTTCAAAATGTCAAACAAACGAAAGAAACGTTTCCATTAAAAATCAGTGATATATTAGAGGTCTGTTTGGCTGCCAGGAAAGCGGCGTACACATTTGGTTCCCCAGGTACACATTTAAAAGTCCTCTGGTAACAGAATCTAAGAAAAAACTCCCCTGACGCCAGAATGCTTTCGAGCAGAATGTGAAGAATGCTTCTGTTCCTCCACCACGTTTAGGCTTTCGTAAAACTCGCATAAACACCAGACACTCGAGGATACTGTATTTACACTTTCTAATAAATTGGGATACTTATTTTCTGTGTAATTTGGATAAGAAAATGGCCTTTTTAAGAACAGATTCCAACCAGTCATTTTCCTTTGGTACCCAAAAGAATGGCAAAAGTGCCACCATCTTGCTTACAGGTACTCCATTTAATCCATTTGCTTTTCACCGAAGAGCCTAATATTTTAGGGCCTTCTCATAAAAGACCTCCCTGATTGTAAGCCAAGAGATATTATGCAGCAAAATGGACAGACCTTGTCTGACAACTGGCAGGAGTGCGTTTTTTGCCCGATAATAGTCACACCTTATTTAATCTCTATTCAGTACACGCAGCACTGCAGCAAATATTTGGCACTTTAATGTCCCTTCCTACACAAAAGAGTGAATCTGTATTGTGTTCTCTGCATTTGGTCGGCATATTGAGGCGATCTCAAACATTTACTCCACACACACACACGATTTAAAAATCCTTTAAACCCTTCAGTCTGTGTTTATGGATGAAAGTCTTTAGTTTAGACAATGTTTTCTGTTCACTTTTCAATCATAAACATATGGGGGAGTGTACCAGGGCTAGGGGGCGTTATGTGTTATAAAGGAAAGTGTGTCATTTTGCAAAGTACTCACAGAAAGTATAGATAATTTATCTGTCAAGAAATAAACAAAATAAAAATGGTACACAAAGGTTGAAGATGTGGCAGGAGAGACTGTCACACTCATCCCCTCACATGCTAGCTCTCCTCTGCTGTCTCTAAGTGCACCTATTATGTGACTTTTCATTGGTCATTCTCGTATTCTTGAAGTCTACCAAAAAAGGTTTAAAAGCGTCATTGTTTAAAAAAAAAAAAAAAAAAACAGTTGAGTTTTCTCATGCTGGCCATTTCTGCAGTACCTGTCTGTGAAACGCTCTGTTGAGGTCCTGCCCCCACCCTCCCGAAAACCCCAGTGTGCTCTTATTGGTCAACTTGATCACTCACTTGTGATTGGTCCGCCGTTTGCGCGTGTATCGGGAAATGTCGCGCCCCTTACCATAAATGGATTTCTGCTCCAGAGAGTAAACGAGCTTTAGAAACGAACCCTAGTGTAGCCATGTAGACATAACCCACTTGATTCAAGGGCGTGCCAAACTATCTGCGTGGCGAGAAAATTCAAATAGTGACATCACCAATTGATGAAAAAAAAATGGCCAGAAGCTATTGCGGTGTTTCGGCCAGCTCTGGGGCAGCGCGTTTTGTGGCAGAGAGCGCTTTTTCGGGAGTTGACTTTGAGTTGTTTCCCGACACAGACGTTTTAAATGAGCATAAAAACGATATGATTCACACTACGACATTAACATTATGAAAAAACCATAATAGGTGCACTTTGAGGCCACCAAAGGACGCTGGAGTGAGTTTTTCCCAGCATTCAGCTTACACCACCCGCTCTCCTACACCCACTCCCTCACAAACAGAGAAAAACACATCCAGCATATCATCTAGCCTCCGCTGCTGATGTCTCATGTGGTTTGCTTCTCTGAAACGCCAACGTCAACGAACTCCAGCCAGGTTTAGTGTTCCGTGATGTAATGGCATTGCGCAAAATAAGCCAGTCAGAATGCCTGTTATGTGATAGTCCTTTTGAGTTTCCCCTGTAAAATAATAATAACAAAAATTGCAGGGGATACAGAAACCCCCTAAAAAACTCAATAACGAAATTTATTTTTTATGTGAAATAAGAATCAGATAGAAGACTGAGTTAATACATGTATATGGAGAAGCCAGCTCAATGTTCCTTCAATCAAAAGTGGTATTCTGTCCGTATTTTCTGTTGCACATTCCTCAGGCAAACTGTCTGTGTGCCGTACGGGATGCTACCGTTAACTAGAGAAGTTCTCAAGAATAAAAAGTCGACTGGATGAGACCACAAAGGAAATCAAGCGATTTTGCAATGATAGCATCTGGCCCTGCGTCAAACGTCTAACTACCGGAGCGCCGACCAAATGTTCCTCCTTTTGAACATCTTCCACATGTTAGTGCTGGTAAGCCTCCGTTGCAGAGGTCTTTTGTGGTGTGCGTCCCTACAAGGCTCCCACAGAAGTATCTGCATATATAATTTGAAAGCTCCAGAAATTTCTGAGTTTTCCTGAGCACAAAATCTAGTGACACTTGAGATTAAATGTTGCTCATAAAGGCTTTATACAGCAGGTATAATGCCTTTATAAATTAGACATAATGCCTTCATAAATCATACATAAGAAAATGTCATACCTTGTAAAGGGTGGAATATAACACATCCTTATTCAGCATGTGATGCCAGATGTGACAATGACAATGTCACTCAGCTAACAATGTCACCCTTTATAGCATTTAGCCACTAGCTAAGTGACATTGTCAGTTATATCACACCTGGCACCTTTATGAGCAACACTTCACCTGAAGTGTGACCCAAAACCTTGCTCGAGTGCGCAAGACGCTGTTGTGTGAGGGAAGCGAACCACATAAGCGGTCTGCAGCAGGGGCTACATATTATCCAGGTGCCTTAAAAATCTCAACCACAAGCCCCTCGGTGTAGGCGTTGGAAATATTTGACGTTTCCCCCAGATTTTCTTTATTTATTTCTTTTTATGTGGGGGTGGGGAGTAATAGAAATGGCCCTGGATTCCATCTAGAATAACACATAACCCAACGCTCCTAACGGGAGGAGATCATGCTTTCACAGTTACGCAGGAACTCTGACTCCACAGCCATCTCCCTCTGGTCGAAAGAACAGCTGATTCTGTCTCATCCGCGCCCGGGTCACGACCGGACTTAAGACATGCTTAACAAATCAGCTTCAGATAAAATGCGAAAGCTGCTCACTGGCCTGACAGTTAAGCAAGCACAGTACTGTCATTCCTCCAATTTGGCCCACATTATTGTTCTTTTGCAAATAACTCCTTTTTAAAACTAGGCTTATGCTGTCGAAGGCGACGGCTGGGGGCATATCCCCGAACGCCCCCAATCCTCCAATGCCCCATTTCTAGAATAGACCTTGAATAGACTTTCATTTGAACTTAATTTCAGGTCAATTGGACAAATGGTTCTGAAGATATGGCCAAAATGGCAATTCTCCATCACAAATCGCCACCTGGTGGCAAAATATTGAACCATACAGGTATGATGTCATCATGTGACGCGTTGTGAGGTCATGACCTTGCAGTTGCACATAGTTTCATGTCAATTGGAGAAATAGTTCCAAAGATATAGCAAAAATGGTGAATTTTATGTGACAAAGCTCCACCTTGTGTCAAAATTTTGAACCAAACAGGTATAATGTCATCGTGGGACACATCCTCAGGTCATGACCTTTCATTTGCACTTGATTTGAGGTCACTTGGACAAATATTTCCAGAGATATGATTAAAAACAGCGATTTTTTCAGTTTTTGGCCCCTGGTAGCCAATCTAGAAATTGTAAATTGTCCAAAATTAAATCAGTTCTTCCTCTTTATGATACTTACTTATATGTAAAACCTGGAATTTCTAATTGCAATATCACTGCAGTTATCCCGTTAACACGTAAATCAGTTTTTGGTCCCTGGTGGCCAATCTAGAGATCGTAAATTGTCCAAAATCGAATCAGTTCTTCCTCTTCATGACATTTACTTAAGTGCAAAACTTGAAATTTGTAATTGAAATATTACTGAAGTTATCGCGGAGCAGTGATTTTTTCCGTTTTTGGCCCCTGGTGGCCAATCTAGAAAGTGCAAATTGTCCAAAATTGAATCAGTTCTTCCTCTTTATGATACTTACTTATATGCAAAACTTGGAATTTCTAATTGAAATATTACTGCAGTTATCATGTTAACATGTAAATCAGTTTTTGGCCCCTGGTGGCCAATCTAGAAATCGTAAATTGTCCAAAATCGAATCAGTTCTTCCGCTATATGATACTTACTTATGTGCATAATTTGAAATTTGTAATTGAAATATTACTGAAGTTATCGCGTTAACACGTAGTGCGGCGGCGGCAGTCGGACCAAAAACATAATATCCCCCAGAACGCCATTCGGCGTACAGGGATATAAATATTTCACTTACAGACCCCGTTCAACCTTTGACTTATTCAAAGATATTTCTGCCTGAAGATGTCTATGCATTTTCCAGATTTTGATACTTAGTAACTTTTTTAAATTATGTCTTTAAAGCATATCCATTCATTTCAAATGCACGCTTCTCTCATTCACTTGAATGGCGAAGCTTTAGAGTGATTTCTGCTTGCTTTGCATTTCTCCTCTCAATGTATTTTTTCTAACTTGCTGGCATTGTTTCCCAAACTATCAATTTTTTCCTCTTCAGTTTTGCCGCTGTTGTCGATTACACTACTTTAAAAAAATTTGACCTTTTTTTTTTTTTCAGGGCAGAAATTATTTCCCAATTGCTTATACCTGAAGTAAATGGGAAAGGTCAATTTTCTCTTCAAACTTTGCCTTTGTGACCTGGGTAAAGCAATTTTGAAATTGATCAATTTTCTGGAACATTAAAGTTAGATTCACTGCTGACTTGCTAATAGAGAATTTACTACAGCGAACGAGAATTTTCAAGAACTTTCTAGAATGTTGTACAACTTCCAAGAAGTTTCGAGAATTTTATAAGATGTCGTAGAACTTACGAGAATTTCAAGAACCTTTTAAAATTGTCTAGATCTTTCCATAGTAGTATATGCACAGCGGCTCACCACTCACCACCTCAGTTTGGTTCTAACTGCCTAAGTGAACACACAGACATATCTGAATTTTTCAGAGCCGGCATCAAGAAGCTGCAACCATTCTCCAGATGCATTCTGTAATGTATGCGGCAAATTTATCAAAACAAGAGGAAAAAAGTATTCTGTGACAGCACCTGCTAAAATGTATGAAGCCTCCAAGGTAAATTTTGGCATGCCTGTCGGGGATCAACACAAACTCTGAGCATCTCATTTTACCTACAAGCACTGCAAAAAAGAAAAAAAAAAAAAACCGCATAAGGTAAGACAGAAAATTGCTTTTCACTTGAGTTGTAAGATTTGATATTATGCAAATTGATAAATTTTTATTCATATTTGATTCATATTTTGCTTATTCAAATGAAAATGTGGAATTTTGCCCATTTTACACAGAAAATTTCCTAAATTCCATTCCTAAGGTCACAAAAGCGAAGTTTGAAAGGAATAATTGGAATTTTCTTTTCTTTTACAAAATAAGCAATAAAGAAATAACACACTATCCAGGAACGAACTTTGTGTTGCTAGTGTTATTCCTGTAAAATAAGTTCAGTGGGTGCAGATCTGTAACATCTAACGTAAGCCGTCAATGTTCACCTGAAGGTCGCCAACATTACCTCCTACTGCAGTCTGTAAATACACAAGCTGCTACAGCCCTTTATCTGTATGAAGTGACCCTGAAACTGAATTTCACTGCTTTTATCTCGATTGAATCAGAAATGGAATTTCTGATAAAATGGCATAAACATCAGTGGGTTTTCACATTGCAATTCCAGTGAATGCTGCTGAAGATTCAGTGTAGCTACAGTCAGCTTTCAACTCATGACTGCAGAGTACAGTGGATGCAGCCAGCAACAGCAGTGGCAAAAGTCTTATGGTGGGGTTATTATGCCTCTTCAGTTTTTCGTTTTTCTTTAATGAGTTTTATAGTTTTTGTGCATGTAAAACATCTGCAAAGTTACAAAGCCCCAAGTCCACGCCAAAGGAAGTTACTCACTCCCACACAAAATACAGCTCCTCACTTGCCTGAAACACCTCGTTTGTAGTCCAGCCTTTTCCCCCATAACATGTCTATGTCAGGAATACAATGTAGCACATTTGCATGATGCCTGTCTGGCAGCTAGTTTGGCCCGCCCTCAAACAACGTTAGGCAGAGCAGAAGCTAGAAACAGCTTTGTTCGTGCTTATCTCCATGTAGCGAAGATGCTGTTTACTTCAGTGCAAAGACAAAATCCCTTTTCATGGACTTCAAAAGAAAAAAAGAAGTGTACAATTAGGTGAAGTTAAAATTTATATTTACCACTATTCCTCAGCAGGACAAACCCCACATTTCATCGCATTCCCTCCATTTTAAGGGTCACTGCTTTCCATATAACTGTTGGCCAAACACAACCGGCTGGGCTTTAAGGGGCCTTAAAGAGACAGGAGCCAAAACAGCCAGTTTCAGGCAGCGTTAACCTAAGGTGCTGCACACGCAGCCTGTACTGCTGTACGGCACTGTCCGGCCGCAAACGCATACAAATGCTTGTGAATAGACCATGAACATGAGATTTTTAAACTGATAAATGAGCATATTATGGTCCCTGTAAGCACTTTTATACAGTGTGACGTAAAATTAGGCTCACAAAAGCAAAGAGAAATTAAATTCATGTACGATATGGATGTGTGAATATTTAATTCCTGTGATCTGCGATCGAAAATCATTTAAATGAACTATAGTGCGACAGAAGCAAACTTTATCACCAAATGGTCGCAGGTTCCATTTAAGAATTCCTGCAAGCTAATGCATTGCAGATCACATCCAATTATGGGATATGAAGTTGTTGGATTCCAGAACCACAATGTAGTTCACACTATGACATTTTTATCTGTGATGGCTGGTGCTAAAGATGCCTGTTTCAGCTTATTTTAAGGTGCATCTGCAATACAACCTGCATGAAGAAAGATCTATAGAAACACAAGTATACAATCTCACTCACACACACACACACACACACACAAAAAAATACACACATGTGCAAACACAGAAACATTCACAAACCATAACGCACACATGCACACACCAACGTGCACATTTCTCAAAGCATCAAGATGTCAATAATTGTGGTCTTTTATTAGTTTCATTTGTAAGGCATTGATTCTATTCAGGCAAGAATGAACAATGTTACTTCCAATGAAAATTGACGAATAAAAGAGATGAGATTTCAAAAAAAAAAAAAAATTGCAGACGTCCACAACATTCTGTCTGTTATGTCTGAATTCAGCTCAAGGCTGACTGGCAGGCGCAAGACATTCCATCGTCAGAGACTAAGTCTAAAAGATTGGCACGGTAACACCACAGGCTCCACAGTCCGGAAGTAACCAGAGACAAAAATTAGACACCAATGTTTCTGCCTGTACAACAGACATCAGGCACATTTACAACATAACACACAGGGAAAACTTTTGCATCTGTCATGTTGAGCATAATCTCACTTGTCAGGTCCAATGCAGTTCGAATCACAAGCCTAAATTGGCGGGTCCTTTGTAATTCTCCACAAATGGCCGTGCTTTACCCTTGAGGAGGCATTAGCTCATTACAAGGAGCATTAGCTCATTACAAGGAAGTAACTGTTCAGGCCAGGCCACGCCAAACACTGACCAATATGACTTAATAGGATAGAACTAGCTAATGACAAACAAAAATAAAACAAGCACGAAACCTTGCACACCCATGAAAAGTAATGCACACACATTTCAGGAAGAGTTGTTTTCTAGCCGTCCCTGCCGAACATCCTTGAGTGAGAGTGTGACTACAATATGCAACACATTGACCCTGGTGGCAGTTTTTAGCCTTCTGGGAGAAATACTGCCATTTCTGAACAATCAGGCCAACTGAGATCATGTTTCTGGGGTCAAGATTTGTGCTTGACATGCGGTGACCATCTCTCCCTTTACACTGGCACTTCCCCAAAAGGGTTATGCAAACCTTGTCGACCTCAGCAAATCCTAGAATCTAAATTAACGACGTGCATGCGTGCATTATTCATCTTCTTCTATGGAAAAAATGCCTAAAGAGGAATGATATCTGTCAGTGGAATCCATTTTACACTAGCGTCAGCTATTTCACCACTCCATTAACTGTCATTCTTTAAGCAAATCCCTTAAAGTGTTTAAAGGACCGAAAAAGTATCTATCCTTGGTTCAACTGTAATCTCAGGGACACACGGTGATGACGGAGGGCAAATGTTGCTCTGTTTGGGAAGAGGAGTGTAATCGTTACTGCAGGACCTCCTCGTGGGACAGTCTCATAAATACTGCTCACCTCAAGATGCTTTCTGCAGGAACGTGGGAAAAGTTTGCCCTGAAGTCCTTCTGCCAGAAAGCTTCCGTAAGAAAGCCTTGTGAGGGCAAGGTTAACGCTGGGTAAAGGACTATTTTAACCCAAACTATAGTCTATTGCTAAACCTAGCCATATACTTTTTGTGCTTAAACCTAAAGAAGTAGTTTTGTTGCCTAAACCTAACCGAGCCATTTTGCTGTCCAAACCTAACCAAATATTCTTGTTGCCTGAAGTTAATCAAACTGTGACTGAGAACTGAAAATTGTAAATAAAACTGAAAATAATGTCAACTAAGGTTAAAAATAATAAGTCAAACCATGATACCACATGGAATTGGAACCCTGCTCTTCTACACGGGAGTCCTTCACTCTACTCAGACACAGACTTGCTTTTTCTATGGTCTTTGTGGCTCTTTATACTAAATCACCTGACTTGCTGTGGGCAAGTGCAGAGAGAACTTCTCCCAACCCAGTTCTGCAGCCCCAGCGTACCAGTGTATGGTTGTCTACAGAAATCTCCTGAAGAAAAATCAGCTTTTTTGGCCGATAAAACCCGAAGGCAGACATGCATTCAATCGAGAGCACCCTCGCATGTTTAGAATAAGCTTATTGTCCCCCGCCGCACAAATGCGCGAAGCAGCGGGACGTAGTATTCACGACCGTCCGTCCGTATGTACGTACGTCCCGAATCCTTGTCAGTGAGATATCTCAAGAACGAATAGACGGATTTACTTCAAATTTCATGTCAACATGTATTAGGGTGGTGCCCCGGCGCCAGTCGATTTTGGTGACCTTCGCGTCACTCTAAAGCTTACACCGAGGCACTGTTCATTTTGACACGACTTGCCATTTCCTGGCGGTAGACTAAGACACGTTAGTGGCAAATACTTGTTTTCCTCTAATATTGAGTTTGATTCCCAGTTCCTACTCCAGTTTCACTGACCATCATGAGAAAAAAGACATACACTTCTCCACTTGAATAAGCTCGGAATGTGCACTTGTGTTCCTTAATAATCTGATGTTAAACTTTTGAAATTCTAGATATGAAATTTAAACTCTCACAAATCCGCCTTTATGAGCACACTTATGGTCACTCCCAAATCACCGCTGGTGTGAATCTTCAGGCGTCAGAAATCTTTTCTGCACAGGCACAAGATTTTCTTACCTTCCACATTCTTGTACTTGTCATGATGTGCCACCTCATGTCTACTCATAAAACTGCACAAGGGATGCACCACATTGAACAAAAGGTGTCAGCCAAATGGCCAAATACTAAGCATGACAGCAATAGTATTGGATGAGAATGCCATTACAGGATTCCATATTGACCCCCCTGGCCGCCAGGGGTCAGACCTTGGTCCATTCCTCTTTTCCTCTGACACTAAGCCTTCTCCCAAACCGGTCTTATGTACCCAACCCAAGAGTGCAGCTAGCATGTTACCAGGATGGCAATCTGTGGTCTAAAACAGGGCTGGACTATAATTGCAATCCCCAACATCTCTGCTCCCCTCCCCAGTGTTATCGTAACTCTGCTCTCAACAGCGTCACAGGATTTCCCAACCTCCTCTGTCAGGAATCATGGGAGAGATACCACATGACAAACCTTCAGCAAGAATCACGGCAGTTTCATCAGCATGCAGAGTGTTCAGTCAGACGTAAGGATAACACACGGCACCTCACATCTCCGTGTACTGGCCACCAACTGCGGGGGGGTCAAGAGATTGCCAAAGACAGTTATAAATATCAGCCATTTAAAGCTCATGATGAACCGTTTTCAGTCTGGTATAGGTATGGAGGGTGTGGTAGAAGGAGGCACTCTTCTCCTGCCCCATACCAATTATTCTGTCTGTACCTGGCTGTTCAATCAACCCACTCCCATTGTTATCTTTTGAATGTCCCTCCAGCCACCCTCTGTTGATCATTCATTTGTTTTCTCTGCCATTTGTCCTTTTGTATCCAATCACTTCAATTCTTACTGTAAAGAGCAGCCCACCTTGTTTCAGCATAAATCTCTGGGCCGCCATCTCAGGGGCCTCTTGCTTCCTGGTACCAGACAGAGCCACAGATTTCAGCAGTTGGTTTTCATTGGTATGATTCACCATTTGTTCACAATTGTAACAGTACGATAAACTTGTTAAAATATAATTTGTCGTAATCTCTGGGTTCTACGACAAGGGCTTCCATTCTGTGGTGGTTTAAAAACTCAATGTTCCCTACATCCTACGAACAGTGTGTGTCCATCTAAATTGACTTGATTGTGGCATGTCATCTTCATTTTTGGCGCAATTCCTCATGCCACTTGTAATAATTTTGCCTTTGTAGTGACAGACAGATCTATACCCTGATCTTTCCCTGGAGTCCTGCCGGCCAAAATGCTCTTGAGCAGAATGATGATGCTAATTAGCACTCAAATTCTTTAGAATTACTAATGTAGCTGCTTTGTAATTATGATTAAGAGACAACAAAATGGTTGATGCCATTTTACAGCGTTTCAATATTTGTCCATTCCCTCCATATCAACAAACATAAAATTTAAAACCAATGTGCGTACCAATCAGGCAGATAAAGGTACAGCTGTTATGTCTTAAAAACACCCTTCACCTCTCCTAGGACTCCTCTGCTCTGCTACCTCTGGGGCGCTGGGCGTCTCGAGCATATCTGCACTTCCAGGTCATGTCTCCTGTTAGCGCTTGGCTCAGAGGTACAGGAATGTGCTTCCTACAGTGGTCAGGGCATCTGCATCCCAGTCCATCAACAAATACAGGCCAGAAGGCACATCTTCAGGGTGCACCACGCGTCCCATGAGCAGTGACATGGTGGCGCTGGGGTTAGCACTGCTGCCTCACAGCAAGAAGGTTATGAGTTTGAATCCAGCCTGGAGCTTTTCTCCCAGCCTTTGTGTGGGTTTTCTCTGGGTACTCCGATTTACCCCACCCAGAAAATCATGCATTATGGGAACACTCCCACCGGTACCCCTGACCAAAGTACTGGCTCTAGAACTGGAGTTGGTCCCCGGGCGCTGCTGTGTGGCTGCCCACTGCTCCTAACTACAGGATGGGTGAAATGCAGAGGACTAATTACCCCACGGGGTTTAATAAAGTGCATCTTGGCTTTACAGTCTTTCTCGAAATGTCCTGCAGCTATAGTGTTAGTAGGTATGACTGTAAAAGTAGGTAATCGATCTACAACCCCAATTCTGAAATAGCTGGGACAAAGTGTAAATTATGAATAAAATCAAAATGCAATAACTTTCAGATCTCGCATGAGCAAATACATTATTTACAATAGAACATAGTTACAACATTTGAAATGTTATCTCAGACATTTTACATTTTTATATCCATAAAATGAAGCTTATTTCAAATTTTCTGGCTGCAAAAGGTCTCAAAAAAGTTGGACCACAGGCAAAAAAGGACTGAAAAAGCTATTAATATACAAGAGAATCAGCTGAAAGAACATTTACCAAGTGATTAAGTGAACTGGCATCAGGTTTGTAACATGATTGGCTATAAAAGGGATGTCTTAGAGAGGCTGAGTCTCTCAGAAGTAAAGATGGCCAGAGGCTCTCCAACCTGTGAAGGCTTGCGGAAAAAATAAAATTGTAGAATACTTTAAAAACTATGTTCCTAAACGTTAAATTGCAAAGGCTTTGAAGGTCTCATCATTGACAGTGCAAAACATCATCAAAAGATTCACAGAAACTGGAAAAATCTCTGTATGTAAGGGACAAGGCCAAAGACCTTCACTGGATGCCCGTGATCTTTGGGCCCTCAGACGCCACTGCATCACTCACTGGCATGATTCTGTCATTGAAATTACTAAATGGGCCAAGGAATACTTAAAGAGACCACTATCTGTAAACACAGTCCACAGATGCCACCTAAAACTCTATCACGCAAAAAGGAAGCCATTGTTGAACATGATCCAGAAGTGCCGCCGTGTTCTGTGGGCCAAGGTTCATTTAAAATGAACTGTAGCAAAGTAGAAAAGTGTCCTATGGTCAGACAAGTGCAAATTTGACATTTCTGCTGGAAATCATGGGCGTCGTGTCCTCCGGGCTAAAGTGGAGAAAGACCACCCCCTCCTGTTATTAGAATTCAGTTCAAAAGCCAGCATCTCTGATGGTATGGGGATGCATTAGTGCATATGGTGTGGGACACTTCCATGTTTTAAAAAGCACCATGAATGTTGAAAGGTATATAAAGGTTTTACAGCAATATATGCTCCTCTCCAGATGACATCTATTTGAGGGAAGGCCTTGTGTATTTCAGCAAAACAATGCAAAACCACATACTGCAGCTATTACAACAGCAGGGCTTCGTAGTAGAAGAGTCCGTGTGGTGAACTGGCCTGCCTGCAGTCCTGATCTTTCACCGATTGAGAGCATTTGGCGCATAATTAAATGAAAAGTCTGTCAAAGGAGACCCAAAACTCTCCAGCAGCTGGAAGCCTGTATTAAACAAGAGTAAGATCAAATTCCAATGGCTAAACTCAAGAAACTTGTCTCCTCAATGCCCAGACGGGTCCACTCTGTGTTAAAAAGAGGAGATGCTACACCAAGGTAAACAGGCCCCTGTCCCAACTTTTTTGAGACCTGTAGCAGCCATCAAATTTGAAATGCGCTCATTTTGTGGATAAAATTGTAAAATTTCTCAGTTTCAACAATTGCTATGTTATCTCTGTTCTATTGTGAATAAAATACTGGCTGGTGTGATTTGAAAGTCATTGCGTTTTGATTTTATTCACAATTTACACTTTGTCCCAACTATTTCAGAACTGGAGTTGTATTTGTACCTCTTTTAATACAATAACAACAGTTATTTACAAGATTGGCATCAAAGATAGGCATTTGAACAGGCTCCCAGCAAATTTTTCCACATGGCAATCTAATCAGGAAATATCATACTTACCGGCTTAAGGTGCAGTTGCTTGATAACCAACATCTAATATCCAAGTTTGTTTTTCCTTGGCTGATGTGATCCTAGATTATTAGAGTACTTTGAGATAAAAGAGAAAGTTTATTTTTAGAGGATCCATGTGTGCAGGACTAGGAAAAAGGGTCAGCAGGGATTTTTTTTTCATTCTGAGATTAACGGGCTATCTCAGTGATATCCCAGTGCCAATGATATCCCAGCAGTACAATTTACAACACTTTGCTGTGCACAAATTCACCCTTTTTTTCTCAAAATGTAAAACTTGGATCACTCTTTGATTTTGTTGGAAAATCTCAATTTTCATAAAATGACCCAAAGTGACTCTTTTTCCTAGTCCTGCACACATATGTACTTTCCGTTTAACATCTCTCAAACAAACTTGTCTCTGCAATTAGCAATACAAATGCACAGCCTTTAACCCAGAACAATATCAACAATGCATTGTGCATACAATAATAGGACTGAACACAGCATTTCATCTTGGAGGCAATTCAATTCGATTCAATTTTTTTTTCTCTAAAATGTTATTTCATAGGATCAAATTGTTTTCCAGATTCCTTCAATTTATTCATGAGAACATTTAGAACAAACAGCTACGATAACAGCAACTGTTCACAAGAGAGTGCAATTTAAATCATTACTTGAATGTGAAGGTAGAAAACAGGAAAATCAAATCTTGAAAATATCCAATTAAACAGATCAGCCGACAAGAAAATTGACAGTGGAAAAAAAAAACCATGATTTCCAGCATACTTAAATTAACCCCATTTATTTATGAAAACTGCCAGGATTTTAAGAATAAATCAATACATCAAGGTCCCTTGCAAGATTGTCATAAAACACCATCTTTGCCCCAAAATTTGCATGTGATGTAAACACAGAATCATGCACCTATTATGAGCTTTCAAAACATTCGGTTTAGGTCATCAAAATAGATTTCATTATAAAATATATTCATTGGCAATATAAACATCCACAATCTTTTGCAAAAGAAAAACAAAATAAGAACTATTAACAATAAATTACCATTCAGTGATGTTTCATCTCTTAAGCAACTTTTCAGGGTGGGACAAATGTAACATGTTGGCTATGACCTGAAGCACTTAACCAGGCCAACTTGACCAGTTTCTCAGTAAAATAACATTTGTTCTGCAAAAATATATTCTATACACCTGGTTGCTTTGACAGCGCTGTGGGCACCATTCGGTTGACATTATCGTTATTTTACTCGGATACTGACAGAAACAGCAGGATGCCCCGGGAATACGTTAGCCCCGTGCGAGCGCTTTGAGGCAGCCACTGCGGACACATTCCACCGGTGCCGGTCTTTCGCGAGCAGCTCAACGCGCCAGAGCGGAAACACGGACACCGCAACTACTCTCGCAGGACAGGAAGCGAGAGAAACCGGCGGAGTATGAACACGATCCTCCGGCGACTCGCCAAGGAGAAAAAAAACGATGCACAGCGCACCTTTTGAGACCCAGCTTAGTAATTAAAGGTGACTGTGACAAAGCCAGAAAAAGCTATAAAAACATAATTGTAGGCCAGACAGGACGACAAAAAGATAGGACACAGCGACACCCGAAGAGGTTCAGTTCAAGTTATCGTGTGTTCTTAATGCCCTGTGTCCTCATCAACATTTCTAGTTAAACATCGCCATCTCCTGGATATACGCACTACCAACAACGTGGACTGTCGAGTGATCATCCTCGTATGTTAGGGAACAATGAGCACTCGTTCAGTTCAGTCGTCTCTGCAGCGAGAACAATAAACTCTCATTCGATTGTAGTGTCTCTCTGATTTGTAACAATGAACACTGTGAACTGCAGGGTTCCTTTAGTATAGAAACAGTGAGCACTGGTGAATCTGTAGTGGCTCTTCTATTAGAGACACTGAACAGTCGCTCGGCTGTCATGTCCCTTTGATTTTAAACAATGAACAATGAAACTGACAACAAAAATAAAGACCAGGCAGACGGCATCAAATCCAGCAAACACAGTCTGCTCTCATAATGTTACCGGAACATTCTGTCAACGTTTCAACACTGACACACATCGTAAGATTACTATGACACACAGAATACTGCTGCAACTGGTTGGCAGATTAATATGTAACACTGTTGTTGCAAGTTGACGTAGGTTGGTGCAAAGAGTGAACAAAAATAGAAGGAAAAGGGAGATTAAAAAATAAGCAACAGGAATGAGATTCACACTGAAAATGCAGAAGAGGGAAATTAACATCAAAATAATTGGTCTCAAAATATAGCAAAAAAAAAAAACCCAACTGCAAGCTGTAGATACCCGCATATTTGCTGTTTCTTAGAGCTTATAGTACTTTTAGTCTTATTTGCTGGCACAAAATGTCCTGTTTTGGTTCTTATAAAAAAATAACGATGTTGCCCATTCGAAGACCCATGCTCTATATTAAATTAATCTTGATGGGGTAAATCTGAAAATGTAACACCTACAAGTATGTTTACGCAAATTCTACACAATCAACAATAAGACCAATTCATTTTCACAAATCATAACGTGAAACAAAACTAGAGAGAATGAAATTAAGCTGTACTGTTGGCCTCCACTTCATTCAAATACACCTTTGTTTTACCAAAGGAGGTCCCTGATTAGGTCTGGTTGTGGTTATTGCTTTAATTTCCAGTGACCTTCGCTCTCCACCTTGTAATTTGTCATTGTTGCGACTTTTCCGTCAGTGTCATGGGAATGATTAGTGATTTTAGCGTAGTGTAGCACACCTAAGCGCAGTCAAACTTTCCTGATTTTTGCACCATTATAAAGATCTTGAGGTGTAGAAAGGCTTCACATTACAACACTGAAATAAAGTGAACACATGAATGATTTTGAAGATATGGGGAGGGGGGGAACTGTTCTGTGTAATGAGGGTCAGTAGTGGAGTTCATGAATTTCCAGGATATCTGACTATTTTTGGTTGCGATAACAGCGGGGGACTTTTTAAAAAATAAAATTTGGCATCTCCAACCGCACCTGCATCCGGAAATTCAAATGCGCAAACTGAGAACACATATGCTCATACAGGCGCATGCTACCATCTGAGGGGAGCACGAACAGTTAGCAGTTCTCCTCTAAACACTCTCCTGTCGAATCCCACTTACTGCACTTCTGGTCACAGGCCTAGCATGCTCTGAACTAGGGTGGATGAGACCCGAGAATGTCCGCGCTAAGAAAGCAACCACCAGGTGCCCACACAGCCAGTAGGAGGTGCTGGAGTTACAGCACAAACCAAAAATAACCATATCCCTCCTCTATCCAAGACAGTATGAAGCCTATTAAGCACTTCTCTCTTGTAATCTGCTGGCCACAGTCAGTAATGCCACCGCCAGATTCGACACGAGCACATGTTGGTCTCACTTGCACCATAAGCAGCACCTTTGTAGAGGGAGCCAACATTTTTTGAACGTCCTCCCTATCTACTATGATTCTTAATTAAACATTTTAAAACATACAAAATATAACATGCCGAAGAGCTCCAGATATACACTTTCCCTACTCTCTACTGCCCCTGCTGCATAAAACAGGACCTGCGTCAGAACATGGCGAGACAGGGCTATGCAGACTCTGAATGCGGCAAAACCAGTTCCCCTTACTCACTGTCGCAGTGTTACAGACCATTGTCAAGTTTGTACAGTGGAAAAACTACAAACCGGGAAGTGTGCAAATGAACGAGAGAACTCGGGAGAGAAAAACTGCCAGAAAGATGGACAAAAAGAGGGATTAAGAGGAGTGTAGAGGAGTGGAGGAGTGTGAACAGGTATTGAAGAGATTCTACAAAAGAGAGGGACTTCACTTAGACTTGGCCTTACGAAGGAATGTGAAAGAGAGAATGAGGGAAAGAGAGAGGGAATGTGGGCATGGGGAAGTGAGAGGGAGAAAGAGGGAGAGACAGCACAAGAAAAAGAGAGAGAGAGAAAGAGAGAGAGAGAGAGAGTGTCAGAACAGGAGAGCACGGCCTCTGTTTTCTCAAGAGGACATGCAGATGACCCGGGGAGAATGGCTCCCCCTGCTGACTGAATGTGTCTCCACCATGCTCCAATGTGAGGTAGGAGGCGGGGTGTCAGGAGCACATGGCCTGTGCGCCATTGGTCAGGCTGCAGATGGGGGCGGGGCCGTAGAAGAATGGGTCGGTGGCGGGGAAGAAGAGAAGCAGGAAAAGCACCACGCCCAGTAGGTAGCAGCCGAGCAGCAGGGGGCGCTGTGGGTGCTCCAGGGCTGCGCTAACCGCCGGGAATCCCATGGAGTTACAGAAGGAGTGGCACAGAACCGGGCCCACCAGGTGACCTGGGACATGAGGGGTTAATTACTGAACAAATGCACAAACAAGCGCATACATGCAGATGTACAGACATGCAATATACACGCACACTCCATTGCACACACACAAACATGCATACACTGACACAAATATTTACGTAGACACGCACGCACAACACACACAAACATGCACTAGCACACATATGTACTCACCACAAAAAAAACACATCAGTCAGGTGGTACAGCATATCGTTGGCCTCATGCAAGAAGGGCATAAGTGACACTTCGGTCAAAAATGACTTTTGGTCGTTTTGGAATGACTGAAACGAGCCCATCTCCTGACCATGTCTGGAGTCTCAATTTTTATGCTAAAGGGGTTAAAATACCTTAACATTGGTGCAGCTGTGATCAAAATGGTCATCTTTGCCCATTCTAAATGGGCTTTACTGCATTTTGCTAAATATCTCCCAAAGAACGAAGAATTGTGAAAATGTCTAGTAGGCAGTCCAATAGGTTGCCAAGTACTAAAATACTATCATGGATAGTTCAGCATATATCTGACAGGTGGTGCTGTGGCAATTTTTTGGCTCTCCTGTAAAATTTGTAAAGTGTCACTTCTTGCATGAGGCCATCGATATACAGTACATGTAAAAATGTCGTGAAATAAAAGCTTATAGTCAGCACTAATGGCTGGTACCAACTGCGTTCATGTCAATCCAAAAACATTATGTATCCAGTCGTGATGAAGCAGTTCATTTTACTATTGAGATACTTAAGTAGAGCACCGTGCACGCAAGCGAACACTGACCTGTCCTGATAAAGATGAAGGCTGTGTAGGCCCCAAACACCGCAGTGTAGGAGAACTGAAACACTGAAACACAAAACCGCCTCATCTTCAACTCACATCCCATGTCCTACTCAGCAAATATACATCACTGTCACATCCATGCCTGAAGTAACCTTCTAAACATAATCCCACTTGTAGGATAATTTTGGATTGGTCATTTCCGACATATCAATTCCAAGTATTCCACAGAGTTCCATCGTTGTGTAGTTTATTATGAGTAAAATCATCCAAAGTAGAGAACCCCCCTAAATGCTGAAGCTCACAACTGTGTTTCAAATAAAGAAAACCCAAGATAGTTGAAAAACCATGTGCTCACCTACTCTGCTCCTAGCTACAGGTAAAATCTCCCAAATAAAAATCCCCAACAGGATAATAATTTTAAAATAAAAGTGCATCGAAAAATATTCTACCATTCATTCCAGGGAATTCTACATTTTGTTTGGTTAACACCACCGGTAAACTACCTCGCACTGGGTCAAGACCTCGCGCTGCGTGAAGAGCGCTCGTTTAATTATCGAGCCGCTTCAATAGAAAACAGACTGGTAGAATGGAGATACACATACCGTTTTTTTTCGAGCACTCTGTATTTATCGTAGGCTAGATATCTGGAAATTTACATATCCTACGATAAATACCTCGTGTTCGAAAAAAAAACTGTAGGTTTATCTCCTAAATGGCCCCCAACAATGCCAAATATCTCACATCCTACCCCTTAACAATCCAACTCAAACTCATCTCTTATCCATCTTTAAGACATCATACATTGAGCCTGTGTCCAACTCAAACAATAATCATCCATACATCCATGTCAATCCTCTCACACCCCACCTGAGATTCATCGTACATCCATCATTCCCACACCCAAGTGAAACTGATCTAACATCCTTTCTCTTCCTGATGTTACATCCATCATTCACACAACCTGACCTCATCTCACATCCATCTCAAAGTCATCTCATATCGTATCTTCAGCTCAAACATCCATCATTCCCACATCCATAAAGGTTCACAGCACATCTCCTACTCATATATCTATCATTCACACATCTCAAACTCATATAACACAGTATTTCCCACAAATCAAACAGCTATAATTCCCTTCACCATCTCAAATACATCTCCCATCTATCTAAATCTCATCTCAGAGATCACACTCATCCTATGAAAACTGATCAGAAAAACATTACACATTTCATGTTTTTTTTTTCCAAAAATCTGAGCTTCTCTGGACAATAAAAGTATGTCAGAGTGATGATATTTTCAAAACTCTCATTTAATTTATTGGTATTGAATGTCATTTGCAGTGTAAATGCTCACACAGTAAAACAAACTGGTCTTAATTTTTGTCCCGAGCAGGGTCTGAGGAGAATTTACCATTTAACATGTTAAATTGTTTACGCACACAGCCAATTCCATACACTTGACCTTCTAAATAAGTTCCTAAAACTAAGGAACACAGTCTATTTTAGACGCAATCACAAAGGCCTACAGGAAATATTAACATGTAAAACAGTTAAGTGTTTTATTCATTCATGAACATTTCAAATCTCATTTCCCTTACTTTTGTGTTAAATGGGGCAAAAGGAGTGGAAAATTCAATCATTTGCCAGTGGAGAAATACAGTTTCCTGTGTCATTGATATAGCAACTTAAACAAGAAAACTTGAGACCATAAATCATTGAAATCATTGCAGGTTTAAATCTAAAACTAATACAGATTCTTATTAGAGTGAAAACGGTCTTTGCTCATATAAAGGTAGAATGACCAAGAGCACTGAAGGTCGAGAGATGCTGACAGTGTCTTACCTGCAGATAAAAGTATTCCTGTCACAGACACCTGTCTGAAACGAAGCAGCTCGATCACGTGGTGAAAGTGCGCTGAAATCACAGCGTCAGATTCAAACTCACACAGTATAAAAACTCACTGAGGAGACAAACTCACAGACCGTCCTACGAGCAGGGTGACAGATAGAATGTAGCTTTAGATGTGTACAATCTCAAATTTTCCAGACATTAGGCTCATAATACACTCAGTGCAAACCTATTTAAAAATCAATCTGGTTGATCTGGTTGGTCACTAATAGACCCTTTCCTCAATTTTGTCAATTCTGAATTACCACCTGAAAACAGATTAAAGCATATGTTCTACATAAATAATAAGAATTTAATAATTCTGTATTTTCGCTCCAAAAGTCATTTTCTTCTGAAAAAAATGATTTCACTAATAATACAACGTGGATACATCTATCAATCACCAGTCCCTCTCTAATCAATGTCCTTTCCCAAGCTCTCTGTGGCATCACAGTTCACAAAGCGCCCACATTCGGGTGAACAATAAAATCATGACAGCTCGTCCTGCTCGGACTACGACGGCCTCCCTGCCGCCACAGCAGAGGGTTGCAGCCGTACTCACCCACGCCGAAGAAGAGTGGGCAGATGAAGATGGCGGTGGTGGGGCCAGCACAGGGCACCAGCATTGGCAGCATGCAGGCCCGAAACACCAACTCCTCCGTCAGCGGCGCCACCACCTGATTCCTCAGCCAGCGCATGTCGCTCACGCACAGCGCCCAGAACCAGGGGTCTGCAGGAGAACATGACAATTTCACCATCCCTCACCCCTCAACCAGAACCAGGGGTCTGCAGGAGAACATTACAGAACCGTACAATTTCACCATCACTCACACCACAACCAGAACCAGGGGTCTGCAGGAGAACATTACAGAACATTATAATTTCACCATCACTCACACCTTAACCAAAACCAGGGGTCTGCAGGAGAACATTACAGAACATTACAATTTCACCATCACTCACACCTCAACCAAAACCAGGGATCTGCAGGAGAACATTACAGAACATTACAATTTCACCATCACTCACACCTCAACCAAAACCAGGGATCTGCAGGAGAACATTACAGAACATTACAATTTTACCATCACTCACACCTCATCCAAAACCAGGGGTCTGCAGGAGAACATTACAGAACATTACAATTTTACCATCACTCACACCTCAACCAAAACCAGGGGTCTGCAGGAGAACATTACAGAACATTACAATTTCACTATCACTCACACCTCAACCAAAACCAGGGGTCTGCAGGAGAACATTACAGAACATTACAATTTCACTATCACTCACACCTCAACCAGAACCAGGGATCTGCAGGAGAACATTACAGAACATTACAATTTCACCATCACTCACACCTCAACCAAAACCAGGGATCTGCAGGAGAACATTACAGAACATTACAATTTCACCATCACTCACACCTCAACCAAAACCAGGGATCTGCAGGAGAACATTACAGAACATTACAATTTTACCATCACTCACACCTCATCCAAAACCAGGGGTCTGCAGGAGAACATTACAGAACATTACAATTTTACCATCACTCACACCTCAACCAAAACCAGGGGTCTGCAGGAGAACATTACAGAACATTACAATTTCACTATCACTCACACCTCAACCAAAACCAGGGGTCTGCAGGAGAACATTACAGAACATTACAATTTCACTATCACTCACACCTCAACCAGAACCAGGGGTCTGCAGGAGAACATTACAGAACATTACAATTTTACCATCACTCACACCTCAACCAAAACCAGGGGTCTGCAGGAGAACATTACAGAACATTACAATTTCACTATCACTCACACCTCAACCAAAACCAGGGGTCTGCAGGAGAACATTACAGAACATTACAATTTCACCATCACTCACACCTCAACCAAAACCAGGGATCTGCAGGAGAACATTACAGAACATTACAATTTCACCATCACTCACACCTCAACCAAAACCAGGGATCTGCAGGAGAACATTACAGAACATTACAATTTTACCATCACTCACACCTCATCCAAAACCAGGGGTCTGCAGGAGAACATTACAGAACATTACAATTTTACCATCACTCACACCTCAACCAAAACCAGGGGTCTGCAGGAGAACATTACAGAACATTACAATTTCACTATCACTCACACCTCAACCAAAACCAGGGGTCTGCAGGAGAACATTACAGAACATTACAATTTCACTATCACTCACACCTCAACCAGAACCAGGGATCTGCAGGAGATCATTACAAAACATTACAATTTTACCATCACTCACACCTCAACCAAAACCAGGGGTCTGCAGGAGAACATTACAGAACATTACAATTTCACCATCACTCACACCTCAACCAAAACCAGGGATCTGCAGGAGAACATTACAGAACATTACAATTTCACCATCACTCACACCTCAACCAAAACCAGGGATCTGCAGGAGAACATTACAGAACATTACAATTTTACCATCACTCACACCTCATCCAAAACCAGGGGTCTGCAGGAGAACATTACAGAACATTACAATTTTACAATCACTCACACCTCAACCAAAACCAGGGGTCTGCAGGAGAACATTACAGAACATTACAATTTCACTATCACTCACACCTCAACCAAAACCAGGGGTCTGCAGGAGAACATTACAGAACATTACAATTTCACTATCACTCACACCTCAACCAGAACCAGGGATCTGCAGGAGATCATTACAAAACATTACAATTTTACCATCACTCACACCTCAACCAAAACCAGGGGTCTGCAGGAGAACATTACAGAACATTACAATTTCAGTATCGCTCACACCTCAACCAGAACCAGGGGTCTGCAGGAGAACATTACAGAACATTACAATTTCATTATCACTCACACCTCAACCAGAACCAGGGATCTGCAGGAGATCATTACAAAACATTACAATTTTACCATCACTCACACCTCAACCAAAACCAGGGGTCTGCAGGAGAACATTACAGAACATTACAATTTCAGTATCGCTCACACCTCAACCAAAACCAGGGATCTGCAGGAGAACATTACAGAACATCACAATTTCACTATCACTCACACCTCAACCAGAACCAGGGATCTGCAGGAGATCATTACAAAACATTACAATTTCAGTATCGCTCACACCTCAACCAGAACCAGGGGTCTGTAGGAGATCATTACAAAACATTACAATTTCAGTATCGCTCACACCTCAACCAGAACCAGGGGTCTGCAGGAGAACATTACAGAACATTACAATTTCACTATCACTCACACCTCAACCAAAACCAGGGGTCTGCAGGGGAACATTACAGAACATTACAATTTTACCATCACTCACACCTCAACCAAAACCAGGGGTTTGCAGGAGAACATCATAGAACATTATAATTTCACTATCACTCACACCTCAACAAAAACCAGGGATCTGCAGGAGAACATTACAGAACATTACAATTTCACCATCACTCACACCACAACCAGAACCAGGGGTCTGCAGGAGAACATTACAGAACATAACAATTTCACTATCACTCACACCTCAACCAAAACCAGGGATCTGCAGGAGAACATTACAGAACATTATAATTTCACTATCACTCACACCTCAACCAAAACCAGGGGTCTGCAGGAGAACATTACAGAACATTACAATTTCAGTATCGCTCACACCTCAACCAAAACCAGGGGTCTGCAGGGGAACATTACAGAACATTACAATTTTACCATCACTCACACCTCAACCAAAACCAGGGGTTTGCAGGAGAACATCATAGAACATTATAATTTCACTATCACTCACACCTCAACAAAAACCAGGGATCTGCAGGAGAACATTACAGAACATTACAATTTCACCATCACTCACACCACAACCAGAACCAGGGGTCTGCAGGAGAACATTACAGAACATAACAATTTCACTATCACTCACACCTCAACCAAAACCAGGGATCTGCAGGAGAACGTTACAGAACATTATAATTTCACTATCACTCACACCTCAACCAAAACCAGGGGTCTGCAGGAGAACATTACAGAACATTACAATTTCAGTATCGCTCACACCTCAACCAGAACCAGGGGTCTGCAGGAGAACATTACAGAACATTACAATTTTACCATCACTCACACCTCAACCAGAACCAGGGGTCTGCAGGAGAACATTACAGAACATTACAATTTCATTATCACTCACACCTCAACCAAAACCAGGGGTCTGCAGGAGAACATTACAGAACATTACAATTTCACTATCACTCACACCACAACCAGAACCAGGGGTCTGCAGGAGAACATTACAGAAGATTACAATTTCACTATCACTCACACCTCAACCAAAACCAGGGGTCTGCAGGAGAACATTACAGAACATTACAATTTTACCATCACTCACACCTCAACCAAAACCAGGGGTTTGCAGGAGAACATCATAGAACATTATAATTTCACTATCACTCACACCTCAACAAAAACCAGGGATCTGCAGGAGAACATTACAGAACATTACAATTTCACCATCACTCACACCACAACCAAAACCAGGGGTCTGCAGGAGAACATTACAGAACATTACAATTTCACCATCACTCACACCACAACCAGAACCAGGGGTCTGCAGGAGAACATTACAGAACATTACAATTTCACTATCACTCACACCTCAACCAAAACCAGGGGTCTGCAGGAGAACATTACAGAACATTACAATTTTACCATTATTCACACCTCAACCAAAACCAGGGGTCTGCAGGAGAACATTACAGAACATTATAATTTCACTATCACTCACACCTCAACCAAAACCAGGGATCTGCAGGAGAACATTACAGAACATTACAATTTCACCATCACTCACACCACAACCAGAACCAGGGGTCTGCAGGAGAACATTACAGAACATTACAATTTCACTATCACTCACACCTCAACCAAAACCAGGGGTCTGCAGGAGAACATTACAGAACATTACAATTTTACCATCACTCACACCTCAACCAAAACCAGGGGTCTGCAGGACAACATTATAGAACATTACAATTTCAGTATCACTCACACCTCAACCTGAACCAGGGGTCTGCAGGAGAACATTACAGAACATTACAATTTCAGTATCGCTCACACCTCAACCAGAACCAGGGATCTGCAGGAGAACATTATAGAACATTACAATTTCAGTATCGCTCACACCTCAACCAGAACCAGGGATCTGCAGGAGAACATTATAGAACATTACAATTTCAGTATCACTCACACCTCAACCAGAACCAGGGGTCTGCAGGAGAACATTACAGAACATTACAATTTCAGTATCACTCACACCTCAACCAGAACCAGGGGTCTGCAGGAGAACATTACAGAACATTACAATTTCAGTATTGCTCACACCTCAACCAGAACCAGGGATCTGCAGGAGAACATTACAGAACATTACATTCAATTTCACTGTCACTCACACCTCAACCAGAACCAGGGATCTACAGTAAAATATCACATTTATTTCAGTCAAATGTCACCTCAACATCTGTGGATTCTCAACAGTTGTTTCAAACAAGTATAGCTATACAAGCCAATGCGCACACACACACACACAGGCAGCTGAATGAAAGTACTCACCAAAACCCAGTTTAATTCCATCAACAAGCCCCCACGGGGTGTGAAGGGCCAGCTGAACCAGGGGCCCCAGGAAGAGGGCCTGAGGAGGGAGAGTGTGCGGGGGTCACAGGGTCACTAGAGACTCAAGCCCTGAGTTCAACAGCACCGCATTGACAGCGTAACACACTGTACCAAACATTTACTGCTATATCAGACTGTGCGATGTTTATCAAACAGATTTTGGCGGCATTCAGTTTTGATTACTTTATCAATTCAGTACACAACTATTTTCTCCTATTTGGAAAACATATCAATTCCTAAAGGTTTTTTCAGGGAACTGAAATTACCAATCATCATAATGTACTTCCTTTCTCCCTTGTCATAACACTGTAGTGTGGAAAGTAAAGCACTGAATATATCGAGGGCAACTACACACAGGTGATTTGTAAGCTCTATACAACCAGCATTTTCGTCACTGCGCAGATTAGGCTTGGCTCCGATTCAAAATGCACACTGTAAATTATCGTTCTGGCGCGGTAGGTCAGAAAAGCTGAACAGGCAAACATTGTACAACATCAGTTTATCAGCAGAAAATAACTGGCAAAGAAATGTCGACACCCATGATAAGGATATGTGTCACATAAAGAAAGATGTGATAACAATGGGGCTTTGTTCCAAAGCTTGAAATCAGCGGTGGAATTTGCACTGCAGACGGTCACTGGCGCCAATACTGGGTTTTATAAGCAGGTCGTTTTTCTCAAGTGTGAGGTGTGTGAATTACAGACAGCTTGGATAGAGGCATCAGCAGTGACTGTTCTTACCATAGTGAGCACCAAGGGCAAGATGGCCGCCGCTATAAAGCCTTCTGCCCTGATGCCCATCAGAGCCAACAGAGAGAAGCCTGACTGTAGAGAGGGAGGGAGGGAGAAAAAGAGGGAGATGGAGAGAGGGAAAGAAAAAGGGAGACAGAGAATGGAAGAGAGGCACAGAGGTCAGATAAGGATTCGCAAAAATTATTGGCAGTGTCCTTTCACTTTTTACATTTCAGCATTTAAATAATCACCGACTCTGGCTGAGGGACCGTTTTTGAGCATTAAGAGCTTCCCAATAAAAAAATAAATAAAAAATAAAAATAACCACCAGGTGTCCAACAGTTTTACAATATCAGCACAGAATCTTCTTCTTTGTCTCGCTCACATATGGTCACACATTATGGCTCAGATGCACTCAGATTCATCCAGCCTGCTGTTACCACTGTGGACTAAAGGATTTAAACAGGAGCATTTCCCCATTAGGCTTTGGCTACATTCCCAAGCACCGTACAATGCCAGCTCTGCTCAGCCAAAAATAGTATTTGTCGGCAGCAAGCACCGATATCTCTTACGCTTGCCGCAATTTGTGCCCAGTAAAAATTAAACCAGAGGTAAATCCACATAATATTTTAACAATGAGCAATATAACAGCTCAGAGGGAGGCTGTGCAGTTCTGCATTCATTATCAAAGGTGGAAAATAACCTCATTCTGATTTCAAAGAGAGCACTAATTTCATGGAACAGGATTGAAATGGGCAAACCTGCAAATGAGTCAAGGAGAGTGATTTTGCATCAGAGCTGGGCACCCTCTAGACCACTAGACTAGAAAATCGTGTCACCTAGATTGACTAGATGTAATTATTCTGGTAACTCAAAAAACAAAGGATTTTCAGAACTGACCAACCGCTGTTGTACACGGTGCTAGCACTTTATTTAGCTGGTTTGGCCCCAAAAATCCAATCCCATCTGAATGAAAAAATTATTTGTGCTCCCACTGGCACCGCTTATTTCCCAAAGTATGTTGTTGCTGTGCAGTATTCCCATACCCTGTCAAACACTGGATTTGCTTGGTCAAATCATCATCTTAAAATTTTATGGGAGATCACGCCACAAGGGAATACTGCAGAGCGACGACATACTTCGAAAAACAAGTATTTGTCACAGAGTCACAATGTCCCCCGCCGTGAGCCATGCTGGGACCTTGAAAATGAGGTAAAGGTTACCAAAATCGACTGGTGTCAGGTGATCCTCAGACTAGACCTTGGTGTGAAATTTGATCAAGTTTGGATCGCGAGTTCTTGAAATATCCCGCCAAGAAGTCGACTGGACGGATGAACGGACAGGACGGACAGACGGACGTTCGTGAATACTATGGAGTGAATATGAATATGAGCAGTGCCAATGGTTGCACAAATCACTTTCCTTTCAGATGGGATTGGATTTCAGGGGCCAAGCTCACTGAAGTGCCCACATCATGTTCACCATTAGCGGTAGCTGAATTACGAAAATCCCCTGTTTTTGCACCACCAGAGACATACATTGACAAGGCGACATGATAATTAGGTCTCGACATTAACATGAAGTCTTATGCCTGCCTGATACTTGCACAAATTTTGGTACCACAAGGTCATGCAATATGGCGTGCCAAGGCGTGTCATTTTAGTGGCATGAAGCATGTCAAGATGGCGCGAAGCATGTCAAGATGGCGCATAGTTTGTGCCATGTTGTGCCACATGTAACGTATAAGATAAGAACTGTTGACGAAATGCGTGACATTTTCACGCATGGGCATGCCATGAAACGTCACGCCATGTTTGTGCCAAAGTTAAGCACAGTTCACGTATAATTTACAACAGTGGCGCGCATTGTCACTCATTGAAATGACAAGGTTGTGCACGCATGATGTCCTGCCATTTCCTTTGTCACGACTTGGCCAGACTTAGCCACTATTGACGTCCATCCGGGCCAACATTGATAAACTCACGCTAAATTCTGCAAGGAAATTATAAATTCAGATTGAACTTCAAGAGTCAAAAGTTGATTTGTGTTGAACAAATTATTTTATTTCATGATTTGACAGTGCAGAATTTTAAGGGCTCTTACAGCTTGGTGAGCCACTTAAAGAGCTTATTTGGCTTATAAACAAAAAGAGCCTAAGAGTTTATGATCCCAGAAATGTATGGTTTTAACTCCCAGCCATTTTTCAATTCTCAGTATTTTTTTATAATTTCACAGCTGAATTTTCATGAAGATTTTTTGTGTTTGTGGCCCTACCCTGAACTAAAATTATGAAGAGAAACTGAAATACAATGAAATTCTAATTCTACAAGTGTCTTGTTTCATTTAAATCATTTTCCCCCTCTCTGTGAAGCTCAAATCTTGAATTATAAAGCCTCAAATAGGGAAAAGCATAAATAGCCATATTTGGCTTCTGTGCAAAGGTGTTAAAAAAACTTGTTTTGTTTAGAGTTTCAGAGTATAATATTACAGTCCTACACTGTTCTACCGACCATGTATCTGTAACTACTGCACCTACTAATGATAAGGAATTAATTCATTGACTGACCACCATAATTCTCTGAAGTAATGCCAGGTCTGGTTACACAAACTGTTAAAATGCAGAATTTTTGCTCTACAATGCTCATATTTTTTTCTTCATTAGTGTTTAGACACAGAAGTATCTTTTTTCTGGTGGTTAACTTTGCCCTGTATTTCACTATATGCATTGAAATGATACTGGACAATGTTTAATGCAAGCCACGCTCATTATGTAATATCTCTACTTATTGGTTGTACAACCCCAATTCTGAAATAGTTGGGACAAAGTGTAAATTTTGAATAAAATAAAAATGCAATGACTTTCAAATCACACCAGCCAGCATTTTATTCACAACAGAACAGAGAAAACATAGCAAAATGTTGAAACTGAGAAATTTTACAATTTTATCCACAAATGGAGCTCATTTCAAATTTGAAGCCTGCTACAGGTCTCAAAAAAAGTTGGGACCAGGGGCTGTTTACCATGGTTTAACATCCTCTCTTCTTTTTAACACAGAGTGGAGGAGTCTGGGCTTTGAGGAGAGAAGTTTCTTGAGTTTAGCCAATGGAATTTGAGCCCACTTTTGTTTAATACAGGCTTCCAGCAGCTGGAGAGTTTTGGGTCATCTTTGAGGGCCTATTCGTTTAAATATGCGCCAAATGTCCCCAATCGGTGAAAGATCAGGACTGCAGGCAGGCCACTTCAGCACACGGACTCTTCTACTACTAAGCCATGCTGTTGTAATAGCTGAAGAATGTGGTTTTGCATTGTCCTGCTGAAATACACAAGGCCTTCCCTGGAATAGATGTCATCTGGAGCGGAGCATATTTTGTTCTAAAACATTTATATACCTTTCAACATTCATGGTGCTTTTTAAAACATGCAAGTGTCCCACACCATATGCACTAATGCATCCCCATACCACCAGAGGTGCTAGCTTTTGAACTGAACGCTGATAACAGGAGGGGTGGTCTTTCTCCTCTTTAGCCAGGAGGACACAACGGCCATGATTTCCAACAAGATTGTCAAATTTGGACTCGTCTGACCACAGGACACTGTGCTACAGTCCATTATAAAAGAGCCTTGGCCCACAAAACACGGCGGCGCTTCTGGATCATGCTCAACAAAGGCTTCCTTTTAGCATGATTTAGATTTCGGTGGCATCGGTGGATGGCACGGCAGACTGTTTTTACAGAAAGTGGTTTCTTTAAGTATTCCTGGGCCCAATTAGTAATGTCAATGACAGAATTATGCCGGTGAGTGATGCAGCAGTGTCTGAGGGCCCGAAGATCATGGGCATCCAGTAAAGGTCTTCGGTCTTGTCCCTTACGTACAGAGATTTTTCCAGTTTCTCTGAATCTTTTGATGATGTCATGCACTGTCAATCATGAGACCTTCAACTCCTTTGCAATTTGACGTTGAGGAAAATTGTTTTTAAAGTATTCCACAATTTTTTTTTACACAAGCCTTCAAAGGTTTGAGAGCCTCTGGCCATCTTTACTTCTGAGAGACACAGCCTCTCTAAGACATCCATTTTATAGCCAATCATTTTACACACCTTATGCAAGCTAACTTAATTACTTGCTAGCTGATTCTCTTATATATGAATTGATTTTTCAGCCCCCTCCCCCCCCCCCCCTTTTTTTTTTTGCCTGTGTCCCAACTTTTTTGAAGCCTGTTGCTGCCAGAAAATTCTAAATGAGCTCATTTAGTGGATAAAAATGTAAAATGTCTGAGTTTCAACATTTGAAATGTTATCTATGCTCTATTGGCTCATCTGATCTTAGTCATTGCATTTTGATTTTATTCACGATTTACACTTCGTTCCAACTATTTCGGAATTGGGGTTGTAAAATTCTAATTCCCTTTAGTTCGCTTTAAAACCACTTTTAATCGTATGAACACTGAGAGTGTTAATTATTTTCCATCTTCTATACTTTTAGGAGAAATTGCAGCTAAAATCGATGTGTTTTTTGTGTTGTCCTTTTCATGTAACGGGAGTCACGCTATAATTACTGTCAATTAACGCCATGTTATGAAATCAAATGAAAATGTGTAAATACCTTTTCATAGCATTTACCAACACCTTCCAGCACACACATGATGGGGGTCGAACAGTCATCATTATAAGGTACGGGCCAAAATATAAATTTGGAAATTTACAAAAATGCACTCGCGAGTTACCGTGCAAATGCCCCGAGCCATTTGTCGAGCACGTGCCAGGCATAACGGCCAGATCATAAGGTAGCGGAGTTATAAAATTGGTGTACTTTGTATCATAGCTCTAAAACTGAGTAAGACAGAGTTACAATTCAAATGGTTTTGTGTAGGTCTTCCCTAGTGCTTCAAACAACAAAATAGTTCATTTTGTTTATTTGATTTATTTTGGATGAAAACGGCAAAAAAAAAAAAAAAAACCTTGTCGGTAATAGAGTTATTTTGTTGTTTGAAGCACTAGGTGACGACCTCCACAAAGCCATCTAAATTGTATCTTACTTAGTTTTGGAGCCATGATACAAAATACACCCATTTTGTAACTCCGTTACCGCGTGACCTGCCCCGGGCCCGTTAATACGCGCGATACTTCATACAACCAGCACAGAAACTGAACACGAAAATGAAACTGAACATCTACTGAAACTCTCACAGCTTGATGGCAGCTGAGAACACCCCATTAGCCCAAGAGAGGCAAGTCAGTGACAGAATATTAATTATAATGTTCATTAAAATCGATTATACAACGCAAAGCAACCAGTAGGCATTCGTCGAGTAAGTACATCGTGGCAGCGCGAACAGTTAATGGTTTACGAATGAGATTCTCCCGTGAATTAATAAAACCAGACCTCTATTCTTGTGTCGTACACTGCGGCACTTACCCTCACGCCAGTGTACCGTTTCCATGCCCACACGAAGAGCGGCGACAGAGCAGACACGACCAGCACACTGGTGAATCGCCTCTTGATGACAGCTGGGTGATCCCTACCGCGCAAACACACAAGGCATCTCAGTGCACTGCAAATCCGATACAAGTTTTTAAAGCAGAAAGCAAATTGTGAGGCAAATCGGCAGTTAAGCTGCTTTCACACCGGACGCGAAACGATTTTTTCGCACGACAGATCGCATTCAAAGTCAATGCAAGAACGCGAAACGCGTGTATTCGCGTCTTTGCATTGACTTTGAATGTAATCCGTCGTGCGAAAATTCGTTTAGCGTCCAGTGTGGAGGTGGCTTTACTTTGCAGAAATAGCTTGAAATTGCAAGCTGATAACGCTAACCTTAGTAAACCAGGATGACTGAGTCTCTTGTCAAGCAGGGGAAAGTAGCCGACCATGCAATGTGGACAGGTTGGCAGCTGTTTCGTTCTTTATAAATCATTAAATTGCTAATGCCTTATTATTATTATTGCAAACATACACAAAACCTATAGCTATTGCTAAACATAAAGTGTACTAAAGATAGTAACTCCTGGCACCACAACCGCGGAAGGTAGATACTAAAGTGCAATTGCGATGATGAATGGATTGAATGAGCGTAAATCATTATTTACCTGGGCAGTTCACTCCGCCACACGTATAAACTTCCGACATATGAGCAGGCAAGCAGCAAACATGACAGCACCGACACCAAGCAAAGCCCGTCCGGGGACTCGAAACCATCATCGTTATTTAACGACACTTTCTCGGAGAACATTGTATGAAACCTGAAATCACCATCCTCTGACATGGCGCAGGGGACGGGCAGAGAGCGGAGTTGCGAATGACAGCTCAGATCACACTTCTAGTTTTCAGCCACGTGCTTTTATTTTATGGAAAAAATATATAAGGACAGAGATGGAAAATTCAGTAACAGAAACACACCGCGTCCCGGCGCAAAAATTTGACGTCATCACCAGCTGGCACTTCTCACCATGCAGGGCAGGTGTAACCAAAGGCCAGTAAATTATCATATTTGGCCTGATGAATATGTCTGTGGTCATGTTTGCGAAAAAATGAGAAAAAAATTATCTTCAAAATACGTTGAATTTGAGCATGTCTGGCATCATTGTCTGACACGGAATGTTTGGAGCAGATTCTTTTTTTTTTTTTTGGTGACTATTTCATTATGACAAAAAGGCAAGTGATTATTAACTTATTATTATTGTTATTGCAGTAGTTCCCAGGCTTTGTCCGGTGGCACCCTTGTGTATGCTGATTTTTGCTCCACGATTGCAATTGTAGGATTTAAACAAGCAGTCAATTTGTCTCAATGAGGTGCATTTACGTTTAAAGCAGTTATTTATGCTAGATTTGGACCAATATCAATATATGCCAATGCCATGAGTTAGAAAAAAAAGTGAGGTCACTGCGCTAAGGTCAAAGGTCAAATCTACTATTGACCCTTACGATGCACACCGATCACACAAAGAACCTACATTCCAAATTTGAAGCTCTTGTGGCCAGCAATTTTGGAGATGTGGCACAGACAAATTATGCAGCTGCCGCCCACCCGCCTTCCCAAGACGCCTCAGGGTACAACAATACCCCACAGTCCCTGCTATAGGGTAAAAAGAGACACAATTTGTTCAAGGGTCTTTGATTATTCTAAACTCTCATAGATATTTCTGTCAAAATACAGCTTAAGATGGTACGGCGGGGAAAATAAGTATTGAACGGCCAGCATTTTTCTCAGCCAACTCATTTTGAATGGGGCTACTGACATGAAATTTTCACCAGATGTCAGTAACAACCCAAGTAATCCACACAAACAAAGAAATAAATAAAAAATCCATAAATTAAGTTATGTGTAATAAAGTGGAATGACACAGTGAATAAGTATTGAACACATGAAGAGGAGGTGCAAAAAGGCATTGAAAGCCAAAAAAACCAGCTGAAATCTGCCAGTATTTAGAGAGCAATCCTGCTCCCTATCAGAGCAAATTAATATCAGCTGCTTTAGTCCTAATTGATGGCCTATTAAAAGGTTTCTTATGACCAAGGTGTCACACAAGAAGCATCTCATAATGGGTAAAAGCAAAGCGCTCTCTCAAGACCTTCACAACCCTATTGTTGCAAAATATATTTACGGCATTGGTTCCAGATGTATTTCTAAACTTCTGTATGTTCTACTGAGCACCGTTGGGGCTATTATCCGGAAGGGGAAAGAACATCATTTCACCATAAACCGACCATGATCAGGTGCTCCTTGCAAGATTTCTGACTGAGGAGTCAAAGGAGTAATCAGAAGAGTCGAACAAGAGCCAAGGACCACTTGCTGAGAGCTTCAGAAAGACCTGGAATTAGCAGGTACAGTTGTTTCCAGGAAAAATAAATAAATAAAAAATAAGTAATGCACTCAACCGCCATGGCCTCTATGCAGGATCACCGAGCAAGACTACATTGGTGAAGAAAAAGCATGTTGAACTCATTTAAAGTTTGCTGCACAACATTTGGAAAAGCCTATGAAATACTGGGAGAATATCGTCTGGTCAGATGAGAACAAAATTGAACTCTTTGAATGTCATAGCATGTTTGGAGGACAAACGGCACTGCACATTACCCTCAAAATGTCATACCATCAGTGAAGTTTGGAGGTGGGAACATGATGGTGTGGGGCTGTTTTTCAGCATACAGTACTGGCAGACTTCATATAATTGAGGGAAGGATGACTGGAGAAGAGTACTGAGACATTCTTGATAAGAATCTGCTGCAATCGACCAAGATGCTGAAGATAAAATGAGGGTGAACATTTTAGCAAGACAATGATCCCAAACACGCAGCCAATGAAACTCAGTTGGTTTCAGAGAAAGAAAATAAAGCTGATAGAATGGCCCAGTCAATCACCCGACTTGAATCCAATTGAAAATCTATGAAATTAACCGAAGATTGGAGTTCATTCAAGATTTGAAGACAGTTTGTGTGGAAGACTGGGTCAAAATCACACCTGAGTAATGCATTCGACTAGGTTCTCCATACAGGAGGCGTCTTGAAGCTGTCATTACCAAGGAACGCTTTCCCACTAAGTATTAAATAAATTTCAGTAAGTGTGTCTTAGGGTATGGGAGAGGGAAACGCTGGGAACACTCGGGAAACACGATACTGGACTCTGAACGACTCGGGAACAGGGAGACAAAAAGTGGAGAGACACCAGGTGCGGGGATCCAAAATAATAATTTATAAAATAAACAGGGAACCAGATGGGGGGAAAAACGGGGCACACCAGCCAAAGGAAACACTGTGCTACAGCACTAAAGGTGGGAGAACTCGGGAATCCAAAAACCAGAAAACAAAGGGCAGACTCGGGACACCTGGAAACGGGAGCCAGGGGACACTCGGAACAGGCAGAGGGCAGGCACAAGACGAGACAGTGGGTACAGCTGGCAGATGGCTTACTCGGGAAGCACAGCTGGCCGGGAGAACATCAGGAGGGGGGCAGACAGGACAGCAGGAATGCTGGCTCAGAAGGCGGCCGGCACACTGGGCGCTGGAGACGGCGGCCGGCACACTGGGCACAGGACAGATGGCGCACAGGGCTCTGGAGACGGCGAAGGGGACTGGCACACTGGGCACAGGACAGGTGGCACACAGGGCTCTGGAGACGGCGAAGGGGACTGGCACACTGGGCACAGGACAGGTGGCACACAGGGCTCGGAAGACAGGGGGCACCAGGGGCTGAAGGCAGCAGGAAGGGAAGGCTGGGCTGGGAATGCGTAAGTGTAAGTAAGTAATGCGGCTGAAGAACACGGAAGAGATGAGGGGACCAGAGGGAAAGTGCACAGGGCCAGGAGTGGTGTGAAGCAGGCGGGAGCGAAGTCAGATCTGAACTGGCTTGCTGCAGGGGGACTGATATAGGGCAGGGGCACAGACAGACACAGGTGCAGGAACTTAATATAATTAACAAGGGGTGGAGCATAAGGGAAACCTAATTACATGAAACAGATAAACATTAACACACAGACAAGGATCACAAGACAATCCAAAGACTGGATAAATAAACTGAATAAAAAGACTCCTAAGTGTACAGAATAAGAGTCAGAATAGATAATGAGAATTCAGAGGTTCTGCAAGAAAACTTAGCAAAGCCAGTGAATAGAAAAGCAAGGGGCGGAGACAAGAACAGGGCGACTGCTGAGAAATCATTAGTCAATTTGTAAGAGCAGCTATACAATCCCGGGTGCTCGTTAGTAGGTTAGTATTATATACAATATTAGTATGGTAGGTAATTTTAGAAAAACAACAAACTGTTAGTAATTCTTAGTACATATAGGAAAGCAAGGGGAAACTAGCAAACGAGATCGGAAGGAAGGCTGAAACCCAGAATCTATTAAATCAACCGAAACAGTGTCACAATCAATTAAGACAGAAAACTGCTGCAAACAATGACGCGACCGGGGAGAAAGCAAAGACAGTACATGGGTAAAACGTGGACTGGACTAACACGGGAGAGGAATAAAATGTGAACACTGAGACATGGACTAAAAACTGACATCACCAAAATAATAAAAACCTAAAATTGACTAACCAGACACACCGACCTACAGAACACAACAGTGTGCTCAATACTTTTTCTCTGTCATTCCACTTAATTACACATAACTTATGGACTTTTTAAAAATTTCTGTCTATGTGTGGATTGCTTGGGGTGTTACCAATGTCTGGTGAAAATTTCATGTCAGTAGCCCCATTAGAAATACATTAACTGAGAAAAATGTTCAATACTTATTTTCCCCGCTGTACCATCTTAAGCTGTATTTTGACAGAAACATCTATGAGAGGTAAAAAGAATCAAAGACCCTTGCAAATTGTGTCTGTTTTTACCCCATTGCAAGGACTGTGGGGTATTGTTGTACCCTGAGGCGTCTGGGTTTTATTTTACATTAAAATACGATAATGCCTTGGAATGACACTAAGTCATTTCAGTTTGAGCTTCACAAGCTACAACTTGGTAGGTCCCCAAAACTGCCTAAGAATTAATTACACATTCCTGATATACAGTGCTGTCACAAAGTATTTGCCCCCTTCCTGATTTCTTAATTTTTTGCATATTTTTCACGTTTCATGTTTCAGATCATCAAAAAAATTTTAAGATGAGAAAAAGATAACCCGAGTAAATACAAAATGTAGTTTTTATGCCCCCGCCCTCCAAAGAGGAAAGGGGGCATTATGTCGACACCATGTCCGTCCGTCGTCCGTTAACTTTCCGTTTCCGTAGGATGACTATAGAATCCCTCGTCCGATTGATGCCATTTCTTAATGGTGTATTGGGAGTGGCTAGAGGAAGGTTCCTTTCAAGAACCAGCGTCGTGCGATATCTAATATGGCCGCCACAGCAGCCATCTCAATATACCCTTGATCAACATACAGGCGGGGGCATCTGCCACGCTCTGCGTTGCTCTTGTTAAGTGATGATTTCATTTAACCCTGGAGAACCCAGGGGGTCAAATTTGACCTCACCTAATTAGCCCCTACCCTACATTAGCAGATGTCAATTTTCATGCTAAGTTAATGTTTTTCTTGAGGAAAAAAGATGTCTTGGGTTCTCCAGGGTCAAGGAAAAAACGCTATCCAAACCAACCTGGCCATACGTGAAAAAGTAATTGCCCCCCCCCTTCTTAAATCATGAATTAACTGTGATTAACCACATTTGTAAAGTTCAATTTTATTAGCCACACGTAGGTTCGATTACTGCCAGACCTGCTGAATCAATATATCACTTCAATTGAACCTGTTTGACAAAGTGAAGTAGGCTAAAAGATCTCAAAAAGCAACACATCATGTCGCAAACTAAAGAAATTCAAGAACAGATGAGAAACAAAGAAATTGACATCTATCAGTCTGGAAAGGGTTGCAAAGCCATTTCTAAGGCTTTAGGACTCCAGCGAACCACTGTAAGAGCCATTAGCCACAAATGGAGAAAACTTGGAACAGTGGTGAACCTTCCCAGGAGTGGCCAGCCAACCAAAATTACTCCAACAGCACATTGATGACTCATCCCGGAGGTCACAAAAGAACGCAGAACAACATCTGAAGAACTGCAGGCCTCACTTGCCTCAGGTAAAGTCAGTGTTCATAATTCAACAGTAAGAAAGCGACTGGGAAAAGATGGCATCCATGGGAGATTTCCAAGGTGAAAACCACTGCTGACCAAAATGAACACATAGGCTCATCTCACATATGCCAAAAAAACAAATAGATGATCCCCAAGATCCGCAAAATATTCTGTGGACTGAAAAGACAAAAGTTGAACTTTTTGGAAGGTGTGTATCCCGTTCCATCAGGCGTAAAACTAACGCAGCATTTCATAAGAAGAACATCATACCAAAAGAGAAACATAGCGGCGGTAGTGTGATCATTTGGGGCTGCTTTGCTGCTTCTGGACCTGGACGACTTGTTGTAATCGATGGAACCATGAATTCTGCTCTCTACTAGAGAATTCTGAAGGAGAATGTCCAACCATCAGTTTGTGACCTCAAGCTCAAGCGCACTTGGGTTATGCAGCAGGACAATGGTCCGAAATACACTAGCACGTCCGCATCTGAATGGCTTAAAAAAAAAAACAAAATGAAGATTTTGGAGTGGCTAGTCAAAGTCCGGACTTAAATCCGCTTGAGATGCAGTGGCATGACCTTAAATAGGGTGTTTATCCAATGTGGCTGAATAAAACAATTCTGCAAAGAACAGTGGGCTAAAAATTTTTCCTTGGTGATGTGAGACTCATTGCCAGTTATCAAACGTTTGATTGCAGTTGTTGTTGCCGAGGATGGCACAACCAGTTATTAGAATTTAGGTGGCAATTATTTTTTCACATAGGGCGATGTAGGTTTGGATAGCTTTTTTCCCCTTAATAAATGAAATCATCATTTAAAAATTGCATTTTGTATTTATTCTGGTCTTTGTCTAATATTAAAGTTTGTTTGATGATCTGAAACATTTAAGTGTGAGAGATATGCAAAAAATAAGAAATCAGGAAGGGGGCAAATACTTTTTCACAGCACTGCATGTCGTGTTTTTCATAAAAGATTGCTTCTCGTATTTTGGCAGTAGTGACCATACTCTAATTCTGCAGTGCATGACCTTGCAGTGTTAACTGATTTGATGCAGGAGGTGAAATTGACTGAGTGAAAGTCAGAGATGAGGCAAAAAAACTTTATTTTTTTTCCTCAGTAATTTTAATTATATTAATTCATTAATTCAACCATTGTTTTACCACAGAAATACATTGAGGTAGGCACCTCATTTGCAGTATTTCCGAGTGAATAGTAAACAAGATCCTAAACACCAGAGACATAACTGAGAACATTAGATTTGGTTATGTTAATGAGTAATAAAAAAGACAGAATAATAAAATAGTGAACCCAATGAATTATACAAGGTATTTTTGCATAACATCAAATACAAATAGGGCCTATTGTACAAATATATTAATCCATATTTTTCTTGACTATACATTGCATTTAAAATTTTTTCTGTCAGGCAGCGCAGAATCAAAGGAATCAGTTTAGGAGCCAGAAGTGAAAATACATGGGCTTTTATCAGGGTAGTAGGCAGCCCAGAGACAAGGGCAGCAAACACTACAATAGAGGCAATGCAGATCGTGGTCCAAGGGCTGGTAGGGGTCGACACACCTAAGTTAAAGGGCCTTCACATAAGTCATATGATTTTTTTTTACACTATATGATTTTAGCGGGTCCATGACAGATGGGACTGACATACATTTGGGAGATGAGGATTTGTAGGCTGATTAGTAGCGGTCACATAGCAATGTTTATCTCATCACTGCCGTACTTCTCCAATAGCCCCTTTGTGAAAGTCTCATTGGCTGATAGCCTGGGGGGAACCGCCTTGCCTTACATCTCGCTGTTTATACTTAGCCAAACTGAATATCGAGTGTAACGTGGGTTAAATCGGTATGGCTTAGCACTGTAGCAGGCTAGATAAGCACCACTCACATAGCTAGGTTCACTTTACTTAGCTAGGTTGCGTGAACGTATTTTTTTTTTTTAAACCATTACGTAACATTATTTTTTTAGCTAGCGAGTTTATGTTAGCTAACTATTCAGTTTACTGAATTTACAAACTGTTGCTTGTTCAGCTGCGCATGTCTGTGACTCAGACTAAGCAAGGCGATGTAGTTAGCCCAGTGCTAACATATAGAGGGCACTAACGGAAATGACATTTGCGTTCCATTAAATTACTCAATTTAGTTATGTGATCAATGGAATTGATACTCTTGGTCCTGTCATGAGAAAGTTTTGAAACTACGAAAGTTTAAAACCCAAAATTTTCATGTTATGCCCACTCTTTTAAGATCCTCTATGTGTCTTACTACTGTCGTAGGAAAATATGTCACAAAAAATTTCAAGACAGCCATGCAACTGACATAGGATAGAATTGTAATCGTTCGATTTACTCATGACCGTCACAGAAAGGACATACAATGGTGGAACATTTGTGGGACTGTCGTGGGTGTAACGTAAGATTTAGGAAATTTAATAGATAATGAGGACCTCACAAACAACCCTGTAGTGCACCACCAACAGACCTACGCAATGGGCCTGCATAGAGAATCGCCAACGATGCCAAAAACATCATGAACATGTACAAAATTCGAGGACGAGGATCTACAACAGCCTTTCCATAGTAGAATTCATGAGTTTTGTCAGACATACTCATGAGCATCTCTTGAATTACTGTTATACTGTATACCCGTCGTAAAATACTGTATACATTGCTGTATACCCGTACAATGTATGTGAAAGCCCTTGAAGCATCACATTGGTAATAAGGCCAGCTGAGGTCAGTACCAGAGGGGTCATCCGCGGGGAAATGGAGCAGGCCAGGAAGGTAATGGAGATGGGGAAGGGTAAACTAACCAAGGGTTGGCAGAACGGGGACAAAATGAGGAAGGCAGGGACACGGACCAAAGAAAAGCAATGAAGAGCAAGAAGCAAGTACAAAGACAATAATTAGTAATAAACAATGAAAACTGGGAAACTAATGTACAGAAGTAACTAGAACAACACAGGAAACAGGTGAAGTGGGGGTGTCACCAAAGAATATCAGTGCACAGCATGAAACTAGACAATAATACAATTCATAAAACAAATAACGGAGGACACTCAGATAACAGAAAAAAGGGAAGGAAAATGCAAAACAATGAAACAGGTGCACAACCCGTGACAATTTTCAGCTAAACACAATTGCCTTTTCCGCAAGAGAAAATGACAAATTATGCGTATGTGGTATTGAGGATTTCTGGCTCAAAGTAGTTTCGTTTTTACGCATTTGGCAGCAGATTTCGGCTCAGCACTAAACTTCTGAGGCTGATTTTAGAGAAGGATCACAGTTCCATTCTCAGTTTGCTGGCACAGTCCTTGTTCTGTTTTCACGCCTCAAGTTTCCATGGTTTTAACGTCATTGATCTTTCCTTTCTGCTCCATTCTGTCCCTCAAACATAATCTGGTCTCAGGGCCATTTCTGCACTGCCGACACCGTGTGGTCAGTCCCCGTCATCCTTATGACCATCTGGTCTGGCTGATCTTCACAAGACATGATAGTCGTGGGGTGCAATGCATCATCCGGACTTCAGAAACAACGACAGGCTGCAGCCTGCACACACAACATAACAGAGTGGTGATCACAGTCCCATAAGGGCCAGACTCCTCTTTCCTCGACATCTATGATATCTCTAACGCAAGGGGCTAATCCCCTCTTTGAGCAACAAGGATTTAGGATGCTTACTCGAGAGCGACACTGTTCTGACTACAGCTGTGTTGCTGTATGAACTACCAGCCCTTGAAGCCCCACTCTGGGACTGTTGCCTCAAGGCTGGGTACTGCCCTCTTATCTCTTTAAGAGTCTCGAGCTGAAGTGATGCTAATTTAGGTTAAATTGTAACTATGTGAGTCAGCAGCAGTGTGGCTGGTCATCTGATTGAATCAGCACGTTCTCACCAGGCGACTCAGGCCATCTGTTCCTGCTTATTGCCTTTGGTGAGCTGTCTCCGCACGATTGGAGAAGCCGTTTTTTTTTTATTATTATTAATATCGAGGCTGCCGGGCAGGTTTACTTCTTGAAAAAAATGAAGCTGAGAGCGACCTCGAATCGGGGTTAGAATTACACTGATGCCAGGGAATACCTGACATTACGGCCATAGTTTTCGGGGGAAAGGTGATGACAATTCTGGGGGCCCCATACCCCATTGGCGCCAGGAAAATTGCCAGTTTATGATAATGGCCCCTATGAGTAGGCACCCTTATATTAAAACATCAGTTAAAGCCGTAAACTCATTTGTAATGCATGAAAGAGGTTACTGCTTTCTGAGCAAATCCCTACTCCTTTAAAATATACTCAGCCAAAATATTAACTTCACACTCGTTTGGAGGTCGATAAGTCTAACTTACAAGAAATTAGGTTTTAAATAATGATTTTATTTAATTCTGTACACATTTAAGATGGTATATCATAAAAATAATGTCCATAATGTAACCAGTACCACCGGAAATGCTACGGAAATGTCCAAGAGTAAAAATGGTAAGTTACAACTTGAATAAGAGCAGTGCGCAGGCAATAACGTATGGTTTGGGCAGTCACACGACCTCTAAACAATTCATTCCTAGTGGACGTTGCAGTGACAAATCGATTATGGAAATGACGTAAGACAGTTTGTCGGTCTTCTGATTTTGACGTCACACATGGGCTACCAGAACGAGGTCGGTCAGCTGTGGTGCCAGTTTGTTGGAGACGTGTGGAGGATCATGGGTTGTCCATCGATTGCATCCCATATCCCTTGCAACGTCAGTGACAGACGTTTCTGTATTCAGCATGCCAATGGCACGTTCACGCTGAATGTTTGACAGCCATGGCATTGAAAATCAACGAATCAGTAACTGTAAAAACTTGTTTTTCCGAGATGTCACTCTAACGTGCTAACGTGAGCTCAGTTGCACAGCTCTCATATGGTCACGCGACTAGGAACACACGAGAAAACGTGGTTTTAGCTTAAAGTACGCTCGCACATGCTACGTTCCTGCGCACATACCCCTAGTGATAATAAAAACTCTTTTATTAAAAGTTTCAAGAAAATATTTACTAATTTATGAGTGTGAAGTTTCTTTTTTGACTCAGTATAGTTTTGTCCAAGGTTTATTGCGTGGTTTGCTAAGAGCTACAGGTAGTGAGTGTTCTTGTATACTGTGGAAGGCTGCAGGCTGTGGCACTTATAGGCCTCACTGTGTCTAACTAATAAACAGAGAAAGAGGAAGGTAGTGAGTGATAGAGAAGAACACTTAGCACTCTGGCGAAAACGAACATTAATCAGGACACGATGGAAGATTACAGAAGATAGAAAGAGTGGTCAGAAGCAGATCATGAGCTTGCCGGGCAATAACAGATTTTTTTTGGGGGGAAAGTGAGAACATTAAGTAATTGCATATGAGTCAATTGAGTTAAAACAATAACGTACGTAAACTAACGAGCAACCAAAATCATTCATTGTCGGTATGCTTGTATTTCGGAATTTCGGGGACGCATTATTGTAGGTTAATTCAGATTTTCTGTTGTTGCAAACTGCAACACAGCACAGACATAAGACATGATGTAACTGTTCGGTCTGAGCACTGCAATGATTATATCATACTTCAAAGCAAGGACTCTCTGTTTGTGTGCAATGTATGTATGGGTGTCCTTCGCATATCTCAAGAGCCATTCAGTCGATCAAATTCAAACTTGGTTGGTGCATTGCTGAGGACCCAAGGACGTGCTGTGTCTCGTGTGAAGTTGTTTGGCGATGTGGTTCTGAAGAAAGCTGTAAGCAGTAATACTGGAGGCCAAGCAATTTGCTCATTCCAAACAGGCACAATTTGAACAAACACTGCGCTAGTTGTTTTTCGCCAAATCCCAAATTCAGCATGACACATTTTTCCTTAACATAAATAAGTGTTTTCTAAAACTAAACTGCTAGCCTGTTGACATGGAGGTGATGGGTCTGGTTGATACAGTAATGTTGTGCAGCTTGCTCTCCTCATACCGTAATGAAATGAAGCTGTTTGGTTACAACTATGGCATTGACAGGCCAATTTAGTTCTTCATCAGTTTCTCAATCAAACATAATAATGTACATTATATGTCGACTTTCATACAGAGGCAATATGAAATTAAAGAATCAAACATGCCCGTTAATTCATTGGCAGTGACACTCATTTAGTTATTTTGGTCCTGTTGGCTCTGTCAATCACCAGATCTGATCCCATTGAACACGCATTAAACATGCTGAAGAGGGGAGACTGAAGGGATAAATTCCCCGAACCAAGCAGGAAGTGAAGATGGCTGCTGCACAGGCCTGGCAGAGCATCAGCAGGGAAGATACCCAGTGTCTGGGGATGTCTATGTGTCACTGACTTCAAGCAGCCATTGCATGCAAAGGATATGGGAGCAAATATTAAAAATGGATTATTCTACATGCAATATAGGAACACTCGGGTATGGCTGTGTGTGAATGTTTGGTGGTGGTCGGAGGGGCCGTAGGCGCGTACTGGCAGCCACGCTTCTGTCAGTCTGCCCCAGGGCAGCTGTGGCTACAAAAATGTAGTTTACCACCATCAGAGCGTGAATGTGTGAGTGTATGAATAATGTATCCATTTTAAAGCGTCTTTGAGTGCCCAGAAGAGCAGAAAAGCGCTATATAAAATTGATGCATTATTAGTAATATTATTATTATGCTAAACTGTCCAATATTTTTTGATGCACTTGAAACTGGGGGACAGGTACTACAGGTGCTGTATGGATGAAAACACCCTCAAATTAAAGCTGACAGTTGGTTCTTCAACATCATTGCCACTGTATCCTCTCAAACTGAAAGTGCAGGAGAATAAATCTAAAATAATAAATGTGCCAGTGTCCAACCATTTGTGATGCTCACTGTATGTGCAACAACTGGAGAACCATCTATGGTCATTTTGAATTGTGAGTGAATTTCTGTATCATTGGTGGATAATAAAACATTCATTTCCTGCTCTATTGATTATGTTGTAATGAGAGGCAAAATTTAAATTCATTCATGGGTCTACTGACAGCAGACTTTCAGTTAAGCCAAAGTCCACAGAGCCAGACCTCTCAACAGAAATATCTCAGTTTTCATTAAAAAAAAAAAAAAAAACTGATCTGGTACATGTTTCAGGTAAGAGTAAAAAAGTTGTATAGAATGTATCTTTGGGAATGAAAAGTTAGGGTTCGCGGTGGACCAATCTGACATATACTCTACAAAAAAGTAAAGGAACACTTGATTTTGACCCTCATATGTGAAATGTAAAAACTTCATATAAATCCCAGGTGTTGTTTTCGTCATTGGTGTTAATCCAAGACACAAAAAGCATTAAAACATTTGATCAGTTGACTTTATTACCCCAAAACAGAGTATCCACTGGGAAGGCCAGAATGGACCTTTCTGACTTGCCCCGACCGGCTCCGCCCCCCATAGCAACTGTTGCTATGGTCTTCGTGCAACGCAGCTAAGTTCCACATTGACAGCAGCACAGCAGAAGTTTGAGCATCACTCTCTGGTTCATATTCCCAAAAATATTACTGTTCATTTCCAACTGAATGCGTCCAACATGTCTAGCAAAGTTGTCCAGAGAGGCCTTAACTATTTTACGCAAGGACTTCCCCATGACATCAAAATTTTTAATAGAACGGGTGGAGGTACAAGAGTCACAGCGAAGCGCTGGCAATCGATGCAGAAAAGCCGAACACCCCATAAACTGCACATTGAGGTCAAACCGGACTGAATTGTGGAATCGTACTGCGCGTGTAAAGCAGGGAAAGTACAACCCAAATTCCGAAATAGTTGGGACAAAGTGTAAATTGTGAATAAGGTCAAAATGCAATGATTTTCAAATCACACCAGCCAGTATTTTATTCACAATAGAACAGAGATAACATAGCAAATGATGAAGTTCACAATTTTATCCACAAAATGAGCGCATTCAAATTTTATGGCTGCTACAGGTCTCAAAAAAGTTGGGACAGGGGCCTGTTTACCATGGTGTAACATCCCCTCTTCTTTTTGAACACAGAGTGGAGGCGTCTGGGCATTGAGGAGACAAGTTTCTTGAGTTTAGTCATTGGAATTTGATCCCACTATTGTTTAATACAGGCTTCCAGCTTCTGGAGAGCTTTGGGTCTCCTTTGACAGACTTTTCTTTTAATCATGTGCCAAATGTTCTCATTCGGTGAAAGATCAGGACTGCAGGCAGGCCAGTTCAGCACACAGACTCTTCTACTGTGAAGCCATGCTGTTGTAATAGCTGCAGTATGTGGTTTTGCATTGTCCTGCTGAAACACACAAGGCCGTCCCTGGAATTGATGTCGTGTGGAGGGGAGCGTATGTTGCTCTAAAACCTTTATATACCTTTCAGCGTTCATGGTGCTTTTTAAAACATGCATGTATCCCCCACCATACGCACTAATGGATCCCCTTACCATCAGAGATGCTGGCTTTTGAACTGAACGCTGATAACAGGAGGGGTGGTCTTTCTCCTCTTTAGTCCTGAGGACACAACGCCCATGATTTCCGACAAAATTGTCAAATTTGGACTTGTCTGACGACAGGACACTTTGCCACTTTGCTACAGTCCATTTTAAATGAGCCTTGGCCCGCAGAACACGGCGGCGCTTCTGGGTCATGCGCAACAATGGCCTCCTTTTTGCATGATAGTTTTAGGTGGCATCTGTGGATGGCACGGTGGACTGTGCTTAGACAGTGGTTTCTTGAAGTATTCCTGAGTCCTTTCAGAAATGTCAATGACAGAATCATGCCAGGGAGTGATGTAGTGGCGTCTGAGGGCCCGAAGATCACAGGCATCCAGTAAAGGTCTTCAGTCTTGTCCTTTATGCACAAAGATTTTTCCAGTTTATCTGAATCTTTTGATGATGTCATGCACTGTCGATGATGAGACCTTCACAGCCTTGGCAATTTGACATTGAGGAACATTGTTTTTAACGTATTCCTCAATTTTTTTTACGCAAGCCTTCACAGGTTGGAGAGCCTCTGGCCATCATTTCTTCTGAGAGACTCAGCCTCTCTAAGACATCCCTTATAAAGCTAATCATGTTACACACCTGATGCCAGATAACTTAATTACTTGCTAAATGTTCTTTCAGCTGATTTTCTTATACATTTATTGCTTTCTCAGCCCTTTTTGCCTGTGACAACTTTTTTGAGACATGTTGCAGCCAGAAAATTTGAAATTAGCTCATTTTGTGGATAAAAATGTAAACTGTCTCAGTTCCAACTTTTGAAATGTTATCTATGTTCTATTGTAAATAACATATTGGCTCATGCGATCTGACAGTCATTGCATTTTGATTTTATTGACAATTTACACTTCGTAAATTTTGGAATTGGGTTTGGCATCACTGAGTTAAAAATAACACCAGATCCAGTATGCTGTCTAATGTCAGTTGGCCATGAGTCAGACAGTACGCTTGCTAGGCTTTGTAATAAATCATATTACGCGGGGCAGCAAACCCTTAAACTCCCTACATTAGAAATAATTGTGTTATTAATCTAACATTTGTTATATAGGCATTTTCCTCCAAACCAATTTCGATGAAAAGCTAACCTTACTCATTTTGGCTAAGCGACTGACATTCTGAATCCAATTGTAGCTATTTTGCTGGCTAGCTACCTAGCCAAATAAAGTTTGCAAGCAGATTACCTCATGCCATTACAAATCCTTCACCGTCTGGCTAAGTGTTTTATATTATCGAGTGCTGCAAATTCCTGTGCTGTGTGGCATGAAGGAATCATGCTCTCACAGCAGAATAGCTACTGGTTTGTAGCTGCATCTGGTATTGCGTGTTGAAGACCTCTGGGGAAAAACAATACTATGTTACGTATGCATCAATGATGCCGTTGGTGTAATTCTGTCTTCTCAGCAAAACATATGCATAGATTGTTTGTAATTAACTAGTAAGGGTGAAATGGCAAAAAAAAAATAATAATAATTTGCTTACCTTCGAGCAAACATGCCTGAATCTACTGCAAAACTTTTCAAGCCGCTTTTTTGGCCTTGGAAAAAGGATTAATTGAGCTCCCTGTTACCAGGCAGGGTATCTTTCCTCAGTATTACTTGTTCCCCAAGCACATCTAAGAACCATTTTCGAGAAAGTCAGACACCTTGCCTGTTACACACAGCGAATGACTGCATTGAATGTGGGACAGTATGGCAGTGCTGTCAGCGTAGGCAGGACCTTAGTAAGATAAGGCAATCTGATTGGTAGTTATTCTACACTTGATTGACAGGTCAGACAGGTCCATTACACCAAGTCCAGATCATTAGATAAAAATGTCAAACAATGTCCAAACTCATCTCAATATCTTGTCTGGCCACCACGTGCTCTCACCACTGCTGGAGAGTGTCTTGGGAAGCTCAGAACAAGAGAAAATAGTACATAATACACTCAGTGGTCCTTAACTTTTTTTGTTGAGAATACACGGTTCTGGACAAGGTATACCTGGCTTATCTACAGAAGTTTTCAGGGAATGCCAATTTATTCCATATTACATGGGAGCATCGGCTGCTATCTGTGTGAGTGGGTGGGTGGGGCTTGTGGCAGTAAGTACACAATCCTGAACGCGAGATACGTTTGGAAACAATGTGTGTACAATTTAATTACCAAGCTTTCACAAACTTTATGAATTCTTGTGAGTCTCTTACTTCTGAAATGATCCTTTGAGAGCATCACTGCTTGCTTGAGGTTCAATGCCTTGCGTGAAAAAAGGGGGAAACCGCGAGTAAATTAAGGGAAGTACACAGAAAACAACATCTAACATCCTTTTGAGAGGCAGAATCGAACAATAGACCTTACCGACTTGTCACCTGAATCACTTCAGTTGCAAGTAAAGCGATCAGCAAGAAGGCGTGGCCCAATGCACCTCGCTGGGCGGAGCTGCGGGTAAGATCAACGAGGGTAAAATGTGAATCTAACCAACCAGATGAGGCGTGGGGTGGGCGTTAAGGCGTGCTATTTCATCAGAGAGATGTGCGTGACTACCAGCCGCCTGGACCACGACTCGTCTCCAGGGGAAGGCTCTCTCCGTTTTCCGTTAGTGATGACAACGGAGCGGCAATGCGGAGGCCGTTCATTCTAATGATACCGCATTCAGACCCACTCCTGTAGGGGGGATTTAAACATCACAGCGCCCAGTGCTTTGAAAAGCTACAAGACCTCCATCGGCAAACATCCGCGGGTATTTATATTTGTCTTTTTCATCGTTGTCTATCTGGAGCGACGTCCATTAATGCCAGACCTACATGGCGATGGATTGTTTATGTGGCCACTATACAGTATAGTGTATTGTGTGCGTGCGTTAACAACAAAAGAATACCATTTTATCGCAGTGAAAGTCTTTGTCACTGTATGTGTGTGTGTATGTGTGTTTGCACAGGCATGTGTGCGCGCGATATCATTGAAATGTAATGCTATTATTGATCTCCATTGTTATTTCTGATATTCATGGGTGGTATACCATTTAACGCGCTGCGTAGATATGCTCCCAATATCACCGCTCGTTCAAAATGTGAACTATTTCTTAAAAATGCCTGGTTAATGGTGAAGCACACTGATCGTCAACTGTATTTTGTCCAGAATTTGACGGTCTCACATAGGGTGAATGACGGCCGTAGGATCGAAACTGTGCGAACGATTTATTGGTGCTGCCTAAATTAATATGTCTGAGGTTGCACTCGGTTTATTGCACTGATACAAATTTAACGAATTGTTCCAGACAGAATGCACCCTCATGATGTTTCGGTCATCAGTGCACAGAACATCATGGAGGTTATCGTGAGGTCCTAACAGATTGAATGGCGTGAAACGGTTGTAGGCGTTATCTCGTTACCCACCAAATGTTCAGCGGGAGGAAACGCAATCCGGTGCAATCTATTCGGTGTAATGACACCGACAGTCTGGAAAGTCAGGTCCAAAGGTTGCACAAAAGTGAAAGTTGTGAGATGGAATCCAACCACAACGATAATGTCCTTAAATAATTATAATAATGAAAATAATAATAATAATAATAATAATAATTATTATTATTATTATTGCCAGGCAGTTGGAATCTGCCTATAGCCTACGTAGAAAGAGAGAGAGCGAGGGGGGGAGACAGAGAGAGAGAGAGAGAGAGAGAGAGAGAGAGAGACGCAAGCGTGTCAGTGACGTAATCAAGTCGCGGGGTAGGAGGATAACAGAACCGCACACCCACGCGCCCCATGTGGACTCCATCCATCAAGCGGAGGGGTGAGGGGGTGGGGTGGTCATGAGTTGCCGAAGGTATAGCCTAATTAAGGATATTTTCGGGAATATTTATGACGTGATTTAGATTTTAGAAAGGGCTCGATATATGTTGTTTATTTGAGTGTGTTTGGTACTGCTAATGAATAATTTCTGAAAATCAAGTTCTGCCGACCTCTCTTGGGCTATCAGGCTAAAGAGGATGTGAAGGCAAAGCCATGACACCTAATTAAAGCCAGTTCTGGGACAGTTCTGAAAGTAGACAGGGGCACACCCTTTGGAAGCCTGGTATGCTATCACCAAAGTTCTAAATTTGATGCGAGCCATAACAGGGAGCCAATGGATGTCGGCTAGAAGGGGGGTGACATGAATGTGCTTGGGCACGCTGAAAATCAAACGCGCTGGGTTGGGTAGGCGGTGAGAGAGGGGAAGATTCTTCAGATTCCTCAGAATCTGCATGCTCGGGACACCGAGCAGTATTCTCCGAGCGGGACTATCAGCTATCCATCACTACTCCAAGATTCTGTAAAGAGGGTAATGAGGACACGAAAGTGCCCCCGATGGAGATTATGAAGTCCTGGATGGGAGAGGTAGGAGCAGGGAAGAGGATCACTTCCATCTTGCCTGGGTTGAGCTTTAGATGGTGGTTGGACATGGTCCCTCAGGCAAGTGGAGATGTGGGCGGCCACCTGCGTGTCGGAGGACGAAAAGAAAAGAAGATTTGAGCGTCATTCGCTTTGCCAGTGACCTAGAGTGGCTCAAGGGAGTTGTTGCCAAGGTTGCTGACCCAGGAGTGCTCGCTCTTGTCTTTAGTGGTTCAGAAGTTCATCACAACAGTTTCCATTAGCACAGAAGGGGTTTTACAGCAGTAAACATGTTCCTTTTGTGCGTCTGAGCAGAGTCATCGGCGGACATGAGCAAGCTGTCCAATGTGGAGGGGCAGAATTGGCTTTGTCCTGCTCAGGGTATCATTATTGACTAGGTTTGTGTTAATTGTCATGGTTTATCCTGTTATGCTTCAGTTCCTTATGATGAAAAGCTTTGGCCCTGCCTCAGCCTGGAAGTTGTCACCATCAAGGTGAACTTATCATGGTTATCTCTCCTTTGTGATCATGGGCCATTCATTAAGATCACATGGATGCGCAGACAAGAGTCTACTGCAGCGAGTATCAGAAAACTGATTAAGGTTTTGAGACTGATAACATTCATGAGCAACTGAAACTAATTACAGTCATAGGCTTACTCCCCGTGATTAAGAAGTGGGCAGATTTCTCGCATTACTGGTATAAAATCAACTAGGTATGGAATTTCTCAAGGCAAGACAGTATGATTCATAAATCAAACAGTGATTCATATTTTCACAGGTGACTAACATTAGATAGAAGAATGGCATCCTCAATTTTTCTTTTTCGCAGATGGGATAGTGAAGCACAGATAGAGCTCTTTAAAGATTACAACTCGGAAAACCAGCCGAGACTGAACTTCATGAAAATGATATTATGTTTTGAGTGTTGAAAATGAAGTGATTGAAACTTCTTCAGTTTCATTTCTTTAATCAACTATGATAAATGGTTTTAACGTCAGGCTCACTTTTAGAAGATGCATCAATCTTAACAGACATCTGGCTGGAGATTAGGAAAAAAAAGGTGAATAAGGCATTTTGATTCATTGATTCATATTTGCCATCATTATTGATTCATGCTGTCCACCAGTGATCGAAGTATTAAAAGCAGGGTGACTGGGGTTTAGGTCAGTGAAGCTTTATACAGATTTGAATAACATTATCCTGTTTATCATCTTAGTCACTTTTACTTCACCAGTATTGCTTAATGGCAGCTCAGTCATGATATGCTACAGTTATGCTCTAGCAGCCCTTCATCCTTACACTACACCATTGGGAGGATCATTCTGGAAACATAAACCACAAACACCAATATCTTCCATTTACCAGGTCTGTCATGGCATGGAGTATAATCTTTGTCAGTGACTTTGGATTTTCTAGCTGCAGTTCACAATCTAATTTCAAACGTGTTTTAGCCGTTGATTGAAGCTGTTTTCTCGAACACTGTGCTATTTGCTGGTTCAACCAGAGTGTGGAACGCAGATGGAATGTAGTGTTTAGCCGTGGCGGCTGGTGAACTGGCAATAGCGGAAACACAAACCATCCCTTAAAAATAATAATTTGTCATGACCTGTTTTCAAGATAAATAAAATTGAATTTTACTTGACTCCAAAAATCCTGAGGACCATCTGGTGTCGCCAGTTCTAGTTAAGTTAAAATTATGACTCTGGTCTTCTCACGCTTTTCTTTACTCAGGGGTTGGAAGCAATGGAATTGCGAAAAGACGCTTTTAATTATCTTATATCATTAACACAATTTAAACTATCATGAAACACTTGCATTGCTTCCAACCCCTAAGTAAAGAAAAGCGTGAGAAGTCCGGAGGCATGATCGGTTTCCAATGAGTGGTGAAATCCACCGTAGCGCGTGTGTAACTGATTAGCCTCCATGCACAAGGACTTCAATTCTGCGCAAGAATCTCTTACATATACGTTGATTGAATGCAGCTGCTGACTGCAGCAGGGAAATGTAAATATGCCACTAAAACTCACATTGCATATGTGACAGTTGACAGGTATGCGTTATTAATGAAAACTGGCCACACCTGATAATGTTGAGAGTTTACGGAGTTTCTGTAATGGTAACTTAAATGAATGATTGAAAACAGGTCAAGAAATTATTGGCTATTCCTGCTCATTTTAACTTAACAAGGAGAGTTGGCGACACCTGATGGTCCTTAGGATATTTGGAGTGAAGTAAAGTCAATTTTATTAAGATTGAAAACAGGTCATGACCGATTATTATTTTTAAGGGATGGTTTGTGCTTCCCCTCTTGCCAGTTTCCAGCTGCCATTGGCGTTTAGTAAAGCAACACTGATAGAGTAGATGTTCAGAGTACAGTCTACGGAACTGCAATCCTTTGGCACATGTTAAAACCATTGCAAGCACCAAAAAGATGCATAAACCGAAAAATACACACAGGAGGTGGAACATGACAGGAATTGCATTAGCACCAGAGAATTCATGACACTGCTTTCTGCCTGGGTTGTGCATATTGTTACAGCTCTGTTGGTCTGTTAAAGGTCAGATGGGTGTACATGCGAAGATTCCTCTTTGTTGATTAGCATTAGTATTTATCCAATTAACTCTCGCATTTTCAGGTGGATTTGTGAAGAGACAATTGAAGCTCATTAGCTTCCTCTGTGTGAAACATTATTTAATGAGCTGCCTTCGCCCAATGGGGGGGGGGCTGGATTTGTGACCACGGTGCTGGTGGCGTGTTGATTTTATGGGTAGCCTGTGCCTGCCCAAATAAATTACTTTTTTGCCTTTTTCCCCCCTGTTTGATCTCCCTTCTTGTTATGACCTTTGAGTCGGGCCGTAACGATTGTGTAACAATAATATTAATGTCCCTACCATTAATAAAAAGGACCTTTGTCTTATTGCAGCAGATGTCATTTACAGTGACATAGTTCATTCTTTGCTTGCTGAAATAGCTGAAAATATTGTTGCTTAATTCAGTGACATGCTGACATGTATGTAGCCTTAAATTACGCCAGGGGTGCAGTCTCAATGCTCTCTCCAGCTGTGCTATTAGCCTGTGCATGTGCACGCACAGCTTAAGTATAGATCGACGGTGTATAAATAGGATGTAAAGTAAACAAAAGTGAAAGGGTAGGCAATGAGGAGGTCAAGTAGGCATATAAAAGCAGCATTAGCTGGCTAAGTGAAACTGGAGAAGCTAAAGCCTGAAAGCCAGCACTTCTGAGAGCCAGGTATAGTCCAGTCACATTGGGGCCAGATGTTCCCCCTGCTATTTAGGGAGTTTTGTTTACTGAGATGCTGACTGCCCACTAAGCACTCTCTTAACGATCTGCCTCCTCAGGTGAGGGGGAGTATTGTCCGTTGCTGAAAGGCACGCAGAGGTGGAAAGTTTTGTTTCAGAAAGCCAACGTCCTCCACGGGGAGACACAGGGTTGAGGGTCTTGGTCAAGTACCCAACAGCGACACTGATCTTACTGAGACCATGCTGAGATGGAGGCAGTAACCCTCCGAATCACGGTCAAATGTCCTAATCACCTGGCTAGTGTTCGCAAATCCCGTTCCTGAGGATCTGTCATCAATCCTACCCTAATTTTTCACAGCTGAGTTTACTAATATGTTGGAGTGAAAACCTACAGAATGGTTGGTCTCCAGGAACGGGGTTGGGCAGTCCTGCTCTAGCTGTTGAATTAGGTGCGCTTTGTTGGGGTTTGAGTGAAAACTTACAGGATGGTGGATCTCCAGGAACAGGGCAGGTGACCGCTGCACTTTCCTGCAGACCGCGCCCAAACATGCAGACTTTGTGGCCCAGTCATCACGCGAATAGGGACCTCTTCACTGCACGCACGTCCCTTAATGTTGTGAATGTTTTACGGTATTGAAGTATTGGCTTCGATTATAAATAGAAATAGCAGCCCTACATCATCACCTCTCCAGAAGTGACAGACTGCAGCTCAGGAAGGTGAAATGCAGAGTTTACAGGAAGGGCACGGACTGGAGTCGTGATGTAAATTAGAGGAGACGGGAGGCAGGTGTGGAAGTGCACTGCATTCAAACCGTACCAAACGCCAGTGTGTGCAGTACTGCTGTACAGTCATAACCCCTTCTGCAATATCAATGCGGATATGCAATATAGATTATACCTCATTTATGTCTTAACCCTTTCCACAGTACCAGTGCAGATATGCAGTACAAATGATACCACTTTATAGTCTTGACCCAGTCCACAATGTCAGTGCAGATAAACAGACCAGACAGAACTGCATTTAAGTCTTTACACCTTCCACAATACCGGTAAAGGTATGCAGTACAGATTATGCCTCATTTTAGTCTTAAACCATGCAATAAAACCAGTATTAATGTATCGTAGATATACAATAGCACCTTATGGTTTTGTCTCTTCCAAAATATGCGCGCATTTAGCCACACAAGACCTCCTTAAGGGCAAAAGGAACACGCACAGTATTTATTTATTCTCTTGATTACTTCTAATCCTGTGTGTGCTATGCCAGTTCGTAGTGTTACTCACTCCAATAAAATATAAAATATACCTTTTAATGGTATTGCACACTCCAAACCATGTGTGTACAATACTCTATCACTCCACCGAAGTATGCTCAGAGTTAATTTGACTCTTAGAGAGTGGAATATACTCTTAAATAGCCTATTTGAGCTCAAATTTTCCAGAGTGGAACCAGATAGACTCTTTAAGAGTTGATTTAACTCTGAACATTTTGCTGTGTGTGTAATGTACTCCAAACGGTGTGTGTGTACAATAGGCTCCTTGTCCTCTAACTCCTGAACACTACAGTGTGTGTTTTACCTCTGCATTGAGCTGTAATGCGTGCTTCTCATGATACACCCCCGACCGCCCCTCCCCCTTCTCCCACATCTGTGGGCTGATTAGAAAGTTCTGCAAGAAGAATGAGCTTTCTATCAACCCGCCAAACACACATTCATGCACGCACGCCCACACACACACACACACACACGCACATGTGCACAAACACACATCCAGTATATGTGCGCGCACGCACACACATACACAGCCACACTCACGCACTCACACACACAGCCACATGCACACGCAAACACACGCACACGTATACAGTACACACATGCACACGCACACATACGCACAAACACGCGCACACGCACACATATACACACACTGGCACACAAACACACATATGCACACGCAGACGCGTATACACATCCTCCATGTTTGTTTTTCCTCTCCTCTTTCTGCTGGTGTATCCATCTCTCACACCATTCCTGTCCTCCATCACTGTTCTCTGCCTCCTCTTTCATCCATCCATCTCTATCTCCTGCATCCCACACTCGCTCCTTCTCTCTATTTTTGTCTTCTACTGAGTTCATCCACCAGCCCACATCTCGCTTTCGCTCAATCCCACTGCTCCATCGCCTAAAATATTCCCTCATGCCCATTTTTTCACCACTACAGCAGAAAATATCCACTGTGAAACGGTTTAAAACCGACATCGAGCGCTTTTCTCCATGCAGTTACTCTTTAGTGCTTCTCAGCGTTGAAATATTGCAGGCAGAAGTACGCGGCCATCACGATTTCTCTTCATTGCCGACTGCCCGTGTCAAAATCCATCTTAATAAATCAATCAAAAAAATAAATAAATATTCAGACCAGCTGGAGAATGTCTGCCTGCCATTGATCCAGATCAGGAGAACGCAGTTATCAAGGAATGTGCTGATGAATGAACTTCAACTCTGCTGTCCATCACTCAGCCTTTTCCTGGTTTATCGGAGAACATACTTTTCTTCAGAGGACGAAGACCCTGAAATAATTTCAATCAGGACTGACTAATGTCAAGCCGGAGGAAGATTAACTTCTGTCCATGTTACCCCTTTAACTTCAATTGAACGTAACTGCACTTTTCCAGTACAGTCACGAGATATCCGCAGTGGAGTTTACTCACAAATCGGTCAAGGTAAACGAATGGATTTGGAGGTTAAAGACTGATTTTGTCGCCCCGACCTCATGCTTTGAAGTAGCCTGTAAACCTGCACATCTTAAGATCGTTCTTTTTTAAACATCTGCTCCATCACACAGTATCCTTTGTGCTCTTTTCTCTTTTTTAACAAGAACTCCTGAGCTGGAAGAAGCCCTGAAATTAAGAACATGTTGAGAACATACTAAGGCTGAGAGCGAATACTGACGGAAGGAGTTTGTACCGAATGAGAATGCAAAGACTTGTCACAAAACTGAAACACTCCAGAAAACACTGAAATAATCACACGGGCGCACACAGAAGAACAGTCGCGGCTGAAATCCTCAAGAAAATTAGAGTTTTTCTTAGGTGCTTCTGCATATTTCTTGAATCATCTGCAACATTTTCAAAACAGTCAGAGCATTTCTTAATACGATTAGTACAAACTCCGCCATATAGTGCATTACCTGTACAACCTTGTATCTCTCTCAAAATTGTTAACCTCTCAAAAGTAAATATTTATGACAGTGAGCATGTTAGTGCCATCAGAATGACAGTGCTTGTTTCATTGTCAATGAACAAGACAGCCAAATGACTAGTCATTTTGTCAATTTAACAGGAGTTTGTGATATAACCCATGGCTAAGTGGCTATAAGGTGTATTTTTTTTTACGGTCAAAGTTTGTGTTTTTCTATAATATGCAATATGCACCAACATAGAAAAAGCTGATTTACTCAAATGAGTGAAATGGGTATATTGCGTTTTGGCAACAAACTCTTCATTTGCAAATGGCTCTAATGAATAAGAAACTGCTTCTGTGATGCGCAAAAATGATGACGTGAGGTGGAGATTGAACAAGTGGTTTTGAGAATTTAAATTCTGTTGTGAGAAATGTACAAAAAGCAATTGAGAAAACTCTAAGAGCATGCAGGCTCAGTCCTTAAAGTAGACGTTCTTATAAAAAAATGATAATAATAGTAATAAATATCGTCATTATGTGCAATTGGGGTCCATATTTTGAATATGTGTGCTTTGGAAAACGGAAAGTTAATGTTGACCCACACCGGCGTGAATAAAGTAGTGACTGCAAAGATTCTTGTGCAGTGACAATATTCATAACAGGCCAGTCAGCCCTGATTGGCACATAACTTTGCCCTCACCTCTTGTAAAAATGATTCTTTACTACAATGGCTGAACCCAGGCTGTCAAAGTTATATGGGCATTATACCTCTAACCAAATTAAAAGTGCTATTTTGTGATGCTTTTTTATCGCCAAGGCTGTAAGAACATGCACTTTAATTTTACGTCTGAGACTTATGGAACTTATTGATGGATGGTAGTAATGTTAAAAATTGTTGAACAGACAATTTTACATGAAGATGAATCATAAAATGATAATGTATTATGTAACGTCTTTGGCTATATAGCCATGTGCTAACATAATTTTACGATTTTTATGGTGGTCGTATGTCACTCTTGCTAGCTAAGTTCAATAGCTGCTGGGTGGTTTCGCTTTGTGGTCGTTGCATAACCGAACTTATGTCTGAGAAGTTAAATGGTGTTGTGGAACCAAATAATGAAGCTGATAGTCTTTTATCCCGTTAATTTTGGAATTCAAATTGTAAGTGAATAGTTGTGCAAAATGTACAAAGACACTGCTGATGTCTCTGGCCCCCTTGGTACCAGAAAAAGAGTGGGCACTTTACAAGAGTAAGAAGTGGGCTGTGTTTTACAGTACAGAGTTCTTGTTGAATTGCACAAGGAGAAGTGAATGGCAGGGAGAACTGGTGAATGTCCTATGTGGTGTTTTGGAGGGAAATTCAGTGACAACAGTAGATAGGGCAGCCATGTATAGATACAGAATGATGGGGGAGGGGAGGTGATGAATGCTTCCTTCCTCCTGTCATAGAACCGAGAGATTACGACAAATAGTCTTTTAGCAAGTTTATTGTACTGTTACTATTGTGAACAAATGGTGAATCATACCAATGAAAACCAACTGCTGAAGTCTGTGGCTCTGTCTGGTACCAGCATGGCAAGAGATTCTAAGGATGGAGGCCCAGAGATTTAAACTAAAACAAGGTGGGCTGTTCTTTACAGTAAAGATTTAACTGATTGGATACAAAAGGACAAATGGCAGAGAAAACCAATGTATGATCAAAGGGGGGGGGTCTGGAGGGACATTCAAAAGATAACAGTGGGAGTGGATTGGTTGAATAGCCAGGTACAGACAGAATGATGGGTAGGGGAGAGGAGAAGAGTGTCTCCTTGTACCACACTCCACAATCATTAAAGTTGAGTTTAACATACAGATAACCGCAGAAACAAAATGGACGCCGACCGTAGTGTCCCTGTCTGTACTTTGTCTCCTCCTCTGAAATGTCAGTCTTCCAGAGATTTGTTCTGTGTTATAGCAGAGAATGTTCACTGTATCTTGGGCATCGTACCTCAGCCATTTGTTCACTGTGAAAATTCAGCGTGAAAGTGGCCTTAGTGACTGGTGCTTCAGCCAAATAAGCCTCAAAAACCACATTTCTTTGAACAGAATTCATATCTCTCCCTCGATTCACGGCAGCTAAAACCATATCTGTGCTTTTTGTTGCAGAAAACCGCCTCATCCACCCCTCCCTCTTATGCTAAGTCACACCTCTGACTCCTGTGTGGGATCCAAACAAAAACCTGTTCCCTCTCTAATATACCCTAATATACACAATCAGACATGTAATCATGTCTCCAAGCCTGATACCAAAACGCTCATTCAACCACCACCTACCACCCCATCACAAGAGTAAAGTCTCCATTCGACATTCAGAGGATTGCAGACTGAATTTGAGTTGTTCCCTAATCGCGAGGTCCTTGCCATAATCCCCAGTCACCCTAAACGGAGTTTGCACCACAGTCTCATTTAATTTTGGTCAATTTAAGTGTTGAAATGGCAAACTAGTTTCTCCTGATTGAACTCAACTTCTGTCTTTGTTCTAGCAGTTACCTGCACTGCATATCTTCAGACACTGCACTGTGCTGTATTGCTGTATGTGTCTAGGGCTTAAGCACTTATCCCTGTGTTTGCTCGGGGATTATGCTGTACATTAATTGCTACCTTTGTGTGCATACAGATTATAGTCATTGCTGAATACACGTATAGGGTTTCTACTTGTTTCTATATCTGCGCATGAGGCTTATCCTTATTTCTGTATGCGGGGGGGCTTTTCCATTATGCTTATTGTTACAGTTATGTGTATTGGGATTATACTTACTGCTGAATGAGTGTGCATCGGGTGTGGGTATATTTCTGTGTGTGTGTGTTTATATTCAGTATAATCCTTATGAGACTGCAGCAGGCAGGTCTGATGAGGCTCGGTCTGAGGCTGCATTTCCTCCGAACACCTTCAGTATTGTACCCTAAGAACTAGTACATAATCTGTAAGGATCAGTACCTAAACCTTAGATCTGGTTTGCATTTCCAAGCCAGACAGTGCTCTAGAATGTCAGCAAGGTTGTTATCGGATGGGAACTGTTCCGCCAACCACATAAATGACGGTTTTGTGTTTTGTCCCTGTTGAGCAAGAGTTGCAGTTCTCTCTCAACCAATCAGTGGGCAGCAGTGTTTCTAGCTGTACTATGATCTGGAGAAACCTGGTCAGTTTATCGGTGGCAAGGGTCTCGCAATTGAGCAAACATTTCAATTCTGGACGTTTCCTAAATAAATTTAAAAAAAATAGAAACTTGGCTTTGACTGTTCAAATAACACTAATGGCTAGTGTTCAAGATTTTCACCACTCTTAATTACTGCAAATGAGGGTCAAAGTCAGTTTCTACTTAACCCCTTTGTGCAGAAGCCAAATTTGGCTATTTATGGGTTACCCACTTTAATGCTGTATAATTCAAGATTTAAGCTTCACAAAGAGGAAAAATGTGGCTCAATTCAGGAAAGACACTTACAGCATTTAGAATTACATTGTATTTCAGTTTATTTTCATGATTTTGGTAGAGAAAATGAGCAGCAAACATAAAAAATCTTCATGAGAATTCACCATTGAAATTGCAAAAAAAATAATTCTGACGATTGAAAAACTGCTGGGGCTTAAAACTATACATTTCTGGTATCATAAACTCCTTGAGCACAAGTAGAATTCATCTTCAACATTACATTCTAGATTACCTACATGCTATTAGCCAAATTATACAGCTACCCAAGTGTCTCCCCAAAGTCTCAAAATGATTTGCTGTCAAATCATTAAAAAAATCATGTATTTAACACAATTAAAGCTTTAAGGCATGAAATTTAATATGAACAAATGATTTTCTGGTTGAGTTTAGTATGAATTTATCAATATCAGTGCAGTTGAATATCAGTGGTCACAAGTAACCTCTCCAAATATGAAACATGCCTTTTCTCCATAATAAAGTTTAGAGTTTTGGCCATTTTTCTTCGAAGCCAGCAAAAACACGCATTAAATAAACTGCTAATTAAATGGTCAGAACATTCACCCTGTAATGAAAGCTACCAGTCCCCTCTTCAAAGCTCACGAACCCATTTCAACACTTATAAGGAGCATGTACACCTCACTAACACAGTAATATCTGAATTCTGAAATATACCTTATTTTAACTGAACAGACACTCCACTTTCAGGGAATATCAAATCCATTGCGTCTCCCGATTCAAAAGAAACGTGCAATGAACGTACCGGGGGTCCACACCAAAATGCACGGGCAGTTCGCGTTTTAAACAGGAAAAAAACCTCGACATTCGACTTTGTTGAGTACATATACATTCCGAAACAGAAAAAAAAAACAAACAAAAATAGCAGCCTGACCTTTTTCGTGAATCCCTCCTCCAGAGACATTGACTGTATAAAATAGAGACCGATGTATCCAGTAGCAAGAACCCGCCAGTCCTGTTTCATTCGAAATAATTCCAATAGAGCATATCGTTCTCATTTAAATCCTGTAATGTAACTGAACACTTCAAGGCCAGTTTTGCGAACCGATTTTCTATAAATCCCGTCTATTTTAGCCGCGTAATGTGCATAACGTAGACAGGATAAAACCGAGCCTGCTGATACGCATTGGTTTGTATGCTCTGTGTTTGTCCAATCAATGTGTTTCACTTACTCTAAAATGTTTAAACACTCGGGAATTGGATAAGAAACGAGCCAGTCAATACATTGTTATCAGGGAAACTTCACGAGGCCATGAAGTGTAACTCTACAATTACGCAGAAGAGCTTGAGTGTATGGTTGAGTGATTGGCTATCAACGCCAGTACTCGGGTGGATATAAGGAAGCGCTGGATTTGTCAATGAAGGAATCTACGCGTAAATCCACGGGAGGGAACTACAATTTTTTTTGTATGGGACAACTGTAATAGGCAATAGAATGTGAGAGAATCAATACCATGTCGATTTTTTTGCCTCAGAAAACTGATTTTTCTGAACTACTAATTGGAATACTGTTAGCTCACTGTGGCTAAACTGGTTGCTACAAAGGATAACGATTTTTTCTGTGTCAAGATATCGTTTTTTTAAACTGCTGAATCGACACTATGGGCAAGGATACTGACCAGTTTGCACATCAGGCTTAGCTGAGGAGTTTAATTCATGCAGCTCTCAAAAAACAGGGAGTGGAGTGAACTTCACCGTATTCAGAACCGCGTTCGAGGTCTGCTTGCTTGTGAACATTCAATAACTGATCCGGGGGTGTCATCTAGTGATCGAGTACAGTAACAGCGTGCTTCCAATTTGCAGGTCTATAGACGCGGGCATCTACATCTGCAGAAAGGGGTTAAAGTGACATATGTACTAGGTTTTTCCAGATCACAGGAGAGCTCCACCTTTTAGTACAGGATCAGTGTGCTCAATACCTCAACAGAGGGGTAACAAAAAGACAGGAAGGACTGGGATGGTTCCTTTGGTGACATCCACAACTTTTGACAATGCAAGAGCACAAATAAAAATTCTAATGAGTAAAAAAAAAAACTGAATTGAAATGATCCGAACTAATCTGAACTGAATTGAAATGAGCCGAACTGAACTGAACTTAGCTGAGCGGAGCTGAGCTGAGCTGAACCTTATTGAACTGAACTGAATTGAATGTACCGAATTGAACTGAACCATACTGAACTGAAGGGAGCTGAACCAAATTGAACTGAACTGAGCTGAGCTGAACCGAATTGAACTGAAATGAACTGAGCTGAGCTGAACCGAACTGATCTAAACTGAACTGAACTCAGCTGAGCTGAACTGAAATGAACTCAGCTGAGCTGACCTGAACTGAAATGAACTGAGCTGAGCTGAGCTGAACTGAAATGAACTGAACTTCACTGAACTGAGCTGAGCTGAACCGAGCTGAGCTCCTTGGTGTAACAGTGATTGTCTCCCTCTGCAGCGGTGAGCCCGTGTTGTGGCCGGTCGGGATGGTGCTGGAAGGCAGTTCTGAGGCCCTGTGTCCCCCTCCCTCCCTGGAGCTCCGCTCCCCCTGCAAGAAGGGCCGCCCTGCCCCTGCGTTGGGCCCCATTACCCACCCCCACCAGGGCCTGTACCCCGGGGACCGCGAACCCATCAAGTACGGAGAGCTGATCGTGCTGGGGTGAGTGAGTCACTTCTGTTCCGCATAAAAATTTTAGAAAAAATTAGGAAGATCAAAAATAACAGCTTTATTTTGGAAACGTGCTCACTAGCGAGGCAGGTTAACTACCTGCAATCCAGACATTGAAAAATGCGAAGGTCTTTATGCGGAAATCTGGAGTAAGAGCCAAAAAACTTAAAAGGGCTAAAATTAACAGTGTTCTGTGACTCACTGCAATATTTGGACAATTCCTTTAGAAAAATGCTGATGTATGAGGGTATTGATGTGTTTATAGCAAGGAAATTGCTAAAATTGTGAATTGCAGTTACCATCTGAAATAACTACAGCCGTACTGTATGTATATGCCAATTCCTTAGCTTACAGCTTGTTGATGGCTTGTAACAGCACTTTAAATAATGGTGCTGACATGGTGCTCATCCATGAGCTGTGGCATTTCGACAGCCTAATCTTAATATACTGTTTGTGCTGTACTTTCTGCCCCTCCATCTGGTGAAAATCCAGGAGAAATTTTAAACAGGTTTATAGACGGCAGTTAAGGCCCTGTCAGGCCCCCTCTTGGCCGGCTCCGTTCAGCGCCTGATTAAAAACTGCTTTTTATTCTGCTTTGCCTCGTAAACCGAGTGGCCTCAATAAAATTTTTTTTTAGACAAATCTCCCTGAGGGTGTCTGCTAATGAAATCACAATGCCCGTTAAGCGTCCCTCGGCCAGCACACATAGCCCGACACATGGATCGGGGCCTGAAGCACCCTCAGAAGCGTATCGATCTACGCCTGCTCGTAAATCTCGCCTGATTTATATATGGCAGGGGTTCTTCCCGCCTTTGTGGAACAAAAAGCGACTTTTGGGCCCTGAAAGTGCTCGACAGGCTGAGCTTTCCATTTATGCTGTGCCTCGCCCACCGAGTAACGGCCAATCAGTTTGCAGTTCCTGACGCAGCGTTTCTGGTCACAGCCAGACATTACCGCCCACCAAAAAGGATCTGACTAAGCAGAGGTTACATAAAGTAATAAATTAAAAAATATTATGGGATATTAGACTTCCAAAGTACCATGGAGAATGTTATTTGACTTTGGGAAGTTTGCGTAAAGATATTATTGTTTACCAGCTACTTTTGTTGGTTAGATAGGAAGCTGGGTTGGGAAATTTAAGCTGATTGGTTATTTCTTGGAGAGCAGTGCAGCACTAGCCATGGCTTTCCTGCTATGCACATTCAGGACCCAAAGTTATTTCTGCATTCGAATTAAATTAAAGGTTAAACTAGAGTGACAATTAAATCATAGGTTAAATTATGGAGAGAATTAAATTAAAGGTTAGTTTGAGGATAAGTTTGGACATGGATTTTGTAAAGTTGTAAAAAAGGAAGAGGTTTAAACATTGCCTTATGCTGTTATATCATATTGGAAGAGTGTTGCCCTGACAGGCTGTGGACCGTGTGGGTGTGGCCATTTCTCTGCTATACAGGTACAACGGCTCTTTGTCCAATGGGGATAAAGGACGTAGGAGGAGCCGTCTGGCCCTTTACAAAAGACCTAAAGCCAATGGGGTTAAGCCTGATGTCATCCACAACATCTCCACCCCACTCGTGTCGAAGGTGAGCAGGGTGATGCCCGGTCCTCGATCGGTCTTCATTCAACTAGCTCAAAGATCGATAATTAATGTGTCACGATATTTAAGGGACATGGGCCAGGCGCTCCCCCTCAGCTATTCTGTAAAGTGTCTTTGCCACAGTCCTTAAGTGAAAGCCGTGTGGAAATATAATTGAATTTAAGGGAGTGGAGTGTTTTCAGACTGCCACGGTAGCACACACACACACGCACGCACGCACGCACACATGCACACACACACACACACACACACACACACACAGTCACTTGGGGAAACCATACACAACTCCATATGACCTTCAAAGTGTTTAGCTGGGTGCGCATCCTGCTACAGTTTCATTTCACCAACAGACAAGCTTAGCCACTGTGCTGTGGATTTAAATTGATGATCATAGTAATAATAATAATAATAATAATAGTAGTAGTAGTAGTAATAGACTTAATTTGTATTGCACCTCTCATACACAATATACAGCTCAGTTTTTTACATACTAGTGCCTATGATATCTATGATATGGTCTTTGTTCTCACAGCTGCACTTGTAAATGCTTGGTTCCACACTGTCAGATTATGTTATTTCAGCGTTCCCTGTGGGATATTTTATATCAGCTCAAGTATAATGCGGACATCCCATGCCCTTGAACATGGATTTTCCCGTAAACATTACGAGGCAATGAAACTGGACAGATGACCATTCCTCCGGTCGGAGGGTAGTTTCATTCCTGTTTGTCCTTGTACATGTGTCACCTCGATTCAATCACCGCCGGTGTAATCTTTTCAAAATGTTACTTCTTTTCCCCACATAAAATTGATTGAACCATCAATATTTTCATGCACATAATCATTTAATTCTTCACATTGTTGAATGGATAGGTCCCAAGTTTGATTAGTATTTTGAAGTAATGTCTGAAAAATCCTTTATTTATTTTCATGATTTGAAATTAACATTCAAGGAATGTCTGGGAAATGTTCAGACAATTTCACGTCTTGGGATTTATCCATAAGGTTGCAGTTATTTTGCTTTACAATCATTTAGCTGACGCTCTCATCCAAAGCAGCTTACAGTTAACTCTATGAGGGCCAAATACATTTTCAAGGAATTAAAAATGTAGTTATCCTGAGCTGTTGAAAACCTAAAAGAGCTCTCCTACGGGAACTCTTTTAAACAAGTTGCCACATGATAGGTTTTCAACAGCGTCTGATTTTGATATCTTTCATCATTGGGCAACTATACTTGCCCACGGCGCTCACCGGGTTAATTCGGCTCAACAGGGGCCAATCCTTCCCTGGGATCAACATAGAGTTAAGAGCCTCACTCAAGGGCCCTACAGCTGCTCTGATCTTATTCTGGCTGCCCTGGGACTTGAACTAACAACCACCTGCCCCAATCAAACACCTTACACACATGCAGCTGCAGACTGGATCACCTGACCTATGTGCTTTTCATTGTTGTATGTTGTGTTTATGAAGGTGCTATGAAGCTCTTATGTATGCTTGATGCTCTATGTCGCAGGCCCTGAGTAATAAGAGCCAGCACAGTATCTCGTACACCCTCTCCAGGAGTCACTCCGTCATCGTGGAGTACACACATGACGGCAGTATGGACATGTTCCAGGTACTCTCGAACCCATGCACTCACACCGTTACTGGGGTGCCCAATGTTATCCTGAGAGGGCCGGAGCACATTTCAGTTTTTTGTTTTAGCCCAGAATAATGACATCAGATTCAAGTACTGAGCTAGTCATGGTCTTCAGTCTAGATCGATTTCTTCTCATAGAAATGGGCGTCTTAGAACTGGGGCACTGCCCTGAACCGGAGGTGCGTTTACCAACAGAATAGTTGCTAACTAAGTTAGCGACTTATATAGTTGGTCCATTCACAGTCAATGGTTCCAACTATGTAAGAATTTCTGGAAACGCAGCCCAGGCCTTTTCGGATAAGACCAGAGACACCTGCTTTAAAACCATAATATTTATTTATCCACATAAATAACTAACATTTTTGATACCTCATACTGTCAGCACTTTGGAGGAATAAGCAGGTAAAATGAATAAGTATGTGAACAATTGTAATGTGACATAAAATTCTGTGCGTTAGCAATTTTCAGCCTTGGCGCATTCGAAATTTAAATCTGCTACTTGTGAAAAAAAAGCATTCCACTGTATTCTTAGGTCAGTATTAATGCTCAGGTTCCATAATTCACACAAAAAAGTCTCCATAATTAGTTGGATAACTAGTGAACGCTTTTTTATCAACTGGTCTCCCGCTTGAGTCCTGCTAATATTTTACTAGTATCTCAGGATGGTGGCTAACGATGCAGAACACTTGCGGTCAAATTACCGTGTATAACTCAAATTAATAAATGCTGCCTTTAAAAACCTCTGTTCAGATCGGCCGCTCCACGGAGAGCATGATTGACTTCGTGGTGACGGACACGTCTGGCAGCGGGCAGGGAGGAGGGGGCGGAGGAGAAGGGGGCCAATCGGCACAGAGTACCATCTCGCGCTATGCCTGTCGCATCCTGTGCGAACGCAGCCCACCCTACACTGCTCGCATCTACGCCGCCGGGTTCGACTCCTCCAAGAACATCTTCCTGGGGGTGAGTTCATGAGGTGGGAGGGGTTCAGTATGGGGGGGCGGGGGTTTGAATGAATTGCCACCTCAATGTTTTGTTGAAATAAGGAAGCAGAAGACAGTATGCAGGAGGGATAAGCGCTTGACTTGAGGCTGGTGGCTCAATCTGCAGTGTTGCTACAATAAGGTCTGTGCAGTAGTTTGCCCCTTGGCCCTTGCTTAGTCTAATCAACTGTAAGTCACTTTGGATTAAAGCAAAATAAATGTGAAATTATGTAGCACTATCTGCAAAAGCATGAGTGAAGTTAGCTTGATAAATTAGAAAGACATATTTAGAGGGCATGAAATTACTATGCAGCGTTAGACACACCTGCATAGCAGACATACAGTTAGCTTGCAAAAATTAATCCCACTTAAAAGGTATAAATTTAGCGTGCAGACTGCAGATTTGATAATCCCACTTAACAGCTATACAGTTAGCATGCTGAATTACATGGTTCCACGTTGCGTGTTTAAAGTTAGCATGCAGAATTATATACTCCATTTTAGCTAGTGCGAAGTTAGCATGCAGAATTGGATAGACCTACTTGGAAGGTATGAAGTTAGCAGGCCGAATTAGGTTGTGAATGCTATATAACGTCAGCTTGCAGAATTAGGCTTACATCTGAAGTAATTAGCATTAAGTAAGAATGAACTGGTATTTAGCTCACTGCTGGACTCCGAGCGAGTGTATTAGGGTGGCGGAATTAAGAACCTGAGAAGAATTCAGGAAAGAGGATTAAAGACCGAGTCACTATGACACTAGCATTAGAAACTCAACACCGAGAGCTGTATGGAGCTGGTATCGCTCTGGGCTGGGCTCTTCCCTGTCGACTCACACCATTGTCTTAGCGTTGACCCTGAATAGGACACGCAGTCTGCCAGCGGTGAGTAAGAGATGATGAATGTGCATTTCCCGTTCTTTTAATAGCATCAGATGCATCTAAAACTAAACAGCGGTCTCACGGGACTGAGCACACTGCCCTGATTTCAGATAGCAGCTAGCGCCCGCACCAAGAAATGCAGTGAATCCACGCTCTCCCCTCCGGACGCTCGCCTTTCTGTGTCCCTGCCAACAGCAAGCGACCTCCCGCGGAGACGGCCATCTGCCGCGCCGTGTTTTACTGCGTTACGCTGGTGCTGCATTGTGCCGTGTTGTTGTTCAAATCAGGACATGTACAAGGCCATGCTTTGTGGCAGAATCTTTCAAATGCGTCCCTTACCGACGTCGACTCCTCCCTGCAGGAAATTCCAGTTTAATCCAGCCTAAGCCAGCTAGAACCAGTCGGTATTCTATAACTGGTTCAAGCTGTGTTTTCAGCGCTTCCACTAGGTTTACCAGCAGATTAACCCATAATTTGCTCAACCACCAGTTTGGCTACAAACTTAATCTGCCAGCTAAGCTAGCTTTGACCAGTTATGTGCAGTTATGGCCAGCTAGTTGCGTCAAAAACACATCTTTGTGCAGAATACATATAATATAAATTTTTTCCAGTAGTGCATGAGCCTATTTAGGCTATATAACCCAGTATTTGTGTCACAGAGACTCTGGAAAATTATTTCAGTGAAGCAGGACATTTGAAAATTCAATTCAGAATTATTTAGGAATTAAATGTCAGAATTTAGAGACGCTGGCGTCTGTATCCATGCAAAGGGGTAAATTAACCAGCTAAGAATCTTCCCTGATCTTGGCTGTGGTTTTCAGGATGGCAGCACTGTGCTAAACGAGGCTAACACTGAGCAAACAGTCTCGTAGCAGCACCCGCTGACTCCCCGCTGACTCAGGGGCCTGTCTGTTATGCTTGGTCAGGAGGAGTTGGTATACAGAACTTGAAAACTAGAAAGTCCCAGGAGCGACTAAGTCCCAAAGTCAAAAACAAACCAAAATCAGGCCGAGGGAGAGCAGAGCTGCTCCTGCAGAGAAGCAGAGTCAGGAAGGTGGACCAATCGGGTGCCGGCGTGGGGAATAGCAGCAAAGACCGCAGGCCGGCTGGCCCTACACCTGCCTCTCTCCTGCCCCCCGCTGGTAAATGCCGATTCAGCACCTCGGCCAAGCTGTCCTCTCGTCAAGACATCGATCAGCGCCGAGCTTTTCTGTTGGCACAGCTTGTTTGTGCAGCTGTAAAACACCTAATAACACTCTGCTGGGTGTTTTTATATGTTATTTTTTCTTGCGCTGGGGAGACTGATGAATTTTAATTTCCTCTCGGGGAGAAACTCTATACGTAAGGATGGATGGTGCCAGGTTCCTGAGAGTACAGCAAGCAGCTTAAAGATGAGCTGAAATCAAAATCCACATCCTCCATCATGGCAACTCTGAACAGGGAGACGTTGTCGTCAACAATTCCTGCCGCTGTGGAATCCCGTTTTCGAACCCAGTCAAGGCCATGACTTTGTAAACATACAGGCACTGTAACAGCGATTTAAAATCAAGCATAGGTTGACGCACTCAACCGCTTCTCTTGAATCAAGCAACAAAGTTGAGTTCGAGATTTGTTTGACGGAAAGAATATTTATTGAATTTAAAAAGAGATGATTAATTGTACCTTGATTCCAGCGGGAATTGCTCCTGCCGTGCAACATGGAGGTAATAGACGTTGTGAGTCCACATATTTCTTGTTTTCCTAGTTCAGTTCAGAGCTTAATGTGGTCAAAAACCGTAAGGCTGCATACCTTGCATACAAGCTACACCTCCAAAAGAGAATGAATCCCAAGCTAAATTGTGTCTTGCAGATCAGGTGCTGCAGTCACCTGTCTGAAGTGGGAGGGTCCACACACAATTCTTTGTAGCACAGAAGAAGCGATACAAAATTTAAAGACTCTTTAAATTAACATAAATGCAAAGCATAAGTAAATATTTTGTATCTTTGTAATTTTACCATAAATATTTACATCACAATCTGGCTCCAACATTCCGGCCCCTAATTGTTCTGTGGGCAAACAGTACAATTACAAAATAAAATCATAGGAGCCAGCCAAGATCAAAAATAACATAGCTTTGTACATTATTTAAGTCAAAGATTTTTTAGTCCCCTTTTTTGTTTTTTGAACCAGCAGAGTTCATTTATATCAGACCATAAAGTCCTTCAAAAAATGGAATCAATAATTCTCTTTTCAAAAACAAACCAAAGAGTTTAAGCAGTCCATGATGTTTGCAATGTGTGCAAATGTAAGTCAGTATATGTGAAATAAGAGAGAGACAGAAAGAAAAAAAACAAGGGGGGATGAGAGAAGGAAAGACAGAGGTCTCCTTATTCTGAGGTTTCAAGAAGCAAGGCAAGCTTTGTGATGGGCCTGATCAAGGTGCTGGTCATAGTTTGTACCAGTAGCGGCTCTAGACCCGGGAATGGCGGGGCGCAGACACGTCCCTTTATGACAATTAGTCCTGGGTAGTTCGCAACCATTTTCCTTTACTGACGCGTTTTCCAATTATCGTATTTGGCAACTTAAGACACGGTCTCTCCATATGTGATCGAACAGCGATGAAATCATGGGCGAAATTCAGTACAGAAAAAAAAATTTACTTATTAATAGGCCAGAACTTTGCGTTGATTGATCAGGTCCGTGTTCCAGTGAAATATCGCCTTTCACTCTCGGTATTGTTTGGGTTGATAAAAAAGTGGCACTTGGCAGTTAAATAGGCAGCGTGCTGCTCAAGCTGTTTGCGTGAGAGTCGACGGGTATGCAAGTTTGATTAACGTTGATTTAAATACAGTAAATAAGCGTCCAGATGAATGATTGTCTTCTTACGTAATCGGGGAGAACAAGCAGCAGCTGTTAACTGTGGAGTGCTCTCGGAGCGAACCTTCGGTTACTCATGAAAATGACTGAGAACAGGTCAGGACTAACGACTGTTTTAAACGGATGTTTTGTCACAATTCTCAGTTCAGGTTTCGCCACTGCACTGAATTAAGCCCATGATTTCATCGCTGTTTCATCGCATATGGAGAGACCGTGTCTTAAGTTGACAAGTACGATAATTGGAAAACGCATCAGAAAAGGAAAATGATTGCGAACTACCCAGGACTAATTATCATAAAAGGGACATGTCTGCGCCCCGCCACTCCCGGGTCTAGTGCCGCTACTGGTTTGTACCTCTACTTTTCTCACAAATCCTCTTTTGTCTGGCAGGCGTTGTGTGATTCGGCCCATGACCCACGAGTTTCTAGGAGCGGAGTCATCTATTATTGGGGCAATATCACCCTCAACAAGGTTTCTCCTTTTCACTGCCCACTTTTGCCTTTCTTGTTGCTTCGGCAAATACTCTCTCGTCCATCTTTTCCAAAAGAGGTCTGCCATATACTGTACTTGGCGCCATCTCCTTTTGGTGTGCGTGTCCTCTACGCTGAAAAATCCTGGTGACAATGAAGGCTTTCCTTTGAAGAGAAGGTGGTGATTTGGAGTGAGAGGTTCCAGATCCAGAGGGTCGTTTGAAGCTTTTGAGATGGGCCGATCATTAATTATTGCTTCAATCACACATAGTAGTGTGGCCAATCCTTCCCCGTCCAGAGTTTGTTCCCTTACTAAAGCTCCAAGAATGCATCTAAATGTTCTTATTTGCCTCTCCCATACTCCACCATGGTGTGATCCAGCAGGTGGGTTGAATGTCCACGATATGCCTTTCTCATGCAGGGTTGAATGAATCTTGAGATGGTCCAGATCTTGAATAGACTATTGCAATTCTTGTTCTGTCTTATGAGATTGGTTCCGTTATCAGATCTCTGTCTCGCCTGGCTACAAACCTCCTTATTGCGTTAATGCACGAGTCGGTAATCAGTGTGTGAGCTACCTCCAAGTGTACTGCTGTAATGTTCAAACGTGAAAATTACGCCATACCGCTTTAAAGCTGTTCTCCCCCGCTTTATTTCAAATGGGCCAAAAAAGTCCACACCCACATTTGTGAAAGGTGGTTGATCTGTTGACAATCTATCCTGTGGCAAGTTTGACATATATTGTGTGCCTCTGCCACTGCTCAATCTCCTACATGAGATGCATTTTGCAATCACTGCCCTAACAGCAGAGTTGGCTTTTGGTATCCAATACTTCTTCCTCAGACGTGAGAGTGTGTGGTTTCGACCGCTGTGTCCAAGAGTTTCATGAACATGCGTAATGATTAGTGTTGTTACATGATAGTTTTTTGGCAAAATGGCTGGGTGCTTAGCATTGGCTGGCATTGCAGACTTGACCAACCTTCTACCAGCTCTTATTAGTTCATCATGAAGAACTGGGGTAGGTTTATGGATAAGACTGTTCTTCTTCACAGGTGTTCCTTTCCTAAGACACTCCAGTTCATTTTTATATTCCATTGCCTGACAATATTGGATAATAGAATTTTCAGCTTTCTGAAGGTCTCCCACAGAAAGCAGACTTTTGTCATTTCCTTTTCTTATTTTAAATGCGCCTTTCCTTTCCTTCTTTTCCTTGTGGGCCTCTTTCAGTGAGGCTTTAATCCTCAACATCCACGCTACAGCCTTTCGGAGACGATGCCACTCTGAATAGTAGGTGATGAATTTCATGACTGTATTTGCAGATTCATCCACAGGGGTAACACTTACAGTGAAGACCTTCACTTCAGGATCATCCGGCATCGAAGTGAATTCCAGAGACTGAGGCCACTCTGTTTCTGGATGCTGCAGGAATTTAGGCCCTTGGATCCACGCGGAATTCAAGAAACGTGTAGCTGATAAGCCTTTTGAGGCACCATCAGCAGGATTCAACGTGCTGCTGATGTACCTCCACTGTGTAACATCAGATGCCGCACAGATGTTTCTCACTCTGTTAGCAACAAAGGTGTGGAATCTAGAGGATTAATTTCTCAGGTACTTAAGCACGGATGTGCTCTCTGTCCAATACCCTGATGGCTTTAAAGGGAATTCAGGTTCTGCCTAGAGAACTCCATCCATTCGTACAGCCATTGTAAAGGTTGTGAGCTCAAGCCTGGGAATACTAATGGGTTTCAAGGGTACCATCCTTGCCTTGCCCATAACAAAAGCACAGTGAACTTTGTGCTTGTCGTCCAGCAGCTTTAGGTCGGAGACTGTGCCGTAACCACTTTCACTCGCATCTGAGAAGTGATGAAGCTGAGCTGAAATGAGGCTTCCAAAATCCTCAGACGTGAAGCACCTCCTAACTTTGATTCTCTCCAGTTGTGACAGGTCAGTCAACCAGGTCAACCATCTCCTGTGCAGGTACTCAGGCATCTGATCATCCCAAGCGAGCTTTAAACCACACAGCTCTTGAAGTATCTATTTTGCGGAGAGGATGACAGGTGCCAACATACCCAAGGGATCATAGATGGAGCTTCCCATAGATAAAATTCCTCGTCTGGTAAGTGGTTTGTCTTGAAATTGAATTTTGACTTGACACACCATCGTACCCCAAGGGCTCTTTCAATGGGCAGTGTGTCCTCGTCCAGATCTAGATTTTTAACATCTTGTGTTGGTATCAGTTCTGGGATAGAGAGAAGCAATGACCTGCTGTTGCTGATCCACTTATTCAGCTTAAAGCCACCAGTGGAACACAGACTGATGAGGTCTTTGGCGAGTAGTATGACCTCTTGCTCAGAGTTTACAGATTTTAGGCAATCATCCACGTGAAAGTTTCTGAGCACAGTCTGTATGGCCTCTGGGTCAAAGTTGCCGACGTTGTCTCTAGCACACTGCTGTAAAGCAAAAGTTGCACTGCTTGGAGAGGATGTAGCTCCGAAGATATGTACCACCATTTTATACTACTCAAGGTCCATGCCCAGCTCTCCATCAGGCCACCATAAGAATCTTAAGAGATCTGAGTCCTCGTCCGGTACGTGGAAAAATAATTTTTCTCCTGTAACGGTTTTCATGGCCTTGATTTAATATGTCTATCAATTATTTGTTCTTGTCTGATCTGTGACCATTTTGGCGTTTTGAAATTCAACGCACGGCGGAATGCATGTTTGCGATTACCGTCAAACGATCGACTCCCTCACCTCCCAAAATTTTGCCCAAAGGACCGTGTAACGTGACATTTGGAAGTTTGCCCTTGCCTTTTGTTCACGGAGTCTAAGAGAAGGGCCACAGGCTCTTGTACGGGCAGAACACAGAGAGAGACTACGGCTTGACTGCTGTGTCCCTCCCACACAAAATGTCCTTGGCAGAAAAAGCGAAGCGCGGTCCGTGTGAATCAGCGTGACTACCTACAGCGAGCGACCAGCTGTCCGCAAGCGTTCAATACCTGCTCACCGCACATGCCTGTGAACCAGCTTTCACACACACCCAATACATTACCCATATTTACAAGCACTGAACATGACACTAAGCAAGGGCCAATGTCTCCTGGAGCAGTGTAGGGTAAAGGGCCTTGCTGCTCTGATCTTAATTGCGGCTGCACTGGAACGTGAACTAACACCATACTGAGTCCAATTCAGACCCTTTGACCACAATAATCTGCCCTTTCTGTCCTATGAAGACAAGTCAACAGGCAGCAGGTGTTTGATACCAGCAGGTGCAGTGGAGTCGGAGCACAAACAAGCGTAAATGACTCATTCATCACAGTTTTATAAAGGGAGGCTCGTATGGTTTACGGTTTCACACATTATGCAGTTATGCTGGCTCATATTCATTGAGGCACTTTAAGTTATATACTGTGTCTTACAACAGTACAATAGCTCTGTCTCGCCAGGCACTGAGGCAGCATCTTCTGGCTGCGAGCCCGGCTTGCGTTTTTCACTGTGAAGGCAGGATGCAGAATAGAGAGGTTTTGCGGACAGTGTTGCAGAGTAGGATTTTTATTTTGACCAACATTTGCAGTTGTACCCATGTACGTTTTTGTGTGCGTTCCCAATGCAAATGCGTGTTTGTGTGTGTTTTTGTGTTAGTTTTGGGTGGCTTAATCTCTGTTTCTGGCCTCAGTGACACTGAAAAAAAGGAACGTTTTTTCATTTCCTGTGTGGGCGGGTCTTTCAGGAGCGAGCGGCCAAATGGCGGACCTCTGACGGTTTGATGGACGGGCTGACCACCAATGGGGTGCTGGTGATGCACCCAGCGGGGGAGTTTATCGGAGAGACAGCCCCCGGGGTGTGGAGGGAGATCTCGGTGTGTGGAAACGTCTACGCCCTGCGGGAAACACGCTCCGCCCAGCTGAGGGGAAAACTGGTGAGAGAGGGAGAGAAGGATGGTGTGTTTTTACGTCCATTATCACTCAGAACTCCGCCCTGCAGAGGGGGAAACTGGTTAAAGGGGAGGGCAGCAGGTCGGTGTGTCTCTGCATTCAGAGCACCACCCTGATTAGGGGGAACTGGTAAGAGAGGGAGGTTTGGTGGTATTTCTGCGCATACATTATCAGTCAGAACACCATTCTGGCCGAGGGGGAATCTGATTCAACGGGTAGGGCATCACACATTCACTATTAGGCAGATGACAGAATTATGCCGTTTAAAATACGTTATATAAAGAACTCGACCCTGGGTTGTGTCCAAAACAACAGCAGCAAAGCACAATACCTACTGTTTCCTGCAACAGCAGGATGAACAGCACGTTAAGCGCACTGGTGGAAAGATTATGTACAAAGCATTTTCTAGTTTGTGTAAAATATCTGGATTATGCTATATTCCCGTGTTTGGCTTGTGAATTTCCGGAGAGCACTTCTCGAGAAATATATCAGATTGAGAGGAGGGGACATCATCACTTCAATCATGGTCAGAAAGTTAATCCTTGAAGTGGTGGTTGCTTTTTATTTTATGGGCAGAAACCGTGTGACACATCTGTTCAGTTGGATGGTGCATAGTACATTAGAGGATGACTGCTCTCATTGTAACCATGGAAATAGGAATTAGCCGCATTTTTTATGTGTGCATGCAGTAAACAACATTCTCATCCAGTGAACTCAATTTACATAATAAATAGCAATTAAGCTGTTTCAGATGTAGACCAAGATTCAGAATTTGACTTTAAAATGGCAATAATACACGTGGAAGGTACGGGTGGACAGGATGAAATGTCCCATGTACTGTTACAGACCACTGTCATATATCTTTTACAGAGATCTGCCACCAGCACCCATGATACCCTTGCCTCTCACCCATACTTGAAACTGAAATTATTTCCAACGGTATTACTGCTGTACAAACAGCGACCACCAGTGTTAGTAAGAAGGATTACAAAAAAAAAAATCTGGTATGTTCCTGACTCTTTTTCCATCAAATTCAGGCCTCCTTTGCCATCTAATGATAATATTTAACGGCTGACTTAGAGTGGTTTTTCACTTGCCACATTTTGGAGGACCAGATCGTGTTAAGAGAACCAAAGTGGATTTAACCCTGGTGAGAAAAAAATTTGATTTTAGATTTTTCGGCCTGCAATGGCGTAGACACCTGTCACACCGAATTTTGCATTGGGCCCTCTTGTCAAGAGGCATCTGACACTTTTGTAACACTTAATTATCATACACATACATAATTTGCATATTGTCCATGAAATTAAGGTGGTGCGTTTTTAATGCTGGTCAGTGTACTTGGTGGCAAATCCTTTGTAATGACTGTCTGAAGTCTGGAACCCATTGACATCACCAGACGCTGTTATTTCCCTGGTGACTACCAGACCCTCAAGCCGCTTTCACACTGAACGCGAAACAAATTTTTCGCACGACAGATTACATTCAAAGTCAACGCAAAGGCGTGAATACATGCGTTTCTACGCCATTGCAGGCCGAAAAATCTAAAATCAAGATTTTTTCTCACCAGGGTTAAATCCACTTTGGTTCTCTTTCGCGTCCGTTGTGAAAGCAGCTTCACAGTAGCTGTCTTCAGTTCCTGATTGTTCGTGGGGCATTTTGCCCATCAGCAAATGAAATGCATGCTCAGTTGAATTTAGATCAGATTATTTTTTTTGCATGGCCATCGTAAAACATTAGACTTTGCCGTAATGAAGTCTTGGTTTTCGCATTATGCTTTCGAAATTTTCCATTTATATGGTGACATGCCATCAAATGAGTTTTAAGCATTTAGCTGAATTCAGGCAATTAATATACAGTCAATAGAAAAAGAAAGTACACCCTCTTTAAGTTCCATAGTTTTACATATCAGGACTTAATAAAAAATCAGCTGGTCCTGATCAGGTCATAAAATTATGTAAATCTAACCTCGGGTGTAAAATAACATGCAACAGATTCCACCGTACCATTATTTATTCTTGAAAATTCAGCCAAAATGCACAAGCCATATGTGGAAAACTAAGTACACCATTACTGCTTCCCTAGGAATTCAGGGGGTAATTAGCAGATGTTTCTGATCACATGTACATTAATTGATCATATGCAAGTGCGACCGCCACTATAAAAGCAGAGGTTTCAGCACTTTGCTGGTGTGGAGTATTAAGGTGTGTGTTAACACAATGCCAAGAGGGAAAGACATCAACAATCATCTTAGAGAAGCAATTGTTCCTGCCCATCTATCTTTGAAGGGTTATAAGGTCATTTCCAAACAATTTGAAGTCCACCTTTCTACAGTGTGGAAGATTATTCACAAGCGGGAAAATTTCATGACAGCTGCCAAACTTCCCAGGAGTGGACATTCCAGCAAATTCACCGCAAGTTCAGGCCGTGCAATGCTCAGAGAAATTGCACAAAACCCAAGAATTTCATTTAGGACTCCACAGGCCTCAGGTAACATGTTAATTGTAAAAGTTCATGACCGTACAATTCGAAAAAGACTGAACAAGTATGGCTTGTTTGGAGGGGTTGCCAGGAAAAAGCCTCTTTTCTCCAAAAAGAACACGGCAGCACGGCTTAGGTTTGCAAAGTTGCATCTAAATAAACCATAAGCATTCTGAAACAATGTTTTTTTTCAACAGACAAGACTAAAATGGAGTTTTTTGACCGTAATGCACAGCGTCACATCTGGCACAAAACAAACACTTCGTATCAACACAAACACCTCATACCAACTGTCAAGCATGGTGATGGAGGGGTGATGATTTGGGCTTGTTTTGCAGCCAAAGGACCTGGGCACATTGCAGTTATTGAGTCGACCATGAACTCCTCTGTGTACCAAAGTATTTGAGTAAGATGAGAAATCATCTGTATGAAAGCTGAAGCTTGGCTGCAATTGGGTCATGCAGCTGGGCGATGATCCCAAGCACAAATCTATGACAGAACGGCTGGAAAAGAAAAAAAATCAGTGTTACAATCGCCAAGTCAATGTCCACACCTCGATTGAAATCAGCTCAACTCCACCATAAAGTGAGAAACTGATAAAAACATATAGAAAACGATTAGTTTGTTATTGCTGCTAAAAGTGGTTCCACTATCTCTTGAATCATCAGGTGTACTTTGTTTTTCACTGATATTGATTTTGGTTTAAGAAATAATGGCATGGTGGGATCTGTTGTGTGGTGTTTTACGCCTTAGGTTAGATTTACCTAATTTTAGGACCAGATAAGGACCAGCTGATTTTTTAAAATGTCCTGGGACCTTATTTATAAAAGTTTGAGTGGATTTCATACCTAAATAATATGTACGCACAAACAAATAAAAATGAAATTTTGTGGAAAATAACCTAATTTATATACCTATGGGTAAAATAAACTGCATGGAATTTTCATTTATTTAATCAGGATGGACTTGGAATTTATTGACATTGTGCATAATCTTAATAATTTCCCTTTAATGCCAAGGTAGTTTTTATGAATCAGAATTCGGCAAAGAAAGTGACGTACGTATCTTTTTTGTACCTACACACCGTTATTGAGGCCCCTAGTATGTAAAACTTAGAACTAAAAGAGGGTGCACTTTCTTTTTCTCAGAACTGTCGGCTCACATGATTCAGAATGAATCCTGAAGCCTTTCTCTCCAGTTAGCCCACTCCATCGGCAGCCATACATACCCACGCGTGACCATGTTTTACTAATAAGGTGGAATGAATTGGATCATGAGCAATTCCTTCCCTTCTCCATCCTCTTTCCATCTTTCTGGTGCAATTCGATCTTTTTCCACATCTGCCTGTTGGATATTGTTCCATAACTATACAGGCTTTTAAGTGTATTTTGGAAAACTTTGTGATTTTTGTGGCTTACCAGTGGTTACATTTTGTGATGATCCATGTATTTACTCTGGTGAAGCCTTCTCTTCATTGTTCACATTGACACAGGTACACACCTACCTCCTGGAGAATGTTCTGGATCTGGCCAACTATTACAGAAGGGTTTTTCTGCGAGCAAGTTTTCCGTTGTCCACCGCAGTGGTTTTCTGTGGTTTTCTAGGTCTTCTGGTGTTCCTAAGCTCACCCGTTCACTTCTTCCCTTTTGAATAGCAAATATTAGATTTCGGCACACGTAATATTATTGCAATTTTTCTGGACAGTCGGTTTTTTCAGCCAAATGGTGGCTTGCTTCAACGCCGGAGGTGGCGCCTCAGACTTCATCTTGAGCTTTAACAGCAACAGAATCCAAATGCAAATACCACCCTTGGAATCAGCTCGAGAACTTTTATCTCCTTAGTTGTAATTTCAGTAATTAGGGAATAACACACTCATGGCCATGGAACAGCTGTGCAGTCAATAGTCCAATTACTTCTTGTCCCTTAACGCCGGCTACACACTGTGCGATTTCAGCAATCATCTACGTTTAATGCAAACCACACTGCGCGACATGGATTTAGTAAACTTGGGTACGACATCCAAGTTTGAAGTACGTAGACTGAAGGATGATCACACCTACTGAATTGCAGGCAAAGACGCACGTTAATATACCAGGAAAACGTCAACACCTCGCGTCATCCAGACTACTTCTGGATGGTGACAGCTGGAGGACGCATCGTATAAACGAGGCTTCCGCTGCCACAACTCGACAAGAGTTTCTTCTTTGTTCGAGTCCCAAACACCACTTCTTGCTCATTTCACTTCCATGGTGGGAGCGCACCGTGTGTTTAGGTTTACTGCTAGTGTCGCGTTGATCAGTTCGTCATTTCATGCTGCATTCCTATTGGCTGGTTAGTGGACGTAGGTCGTAGGCGCTTTCACACTGTGAGATGTTTATCCCAAATTTCTGACCCTGTCAGTCTTTCGTCCCAGGCTATCTTTGGTCGCAAGACCGTGATAACAGCAGTCTCTGAACCTCTCTTACAGCGCGAAGTGGGACCACCGTTTTGAACCCAAGACTGAAAACATTGTCGCGATTCTTTCACAATGGTCATCTTTGGTATAGGACAGCCCAAAATCACACTGTGTACACCGACCGGGTATTAGGGGGAGGATGACAAATAAACTGGGCAGCAATTTTGACTCTTTGACTGCACTAAAGCTAAAATCCTACACAGAGCTCACATGCATGATTTCATTTCAGCAGCAATATTTTGTGGTAGAAGTGTAAAATTTTAACTTGGACATTGCCTGTGTCCAGGTATTAATGGGCCTGACTGCTCTGTATTGTTGTATATACAGTTTCCATGGCTTGCATTGCATTCCGCTGGGTATTCTGATCTCCTCCCATAAATGAAAGTTGGAGGCTACATTGCCCATGAGTGCGGGTGGTGTCCCCTGTCATGGACTGTGAACTGTCCAGGCTGTTATTCCAGGCTCCTGAAGCCCCTCTGACTGTGACCCAGGAGTTAGTGAGTCGGCTGATGGATGGATGTTGAATAACCTGCACTGCGACTATTAGCACCGCACTGTGTCCAGACTTTTCTGAGCTCTGCTGCACTGTGGGGGTGTACGGAGTGACTCAATCACTGAGCTGACTGGGCGTGTGGAAACACAGCAGCTCTGACCCTGTGTTCCCACTCTAAAACCAGGGTCTTGTCTTTCATCTCGATTTCTCCCCCACTGTCCTGCCCTTCTCCTCAACCTTTTTCTGCACTCTGTACCCTTTATTTGTACTTTAAATTTGCATCCTTATGTTTGGCTTGCCCTCGTCTCCGCGCCTCTCCACCACCTGCCTTTGTTAGCCCGATTGACACCTTGTTTCACTTTCCACCCCTCCATCCATCTGCCATTCGCCCTTCTCCCATTTCCATTCTTTTTTCACTCTTTCTTGGTCTGCATCATTCCTCTTCTTGTCTCGCTATGGTTAGCACTGGTCGTTTGCAATATAGAGGTTCTGGGTCCACAGCCATGTATGAGTGGAATTTGTACGTTCCCCTCGCTGAAAGACGTATCATCGTCGGTATGCTTGTGCCGTCGTCCCTGACCAAGGCTCTGGCTTTAGAACTGGAGTTGGCCTCCAGGTGATGTGCTGTGAATGCCCACTGCTCCTAAGTAACTAGGATGGGTCAAGTACAACTGACCGCAAATAACTCAAAGGCAGGGATCCTCAAATCTGGCCCTGCTGTTCGGTCCTGCTAGATAAATAATAAGCTTTGCTGATTGGCCAGACTGTTCTCTCATGTGACTCACAGGTAAAGGTAGTATGGAAAGCCAGCATTTGTTTACCCATGAGGACTGTACATTGAGGAACACGGCCCTACATGGTTCACTGAATACCTCCTGTTCTTACCCCTCTCTGATCCGTCCTGCTCTCTCCAGGTCGATAACGAGTCAAATACACTGCAGGACGGCTCCCTGATTGACCTGTGCGGGGCGACGCTGCTGTGGCGGACCCCGGCGGGACTGAGGCGCACCCCGACGCTGAAGCAGCTGGAGGCGTTGCGGCAGGAGCTGAACGCGGCGCGACCGCAGTGTCCTGTCGGCTTCAACACCCTGGCCTTCCCCAGCCTGGCCCAGCGCACCACCGTCGACAAGAAGCAGCCCTGGGTCTACGTCAACTGCGGCCACGTGCATGGCTACCACACCTGGGGCTTCCGCCGGGACCGGGGGGCAGAGCCCGGCGGAGGTGGCGTGTCCGGGGGCGGGTCGCTGGCCACTACCAGCGAACGGGAGTGCCCCATGTGCCGGCGGGTGGGGCCCTACGTCCCACTCTGGCTGGGCTGCGAGGGCGGGCTGTACCTGGATGAGGCCCCGCCCACCCACGCCTTCTGCCCCTGCGGACACGTTTGCTCGGAAAAGACAGTGAAAGGGTGGAGCCAGATGCCCCTCCCACACGGGACGCACGCCTTCCACGCCGCGTGTCCATTCTGCGGCACCTGGCTAACGGGCGAGCAGGGCTACATCAAACTGATCTTCCAAGGCCCGCTGGACTGAGCACGTGCACAGCGATGGAGAACAGCCATTTTGGAAAGAGAATGTCCAGGGGGTATGCAAGAACATGAATGTTAAACGCACACACGTATTTTTTAACTACGGGGGAGATTTAGAGGTCCCGTCATGTCAGCAGGTGCACAGCCAATTAGCAATCACAAGCCATTTCAAAATCTGTTCTTTTGTGACATCACTTGGGGAAGGGACAGCCCGGAGACGAGACGGACTGATTAACGTCAGCCGACCAGGTAATGAGATACTTCATTACTCTGGGTGGTCTCTCCCCATTGTGATGTCACAGAGGTCAGAGTTAGAAATGGCTGTGAATGGCTTCTGCTGACATGAGAAGGGGACCTTTATGTCCCTATAGGGGAAGGATGCATTTGGGTATTGGGACATATCCCAGAGTGTATATCTTCCTCCCATGAGCTCGGCCAACTCCACGTTAGCATAGCCTCCTGGCTAATAGATTGAACTGAGTCGCCAAAGTACAGGAGGTTTGAACAAAAGACTTCTGCTTTCTGAACCTCGATCTTATCTCCTCTGCATACTGGGCAGAAGTGAGGCACTGGGGAAGGTATGTAAATAAAGGTTAAGAAAAAATTCAAATGCGATGGTTGTTTCCTTGTGTGGGTGTGTGCATGTGTGTGTGTTTGTGTGTGGAGAGTGTCAGTGTAGCTGTGGTTCTGAGCGCATTTGTGTGAGGACATGAGTGTGCAGACTTGAGCTGATATTTAAGAACACAAACACACATTTTGGCATTTTTGTGCGTTTGAGCAAATGTGAAGATGTGCGCCTGCAATTTAAGACTTTCTCACTTTCCACAATCACGAAGCATTTCTCCAGAATAAATTGCAGACATCAGAGGCTATCTGGCCCTGGTTTGTGACACGGTGCCTTATTTCCTTATGGCACCTGATTCTGTTCCTTTGTAGGTCCTTAAAAGGTTAAGCCCTTTGTGCAGATATAGACGCCGGCGCACGTAAATTCCGAAATTCTTAAATCATTTTGTAATTGAATTTCCAAATGTCTTTCGTCACTGGAATAATTTTTTCAGTTTCAGTGTCTCTGTGACACAAATGCTGAGTTATGCATGAGCCAATTAAAGCCGCATACTCACGGATTCACTAATTAAGACTTAATTTTGAGAATTTTTTGAGAGAACTTTCCTATGTTCGTAGTGGCTAGATATAACGAATACGAACAATCGCACGATTTTAGAACCCCCAGGTCCAGTCATATATAGATAAAACTATTGAGGAGGTTTCCCTTGTCGGCCAGTTGCTAAAAATAGACCCGGAAGGAAAAATAAGCATGTCGGGCAACGAACAAGGAAGCAAAGTCTTCGTCTTTTGGATTCGCACGAGGTAAATAGCCTAACATATGACATAAAGAAATGATTGCGATGTTTGGATGACTCTACTGCAATAGGATGGTTGTTGACTTGATGTGTGTGTCTTATATTTGCATAAAAATCGCTATTCGCTATAATCGCTATAATAGCGATTCGCTATAATCGCTATCATGTGTACTATGTCACGAAAATGTGTGTGTTTTTTTGGCGAGCGAAAAGAAGTAGGGTTACACACTTTGGCAGTCAAATACAAACATTTCCCGATGTAGTTAATTATTTTCAAAGGCATCACTGCATTGCGGAGAGACTAATCTATAAGGTTAAGTATTTTAAAGTTATTGTGTGATTTAGGCGATCATCATCCTATCGAAGATGAGTATGCAGCTTTAAAGGCTTTATAACAAAAAAAAATGGCATTATTTTATTCTGCACAAAGAGGTTAATTATTTGATTGATTCATTAGTTTATCTGAGCTGAGCAACGCACTGCCTGACATTCTTCGTCATCATGAATGGTGTGATTGGGTAACACTCATCACCAGGTTCACAGAACAGCCATTGCATGGATTTTCACTAGACTTCCACAACATTAGTATTTCCAAAATATTAACAAAAATTCTTTTTTATATGGGGGAAAAATAAAGTCAGTCAAGTGTTCAGTTCACTCCCCACCCCGTCAGGATTTATTGTTTATTTATAAATCAGGGTCATACATAGAGTATTAAACACAAGGGCTGTAACAGAGAATTCATGGAAACTCATTTCCTGAAATTAACAGCCAGACATGATGCCCCACCCCCACATTCAACCCATACCCCCTCCCATTCGAGCAGCAGCACTCAAATCCCCCTCCCAAAAACTTTCAAACCCATTATGCAATGGTTGCTTGAAAATTATCGTACAGGTCAGCAAAGATTAAAAATTTCCTTCCTTGCGCTAGACTACAACAGAAGTTTGGACTTTAAAACCCATCTGCAACGCCAGTGAGTAACCGATTCAAGGGCCGACTGAATAACATAAAAACTGAACTCCTCAGAAAATAACGCCTTGCTTCTTTGACGGCTATGCCCGAGGGTCATCTTTGATCCAAGGACATGGCCTACTGAAAAATGCTGAGAACTTTTGAATCTGCCAAACACAACCACATTTTTCCAGTTCTGAAGCCTTCAATTTTCTTGAGCTCAAAGAATGCAGGAACAATTAGAAATCTTCCTAGGGTTCAGATAAAAATACTAAGTGACACACTGATCCAGCAGCAAGCTCGTCTCGTAGACCGTTGACATTTCACAAAGTTTCAAGAGCGCCGATGAGAGTTCTGTGTAATTCAAAGATGAGTTCACCACAGGCAGAATGTAGCTATTAAGCTTTTACCAAAGACGTTGCCTAAGCCCAATCGGAAACTGGCTGAACACTAGCTCCTGATGTCACAAGGGGTGGAAACATTATCCAAATAGTGCCATTGCAACACTTAACTTGTACAAACAGGATACAGCCAGAGGTGTGTTAGAGCATAAAAGCATGCCCTCAGTATTTCAAATCTGATCCCAACTGACTTCAAGGGAGCACAGCCAATATGCATCTCTCTGCAACCTGGGGGAGAGATCAGCCCTCTCGCTGATCGACTGAGCTACCAAACAATGACTAGTCAGAAGCAGCCAAACACACTCCAGTGCAGAGCAATGGCCACTGGCTGAGATATGGGGTGTCAGTGAAAAAGCCATCCCCTGTCGAGGGGGGGGGGGCTAGAGGTCAGTTCCGAAACTGAAGAGTCACGGAGTACTGCGATGGAATACAGTCTACAAAATTGCTCCGCATCAGCTGAATGACTGGAGATACACCTTCTGTCAAGAAAGAAAGAAAGACAGACAGACAGACAGACACAGACAGACAGACGCACGCACACACACCTCTCTACAAGGACATTGCATTGACACCCATTCATTGTGGACAGCCAAACCCTTACTGTAACCAGGGTCTCAGAAATGTTGCTTAGACTCAGGCTCAGGCTCCTATGAGGTCTACCAGTCAGTGTTTATGCTGAAAAAGGTCCCCAAATGCCAACAAAAACACACCCACACACACAGGACAGAAGCTTGCAGAAGGACAACCCCTCCATTACCAGCAGTTACAGTGTGAGTACAAGCTTTCCACACAAGCTAGGATAACATGCTTCAACACTGAAGATCCCCTCGGTGCACACTGCTTCTACATCGTGGCCCCTAGTGTGGCCCCTACTGGTGCAAACGAGTATTGCACCACAAATGTGCATTTGTATACCGGTTAGAAACACATGCACAGACACAGGCATGAAGTCGCTTCGGAATTTATTCTCCGAGGGGTGAATAATAATAATAAAAAAAAAATACAATAAAGCAGGGATTTTTTTCATTTTAAAGTGACAGTAAATATTGCAAAGTTTTTTTTGCGCCTTGTCCCAGTGTTAAATCTGAAATAAGGGGCCCCCCCATCTCTCTCTCCAGAAGTTTCTAAACTGACCGCGACATCTTCCACCCCCTTCCAATGAGACCGAGTACATGCTAAAGGTCGGTCCCTTACCCAACTTCGGAGATGTCCATTTCAGTCTGACATTTTACATGACTTTCACCTCATAAATTGCACTGAGGTTCATCAAGCCCTTCGCAGAACTGCAGGCTTTTATTGACAAATAATCCTTCAAAATTGTAACCAGCTGCCAATTCTAGAACCATTGAATCCACTTTCATTTTACTGACAGTTTGACATTCAAAAAGAAACTTCAAACCCCATAATGCATGGCAAACCTGGTCAGACAACATTCCAACTCGTTACCAGGAAACAACCCGCCAAAAGGAACACATTCAAGGGCCTCGCATTGTTTAAAATGAGCAGTTGGGGTCTGTATTAATGCGTCACAATGATATAGACATTTTTTATGGAGAGCAAGTAACAATGTGATTAGCAAACAGTGACAAGCATAGGGGAGAGACTGAAGTGATGCATTCTGGGACTTGAATGCCAGTTACAGAGCCATGAATAAAGTTTAGAGAAAAAAAAAAAAAACAGAAATAAATAAGAAAGGTAAAGTAGAGGTAAGGAGCAACTCATAAAATCTGGGTTTGTTTGGGACAGTGTGACAACTTCGGCCTTTATTTAATCCTGACTGGATACTATGTTGCAACATTTTTAACAAAGTCATGAGCTTAATTTGCAGAGAACATATGGATTCCCGGTGAAAAATCTGTGTTTCGTGGCAGAAGGGGACTAGTAGGGTCATATTGTATAACAGAAAATATGATCCTACTAGTCAAATTGTACATTAACAGCAGAACAGAACTCGACAGGATAGAGATGTGCACCAGTGCTTTAAGGTCAAAACTTATGGAGCATATGGACAGTGTAACTCCAATGGTGTCCAAATCACAGCTCATGCTGTTACACTGTCAGGTCATTGACTGTCAAATCACATCACCGTTCACTTCTCTTTAATCAGGCAATGAAATCCAGACAAACACTCATTTTGCAGCAGGAAACTTAACAAAACGTCCTGAAAGGCAGGTCCAAGGAACTCCAGCCCAGGAGAGAGACAACATCCACTGGGTTTAAGTTTACATTACAGTTACTCAAGTTAGCAAGTGTGATTAAACTCAGGTTGAAGCACCAATCTTCCAAGTCGCAGACAAGTGCGCTAGCCGTTGGGCTCCAGGCCACACCCCTCTAGTAATTTAGGTCACTGATTGGCTGGACAGTCTACAGACCTTGTTCTGAAGGTTATAATTGGCAGCTGACTAGAAGTTAATCAGGAATATCTGAGGACACCGTGGCCCTCCAGGACTGGAGCTCGGAGATGTCTACACTGAGAGCAGATGTAAACCTGCCACTGCTGAGATTGAACACAGGAGATCCTATCCGTGTCACACAGGCCTCAGCTCTTGTGTGTGTGTGTGTGTGTGTGTGTGTGTGTGAGAGCACGTCAATCAGATTTTGGTACACTTGTGAATGGGCTTAATAATTTGTGAATATTTGTGAGAGGGGAATGCAACAATCTAAAGCCATCAGCCCCTATTCTGGAAACTTCTCATATTACGAGCACTTATCTAGGATCGGCGTTTTGTCTTTGCCATTTCCGAAGCGGATGAGGTGAGCAGGGTCGGGAGAAACTGACCTGAGATCAGTGCTCAAGCTTTAAGAGAAATTTGATGAACAGGGACCGTAATCTGAAATCATTCAGTGCCTTGACCCAATGACCCTACCCCCCTCCCTCAGACAGGGGTCCCCTCCCCGACGCCTCAAGGTAAAATGTGTGTGGAGGGTGTGGCGTTGGCTTATACCTCTGCGGAACTTCATCTTCTGTCGTCTAAACCGGGGCTAAGCTCGATATGAAATGTCAATTCCCAGTTCTTACGCACCCCGCCCCACCCTTTCCCATCCAAACCCCTCCCCCTTTTACCATTTAGCCCCTCCCACTATGAAGAAACCCCTCCCCCAGCCAGAGGCTACCAAATCGCATGGAGGAGGCAGGGGGAGAGGGGGGCGGGGCAGGAACCGGACAGTCCTCTCTAGCAGCAGCCGCCACCCGACTGCCGCACTGGGGTGCTGTCGATCTTCAGGTTGGGCTTGTCACCGCTGGCCGTGGCCCCGGGGCCCATGCGCTTCTTGATCTCGGCCGCCATGGTCATGAAGGCCTGCTCCACGTTGGTGGCATTCTTGGCGCTAGTCTCCAGGAAGGGGATGGCCAGGGAGTCGGCGAACTCCTGTCGGAGGAGGGCATGATCAGAGGGCATTGTTCATTAAAACACCCCCCTAATGCCCCTTAGTAATTTCAGTAGGCTGGGGAGTGGTAGTGGTGGTGGGGGGGGGGGGGGGGTCCTTTAAAATTGACAGTGTCCCTCCCTCCCACCTGCCCATTTGAACCCTATAAGGTGAAAGTTTAAGCAGGATGGAATGTTCTTGCTGGAATGTTCCAATGCTGATGTCAACCATCAGCTCTAACTCAGAGCGACGGAATTCTAGAACACAGACTCAGAATTGAGAAATTAAAAAACATTCCAATAAAGGCGGCCCTTCAAACAGTTGAATAACTAACGTGACACTACACTCCATCTGCAGTGGGGTAACTCACCCTACCCACTGCAAGCCTTCGTACTCTTTCATAATAATGGCCACTAGGTGGCAACCACAAGTCAAAGATGACTTTGGACCAATCAGCGCCGAGCTTACAAATACGTCGCCAGCAGCAGAAGGAATGGCGGAAACCACGTGAAAACAGTAAATGATCCGCGATGATCATGGCAGAAAATACTCCCAAAAAAAAGGGTATACCGTTGTGCCGAAGGGCTTTCATGCTTGTGCGTGGTATGTCAGTGCGATATAAGATTAGGAACCAGGTGGGTCACCCAGAGCCAATGACAAACGATGTGTTAGATTCTCAGCTTAAAGCAGGATGAGTGCACTGAATGGATGGTTGTGATCATGTGACGTAGTGGCCATTATTATGAAAGAGTACAAAGGCTTGCAGTGGGTAGCGGGAGTTACCCACTGCAGATGGAGTGTAACGTGACACAAGTTATTCTACTCTCTAAGAGAGGTGAATACATTTCAGGATTCTTAACTTGGGATTAACAAAGAATAATACAATGCTTTATTACTGGGAAATAAACCCCTTCAAGGCAATTCAAGAAATCTGCATCACCCTGTTATGGTTTATTTTACATAATGACACACTTGCTGAACATTATACTTTACGGCAATTGTAACTCTATTTCAGATCTCCTACAAACACAAATGTTTGGGCCCTGCACACTCCGTTCACTCTGTATATTCCACGGCAGTTTCACGACCGTGTGTAAGGAGTGTTTCAGAGCAGACAGACGAGCGTTTCCGCGCGTTCACCTTGGCCGTTGTGTAGTCCACCACTTTTTTGGTGGTGAGGTCACACTTGTTCCCCACCAGCAGCTTGTTGACGTTCTCGCTGGCGTAGCGGTCGATCTCCTGCAGCCACTGCTTCACATTGTTGTAGGACTCCTTCGTGAAGAGAGAGAAACTCCGTTTACGCACAGTGATATCCATCGGTTTCATTAATGCTCAATTAATGCTTTCTGCTCAAACAGGGAAGAAAACTGAAAATCCAGGCGCGAATTAGTATATCAGGAGATGCAAGATTGGGACTGAGGTGTGATGATGGATGGAGAGAGAGTGAGAGGGACGGGGTGAAAGAGGGGGAGAGACAGAAGAGAAGACGGAGGAGAGAGGGTCTTAAATCTCCCTCACCTGGTCCGTGACGTCGTACACCACAATGATTCCGTGCGCTCCTCTGTAGTAGCTGGAGGTGATGGTGCGGAATCGCTCCTGTCCTGCTGTGTCCCACTGCAGAGAGGACACAGGCCCACACACACAGTCACATGACTCCGTAAATTCTAGGGCCCATTCTCAGGGTCAGGATTGCCAGGTCTGCACCACAAATACAGCTCAATTACCAATCAGAACCAGCCTAAAACAAGCCCATAGACAAATAGAGCCAATAAAAAAAAAAGAAACTCAGAGAGCTCCTTGTGAGGTCATTTCCACACCAATCGCGTTACATTTTAGCGCATTTCCGAAAATATATTATGGCCTGTACCTTATAATGATGAATGTTCAAACCCCATCATGTATGTGCTGGAAGGTGTTGGTAAAAGCTATTAAAGTATGAACAAATATTCATTTGATTTCATAACATGGCTTTAATTAACACCAATTACAGCGCGACTTGCCATACTTGAAATGGTCAACACAAAAACCACATCAATTTCAGCTGCAATTTCTGCAAAAAGTATACGACATAGAAAATTATTACCACTCAGTTTTCATACAACTAAATTTGGTTTTAAAGTTCACTGAAGGGAGTTAAGATTTTACAACCAATAAGTAGAGATACTGTGTCATGAGCGTGACCCGCGTTATCAACTTCTAATGTCCTATACAGCTGCATGTGAACGCTAGATATGAATATTCGTAGTACAGTTTTGTTAGGTTTGGGCAACAGTAGGAACAAGAGCACCGCCAACGGTGCATAATACGCCCGTCATGAACATGGATCAGGAAGTGGACAGACAACATGATACCAATATCCAACAGACAACAGCCCCATGTGACCTTTGACCTATGTCCGTGACCTTGACCTTGGAGGGAGGGCCGTAAACATGGTACGCGACACTCCGCTCAGTGATGCTACACGTGTGTATGAAATGTCATGGATGTATCTCAAGCGGTTGAGTAGTTATGCTCCGGACAAGCCCCATCTGGGCCCCATGTGACCTTTGACCTTTGCCCTTGACCTTGACCGGGAGAACAAAATCATGGTGCGCGACACAGCGCCTGGTGATGGTGCACGTGTATGTGAAGCATCACGAATGTAGCTCAAGCGGTTCAGGAGTTATGCCCCGGACAAGAAATTGCTAACAGACAACAGACAGACAGACGGACGGACGGGGGTGATGACATAATACGTCCCGTCTTAAGTTGGGCGTATAATAATAAAAATATAATCTACAATTACAGCTTGCCAGGGGTTATTGTGAAGGAAGAAAAAATGTTTTCGTGACTCGCGTTACACCACCATCATCACCCAATTTTAATGCAGTATCCTGAAAAATCTGCAACAGATGGGGAATTTTAGTAATCAAAACACACTCGACCAAGGTTTCAAAATATTAAAACACAGTTGTCAAGAATGGACCTGAAAACCAAGTAGTGTTAGAAGCCCAAAATTAATTAAATTTTGTCATTTAATCTCCAATGATGTTGGAATTTGGCCGGCAATATCGAATTTGGTATTGTTCCCTTAATGTGTACGATATTCCACACTATAAATATACAGATTTCCATTGAAATTTGTGAGAAAATTTCTGAAGGTCTTTGTCCCCATTTTCATGGAATTGCCCATAAGCATTTTCAGGTTTCCCTTCATGTGCAGCCTAATGTATGTAACAGTAGTACACACTGGCCTAATTCAGAAAACACCATCTTTCCCAGGACTGGAAAAACAAGGTCTTGATTGATATGCCTCCACATGCCATAACTTTCTACGCCCTAAAGGTTCATCTTCGGTCTCCGCAAACCTTACATGACCTAGACCTTTTATTTAACAGGGACCCATTCTGCTACTTTTCCAAATTTATATTTTGATCTTGGACTCCCGAACAGTACTCCTGATCGTTCGAAGTACAAAAAAGGGTCATGATTTAGCTCATACTGCCATCCTCAAAAAACCCCATTTGCAGTCCATTGTAGTCTCTGCCTGAAACGCCTCGTTGGGACGCTCTTCTGCTATGGCCCTGTAAGAATCTCATTCCTGTGCTAATCTACTCAAGTCGCAAACCCTGCAAATCAGACACATCCGTTGGCCAAATGGTCAGGATCCACTTATCATAAGTATAATACACTTGGTAATTTCTGACAACAACTTGTCGCACCTACCTGGCATAGCCATCAATTATCGAGTCGCGGCCGGGAGTGAGCAATTGGAGAGCCATTTCATCCAAAGAGACTGCCATCAACTACCTTGTCTAAGTAATTAATGCAATAAAAATGTCTGGCCAACTTCAAAGAGTTTTTCCATGTATAAGAAATGTACGTTGGGGAGGCTCGGGGTTCACTTTGACTCCGCTGAACCCAGAGTACGTTACCCGTATTTCTGTTCACTGCCGCTTTTACTGGAATTAAACACCATTTTTTTCATTCGAAGATTGGATTGTCCCTTCTTTCGTTCCATTTTTTTTCCAGCCCCCACTCCCCATATGCCCAGTTTTTTCTTACTGGGCAGCTCTGTGGAGAGGGGATCTAGGCGGGACGAGGCAGCAGAACACAGTTTTCCGGGTCCACCTCCCCAGAGTGAAACGGAGACGCATCTGCCATCTGAGAAGGAATTGACGGGCAAATTCCGCAATCAAATGCAGTGCATGTGTATAGATCTAATGAAATGAACTTATAATAAACGCAACAGCCAAAGTGGAGGACGCAGTGTGGAAGTCAGGCAGCTCAAGCTCGAATTTGCCGTCTACCTACGGCTACTATGGTGTGTACACCAGTATTTCTACTCTATAACTAGGATTGAGGGAAAGCTAAAATCCACCCCATACAGACACATTTGTAGAACGGGTTGACATACCCAAGTGTAGACCGAAGACCGTAGAAATCCGGTGGGTCTGAGTTAAGAGGGAAACATGGACAGTGAGGAGCAGCTAAAAGAGGACGAACAGCTTATGGACTGCTTCGGTGTGTATATAAGATCCTGCTGGTTTGTGTGCATAACTGCGGTGTGTCGTTAGCGTGGAGTAACGAACAGCTTCTGCACTGGTATATGACAAAGGGGCGAAAGCTCCAGGCTAAACGACCTTTTCGGAAATTGCCCGCGGTAATGGTTACCTACTGTGTCGGAATGACCAGCGTTTGCTCGTGGGAAATGGGCGCGATAAGCCGCTTTCACACCTGACGCAAAACAAATTTTTCGCGTAACAGATTACATTCAAAGTCAATGCATTGTCTTTGCAGTGCCTTTGAATGTAATCTGTCGCACGAAAAATTCATTTTGCGTCCGGTGTGAAAGCGGCTCGATGTGCCCATAACGCGTGTATTTGCGTCTTTGCATTGACTATGAATGTAATCAGTCGAGCAAAAAATTTGTTTTGCGTCCGATGTGAAAGCAGCTTGATGGATAGTATGCAACAGCTAGAGAGCTCAGCTATGTTATGAACATAATACAGGTATTACAGACCGTAAGTTCCTTTAGCGTGTTGCTTATGTGGAGCTAGTGAATCGATCACTTCAACAGGAAAGAATTTCCTTTTTAATCTCTGCCTTTTTCAGCTTTTTATTAGCCACAACAATTTCCAAAGGGAGATGAAATTATGTCATGGTAGTGCAGAGAAATTGTTTGTTATACCGGACATGTTAGAGCTGCTGCATTCATGGTAGTGCTTTCATGGTAGAATCAGAGCTAGCCCAGATATTTGCGAAGTACCCGGCTGATACCGGTCATGGATAAGTGAAGCGATCACAAGCAGCCGTAAACAAAACCAAACACGTATCCCAAGCTCTGCAAAACCTACGTCTGGTCTAACTGCAGCCCAACTCAGCAGACACATACAGCACCTCTCCAGTTAGCTTCAACTGTAGTGGCTACAAATTGGGCAATGCCATGATGAAAATGCCACATTGATGCTAACCGAAGTAACACAAGCATACTGATCAGAATTACTGCATATACGTTAACCAGGAGCATTTTTAATTAGCACGACACGTAAACTAACATTCAGTAGCTGGTAACTGAGCGGTTATAACCACAGAGACAAATCCTTGCAATACAGGCTTTACAGACAGCAAGTTCTGTTACTGTGAACAGTTGTACCAAGCATCCAAATTACAAGTATTATAAGTTGGCTTCAAGTGAGGTTTATGTTCACACACCTTCCATAGAATTTCTCCTGATACTTCTCTTGCATATTTAGGACACAAACATTAGCAACAGTAACTTGGCTACATTAGCCGCAGTGCTACAGCCACAATCAACAGGCTATCAAGTCAAGTTGGCTTATGCAGTAAAAGCAACTGACAGCTTCTGCATCTGTGAGTTATGGACAGTCGTGACCGATCCAGGATTAATCTTCAGATATTTTACAAAGCCTGCACTTGAGGCCAGTTGTTAGTGCTGACTATCATTAGCGGTCCTGCTAGCCACCCGTAACACGTTAGCTTCAGTTATATTATTTGCTGTTATATCATTATTTCAAGCTTGTGGCTCCGAGTGCTTGATCGATGCAACTGCTTCAGGTTTGAGAAGCAGCTGAAAGGCTTATCCAGTGTCGAACTATCCTTTATTGACAAAGCTGTCTTTGGTGAAACGCTGAGCACAAACAGCTAACGTTCCCTTTGGCCGTGGCTGTCTGCTGCCAGCAAACAAAAAAAGCTACCCACTGAATTCTGGTGGCATCGTCTTTTGGAATAGAAATATTTGTTTTTCTTTGCGTCCAAAAGTAAATGGACAAGTAGCTTTGGGAGAAATACTGACAAAATTGCACCTCAAATGATCTGCAGTATTTCCAAAAGTGTAGACGCTACTGAGGCATAGTATGATCTGCCGTTGTTAGTGCCTGCTAGAATAGTTTCCGATGTGGGCAGGTCCAGCGCAGTAATTGGCTCTGGCTAGGTCGGTATTAATTGGACGGCACAACCTGACGTCAGGTTTTGCCCAGATTTCGTGAAGATCTCTGGAGGAGCTGTTCAGAGACGAAATCACGTTCACAAAATCACATTCTTGGATTTCAGCAAAACCCCTGTATCTTATGTCTAGAAACTTTTCAGAGGTTGAGTATGGACAACCAACATTACTTATATGTATTAAAAGAAGGATCAGCATAATAGGTTCCCTTTAATGACCCTACAAACAAAATCAGTTCAGTTACCCTCTGAGGGGAGATACCATGTCAGATTTGGTCAAAATCTGTTCCCTCCTTCAGTAGATATAGCAAACACAAAATATCTGTGACGGATGGCCGATCAGACAACTGGGAAACAGTATGAATCCTGCCCACTATGTGGGACAGGGGCATAAGAATCTGCCTGGAAACGCCTTTCCTGGGGGAAAATGCCAAGAAATTTGAATAATTTTGATTAAATGGAAATTTAATAGCCAATAATGAATACCATAATTTTGCCGATATGCAAAACCCTCAAACTATAAAACACAAGACAAAGACTCACAGCAATTTTTTCATAGCCCAGTGTTTCCCCCAGAATTTTTTTCAGCAGCGGTGCTACTGTGTCCCTCTCCATGAAGATGCAACGTCGACCCGTATTCATGTGCGTGAAAATAGTTTCAAACTAAATGACCTTGGAATCCTTATAGACAGGATTATAACGTTTGTATTTTGTATCAATTTGCAGCTTTTGACATTTATCTGAAGAAAATAAAAGTAATCTCTGCTCCTCTCCTTGCATCTCTCCCTGCTCCTCTCTTCGCTCCTCTCCCTGCTCCTCTCTTCACTCCTCTCTTCGCTCCTCTCCCTGCTCCTCTCTTCACTCCTCTCCCTGCTCCTCTCTTCGCTCCTCTCCCTGCTCCTCTCTTCGCTCCTCTCCCCGCTCCTCTCCCTGCTCCTCTCTTCGCTCCTCTCCCTGCTCCTCTCTTCGCTCCTCTCCCGGCTCCTCTCTTCGCTCCTCCCTGCTCCTCTCTTCGCTCCTCTCCCTGCTCCTCTCTTCGCTCCTCTCCCCGCTCCACTCCCCGCTCCTCTCCCCGCTCCACTCCCCGCTCCTCTCCCTGCTCCTCTCTTCGCTCCTCTCCCTGCTCCACTCCCCGCTCCTCTCCCTGCTCCTCTCTTCGCTCCTCTCCCTGCTCCTCTCTTCACTCCTCTCCCTGCTCCACTCCCCGCTCCTCTCCTCGCTCCTCTCCCCGCTCCTCTCTTCGCCCCTCTCCGTGCTCCTCTCTTCGCTCCTCTCTTCGCTCCTCTCCCAGCTCCTCTCCCTGCTCCTCTCTTCACTCCTCTCCCTGCTCCTCTCTTCGCTCCTTTCCCTGCTCCTCTCTTCGCTCCTCTCCCTGCTCCTCTCTTCGCTCCTCTCCCTGCTCCACTCCCCGCTCCTCTCCCTGCTCCTCTCTTCGCTCCTCTCCCTGCTCCACTCCCCGCTCCTCTCCCTGCTCCTCTCTTCACTCCTCTCCCTGCTCCTCTCTTCGCTCCTCTCCCTCCTCCACTCCCCGCTCCTCTCCCTGCTCCTCCCTTCGCTCCTCTCCCTGCTCCTCTCCCCGCTCCTCTCCCTGCTCCTCTCTTCACTCCTCTCCCTGCTCCTCTCTTCGCTCCTTTCCCTGCTCCTCTCTTCGCTCCTCTCCCCGCTCCTCTCCCTGCTCCACTCCCCGCTCGTCTCTTCGCTCCTCTCCCTGCTCCACTCCCCGCTCCTCTCCCTGCTCCTCTCTTCGCTCCTCTCCCCGCTCCTCTCCCAGCTCCTCTCTTCACTCCTCTCCCCGCTCCTCTCTTCGCTCCACTCCCCGCTCCTCTCTTCGCTCCACTCCCCGCTCCTCTCTTCGCTCCTCTCCCTGCTCCTCTCTTCGCTCCTCTCCCCGCTCCTCTCTTCGCTCCTCTCCCCGCTCCTCTCCCCCCTCCTCTCTTCGCTCCTCTCCCCGCTCCTCTCTTCGCTCCTCTCCCTGCTCCACTCCCCGCTCCTCTCCCTGCTCCACTCCCCGCTCCTCTCCCTGCTCCTCTCTTCGCTCCTCTCCCTGCTCCACTCCCCGCTCCTCTCCCTGCTCCTCTCCCCGCTCCTTTCCCTGCTCCTCTCTTCACTCCTCTCCCTGCTCCTCTCTTCGCTCCTCTCCCTGCTCCTCTCTTCGCTCCTCTCCCTGCTCCACTCCCTGCTCCTCTCTTCGCTCCTCTCCCTGCTCCACTCCCTGCTCCTCTCTTCGCTCCTCTCCCTGCTCCACTCCCCGCTCCTCTCCCTGCTCCTCTCTTCGCTCCTCTCCCCGCTCCTCTCTTCGCTCCTCTCCCAGCTCCTCTCTTCGCTCCTCTCCCCGCTCCTCTCTTCGCTCCTCTCCCTGCTCCTCTCTTCGCTCCTCTCCCTGCTCCTCTCTTCCCTCCTCTCCCTGCTCCACTCCCCGGTCCTCTCCCCGCTCCTCTCTTCGCTCCTCTCCCCGCTCCTCTCTTCGCTCCTCTCCCCGCTCCTCTCTTCGCTCCTCTCCCCGCTCCTCTCTTCGCTCCTCTCCCCGCTCCTCTCTTCGCTCCTCTCCCCGCTCCTCTCTTCCCTCCTCTCGTCCTCATGACCTCCTCCTGCTTCTCTTTCCTCTCGCCTGCACTACTGATCTTTTCTATATCACACTTCACAACTTTAGCAACATATTGTAACCATCACTTTCACTTACAGAATCACATATAAATAGTTGTACATTAAAATCCAAAAGAAACTCATCATCTTAAAGGTGACTATTTTGCATCCATAATTTACTTTACCAACTTCAGCTCCTCCATGGTCACCATCCTCCTTTCTCTTACTAACCACCCAGTTTAACAGACTCATCTGAAAACTGAAATATCATTTAACCATCAACATGTAGAAATATAAATATATACAAGCTAAAATATATCTAAGAAAAGACGGTGGCAAAGATAAACAGTACAAATACAGCAAGTGTAGTAGTATAAACAGAGTTAACAGTATAAATATGGCGGTATAAACAGATTTAAGGGTATAAATATGGCTCATATGCAGTGATGGTCTGTCGGCAGAAACACAGGGCCAGCAATAACCTCACCTTTCACTTCTTAATGACAGACACCTCTCGCAGTTTACCTCCCTGATTAGAAACTGTTGCTCAGACTGATTGGTGGAATCAAGGACTGTGGTGGAACCGACGAAAATCTAATTTATTCTTGAAAGCCTTGTTATACATTGCACCACGAATATATACGGCGTTTACATCCGCACATCAGTGATGATGGAAAATATCAATCGCCTACGTCTTTATAATTTCTGGATTTGCGTTAATTAGCTCGCGAAGTTCACTGAGCAATAAGCCATGAGAATCCGTTCTACAGTCTGAATGTAGTGACAGCTAAAGTGCGTTGTTAGGCACCATGCACAGTTGAGTGATAATAACGAAAATAATCGCTGCAAAGTCAGCGAAAGTTCTGGATTTTTTACAGATTGTCATCCTTGCGCAGTCACATCATTTATATCAACATAGCCAATAGGTAATCGCTTTGTCATTAGCATTCCTTAATCATTATGTGTCACGCATTGGTGGTGGCTGTTCAGTTAATATACTGTTTGATTGTTTATCGGGCAAACCTGATAGCAAACCGTTTAAGAGCAATTATCCCAGAAAGGGTGATGTTACTGAAGGCCTTCCTGACATCTGACTGTAAGCCACTGCTATTATGGCATAAGACTGTTCGCTTGATAAGCTGTAGCATTTATCAACTGACAAACAGTACATTTCTGTCTGTAACCTACTGCTAATCTTTCTGAATCGCGGCTGCTCTGTTCGCCATCACCGTCACTTTCTCCTCCCGCTAACTGCCCACTAACTGCTACGCCGTTACGTTCACGTTACGTTACCTGCGCTACTCGCGATATAGACCGTGTATAAGCTTGAACGTTACCTTTTACGTTGATGTCCTAAGAGGGTCCGACAGGATTTGATGCGCTCGGAAACGCTGCATAGCCCCATGCTGCCTGTAAACTGCAGTTACAGGTCTCGCCCGGAAGAAGCATATTTCCCCCCAACCGTATGAAGCCTGGAACTGCAATCACCTTGTGAAAGTGCTCACTGGAGATGTTATTCTAAAGCAGCTCTTATTACATTATCTTATTTCATTAAACCACCAAGCGATAGACCCAGTTCCTGATGATCTACCATCCTGAAAATTCTCACTCCAACCTTAAAGCACATCTCATTCAACAGCTCAAGCAGGGCTGCCCAACCCTGTTCCTGGAGATCTACCGTCCCGTAGGTTTTCACTCCAAACCCTAACAAAACACATCTCACTCAATAGCTAGAGATGATGCTGAGTCGCTTAGCAGTAGAATCATGCCCAATCAAAAATGGCTCAAAATGGACAACTGACAGGGCACATAAGATGCCAAAACCATCAACTGAAAGAAGGCAGCATTTTAGCATCACAACGCACAGGCTAGAGGCCTGCAACACACTCAGAGTGAATTTCACAACCATCAGTAATGGACTCAAAGAGCATTCGCTGATTATCGATGGCGTGAAATCTAGGTGCAAGAGAGCAAGACTGCCCTCGTATTTCTTAAACTGCCGCTGAAACCACAAGATAACAGGGCCAAAATGCCCCTGTTTATTAGTTTTTCCATTAGTTCATCAAACATCCAAAAGGCTGGGTGTCAGAGAAAATATAGTCCGAGGTCACAGAGCAGTCAAGGCGAAGTCTTTGAAAAAATGGTGTCCACCACATAGGAACAACAGGCACTTTCCCATTACATGTTTTTACCTCCAATCTTCCGTTAAAAGCAGAAATATCACTTTGTAATCCCCCCCCCCCAGGATTTCAGCCAGTAGGGGCAAAATGTGCCAATTTTTTAAGAGCCAGTTTTTCTACGAATCAGGCAGAGGGCGATACATGATGGTCTCAGATTTTTCTAAAATTTTTGTTGTTGAAAGATGGTTGGTTCCATAGAAAAACTGCACATTTTTAGGCGCCACCAGAAGAGTCCATGCGCCCTCATCCGAATTTAAAGAAACTTTTTCTGCTGGGTAGCCCTATATGTCTACTAACTGATGTTAAGATTACTCTGGTAATGGTCAACTGCCTGATTCTTACAAAAACTGGCTCTTAAATTTAAACAGCCCGCCCCAGAGGTCCAATCTCACTCACAATCTGCAGTTTAATGGTCTTCCCATCTAGCTCAATTGTGCGGATCTTGAAATCCACTCCTATGGTGCTGATGTAACTCTCTGTGTACGTATCATCCTGAAAACAGACAAAAACACACTCATTATCATCATCATTATTACATGCACTGTCAGCACACCTCTCATTCACCATCACATGACACAATGATGGGCGGCACTTACAGCGAATCGCAACAGGAGGCAGGATTTGCCCACACCAGAATCACCAATCAGAAGCAGCTTGAACAGGTAGTCACTGAGAACAGAGGAGAGGTGAGGAGGATGACAAGAGTGCTAATGAATGCACCAGCTGTTACATTTTATATCTCACCAACAATCACAATGCTTAATATTTCTAAACCTTTCAAATATATGCCCATAATCAGACTCTACCTTAAATGCAGATTAAATGCATATTACAAGCATACATTTTGTTCTGGGGAAAACAGAGAGACCAGGACCAAAGCGTTTAGACTCTCACAGCCTTCATCAGGGCAGTGACTAATTGACTAATTGGCAGTGACAACCCTGATGAAGACTATGTGAGTCGAAACACGTTGGTTGTCCCCGATGTAGAATAAAGGACTTTCAGTATATTTCAGAGTGCCTCAGACTGCCTCTTTTTGGGCTGCTTTTTACCTTTCTTATGACAGCCAGTCTCTCCGATTTTCCCATATTTTTTGTCCTGAAGAACACCTGATTTTTAAAAAATTTGTTTGACCCAACTACAGCACTCCCTACAAAAACCTTTAGACATTTTGTTCTGTTCACAAAACAACTAAAAAGTGAAATAAAATAACTCAAAATTAGCCATAACAGGCACTTCAGATACTGGTCTCCAAGCCTACAAATATTTTACCACGCTCAGAGCAGTGCACTTCATCAATTTTCCACATTTGACTGGTTTGTGCCTTTTACTGCTCCTGTATGCATCTGTGCATCCTAATCTGTCAGTTTGTTCTCGCCAGTCTTTTTATTTGGAAGCGTCTGTGCAGTTTCTCACCCATTAGGATCCATCAGCCTGACAGAGCACACACTCCGGCTGGCTCGCATAATTAAAGAAGTGAATTATACAGAGACATCACTCTCCATCGATCAGTCCAACTGACTCACAACTGCTACTTTCCATTTGCAAGACATCGTAGCATAAGTGAACATAGGTAATGAGTTACACAATTTGTGTTTCACCACACTCTGATGCAAGCCACACCCTACTGTCATTCATTTCACAATTAACTTCACCGCCACTTCATTCTTGAGGCACAACAGATTCACGTCAAAAAAGAAAGAAAACTTGATGACATGCTCACTTTAAATCACATGACCTTATACTACCATAACAGCAGCAAACAAGAAGAAATTCCAATTCATCCTCTACTACTACACTACTACTCACTCATTTTACTTCAAGCAATACCAGAATGAAACACATTTTATGCACCTTTTAATAAGCCAACTTGCTGGTTCAAATTCCAAACGTGAACTTTACACAGAATTTTAACCCCTTAGACTCAAATTTTCCCCCCATAGTTTTCCCTAAAGTAAATTCAATGCCAGAAAAAGCATATTTTCAAACCCAGGACGCCATGTTTTTGTAGTCACAGCATTACATCAAATGGAAAATATCTAGATCTAGCAGATCGTTTTATACACATTTCCCTGAAAGTCAGTAGGACACATTTGGGATTGTTGGAAACATTAGGATCTCCACTAGAATTTAAAATAGACCAGAGGTTCCGCAGGTTTATATACAGCAGTTGCATGTGACAGACCCATAAGTTTTAAGGAGTTAAATGATTTCTGTGCAGAAATTGATCCCACGGGGCCAGATCCTACAGTCAAATTATCGCCAAATTGATAATAGTATTCTTTGTGGGTGTGTATTCTGCAAACTATTCTTCAACTAAAACTAAACAATCACCAAGTATGACAAGACGGATTTACATTAGCGCATAATGTCATTTTGTTTTATCACTACAACACTAGTACAAGTTGACAACCTAAGTAATACGCAACTCCCACATGGTTAGCAAGTTATACATACAGGAGTTAGATTCTACTTCAGTTTGGAGATGATATAACTGAAAATGTTCAATAATTGTCATTGTATCAGTGTTTTTCTGACAGAGGCCAAGACGGCCAACAGGTAGCATCCCAGTATGTCAATACGTGCCTAACCAATATCATTGTCAGGGAAAACTAACGCAGTGATGGGATATTGTGAATTGTAAGAAATGATATGTTACGAATTAGTAGCTATGAGCTGGAAAAAGAAAAGCCGTTCTTTGAACAAACAAACTAGCAAGCGACCAGGGCCTGGTTGTTCAAAGCTCTGTTAATTTAATGGCTGGTTAGGGCTAGACACCTGACATTATGACCACTCTCTCGATAAGATTCTCACAAATGCTCTTCACTACTTAAATTAATCAAGGGGAAACCTACAAAATGCATCAAAAACATACAAACATCTGTGCTTTCATTCGGGGATATAGATATTGTGGTTTAAACTTAATCACCGGTTAAAGTTAACAAAGCTTTGAGCGGCCCTGGCGGTGATCAAGTTAATCAACCTACACCAACTGTCACGTTGCAGTATTATTATTAACTCAATTAACGTAACTAGGCCAGCTGTCAACTTCTGGATTAAGCTGCTTTCACAGCGGACGTGAAACAAATTTTTTGCACGTTGTCCAATGTGAAAGCGGCTTTACAGTAAGGGAAGATCTTGTGAGTACAATCATTCATATTCAATCCAACTTTAGCATATTTTTCTTAGTCAGACAAGATGTCATGCGAAAGGGTAACGTCACTATGTTGCAATACGATCAGTCGCCTTCCACTCCGCATCAGCAGGCGAATGCCTCAGAGAAACTTGTTTGATCGGGCAGGTTTTCACGGGGCGATCAAACAATTTGTCATTTGTTTTATGAGCGTGTATATACCAGAAAACTTGGGGTGGATGTTCAGAATTACAACCTCAATTCCGAAATAGTTGGGAGGAAGTGTAAATTTTGAGTAAAATCAAAAAGCAATGACTTTCATATCGTATGAGCCAATATGTTATTTGCAATAGAACATAGTTTTAATATTTGAAATGTGAAGACATTTTACAATTTTATCCACAAAATGAGCTTACTTCAAATTTCCTGGCTACAACAGGCCTCAAAAAAGTTGGGACACAGGCAAATGAGGGCTGAGAAAGCAGTTAATATTTAAGAGAATCAGCTGAAAGAACATTTATCAGGTCATTAAATTAACTGGCATCAGGTGGCATCATGATTGGCTATAAAATGGGTGTCTTAGAGAGGCTGAGTCTCTCAGAAGTAAAGATGGCCAGAGGATCTCCAACTTGTGAAGGCCTGCGTAAAAAAAAAAATTTTGGAATACTTAATAAACAATGTTCCTCAATGTCAAATTGCAAAGGCTTTGAAGGTCTCATCATTGACAGTGCATAATATCATCAAAAGATGCAGAGAAACTGGAAGAATCTCTGTCCGTAAGGGACAAGGCCGAAGACCTTTACTGGATGCCCATGATCTTCGGACCCTCAGATGCCACAGCATCACTCAACAGCATGATTCTGTCATTGACATTACTAAATAGGCCCAGGAATACTTCAAGAAACCACTGTCAGTGAACACAGTCTGCCGTGCCATCCACAGATGCCACCTAAAACTCTATCAAGCAAAAAGGAAGCCAATGTTGAACATGATCCAGAACCGCCGCCGCCGTGGTCTGTGGGCCAAGGCTCATTTAAAATGGACTGTTGCAAAGTGGCAAAGTGTCCTGTGGTCAGACGAGTCCAAATTTGACATTCTTGTTGGAAATCAAGGACGTTGTGTCCTTCTGGCTAAAGAGGAAAAAAGACCACCCCTCCTGTTATCAGAATTAAGTTCAAAAGCCTGCATATCTGATGGTATGGGAATGCATTAGTGCATATGATGTGGGACTCTTGCATGTTTTAAAAAGCACCATGAAAGTTGGAAGGTATATAAAGGTTTTAGAGAAACATATGCTCCCCTCCAGATGGCATCTATTCCAGGAAAGGCCAAGTGTATTTCAGCAGGACAATGTAAAACCACATAATGCAGCCATTACAACAGCATGACTTCATATTAGAAGAGTCCGTGTGCTGAACAGGCCTGCCTGCAGTCCTGATCTTTCACCAACTGAGAACATTTGGCGCATAATTAAACAAAAAGTCCATCAAAGGAGACCCAAAACTTTCCAGCAGCTGGAAGCCTGTATTAAACAAGAGTGGGATCAAATTCCAATGGCTAAACTCTAAACTCCTCTCCTCAATGCCCAGATGCCTCCACTCTGTGTAAAAAAGAAGAGGGGGTGCTACACCATGGCAAACAGGCCCCTGTCCTAACTTTTTTGAGACCTGAAGCAGTCATCAAATTTGAAATGAGCTCATTTTGGGGATAAAATTGTTAAATTTCTCCGTTTCAACATTAGCAATGTTATCTCTGTTCTATTGTGAATAAAATACTGGCTGGTGTGATTTGAAAATCATTGCGTTTTGATTTTATTCACAATTCACCCTTTGTCCCAAGTTCTCCAACTATTTTGACATTGGAGTGTACATTACGTGGAAAACCAAACAATACAGTTTAAAGAGATTTTTATATCTTTTGAAGACAACATGAAAGAAAAAGATTTTTCTTTTTTGGTGCAACTAATTTAATTTTTAGGAAAATTCCATATAACTTGCATAAAGAGAAATAGTCAGAATCCAAACCCAACTTTCAACATTTTTTTCAAGAACTGGAACAATATGGCACCACAATCAGAACAAGAAAGCAATGAAAACGAACTCAGAATTGGTCAAATTTACTAAGGACTAATATTTGTGCTTTTGTGTACTCGAATATGCCATTACGTAAGTATACATGTTTAAGTAGGTAGGAGTGTGTGTGTGTGTGTGTATATGTATGCATGTATATGTGTACACTTTTTTCTCAAGTACTTTGTTTCTATAATTTTTCTTTATTTTACACCCCATGCATTGACAGTTTAGCATGTCGATTTAAAAAAAGGGTGTTTCACAGGGCGATGTGACGTCATCAGCCACCGTGTACATCGTGTCAGCACTCCGGGTTACCTACTGACGAACCGGGTCCCAACCCCACCGCTCTACGGCTGGAAACGTAACCGCCGGTCGTTCTGGCATGAACAAATAGCTAACTGGCTAGGTAACAGGAAACAATGTTAACCGGCACAGCTAGCTCGCTATTTCGCTCGTTTCCCGTTTTGTCCCACAAGCGCTAATCTTTTAGCTTTAGGTTCACTAACCAGTTACCAGTTAATCGACGAATGAATGCTCTGCCCTCTGAAATGGACGGATGGTTACGTCTTATTTACACCAAGGGAACGCTATGGCATAGCAAGTCCGCCAGCTAATGTTAGCTGCTTGTGTTGTGTCAGCAACCAACTGCTAACATTAGTTAGCCAACGAGCTAATTCGCTATCTGGAGCAGTTGAACAGCACTCTGTTGTAATACCAACGGAACTCAAGCAAACGATAGCTATCTTTTTAGCTGAGCAGCGCATTAATGAGCCGACTGCCCCAGTAACACGGTCGTCAATGAGGCGTACAGTTGCTCACGCCAGGCAGCCGGCGATGCTACTCACTATTCAGGATTCATGGTGTGTCTGACACGGTCGGAATCTGTTTTTCTGACGGCGGTTCTTCCTCCTCAGTTTCTCTCGGTCTCCGCTGTGAGCCAAAGGATGACGTGAGAACAGAACTGAAGACGGATTGTCGAGTGTCTGTCCTTCAGCTCGCTCTTCACTCGCGCTGTTTAACTCTTATTTCGTACTGGTTCGGTAGGTCCTGCCCTATTCCCTTTCTTCTGCCAGGGTTGTCATTCGGGTATTATTCTTTTCCTTTCTCCTTTCTTTTTCGCCCAAAATACAAGATGGCAGCGCAGGTGCGGTAGTGACGTTCACTGACGTGGCGATAAAGACAGGGCACGTGGTCGAGCCGGATTGCTGGCGTCGTGGGAGATGTAGTTTTTACACGATCAGCACAATCACTTATTGTCTGACTATTTATCAGCAACAGGCGGATTACGACCCTATGTCCATAATACATTAGAATAGATTGTCATATCTGTTAATAAAACGTCCAAAATCAATTTATGGCACTTCCCACTGGATTGAAAAAAATATTTTTAGCATGCTTATACTGTGAAATAATTTTGCAACTTACAAGGCTCATAAAAATAGAATGAATGTGGCAGTGTTGTGGTGCAGGGGTGGATAATGTTGGTTATCTACTTCAATACATCTAATTCAGACATTTTGAACATCTACTTTCAGAACAAAAAGCTTATCGAAGACCTGTGTGCAAGAAGTACCTAAGTCACATTTTGCACAAAAAAAAAAAAAGAGCTGACACCAGTATTAAAAGCCACAATGGCCAGATCGTCATCTGATACCAAAGATTTCTGCAAAGAAGCACTCAAGTCTTGTGTACTGGTGCATTTCCACTGTCATGATCTGCAACATGTTTTGAAAACTTTGACCCCCAAAATCTCAAAAGTATTATTTTGATACTTCTTGCACACAGGTCTTGAATTATTGTTGAGCAAGAAAATCATATTTCCGTGAAGCCTTTTAAAAAATGCCTTGTTTTTTACTATTTTGACGTTTAATTTTAACATGTAATTTCTCGAGCAACAAATGGCGCAAAAAGAGCATTGATGCTTGTCCTCTGCAATAAAAGAAATTAAATGTATGTCATGAAGACTAAATGAATTCACAGGCCACATTACAAAAGTACTGCAAAATCAATGTCCTTCCCCATGCTTGGCAGCGTCTGAAAATCCTTTTCAATGGCTGAAAAAATCAAATAAAAAAAAACATCACATATTTGTGTGAACAGCAGGTGACACTGGTGTAATAAAAGTAAATGCCCTATGCTGAAATGGAAACTTGAACTCGAGGTTAAGAGATCATGTGATCACAGAGGAAGTCCTGAGGAGTGGTCAGTGGAATGCTTGCGATTGTGTCATTAGGAAAGAGACCAGTGTTTGGCTCAGCAGTTATTATGGCCTCTGTTGACTGATGAAATTTCCATCTGAGGAATTTGGGCAGATGACTCAACATTTCAGCCTGTCAGGTCTTTCTGGGTCCTTTTTCTGAGACAGTCTGTCAAGGACATGCAGCATGAGAAATCTCAGTTGTCCTGTCTATTCATTTATTTAATTTAACCTACCCCTGGAGTGTATTGCATAATCTGTGCATATGTCAGGAAAAGTGTTGCAACTCCCCTGATTTAGATGACAGGGCATTGAGCAACTGCAGTTTTACAATTTGCAGTAACTGATTTGACCAATAGGGGTTGCTAAGGAGCACTGGGCTCCTGAATCCTAGCTGTGTGAAACACAGAAGAGCCAGTTGTGCCATTCAGAGGCCCAATAACACAATTTGATGTAAGGACCTGCATGTCCTCATTTTCAAAGCAAAAAACACACACACATACGCGCACACAAACATATGCACGCAAGCGTGGAAACACAAGTACGCACACGAGCGCACACACACGTTCTCGACTCAGCATCTGACAGTGGTCACAACCTTCACATCCTTAAATTTTTCCACAAAGCCTTCCTCTTTGAGGATTTAAGTATTGTGAGTATATCAACTATTTTCAGGCAATGAATGACTTATACATCAGGACATAGAATTTTTTCTGCACCCTTGAACATTAACATGGCAATGTTATGCTATGAATAACAGCGCATAGTCGTCACATCAGCAAACGCTATGAGGATGGGCGAACTGCATCTGCCCTCTATTGAACAAAATTACTTTCACTTCTTCCAATGTCACGTGACTTTCAGGCTGTCAGTCTCGTTATATTGGATTAAAATTACTGGCCAATGAAGACCGTGATACCATAATCCATCCATCCTTTTTCCAACCTGTTTTTTCTTGGTCAGGACAGCCAGGAGGGTATCCCAGCATGCATCAGGAGAAGGTCTGGAACAGGAACTCACCCTGCAAGCCTATCAAAGAAAACGGCCAAGCTGTAAAAAAAGTTTGTCAGATGTCTACCTTTTTCAACCGGCAAATAACCAGCAACGCAAAATCGAAAACATTCCACATTCCCACAAAACTTCTCAGCACAACACTTTGAAGTCGATTCATTTTCACCAGTTCTGTAGTTTTCACCAGTTGATGCAGTTATGATGCAGAGTGTCCTGTAATAATGTACAGAATGGACAGAACTGCATAAAAAACCTACATAACATACTCATACATAAAGACCATTTCACATTTTTTGAGTGCCTATCAACACATATTGTGCGATGAGCAGTCAGAGCTGATTTGTTCTATGAAGCATATATACAGATGAGTCAATCTAGGGAGGAATTAATAGTCCTCAACACTACTCGTGTAGACTGATAATACATATCAATAGTGAACAATTAACACATATTTGCATTTAGTAGTTTTACATTGCTCCTGTGTGATCATGATCTTCACAGTAAATAAGTCGAAACAGACTCATCACGGGCCATCCCAAAAAACAGACACACGATTGGGAAAGAATTTAACACGTCTTGTGTCATTTTTGACACACCCTTTCTGGCAGTGCACAAAGCTCTGGGGAGTGAGGCCACGAGGATGGGCGTGTTGCTTTGAGGGATTGTGCTAGAACAGGGATGGGCAAGGAGGGCTATGTTTGTTTCTGCATTTCAGACTAACTTCTCCACATTACTCACTTAGTCCCACAATGTACCTGACTGGCATTTTACCTGCGTTCCCCAGTAAAAGCAGGGGTTATTGATTGTTCTTGTGTACCTGCAGGGTCTTACTCTCACTTGATTGGTCAGTGTTGGTGTAAATGGTTTATTAGAGAATTAGACCAGGGTCTCCTTCTTCTGTATTCGAAAATAGGGGTAAATATAAAAACAAAATAATTTCAATAATTTTACTTTTCCTTTGGATACATCACTTCATCTCTCACCAGATCTAAATTACTTTACTGAAGTCTTCTGTCTGTTCTTGAATAATCACCCACATAACTATCCTGTCTCATCTTACAGATGTCAACAAATGGATGCCTTGATTGAGGCATAAATCTAAGCGATTGAAAAGAATGTTAAAACTTTAAAAACCTCTGTGCCTTATTTCCTAAATACAGGGATGTACTTTTCAATCCCCGGCTGGAGAGCCACCGGCTCACTTAAAGTGACCCAATAATAACCCTTATACAGGTACACCAGCCATGATTTGGCAGATGAGATGACAACTCAGAAAACTGAAATCGGACAAGAATGTGTAAAAGTATCCAAAATGGCTTTATTCTCCATGCACAAATATAACAAACAGTGCAAACAGAGAAGTTATGGTGTGTTTGGTATTTTCTTCCTGCAAAGCAGAATAATAATAATAATAATAATAATAATAATAATACTTCACTGAAATGAATGACATACATATTTGCATACTTCCCTCCAATGGGAAACAGGAAATACGTACCACAGAACGCAACAAAAAATTTCCATGCGAAAAGAGACCGGGAGAGAGAAAGCGTGAAAATCATGGAAACACACAAAACAAAAGCACTTTTCAAACATTTTAAACCTTGCATATAAAATCCTTATATCAGTGAAAAATCACAAAAATGCACACCATCTTCACTCAGTCCTGCAGCATAATTCGTCATGTCCTTGAGACTCGAGACCTCCATCTCTTTCAGCAAATTACCCTCACATGACATGTCTTGAGGAAGTCATTTGGGGCACCTCCACCGATAAGCTTTGGACAACCACTCATTCTTGACATCACAAAGAGAGGCTGTGTGTTTGTCTTGGTGATTTAAATTCTCTTTCTTCAGGAGTGTGTGTTTTCAGTGAAAGCACCTGTCCCACAGCAGAGGAAGTACAGGGGCTCAACCTCTCCAGAAGGATTTGGTATGAAAGAGCTTGTCTTGGACTCCAGCCTCTGATCACTGCTCCAGATGTTCATCTGTGCAGTCAGGGCAAATTAAGGCAAAGATCCCCGCCATTCCCTTCATGACATCATGAAGTGATGCAGGGGGAGGGGCTTTGTTACAGTGAAGGATTATGGGAGGTGGAGTTTTTGTGCGTGTGTATGGGACTGGGCCTCACTGGAGCACACATTTATCTTTCTGACTGTATTTCCTGCGCCTCATCTCCAATCCTCTCTCCAGTCTCTCATCTTCTTCCTGAGCCCTGGAACCAATCACAGATACACTTAGTACACATGTGAACACCCAAGAGACACCTAGTACAGAGATTTAAAAGAAAAAACACATACCTAGTAAAGAGATGAATACACAGATCCATTTAGTAAAACAATTAACGCATAGACACTCTTAGAAACGGATGTGAATTCCCAAATCATACTCAGGAAAGATGAACACAGATTTATTATAGCGACAAACATGGACACAGTACAGAGACTGAAAACTCAGACATGTAGTGGGGAGATAGACACTCAAAACATAGCATAGACACACTTAGTACAGAGTTGAACACTCACATATACTTAGAAAAGAGATGAGCACATATACGGCAATTATCAGAAATAAACACAAAGACAAGACAGTCCAGATGTGAATACCCAAGGCACACTTTGTACAAAGATAGAAACTCAGCCACACTTAGTAGATGAAAACTCACTCAATACATAGATGAACACTCACATTAAGAAAATGGATAAGAAATGAAAACAGAAGCGATACCGAGAAGAACACTTAGGCACACTTAGTACACACTTTGCCCATAGGCAAAGCCTTTAACCCCACATTGCTCCAAGGGCACTGGCCCCTGCTTAACCTAATCTACTGTGAGTCACTGTGGATAAAGTGTTAGCCAAGTACGGCGCCCTCCATTATTATTGGCACCCCTGTTTCAGATGTGGTCTTTAGCTTCTAATAAATTCAGTTGTTTTCTAAATAATATACAAAACCCAAAACCAGTGAAGTTGGCACGTTGTGTAAATCGTAAATAAAACCAGAATACAATGATTTGCAAATCCTCTTCAACCTATATTCAATTGAATACACCGCAAAGATTAATTTGCAGTTACTTAATGTTCGAACAGGGAAACTTTGTAATTTTTTGCAAATATTAGCTCATTTGGAATTTGATGCCTGCAACATGTTTCAAAAAAGCTGGCACAAGTGGCAAAAAAGACTGAGAGAGTTGAGGAATGCTCATCAAACACTTATTTGGAACATCCCACAGGTGAACGGGCTAAATGGGAACAGGTGGGTGCCATGATTGGGTATAAAAGCAGCTTCCCTGAAATGCTCAGTTATTCACAAACAAGGATGGGGCGAGGGTCACCACTTAGTGAACAAATGCGTGAGCTGATTGTCAAACAGTTTAAAAACAACATTCCTCAACAAGCTATTGCAAGAATTTAGGGATTTCATCATCTACGGTCCGTAATATCGTCAAAAGGTTCAGAGAATCTGGAGAAGTCACTGCACGTAAGCGACAAGGCCGAAAACCAACATTGAATGCCCGTGACCTTTGATCCCTCAGGCGGTACTGCATCAAAAACTGACATCAGTGTGTAAAGGACGTCACCACATGGGCTCAGAAAACCACTGTCAGTAACTACAGTTCGTCGCTACATCTGCAAGTGCAAGTTAAAACTCTACAATGCAAAGCGAAAGCCATTTATCAACAGCACCCAGAAACGCCGCCGGCTTCGCTGGGCCCAAGCTCATCTAAGAAGGACTAATGCAAAGTGGAAAAGTGTTCTGTGGTCTGACGAGTCCACATTTCAAATTGTTTTTGGAAACTGTGGACGTCGTGTCCTCCGGACCAAAGAGGAAAAGAACCATCCGGACTCTTATAGACGCAAAGTTCAAAAGCCAGCATCTGTGATGGTATGGGGGTGTATTAGTGCCCAAGGCATGGGCAACTTTCACATATGTGAAGGCACCATTAATGCTAAAAGGTACATACAGGTTTTGGAGCAACATATGTTGCCATCCAAGCAACGTCTTTTTCATGGACGCCCCTGCTTATTTCAGCAAGACAATGCCAAGCCACATTCTGCACGTGTTACAACAGTATGGCTCCGTAGTAAAAGAGTGCGGGTACTAGTCTGGCCTGCCTGTAGTCCAGACCTGTCTCCCATTGAAAATGTGTGGCGCATTATGAAGCGTAAAATACGACAACGGAGACCCCGGACTGTTAAACAACTTAAGCTGTACATCAAGCAAGAATGGGAAAGAGTTCCACCTGAAAAGCTTCAAAAATTGGTCTCCTCAATTCCCAAACGTTTACTGAGTGTCGTTAAAAGGAAAGGCGATGTAACACTGTGGTAAAAAGGCCCCTGTGCCAACTTTTTTGCAATGTATTGCTGCCTTTAAATTCTAAGTTAATGATTATTTGCAAAAAAAAATAAAGTTTCTCAGTTTGAACATGAAACATCTTGTCTTTGCAGAGTATTCAATTGAATATAAGTTGAAAAGGATTTGCAAATCATTGTATTCTGTTTTTATCTACGATTTACATAACGTGCCAACTTCACTGGTTTTGGGTTTGTAAGACCACAATGAAAAAAAGAGGAAAATCCAACCTTTAATTCACGTGCATTTATTCAGTGGAAAAAAAATCCCACATTAAGAAATTTTTATTTTACAACAAATCATGTATGCCACAATTATTAGCACCCCTGATGTTAATACTTTCTACAACCCCCTTTTGCCAACAAAACAGTACCTAATCTTCTCGCGTAACGTTTCACAAGATGGGAGAATACAGAAAGAGGGATCTTTGACCATTCCTCTTTGCACAATCTCTCTAAATCATCCAGCGACCTGGGTCCTCTCCTCTGCACTCTCCTCTTCAGCTCACTCCACAGCTTTTCAATGGGGTTGAGGTCTGGGGACTGAGATGGCCATGGGAGGAGCTTGATTCTGTGTCTGGGGAACTATTTCTGTGTAGATTTGGCCACATGTTTAGGGTCATTATCTTGATGAAAGACCCAGTGACAACCCATCTTCAGCTTTCGGACAGAGGCCACCAATTTTTTTATTTAAATCGTCCCGGTATTTCAAAGCGTTCATGATGCCATATACCCTAACAAGGTTCCCAGGGCCTCTGGAAGAGAAACAGGCCCACAGCATCACCGATCCTCCCCCATACTTCACCATGGGCATGAGGTGCTTTTCTGCATACTCATCTTTAGTGTTCCGGCAGACCCACTTAGAGTGTTTGTTGCCAAAAAGCTCTATCTTGGTCTGATCTGACCAAAGCACATGGTCCCAGTTGAAGTCCCAGTACCGCTTAGCGAACTCCAGACGTTTGCGTTTATGATTGTGAGTGAGAAAGGGTTTTTTCCGTGCATGCCTCCCAAACAGCTTTTAGGCATGTAGATAGCGCCTGATGGTTGTTTTGGAGACTTTTTGACCCCAAGATGCTACCATTTGTTGCAATTCTTTAACAGTGAGCTTTGGAGAACTTTTTATTTCTCTTACCATTCTCCTCACTATGCGTGGTGGCAAAATAACCTTGTGTCCTCGTCCAGGCTTGTTTACCACTGTTCCAGTTGTTTTAAACTTCTTAATGATTCCTCTGACAGTAGATATGGGCAGGTGCAGCCGAGTGGCTATTTTCTTGTAGCCATTGCCTGACTTGTGTACGTCGACACACATCTGCCTTACTTGAGTGGTGTGTTCCTTTGTCTTTCCCATGTTGAGGAGCGGATAAGAGAAATGGCCTCTGTGTCACATCATATTTATACCCCAGGGAAACATGGAGTGATGAATTACTAATTAAATGTTCCTAGATACTCTGATCTGTTCTGCAAACTACTGTAGAAATGATGGAAATACTTCAATTACATTTATTTCCTAGGAATTGTTATGGGTGCCAATAATTGTGGAACAGGTGATTTTATGAAAAATAATTATTTCTTAGTCAGGGATTTTTTTTCCCTTAAAATTAACTTGAGTTGAAGGCTACTACTATTTTTCTACAATTTTCAGTGTGAGAGTATGCTTCTGCAATAAAAATTGAATTTATTTTAAGGCTTTTAACACATCTTAACCAGGGGTGCCAGTAATTATGGAGGACGCTGTAACTGTAAAGCCACTTACTTCTCTGTGCCTTTGAGACACGTTTTAATACTAGTGTTCCTCCATAGATTTGGCAACCAAAACAGAGCAGGCCTGGGATCAGATGCCAGTATCTCACCCTCTCTCTTTGGCATCCATGTCCCGCACCAGCTCATCCCGCTGGTTGACCAGCGACACCAGTTCCTGCAGCAGCAGCTGCTCCCGGTGCTGCTGGGCTTGGGTCTTTTGCCACTCTGATCAAGGAGAAAAGCAGGAAGTGCTACAATCACTGCCAGCACAACGAGTAAACAAAACACAAATCCACATCACCAACAAGTGTATTTATACTCAAATACATTCATTAAGACACCTGAACTCCCAACAACAGGCAAGGTAAACACTGGATTGTTTTTTGAAAGAGCCCAAGAAAAATCAGCTAAGATGACCCACTCTAAGGTTTGCTATTTCGCAGCCAATCACAAACAGTCCCCCACCATATGAACCAATGCCCAGCAATGTAACAATAATAAGAAATGAGCAGGGTCTACTTCTGAAAGCATTTTGATTCAGAAACTCCACAATTAGGTGTCAAACCAAGCAGCCAGAATCCAGCTTGGTTTTCAAGGCTTATTTCCTCAGGGGTGTATTTTGCAGCAAGTTCAACATTAGCTAGATTTTCTTAGCGTAAGCTGGCTCGACAAGTTCTAAACTCGCAATGAGAGATACCAAAAGTTACTATGGCAGTAAGAAGAGAGCCACATTTGCGACATCGAAAACCCTGGCTTTAGGGCTCCACATACCTCGCTAAACCACTAATCTCGCTTCATAATACGCCCCTCTGGTCTTGCGGAGAGGCATTACCTAATATTGTCCCCGTGATTAGCATATTGTGGATCATTATCACCCCATTTTTCTTTCCACATCAGTGGTGATGTCCGTATGCCAATTTCTTGTGAGAGATTTATCGAGTGGATGAATAAGGAGCCGGTTGCGTCACCTAACATGCTTGTTGGAGGATTCGGACATGGGAACTGTACCACGCAGACTCTGGTTAGAAATGGCACAACATGGCGACACCAGAAAACTTGCACTACAGTGACTTGTAAAGTTTTTCACCAAGGCCAAGAACATTCAGTGGATGATGTCACTCCGTAAATGTTTTTTTTAACACTTTATGTCTCAAGGCTACACCCTGCTGCTTGCTTCCTGGCCTGGAGAAACTAATCCTAAAGCTTACAGCTAAAATGTGGCAAACAGGATTTCCATTTGGAACAGAGGTTGTGTACGACAGAAGAGCTGTTAACAACCCAGAATCCCTGCAGGAGGCCTTTCTTAAAAACATGAGAGAGGGATGTTATTGCAGAAGTGAGCGCAACTCGATTGTGCAACTTCCTCTTCTAACCAAAAGAGCCCATGTTAACTGTTTTAGCTTTTGCACTCAAAGATGGAAAAAAACAAGGGTTGCACAATATCATGCCACTCAACTACAACATTATCGCACACTTCACTGAAGATGTTCTCAGAATCACCGATACAGCACTGGCCTGCCACATACAAAGAATGAATGTATCTTTGAATGGTGTATAATGTAAACTTGTCTCAAAGTACATGTTTGATGTTCACATACAAAAACACTTAGGTATTTGTTGGTATCTGAACCTGAAGGGTACAGGCATGATTTGTGAGATACTTCCAAAAACTGCTGGACCCTGAAAAGAAAAAAAAGGTCCCTAAATTTGAAAAATGTTTGAATCCCTGGAAGCCAGCTTATCTCGCTGCTAACAAATCTTATTAAACAGACCACAGCTGTGAGTTTCATCAGAGGAATAACTCCTGAGGCCACGGCTCATTTCCAAAACAAGCTCATTTCCAAAAGCACTTTAGTCCTACGTTTGGACTTTCCATTACTTTACAGCTAAATAATGCACAATCTGGCCAATGGGTTGAATATTTTGAGTGTTTCCCAAATAAGTAAGAAAATCTAGCTCTCAAACAAACAGAAATTTCTGTTTGTTCAGCAAAAAAAGGATTGTAAACTGCAAACACAAATTTAACAGTTTTACTCCGCAAAACTTTATTTTTTAATTGAAGCGACATTATGTTACTATGGCTACAGACAGTTTGGGCAAGAGACATACTTTTGATATCCTCACTGCAAAAACTGAAATATAAGTCAACCTCGTCTAGTATTTTAATCTTAGTATTCTTTAATCATTAATCTTGGTATTAAGACTTAAAAAGACTTATTTCTTTTACCTTTTTTCTCAGTAAGACAAAAAATTGCCAATGGGGTGAGAAAATTTTGACTTATTTCAAAATTTGCTTATGGGATAATAAAATTTCACTTGTCAAGCATATGGTGACTTAGAGTAAGCTCAAATTTTCTACTTGAAAGAGAAAAACTGGAAGTTAGGTCTTATATTAAGATTAAATTGCTTGTTAAGCCAGACACTTTCTGAGGTGTTTAAATCAGTGTTCTGATCACTTGTTTGTAACAAGGAAAATATGACATTACAGCTCTCAGGAAAACCTGCGACGGAAAGGGTTTAAACAAGCTCATATGGTCTACTTGAGTGGGAGAAAAATTGACTTTAACCCATTGAGCCCTATATGCTGATTTAGCGGCCGCATTGTGAACGTGCAATCACCCGAAATGCCAGAAAACCCGGCTCCAGATATGTGACTTCAATCACATGACTTTTGATTGTCATGTGACCTTGTTTATAATCAGATAGTTTCACCATCAAAGTAAGCCGTGTTTTGGCATAGGATGGAGGTCACGACTCCTTTATATAATATAGGATTCAAAGAGTTAAGTCCCGTCATGACACAAAAACACTGTCTAAGTCAGAAGTATTAGCCGTGTTTACCCTCAATCGCCATCATGGCTCTCAGTTCCCGCGTCAGCAGCTCAAACCGCCGCTCCAGATCCTGCTCCTCCTGCCTGTAAAGACCAGCAGAGAAACGACCGCCATCACCTACAGGCTCTAAGCACAGAGACCCCCGCACAGCCGCTAGAATGGAATGTGCTCTGTTTATTTCAATAACAGAGCACAGTGTAACAGGGCATAACATATAATGAGGGCAATACACAATATGCACGTTATTCATGGCTCAGACATGTACAGCAGACACTAAAGCGCTGCAGCCTGGATAACTTCCTAATTCTGAAGCAGAGCTCTTCATATACCACCACTTTCATCACATGTACAGTGTGAAAGAGATTGTCCAAATAAAACATGCTTTACAACTCAAAAGTTGTAAAGACGAGTATCTCTATCGAAGAGGAGATCTCTCACAGGCAGAGAGGGTCATAAACACAGGACTCACAGAAGCTCCAGGTGATCCTGCCGCCTGATCAGGGCATTTTTCTTATTCACTAGGATGAACCATTCTTGGATCAGTCTCTCCTCTTCATCTCGGTCACTACCTGGGGAAAGCACATCCCACAAAAACACATACTGTTCACCATACAGCCGATCTTACTGTTCACCATACAGCCAATCATACTGTTCACCTTAATGTTTACCATACTGCTCAACTTCATGCTTACTATTCTGTTCACCATACAGCCGATCTTACTGTTCACCTTCATTTTTGCCAAACTGTTCACCATACAGCCGGTTATACTGTTCACCTGAATGTTTACCCTACTGCTCAACTTCATGTTTACCATGCTGTTCACCATATAGCTAACCTTCCAGTTCAACTTACCGTTTACAAAGCTGTTTACCATACAGCTGATCTTCCAGTTCAACTCGCCGTTTACAATATTGTTCACCATACTGCTGATCTTACTGGTCACCTTACTGTTTCCAATACTGTTCGCATACTGTTCACCATACAGCTGATTTCATTCCATCCTGGTCACTGCCTGGGCAATGCGTAGCCCAGAAAACACATGCTGTTCACCATACAGCTCATCTAACGGGTCACCTGACTGTTCACATACCATTCGCCATACTACTGCTCTTACTGTTCACCTTACTGTTCGCTTACTGTTCATCTTACAGCTGATCTTACAGTTAAAATACTTAAAATACTGTTCACACACTATTCACCACAAAGCTGATCCAACAGGTCACCTTGCCGTGCACATACCGTTAACCATTCAAGTGAGTTCACTCCTCATCTTACTGGCTGCAACACTTTTCACATTCTATTCACCGTACAGCTGATCTTACTGATCAGCTTACAGCTTACAGTACTGTTCTAATACTGTTCACCAGACAACTGACTTTACTGGTCACCTTACTGTATACTATACTGGTCACCACACAGCTGGCCTTACTATTCACCTAAATGTTTACCATACTGCTTGCCACACTGTTCATTCACACTGCTCTCCATACTTTTCATGTGCTGTTCACTATGCAACTCACCAAACTGTTCACCACATTGCTCATCAAGTCTCTCACAAACTCCTGATCTAACTGAGCACCATACTGCTCATGTGCCGTTCACTATGCAACTGGCCTGACTGTTCACCGTAAGGCGAATTATACCATTCACCATACTCCTCATCTTACTGTTCACCTCAATGTTCATTTGCACAGCTCTCCATGCTGTTCTCATTCTGTTCACCATGCAACTGACCAAACTGTTCATCATATTGCTCATCATACCACTCACCATCCTCCTCCTCTTACTTTTCAAGTTGTTCACCTTACTGCTGTCCTTACAGAACAACTAACCCGTTTGTTAATCATACCTCTCCCTTTACTTCTCACCATACAGTTCACCTTACTGCACACCTCAAACATTTGCTAAATCCACTCTTCCCCTCACTTCTCACCGCACTGCTCACCTTACTGCCTCGTGCTCTTCAGCTAAACTGTTCAGCTGTATAGCGAACAGTGAGGTAAGCAGACAGGGAGCAGTGCAGATGAAGAATGGAGCAGCCCTCACCTGTAAATTAGGTCCTCTGTCTGTTTGGAAATGTTAAAAAACAGACCCAAAACTCATTATTACTCATTAGCATTCCCTGCTCTTAAATATAAACAAGTCTGTCTTGCCCTCAATTATTTTGTCGGTGTTGTCATTATACCTTACTGTAAAGTACTTTAGTCAATACGACCTCTTTTAAAATGCGCTATGTAAATAACTGTGACTCGGCTTTACTGACGCAGCTTGCTCACCTGTCTCCATCAGGTATCTGAGCTTTCTCTCGACTATGGCCGCCCTGTCGTCGATGTGCTTCTGTTCGCTCTCCAGGGCCTTAATCTCGCTGAGCACGTACTGACTGGTGTCCTGGAGACGCTAGGTGCACAGACAGATGCACAGACAGACCGACAGAGATACGGGGAACGAGAGGGAGACACACATACAAACGGATAAGTCACGCAACAAACAACTCGCAGCACAGAGGACCATAACAGATTTCCGTGACCAGGCATACAGGCATTTCACATTTGCATAAGGAAGAAGACAAACGTAGTCAGGATGACAGATAGATAAACACAGGATAACATATAAATGGAAAGACGTAAACACGCACAGAAAGACATACACAAATACACAGTGGTGACATACATAAATACACCCCCCGTTAAGCTCAGCAAGCAACAGGTCATTAATAAAATTGTGTAATGCCAGCTTGAGTAACACAAAACAGGCCCGGCGATGGCAACTACAGAAGCAGCAGCTGAATCTAAGATGCACTATTCACTGCAAAATCTGTCTGAGGAAGTATTTTACACCTGAAATGAGACTTTAAATCTTTTCCCTCCACTCAAATGTGAAATCTTAGTTTTTTAAATCACTCTCTGCTTCAAAAGTTGTAATTTCTTACCTGATCGCAAAATCATGTAAAGATACACTATTTTCAATGTTTTATTTTGTCTAAAAGTTAAAATTCTGATTTCAGGATTTATGTAAGATTTTAATAATAATCGAAATGACAAAAAATGATCAGCATGAACCCAAATATACAAATAAAATACTTGTTATAAATCATTTAGTTTCTCAGCTTTTGCAGGGTATTTGAGGAAGTGCTTTGACAGGTCAGCAGAATGAGAATGAGGAAAGTAAAAAATAAACTGACCAGGCTGTCCTCTGGCCTGTTTTCATCTCTAGAGGCTGAAGACTCCAGGCCCGTGACAGAGCTCGGCGCGTCTGTAAAAAGTAACATGCTTCAGGTCACGTTGTGCTCAAGCAATGCTTAGACCTACTGACCCCATCCAACAGCACAGACTCAGCAGACCAACGATTGATAAATACATTTCCACCTTTTCAAATATGATAAACCACATGCAGTATGTCTCCAAAAGAACAACAGTCTCTCTCATGTTACCCACTCTGTCATGGAACAGGCTAATCCCACAGTAAATTGCATTCAGGCAGTGGCGGCTGCTGAACTCGCATTAGGGGAAACTCAAACCCATCCCTTGAAAATAATGATTGGTCATGACCTGTTCATTTAAACTGCCAACACAGACAGTCCAAAAACTCTCAACATTATTAGGCGTGGCCAGTTTTCATTAATAACGCATACCTGTTAACTGTCACGCATTCAGTGTGAGTTTAAGTGGCATATTTACGTTCCCCTGGAGTGGTCAGCAATTATTCAATCAATGCATTTTCATTATTTTATGAGTTATTGTTGACACACTCAAAAGAAACATCTTTTAAAACGCTGGAGGCATGAAGAACTGATTTAAAAGAGGACACTCATGAAGCTGATTGGGAAGTGGCTTGTTATAAGGCTCAGGCCCAGTCTATTAACACAAAACTTAAACTGTTACAATACAAATGCTTGATGCGCACCTATATTACACCTAGTAGGTTAAATTACATATTCCCTAATGTTCCTGACACTTGCGTGAAATGCAGAGAGGCAAAAGGTACATTAATTCATTGTTTATGGGATTGTGTAAAGACACAGCGATTCTGGAAGAATGTAATAGAATGTATGGTCTCATAATTTAAGGCTGGTTCCTCTGTGAACCAAACTTTGTACAGTGGGAATATACCCCGAAGACTTTGTTGTGACTCAGAGACAGTCGCTGCTCATTGATTTTGGCTTTTTACAAGCCAGGAGAGAAGTTGCATTATTGTGGAGAGGTATGGAAACACCCTCTACTGGAATGTGGACAAAGGAATTGATGGCCTGTCTAGCTCTGGAAAGACTAACATACAAAAAGAAAGAAAATAATTTTGTACATTTGTGGAATCCTTATATAGCCTTTTTGGAAACTTACGACTTTGAATTTTAAATTGTGATAAATTTGTAATTTTCTGTGATTTATGCACTGCTTCCTTTTTTCCCTAATCTATTTGTTTGTTTTGTTGAAATAGGGGATAATGTGTTTATTCTATTTGTTAAAATGTTTAGATTTAATGTCAATTTGAAAATCATGTAATCTCAATAAAAATCTGATAAAAAAAAAAGATTCAATCAACGCGTATGTATGAGATTCTCGTGCAGAATTGAAGTTTTTGCGCATGGAGGTTCCCCTGTTGCCAGTTTACGAGCCGCCACTGCATTCAGGAAATAATAGTTAGGCAGTTGTGATGAGTGAACATCTAGATAAATGTTTTAAGTTGCATGCACGGGTTTTATTCGCCTTTTCGCTGTAGATTGTGAAGGGTTTTTTTTTTTTTTTTTTTAGTTTTTTTGTCCAGTTTGTTGGCTGATTAATATTTTGTTTTTTTCATGTGCAATGATCGTAATGTCATAGGCAGTATAGCCGAACATGCTTCCAAGACAGCGAACATTAGCAGCATTTAATATTCAAAAATTTTTGCCCCGCTTGCCACAAACAAATGGTTAGCAAGTAGCTGTTTGCTAAAATTTAGAAAAGGAACTACACTCGGTTAAAAGCACCGCATTGCGAAGCAGAAGTGACTATCAAGGTGTGGGTTCGAGCCCTGGTCATACCAACCGGCAGTGGTCGGCATTTTTTCCAGAGTAGTGCACAATTGGCCATTGTGCTACAGGGATGCAAATTGGGAAGGGTTCGTTGCTTAAGCGTCTCCTGTTGGCCAAGACGGGCGCTCGTAAGGAAGATTCTAAGTGTGTTCATGTGCGGGTATCCTCCGCCCTCGTCCTGAGCTTACGAGGATTCAACCAATGGGTGTATACGAAGCGGTGGCTGACAGGCGCGTGCTTCGGAGGAGAGCCGTGAACTGTCTTTACTCTCCTGAATTGGCAACATGGGGTCACATACGGGCAAGATTTGTACATAGTTCCCCAATTGGGCATTCCAGATTTGGGTGGGATTGGAGATGCCAAATTTATATTTTGAAAAAAAAAAGAAAAGAAAAAAAAGAAAAGGAACTACACAGCTGACAAAAAGGCAGCTGGAAGGGAAGAGACCAACTGGACAAGTAGCGAATTAGAAAATAATTTTGTGATGATGATGAACTGCATTTGACAGAGATCCCATGGCCAATATTAGGCATGTCAGCAGGAGCATTACCAGTGAAGCTCTAAAATATCACTAATATCTCTGTGAAAACCCAGTCTAATCGCTTCAATTTCTATCAAAAACCTGTAGCTGACAAAATTCAATCTAAACAAAATTTTAATTTAAAATTGCTCAATTACAGCAGTAAACGCAGTCAGCCACAAACATTTGGTAAGTTGAATGCATGCCAGGTGAAGTCTGTACCTGATTCAGTGTGTTCCGATGAGCCATTTTTTACTTCAATCTCCACCTGTTCTTCTGAAACCTGGATCGCAACGACAGAGAACAGATTCAGTAAATGCCAGGATCTAGATATTTACATAGATGGAAATCTAGGTTCAAAGATGAAAAATGAGAGCTTTGACATAAGGAGACTTTGTTAATCCCTCTAATATGACGACGCTTTAACAAAATATAGCTTAGCTACTCCTAAACAACTTTCAATTTTCATTGTGTTTTTACAGGAGAGCCAAAAACACCCTTATACCACCTTAATGCGGTGCAAATAGATATCTAATGATGTGACTGCATGTAATCCTTTAGAAGCTGAAATAAATTAAGTGAAAGTGTGGGGACAAAGATACGTGTAATGTGTAATACCTTTGTGGCACGCTGGGGGGCGCCAGGCTGGTCAGGTGAGTCTGGCTCATCCATGGACTCACTCTTCATCCGCGACCTCCTCTTCTTCACCAGATCTGCGTCCTTTACATGGGCGAAGCCGGACTTAGCACCAGAGCCGTGGGCGCGCGGGGGAGGGACAGGGGTCGCAGCAGCGCCGATTCCCTCCGAACCGACACCGGCGCTGCCTGGCTCCACCTTCTGGACTCGTTTTGTCCGCGGCGGGGGCACAATCCCTCCGTTGGGTTTGAGGTCTCCCTCCCTCTCCACTCCCAGCTGTTTCTCTGGGGCCTTGCCGTTGGTCTCGAGCGTGACGGCGCCGGCCTGAAGCCTCTCGGCGCAGTAGCGAGCAGCAGCGTCCGCGTCGGCCCCGTCCCCGGCCTCGCCCACAGCGTAGCTGGACTGGCTGGAGTTGTGCTCGATTTGCAGCACGCGCAGCTCCTGACCGGTGAAGTGCGTGCGGATCTGGCACAGGTACGTCATCACAATCAGCCTGTCCGGCACCGGGAGCAAGACCATGTCCGACGGCTCGATCAGCCGCGAAATTCCCAGAGCCGCAAATCCGTCAAACGCCTGGGACAGAGGGAGAGAGAGAGAGAGAGAGAGCAAGAGAGAGAGAGAGAGATGGAGAAAGATGGAGAGATGTGACAGATAGAAAGAGATGAGCAGAGGGGCAGAGGGTTGGCGGTGATTTGAAAGTCATTGCGTTTTGATTTTATTCACCATTTACACTTTGTCCCAACTTTTTTGGAATTGGGGTTGTAGTTAGTGCAAATACACCCCACTATTTTCAACAAAAAACTACATGGGAGACGCAGGACATTTGTCCCCACGGCAGGACTTTAATGCTCTGAAAGTCATCTCTGATGAAAATAACGTTAAAGCAAGGTGTTATGATTCTGATCTTTCTTGCCATGTTCATGTTCTGGTTTGCCATATTCCTTTACTCTGCCTTATTGTCATGTTTAGGTTCATGTTTTGTGTTCATGATTATTGTCTTCTAATGATTTTTTTTTGATTAGTGTAACTCTCAGGTTTACGGTTCATTCCATGTCTCAGTTCCATTGCACTTGTCTCCCCCGTCTTGTGATCTAGTTGGTTCAGTCCGTCTTCCCTGTCTGCGTGCCCACTGACTTCGGGTGATTTAAATGAGGTCCGATGTTTAAAATATTCTTTCGTATCTCGTTTTCTTCCTTCGCCCTTCTGTTCTGATTACTAACAAGACTAACATTTGTATTTAGTATTATAGTCTACTAACACAACTAACCCATGTATATATATACGATTACTAACTTACTAATGAGCACTCTAGTTTAATATGTAAAGCTGCACCGCTAATAGACTAATTACCTCTCCGCAATCGCCCTGTTCTATTCTCCGCCCCTGGTCTATTGCTTTCCTCTCCCTGAGCTTCAGCGAGAATCTCTTGCACGTGCTTAATCACTCTCCTGCTCTTGTTATCTGTGCACGTAGAACTCCTGGACCGGAGCTGTTTGAAAGTCATAGGCTGTTTGTGTGATTCCCGTTCGTATTTTGTCTCTCGCCAATTTTCGTGGTTAGGGTTTCCCTCATGTGATTCTCCCGATGTAATTAGCCTCATTCCCCACAGCTGATCCCCATATAGCATGTGACCTTTTCTATGTGTATATTAGGAGTCTTTTCACTCACAGCTCTTGTCAGAACGTTGATCAATATTTCTTTGTGCAGAGCGCCTCGTATGCCATTGATTATTGTTTCGCTTCTACTGGATAGTCCGACCTTGATTCTTGCCATTACCCTTTATGTATTGCTTTTGTCTTTCTGGATTTTGACCTATTTTTGTATGACCATGAGTTCTGTGTTTGGATGCCCTGTGTATGACCATTGGCTGTGCCCATCAACTACGACTTTTTGCCTATCGTTTTTGTACCTCTGCCCATCAGTCTTACTGGTTCTGACCCCGGCCTGTCTAGTCGATACTTTTTTTGGATTTCGTATTGTGGCTTGGCAATTCCTGTGTTTTTTGGCTTTGAACTGTACCTTACACAAGGGTGACATCACCTTTTGGTTTTTCAAAAATAAATGACCCGTTATACTGTAGTGCAATGTTTAACAGCCTATATTTTTCAATCAATGTGCACAGATCTCACCATCATGACAAGAATTTTTACCATTTTTAGTCAGAGTACAAAAATAGCAAAAATGTAAGATTTCTTGCTGACAAGAATGCATTCCGATCTAATTACATTATTACAATAGCCATCTCAGAGGGAGGCTACAGTGAGGAAAAATGTATGAATGGCATTACATTATAATGATAATTTTAAGTATCAAGAGCTGCAGGACATACCTTCTTATTGTTGAACTTTATGTCGTAGGGGTCCAGGGAGACATAATCTCTGCAGGAAGAAAACGTCTTTAGACTGACGCCTTTTCACATTCCATATTTTAATTTCTTTCAAGTGTCATTCATGCACCACAACAACTCACACAACTCTGACTGAGCCCTCCAATCACTGTCTACAGTTAAGGGGAAGAAATTCACATCAGGAATGTCAAGTGACTGCAGCTCATTAGTACAGATAAATCTTGAAGCAAACTGTCAGAAGCGGGAAAAAAATGCCATTAAATAATTTGTTAAGCACTTAAATCCCTGAATGAGGTTGTGGTGAGGCTAGCCATCAGTGTCACATCTCAAAGAATTACTTATTTTCTGAGTTTAAGCACAGTTCTGGGAAGCTTTAATAAGTACACAGCACACGTACATCTTCTCCGGGCAGAAGTGGTGCAGAATGGCACAGAACGCGAGGCCGTTCCTCCAGGAGGTGCTGAAGTTGGTGACCTTCACCCCCTTGTAATCCAGAGTGACCTCTTGGCACCAATCCAGCAGGGACTGGGTGGAGGGCAGAGTCTGATCAACACAAGGTGGGGCCATGTCGGCACTGGGCTGCAGGCTGGAGATCTGAGAGCACAGAACGGACAGCATTAGGCACTTGCCCAGCTGACTCCATTACGGAAAAGGAAAGATGCCTATTGGAGGCACGGAGCACAATCGCCAACCACGGACTCGCATCTCAACATTGTGCTCAATTAATCACAACATGTTCTCATATTCAATCAATAATGCATGCGCATCGCTACATGATTTCATAATCAGGCAAAAACTTGCATGCATCTCAGGCTGCATCTGAAGTCTTTTTAGCGAAGGGAAGTTCCTAACTCCTAAAAAAAGATATGGAAATAATGCCATGGCACCATGATAATTGGATTCGAATTCTTTAAATGTCAAGGAAAGGTGTCTCAGTGCTTCCTACTTTACTACCTTTAGCATAGAGTACACAGAACCATCCTTTTCGAAAAGAAAGGAAATGACGCTATCCCACAATTCTAAGCAGCAGCAGTATTCAAAGCGCCGACCATTCATCCAGGCAATCGCGTAAAGAAATGTATACGATGGACAGGGGACTCATGATCACGTTGCCTAATGTAAGTGTATTTGGATTCTCTAATTAGCGCGGTTGTCTTCCTAAGGTGTTAGGAATTCCCTTTTACGCCTTCCTTTTACCTTATGACGTTCTCCACGAAGGTTAAAGAAAAGTGGTTCGGAAATCGGACGCAGCCTCAGTGTTTTCATAATCAACCAATCGCGTGCACACATCACTAAAAATTCTCATTCTCAACCAATGGCAGGTACACATCACTAATATTGCTTTTTTTCAATGGTACATTCATAAAGGTGACAAAATTGCTCTCTCCCACCACCACCCCAGGTAAAATTAACTATTTTTATTATTACTATCATTCTGACCTCCAGTCCTAGTCCAGTATCAGGTGTTTTGGTCTCTGCCTCTGTTGCCATGTGGTCAGGGGTCAGGTCATATTCCTCCAAGAGCTCAGGAGGGGGGAAGATCTTCTTTTTGGGGCGTCTGGGGGGCCCCTCCACCTCAAGAGAGGAGACCAGGGTTGTGGAGGGGCCTGCAGGGGCCGGAGGGGTGCCCGCAGGGGACCGGGCAAAGGCGTGGGGTTCCTTCACCTGCTGCTCAGCAGCAGGCCGGCTCTGGGGTTCCACGGGCTCCTCTGTCTCAGGGCTGAGGACAGAGAACATAAGACTTCTCAGGTCAGAGAATCACCATGGCAACGTTGTATCAATGGAACAAAGGGAGAGCAAGTTGGTCCCACTGGCAAAATCTCTCTGTTGCCAACCAGAGGTCAGAAAAGACCTACCAGTACATCACACACATGTCAACAGGGTAAGCAGTCATGTCTCCTTTTAACGCAGGATTACTCAACTCAACCTATTCTCGTGTACTTTATCAGCAATAAAATATGATGAATAATCAAACCAATATGTAGCATGTTATAAATTATGATGCCAACCAGCCTACAATGTGAGATTGTAAAGATCGCAGGGCTCGTGTGAATGATATGATATTCACAGTTCTTTGGGTGCAAAAACAGCATGTGGCATCAAGACATTACAGCACTCCCCACCCCACCAACAGGGGGATAAACAACAGTTTTCACTACGTAATTAATGTGCAAGCAATCAGCTCAATCTCGCAAAGCTAACTAACTCAAAACTAAACCACACCTCTCCGCCATTTTATTTGCGGATTCAGAAGGCCCTTGCGAACAACTCGAGAAAAGACCACACACGCAAAATTATCTACATGTATACAGCTGAAATCTGAATCACTGTTAGACAGAAAAAGGCCGCGAAGCAACACACAGAGAGCACCAGATTAGACTGAATGCTGCCCTGAAAAGCTTTGCTTGAACAGAAAGAGACAAGACAAAATTGACCAAAGCATTGCAAACCTTGTAATGAAGTATCAGTGTTAAAACGTTGACAACAAAGTTATGGACTATGAGTTTAAGGAAGCGCTCTTGTCCCTAAAAACTTTCTCAGAGAGGCACATGTCATGTTTCCTCGTATTCCCCTGACTGACAGCTATTTAAGTCAAATGCTTTGCAAAGCAGAAAAAAACAGCTTGAGAATGTTACTCGGTTTTGTCATTCACTTTTTTTTTTTTGTTGATGGTAATTCTTCCAGGAATTTCAGCAATGTCAAATAAATCAGTCATTTGATTGAGTTCACTGAAAACATTGCTAATTGTTTAATTATAAATAACACAGCCTCCACTGCGTTATTTATGATTAAACACAACGGGGAATGTTGCCTGTTTATCTTGTTTTTCAATATAGGATCATTTTTGCGTGACTTTCGCCAAAGAAGTCTAAAACAATAAAACTTTCTAAGTCGTGTGCAAACTGTTTTCACAATACCATATAGAAAATATCACTAAATTAAAATATAACTGGAATATTCACCAGCAGCATAAAACATTTTGGTGCCAGTTGGCTCATCGGCATACAGTATTCCTAACTCTGATCAATTGTATAGACGGCTCAGCTGTTAAACCCCACGAGACAACAAAACATACACCAAAAACTCCTTAAAATTACAGCCTCGTCAGAGACACATAGAGCAATAACAAATGCTACTATCTGAACCGGGAACAGAAATACAGGCGAGGCTCATATTTTCATAAATCATACATTTAGAAATCTGGACCCGTATTCACAAAGCATCTTATCTTACCGCTCGGAGTACTCCTAAGTCACACTAAAACATTTTATGTAGGACTAAAACCTTAAAAGTAATTCACAAAGCTGTTTAGAGCAACTTTTAGTTAAGTAAACTGGTAACTCCTTGACTTGGAGTAGCTCTGAGATAGCAGGAGGAGGTACAGCACCAAAGCCACTTTCCCCGAGCAAGTGGCATCTCGCAGGCACATCATGCCTGTCAAATAATTGACATAAGCTGCTTTCCATTAAAATGCTGTGGGTTGTGCGTGGATCCTGGCCATTTCACAAGAATGTCCACAATATTGTATTCGGCATCAAATACTATCTGGGTATTGATGGAATTAACTTTTTTTTCTATTTACAAATACCTCTTCATATTGGGTCGGAGAAATAATTCAAATATGGTTCTCGTCAATGGCACTGATGATACCGCACATACCTGAGATTTGCATGAATTCAAGTTTGATTCTGTGTTGTTGGCAGATGTCCATTGGAAACCGGATAAACTGTTGGATGATATGGGGTTCACTGAGCACAATGATTGTTTGTGAATTGAGCGACTGACTGACATTCCCTAAATTGTCTTCGTTGCAAAGTTGCATTTTTCCAGTGGCCAAGAAATAAAGTGTTCTCAAACATTTTATTTCGGGGCTTATTGGGTTGTTTCTCATGGTTGGAGATGTAATTCTCTCACTCACCAAGTCAACAACAAATAAAATCCCTTCTCTTTTGAACAACTGCACATCATTCAGAATTTCCAAGTCATTCCATCTTTCAACAGCAGCAGCCATTTTCCGATTCTTTGTGAATAGGTTTTAGCAAGTTAGGAGTCCTCTTGACTACTTTTAAGCTCTCCCAGACTTAGGAGCTACTTTTAGGCCTAAGAATAACACTCAGTAAAAATAATTAGGTGTCCTAAATTTACGACTGACATGCCCATTTTTTTAGGAATTTCTCCTAAATCTGGCAATTAGGACCTACTTTTAGCGCAAAGACGCTTTATGAATACGGGCCCTGACATATTTATTCAATACTTAAACCAATTTCTGCTTTTATCCCATGCTTTATCTGAGCCTACCTCATGCACTCAGTACAAAGGTACAGGTCATAAGCAAATCTCTCGGTTTTCCAAGCAGAGGAAAAATAAGGCAAAGTCTAATGCCAGAAATGACACTAAACCATTTAACTTTTCTTCCAGTATTTTATGAATATTCCTTCCAAGTCTGTAAAATATCAAAATAAAGACAATGAAATGTCCACTTAAATAGCATTATTACAGAATTATTATGATAACAAACGCGTCAGTTTGGGGAAAACCCAATGTAACCCAATGTTGATTCACCAACCAAGCCACTACTGGATTATTACAGTTCAATTAAACAAAAACGGTTTAATGAGAGTCAATTCGCAGTATAATTAAAATGAATGGCTGTGTATGATAAATGATCTTACCAACAATTTTTGAATAAAATAAGGAGGCAATCCAGGGGAGATAGATTATTTGCAAATGCAAGATCTTGAGTCTAAACCATGTAGATGAAGCAGAGTTGTGCAGATTATAAAAACCTGATTCCAGTTAAGTTAGGACATGTAAAATGTGATGAAAAACAGAATATGATTTGCAAATCCTTTTTGACCTATATTCAATTGAGTACACTACAAAAGGCAAGATATGTAATGTTAAAACTGTTAAAAGACATCTTGTCTTTGTAGTGTACTTATTTGAATACAGTGGCGTGCCGTCAGATGTTCAGAGGGCCTTCAGTAACCTCACCGTTTACCACTCGATTGTGCTCAAGCTGCTCTCGTTCAAGTTCGCCTTATTAACAATCAAACATTTTATTGACTGAACAACCAAGAACAATCCATGGCCTATAATAAGAAATGATAATGAAACAACTGAATGCCTATTGCCTGCATTTAAATATATTTGATATAATTGATATGGTATTGTAAGAACAATATTCATGTTTTACACAACATCCCAACTTCATTGGAATTAGGCAGCATAGAATACGCCAGGCACTTACCCTCTGGCAAGTGTTAACTCACAACATATCCAAAAAATACCACACAGTATTCGCTCTGTCATGAATACTGTTAAAGCAGACTGTGCATTTTAGATCATATTGTTGTTAATTAAAGCTTTGCATAAATTTTCGATGAGTATTGAATATACTAGAATGTATGGGAGAAGGCACACCCTGGTTTGAGCAGCCCATGACATGTTGACTGTGGATGTCCCAAGCAGCACAGGCAAGGAAGGCTGCATTCCAGCTATTTAGCTGGTGCCTCTGACCACTGTCACTCAAAGTGAATTAGACCATGCCAGTCAAAAATACTGCCCCTTTCAGGTCACTCATGGTCTATGATGGTAGCTTGGTAAAACCGGACTCTGCTACTTCACTTTGCTTCATATACAGAGTCTGGCCAGTCGTGATTCACAAGTGTTTACTTCCTGGTGGGTGGGCGCTTGTCTGAAGTTTAAAATGATTGGTGTACCTGTAAACTAATCATTAACGTTTGGCGATGACGTACGTTATGCGCCGGCTCAGATGCCTAGTACTTCCGCTGTAAACACAGTCCTTCATACCAGGAATGCAGCGAAAACAAACTGATCAGTACATTAAAGTTAATAATGTACTTATACATATGCCCATCTACCTCATTTTTGCCTTCACTCATTCACTTAAAAGAACCAATGATGCTCTTTCTGTTCTCTTTAAGAGAAACAAACTGTTGAGCTAACGTTTTTCCTGCCGATACTGCTGCTATTTTTTTTTTAATATGTAAGAAACCTGAAACCAATGGCGGAATCGGAGGGAATAACACATTTACATTAGGATGAAATTTGCGTTGACACAAAAACTGAACCGTTAACTACGCTTGCGCTAACATCATACCGAGCTCGCTATCTAGCTTTATAGTAACACAGTTTGGCTCTAAGCATTTGGCTGTCTCAGACAACCATTTCATTCATGGATAATGACAACAAAACACTGAGACAGCAAATAGGTCTCATCACATGAAAAAAAACACGGCTTTTAAGAAGTTTGCTGCTAACATAAATAGTGCCAAATTCGTGGGCAATTGAACACTAGAAACTACAAGCTAGCTAAGGTGGTTTGGCTGTCTCTCACAGGGATGAATGGGTGCCTATTTCATATGCTTCATGATGGATACTAAGTAGACAGGACAATTTTTCCCGAAACCTGTAGGGAGTAGCACTACAACATCATTTCCATTCAAAAACCTAACCAAACATTCATCTTGTTGTGGCTTTAGGTTGCTAATACTGGTGATTTTCTCCACGACGGAGCAAATGGCCTCCTGTGCATCTAAGTCCGTTGTTGATTTCGAAAACTCCAATTTCAAACTCGGCGCAGCGGCTACGTCATAGCTCTCGACCACGCCATCTATTCGTTAGTTGGTCCAGCATTTTTTCTGCCGAGGTAAATCAGGCAGAGCTCATCGTGATCAGATGGAGTGGTGAAGCGAAATGAAATTGAGCGGAAGTACGTATGCTGGTGCAGTCAGGCTACTATGATGGCCCTTAGTCAAAATGTGTGGCAGTGTCTGAATACATGTCAAGCACTAGACTGTAAAATATTTCTGGACTCTTGGCAGATTTTCCACAGGATGAGCTTAGTGTGGCTTTGTTTACACTACTTTAAAGCCTAACAGCTTGCAGCTGATTTTGTGTTGGGTGGTTGCCCAAACTTACCCTTCATCCATTGCTTGAGCTGGATGTATGGGTATCTCTCCCCTCTCTATCAAAACCCACACCCTCTCATCCACATCCGCATGGCTAAACTCCATCTCTGCTTCTATGTATTTCTGATTGGCGCCCTTTTCTATGATCCTTTGCAAAGACCTCTCATCTTGGGCTGGAGGAACAGTGGGGAGCAGTTGAACTTTCCTTTCCCGAAGCGACTCCTGATTAGCTAAACCATTTATCTCCATCTCTTCTCTGGAGTCTCCCCACTGCCCTAAAATGCCACCATCACCAAGAGCAGAATCAATTGATAGACAATTCTCATTCGCCGTCAAGTCTAGTGTTGCATCCTGATTGGCTAGAGGGAGCTCAATCAGATTCTTCCCAAGACCTTCAACCTCATGCGTTGAGGGAACCATCACTGTCTCAGCTGCCTTGACTAGCTTTTGGTCCTGACCTCCAAAGTCCCCAGCCTGGGACATTGATGGGCTAACTACCTTAGTGGCAGGAACATGAGGAGCACCCTTATTGGTTAAGACAGTGCCTTCTTTTGGAGACAGAAGATAAAATAGGTCTTCCTTCAAGGGCTGCCTTGGCAAAACTAGTTCTGTGGCTGAATGGGTTGATGCTTCCTCTTGATAGGAAGACTGTTCCCCCTCAGCCAAAATGGAAGGCAGGCGGGTGTCAGGAGTGACTGACGGCAAAGGGAAGCTGAGTCGTGATTGGGCCATGTCTGGAAGGGAGGAGCTGAGTCGCGAGTCTAGGCGTGACATAAGGCTTGTCGAGTCTGCCGGTTTCTCCCCAGGCAGAGAAAAATGCTCCTCTCCCCCACTTTGAGATTTGCGTTCCCTGCGCAAGAGCTGGGGAGAAGCTGGTAGAGGCCAGGGGACCACCGAGCTTTTAGAGACATCTTCTTCGGAGAGCGCTTCCTTCAGATCCCGCTTTTCCTCGACGTTCACGATCTCTGGGGTGGCTGGCTGCTTTCTGTCTGAGGGCTCAGCTAAGACCTGGGGCTGTTTTTCCTCTCTGCCAATTTTCGAGTCCTCAAGCCTCACCTCTGAAAGCGCAGCGGCCTTTTTGTCACGCCGGGGCGCGATCGGCTTACTACGGTCTACAGTACATTCCAGGCTTGCGGAAACTGACTTAAGCGGGGCCACTTCTTCTGTTGAAACGGTATTCCTCTTGCTGCGATGTGGAGGAACTATATCGTTGGTTGCAGTTGTAGCAGCAGAGATCCTGCTAACATCATCAGTCCCTTCTTCCTGCTGTGGCACCAAGGAAAGGAGCTCAAATTTTTTACTGCCCGCACCCTTGCTTTCTGGTACAGGGAACTCTCTGGTACTGCTTACACCCGGCAGGACATCTGGAGGAGAGCCCTTGCTACCCAGCTTTGATCCATCATGGAGTGCATCTGAAGGAGACCGTGGAGTATCCTTGGATATATTTGTGGTGGTTGTAGATGTGGTGGTGGTAGATGGCATATCCAGGCTAGGAGACAGATAACTGATGTTAGAGAACCAAGCTTCAGCAGGTTCAATTTGGGTAACTTTTCAATCACTAATCCCATTGACCTCAAACACAACCTCCCATTCCATCATGCCACACAGCTGTTGACATAAAACAATGGAGGGTGCAATACACACACTGACTGTTGCTAAAACCAGAAGGAACATCCAGCGACTATCATAAAGATGATATTATTGCAAGCATTGTCCGACCACATCTGCCTGCATTCCTTCCATGCATACTGACCCTTTTCGTCCATTCCAAACGCCAGAGGGCAGGGGTATATTCATGACACAACAAAAAAGACCAAGGCTTTGCATCCATGTCGATTCAACAAAAAAAACCAAGACAAAACCAGGCAGCATGAAACCAACCTTGACATAATGGAGCTTATTTCACAAATAACCAAAATGCATTGCTCTGCGAGACCAATGACGTCATACCAAAGCAACTTAAACAAAATAAGGGCACATTCCAAAGGAGATAATTTCTCCGCAAAGGACCGCAAACTCAAGCCATTGAGTCAAGCCATGCAGGCGAGCGGAGTTGTGCAGAGAGCAACATGCCCCCAGGCACTTACCCGCCGTCCATGTATAGGGACGACAACCACACTGTTCCCATATCCTCTTCCCCGGCCTCAAACTCCATATCCTCTTCCTGCATGCTGCTCAACCCTAAATCCTGCTTCGGTTTGGTCTTTCCTTTCATTGGCTCTTCTCTCTTGGTCTCAAAGCCCACAGAGGCCGCTGTTTTTTTCCTCTCTATACTTTCTTCCAGGGACAGATTTTTGACAACAGACTCTGTTTCAAAGCCCTGGTCTTTGGCAGGTTCGGGTTGCTCTTTTTTGTCTGCTAAGACAAAGGGAACTTGTTCTGTCTTCTGACCCAACAGAGAGGGTGACTGAGAGGATGTTTGAGACTGAGTCCCAGATATCACGTCCTGCTTCTGTTCGCTCTTGTCCGACACGTCCGTGTCTCCATGGATGGACAAATCCAAGGCAGCCAATCGCAAGCTCTCAACTAAACTCATTGTTTGATCTTCTTCACCCTCAGCAGGTGATTGCCCACTCTTGTCATCTTCTTGCAACTGAGGTGTCACGTCTAATAATATGTATTCTTCCGTTTTTAAAAAATCTTGGTTCAGGGCTGGTGTCTCCTCAGGGGAACTATACTGAGGCACCTCTACAGGAGACGGGTGCGCTTGGATGGGCTCTGGGGCCTCTGACACCATCTCTTTTGTTTTTTCCGCACCCTTGAAGGCTGCTTCTGGAGCATATGGCTGCAAAATGGTAGCCACCATTTCAAAACTGAGGGATGGTGAGGGGGCATATTTTAGCAAATGCTCATGTCAAGGATCTCACAAAAGCATGTGACTTGAATTCACAAAGAAGAAGCAGATTCATTTTGTCCCAGGAAACCAATGGACTGACCCAGTGACACAAGTGTATCTGTCATAATGGCACATTGCAGACCAACTTTAAGTTATCAAATTAAATCTGGTTTTGTTCTTTTTTCTATTTCTTTTGATTGTTGTCAAAGTTCAGCAGTCTGTATGTCTAAAACAACATTGGCAAACTCAGTAATCAATGTCCTTGGCATATTCTGGGGGATTCAGGTTAGTATGTCATTTGCAAATCAACTGAGCGATTTTACAAGTGCCTGCAACTATGCATAAATGAGAAATTTTGCTGAATCTTGGTTCCACTTGCTGAATCTCTTGTTCTGACGCAACTCAGTGTTACTGCAGCCAACATGTTGACCATCCTCGATAAGAAACTATTATGTAAGAGCTGCTAAATGCATCACCTCAGAGTATGAATTCCTAATTTCCTAAGCTAAGCCAAAGCAAGTGATGAGTAGAAGCCAGCATTCTTCACACTCACACTTACCCTTTGTGCAGGACACCTGCAATCAACGACATGAAGTCCACCGCATCCTCTTCCGGCTCTGAGACCACAGTCGCCTGCTCATCCATGTGCTCAACAAAAGACTCTAGCTCAGCCACCTCTACAATTTCTCCCTCTTCCAGGGGAATGGACTCCAGTTGGTCAGCCTGCAGAAGGCCTTCGGTTGGGGTGAGAGTTTCGGACCCATCGCTTTCCCACTGGACCTCTGGTTCTTCCGACTCAGAGGCAAGGCCAGCTTCAGCCCAAAGGGACCTCTTGGCTCCGCAAGGTGGCCGCTCGCTGGAGACAGGCTCCATTTCGGTGGCACGGGGAAGCTCCGCAGGAAGAGTGGCCGAGACTTTCGGGAGATGGGGAGCAGGAGTTACCTCGGTCTTCCGGGCTGGGACCTCCTCTCCATCAATCTCATCATGTGCAGTTGGAGGTGAAGGAGGAAGCACCACTTTAGGGATCTCTTCCCACTGGGCTTCCTCTGCTGCAGGTTTTGCAGTGGCTGAGCTGTCAGAGATACTGACATGGACAGTGGACAGTGAGCATTCACACTGGCTTCTGCCTTTGACTTCTTTAGTTTACTTTAGTAGTTCTAGAGTTTACAGTTCAATTTCTACTTTTCAGTTGATTTTGTACAACCAACAATCCATAAAATTTGACAGCACACAGTATATATGTAATCTTTCTTCTTAGCTCATCATCCAGCATATGAGTAGATGGGACTTAGAATCCTCGAAATAGAGGAGCTCATACATGGACAAATCAAAGCAATTTTGATTGCAAACCAATTGCTAAACTTATGTTTGGCCAAAGGCATCATTTTCACACAACTCAGATATTGGCAATGAGGAAAATCTCAATTGCACGCAGTGGAGACCCACAATTATTAAATAATAGGTTCCACATTCAAACAAACAGAAACCTGCAAAATAGAGCCGAGGCACCATTCGACAGAGCATCAGAGGACATCTCTGATGTCAGGTCCTAGTGCCGTGTCATGACGGTGCCAGTCACACAATTGCTATTAAGCATGCTTTGTCTACATCAAAACCCAGAAAAAATTATGTAACACAAAAGACCAGGGGTATCAGTGCCTTGCACTGATGAGGCAATCACCACAGCATATTTATTATTGTTTGAGACAAATGAATGCTTTCAGATTCACTTCAGTGTCACTGCAAGCCATGCAATCAAGACCAATGTTGTATGTAAGATTGCATCAAAAACTCACTGCCAGAAGCAACTCATTCGACTCATCAAAGCATCCCATCAGACAACAACCCAAATCAAGTACTGTATATATAGGGATATTTTTGAAGCGCGTACATCATAAGTAACTTTATTTCTGATTCTGTTATGTCTGACATTATGACATTATTGGAAAGATATGTTCACATTAATTGATTTATTGTTGTATCACTGCAGTACCAAATTCAAGTGGCCCAGCTAGTTCCACTGTCCAGGGCTAACTATTTGTACTGAATCAGCACTAAATTTCCTTCCTTGCATTTCCAAAAGCCCATGCATCAGTGTTCCTCTGATTACTAATCATGCAGCATTCCTTACGAGATGAAAAGTGATCTCTTGTCCCAACATCGCACCTGCTGTAATTTACTTGTCACGATTTGCAATCAATTGATTCTGAACTATAATGAATCAGTAATAGAAATTGAATCAATGTAGATTTAAATATTTTCAAAGATTACTACTATCCACTCATTATCTATCCAGCTTAGCCCTGGTGAGCGTTGAATGGAGCAGTGGTTTTCAGTTTTCAGCAGGTTTTCAGAGCTGGTGTGGGTGCAAGCTTTCATTCCAACCCTGCAGTTACACACCTGATTCTACTAATAAGGGTCTTTGCCATGGATTCTAGGGGTTGACTCTGGTGTGCAGCTGCTTAATTGGAATTAAAGTCTGCATCCACACCAGCCCTACTAGGACAAGTTTGAGAATCCTGGGCACACCCTGGATAGTTAGCTAATTCATATCAGGGCGCGCGCACACCAGTCATTCACACAGCCATACCTATTTCTGCCTTTTCACTGTGAGAGGAAACAGCAATATACAAAAAAAAACCCTGCATGTACATGGAACAAGCATGCAAACTCCACGCGGAATGGCCCTAGACTGAAATCAAACCACCCAGCCTTTATCATGCCGTAAGATGATAGTGCAATCCAGAGCACCATTTTGTCACCCTCTAATACTAACAAGCAATTAGTATAATTGTTCTGTTAATTCAGCAAAATGAGTTAAGAGCATTGTTGAGTTTTAAGGGTAAAACTCATGCCCGGCACTTTTCATGCCCGCATGCTGCTACTACTGTCAGATCTCCTAAACTCACCCTCCATCCAAGGTATCCTCCTCCAACTCTGTGTCAACCAGAGTCTCCACCATCACATCCTCTGTCTCTACTAGCAACGGGCTCTCCGCATCAAATACAGGGAGAACCGTTTCTGATGAATCCAACACCTCATTACTCAAGTCCTTCTCAGGGGGCGAGTCCCTATCAGATGGCTGCAACACTTCTAGCAGTAATGCGGGCTCCTCCACAGGGCAAGAGGGGCAGGGTTCTGATGGGATTGGTATCTTTGGTGTCTCCATGCCAGCTGTGATGTCACTTCCTGTTTCCTCCATGATGAGGAATGCCTGTGCTGACCTGTCAGGCTCTTCAGTGGGGGTCTCTGGTTTTTCATAATTTTCTATCTCAGCTTTGTCACCTTTCGGGCTGGATGGCTGAAACTCGGGAGGAGATATTTCTAGGCTAAGGGACAAGGACATTGAATGCAGTCAATGGTCAATTGTGATATTACAAATTCCGCTTTTTAAACGATGATGCACTAATTATACAGCAAAAGCACAACAGACCATAACTTATTCAGCGGGTGATTTTATCTAATCATGCCTAAAACACAAAAACTGGTTTGCCACATCTGATGAGAACACACCTTGTGTCTGTATGCAACATTAAGACTTCAACACAAAACACAACCAAACTGCTCAAACCGCACATAAACACACATGCGTGCCCCTGCATGTCATCATGCACAAATATTTCATATCAGCATTGGATTCTAAAACAGTCCCACAAAGTCAATTAAACAAGACAGGTTCAGACATCAATGCACCCATGCCATATGATCTATGAAATCTCAACATAAACGCACACATTTATTCTCCTCATGTAACAATGACTCTTAGTTACGCTTAACCAGTCAGATGAATTAACCTTTTCACACAGCCAGTAACAGTCCTGACCAAAAAAAAAACATCTTTTAAAAACTCAAGGCCTGTGTGACTCTGGATAGAACACAGTCATCAGGCCTAACATGCCCAATTTAAGCACACAGGATAGTTGGACAATCCTGCTCTGACAGTAGCAGGAGACACAAAATGCAACACCTATATTTTTCAATAGTCATTCTGTTTACGCAGTAGTCACCATTTACTCAGAAACATTTGCATATTTCCACATAAACTCGGAAGAGAGGTTTGTGGGCTTCTCTCCACTGATGAACCATTTTTTACACCATTATAAAACCCTCTGTCATACGTGTGAAAGAGCTAAAGCCCAGAGAATGAACCACATTGCCTGACAAAGCCACCTTCAACGAGACACCTAGGGCTCCTCAATGGAATCACATGGTTCCTTTTGGCACCATTTTTTTTTCTAAAGCTGGGGCCACACAAGATTTTCACAGTCTTTGCATATTTTGAAAAGACTTGGAGCACACACTACACGACTGGTTTCAGCAAATTCTTGTAAAGACTGGGGATCACACATTTAAGGACTGCAGCAGATGAGAGAGCACACACTACTCAACTGTGTCCAGAGTCGGCTCAAAAAATTCAAACGTTTGAATTTCGGCGACTGAAGTCGGGAGGAGTCTGTTCACCTCACACGCCTGCTGATTCCAGTGTGCAGCACATCACACACTAACAGATTCTGCACTGACTTGTCATGACGACTGTCCCCAAATACAGCTGACTGGCGCAGACTAGCCCCAACCGCAAATCATGGCTAAAATCTGGCCAAAAATCTTGTAGTGTGTCCCCAGCTTAAAAAAGACATTAGGATTCGTTTTAAGCAATACATGACAGTTTCTTATACTTCCGACTAAACAGCGCCCCTACAGTTCTTGGGTGTAATTGCACTTTCGTAAGTACGCACGTTTGGCCTAGTGGTCCGGGACGGGCCACGGCCACTTCAGGCACTCATAGTAAAAGAACTGCTGACATTGTAGAAATGGTAGAGTGATCATTTGCAATATTTTTAGTCAATATAACAGTAAAATAATTATAAGGAATTTGGGTTAAGACACAAATGTTGTCATGTATTGCTTTAGACATTGTGGATATAAACACATGGTATCCGTATATGCAGTTGAATATTTTATCCCTCTAAGGTAAAGAAGGTCTCAAATATTAGACTAAAATTTAATTAACTGAACATTCTAATGACAATGTCATAATCATGACCAGTCATTAAAAGCAAAAGAAATCCAGAACTCGGACTCAGAATTTTGGAAAATATTTCCAAACAACCTCTAAGAGAACAAAATAGGTCACAGGTTCAACAATGCAGCCTCTCACCCAAAACTCAAATCCACAACCTTCTGGTTAAAGGTCAAGCTACCAGGCAACCAACCAGCCTGCACTCACCCCGACTCCGAGCCCCGCTCGTCGGGCTCCTCTGCGATGGAGCTGAGCTCTCCCCACCTGGACAACGGACCAACCTCCCACTGCCAACCCTGCTCCCCTACCCACTCCATCTCCCAAAATGCCTCCTCCCGAGGCTGGGCTGCCCACTTTTCTTCATCCTCATCTTCCTCCTCCTCCTCCTCAGCGGTGTCAGTTATACACAGAGCTGGCCACCCAGTGAGGGTGGGAGACTCCCAGTCTGGGCTGGGAGGGGTCCCAGGCTCAGAATGGGGGGACTGTGGGTCAGAGGGAGGCTCAGGGGGCACCCCAACATTGTCCCCAACCACCAACAGTTTGAGCTCCAGAGAGGAGTGTTGCGGACTAAAGGCAGGGGGAGAAAAGAAAAAAAGGGAAGGAAAGGAAACAAGGATTTGCCAGATGGGTCAAAGAGGGCAGATGAGAAAAGGCATGGGAGAAGATAGCTGTGAGTGCATGAATGGGGGGTAGATGGATGGATGGATGAAAAATTGAGCAGAAGAACAGCAGAAGCAGGTATGAGGCAAGTAAGAGATGGTCGAAAGCAGGCATAAGTGGCAGGAAGCGGTGCGGGACGTCAAAGACCCTCCCGGTGCCTCGCTTGCGCTACTCGTCTCAGAGCTCAAAAGTCTTCCGAATGCAAGAGGCCAAGCAGAGCACTACAGAGTCTCCTCTACAGCACGATGAGAAAAGGCCTGTGGATTCATACCTGAGCGCACCAGTACGAATGGACCATGTACGAAGGCAACCTAAGGGGCTAAAGCATTCATGTCTGCAAGGGTAGGCTATCAGGACTGATTCCTGAGAGGTTTGTACAGGCCTGATGCTCCTCCATCAAACAGATGGTAAGCAAATAAGTTCAAATGTTAAGTCAAGCAGTACAAACTCTTCAGTTGCCACAAGTGTTTAAAATAATTGAGTGTGAGAGTATTCAGCATGGTACCCTTAGAACTGGTGCACACATCTTTGGTCCTGTTTGTGGAGAAGTACAGAGAAATATACTTGGGTTTGTTTCAATACTTCGTAAGTGCCATTTTAGTAAACCTCCATCAATGGTCATAAAAGCTTCACAATACCATAAAAACTGGCTTTAGGCTCCATAGTGTTAAAGCCATTCTGGCTAATAGCAATATACATTGTTTTGACAGCATCACTGCGCAAAGGCTTCGTGAATGGGGGGAAGATGAGCTTGAAGCGTTCACTAGGCTCCACTTACCACTCCTCCTGGTATCCCAGAGCTTCATTTGTTGGCACTTCCTTCAAAAGAGGACAACCTGGGTCCTGCTGACTCTCAACAACTGTATTATCCAAAGGCCAGCTTTCTTTCAATACGACAGTGTTTATTTGGAACTCAGAAGTGGGAAGGAGGTCCTCGTTCTGTTCCTTGCCTGTTCTTGGAATATTCCTGTCAACTTTCTCCAGAATGCTCTTATTAGTCTCTTCCACAATCTTCTTTGGCTCAAGAACATCCACAGTCTCTTTCATTTGAAAATCCTTGCTGGCTGTCTCAGTAACACTTCCTTCAACTTTCTCCTCGGGTGTCTCCTGAAAGTTCTCTTTGAAGATCTCAGGGACTCTCTCTTGGGTTTTCTCCAAAATATTTTCATTGACAGTCTCCTGAACAGCTTCATCCACAGTCTCTGGAAGATCCTGCATGGCTGTCTGAGGAACACTGTCAACAACTCTCACTGGAATATCCTCGCAGACTTGCTCCTGAGCATTCTCAAGGGTGACCTCCAGCAATTCTTCTTTGGTTTCCTGCGAAACAACCTCAGCGATTATATGATCAAAGTCAGGCTCTTGCTCGGCTAATGGTGCTGCAATAGGCGGTGTCTTATAAGGCGATGGGGGAGGCAGGTGAACTTCGGAGATGGGGGCAATCTTCCCACTTGTCTGAATGAATATCGCAACTTCCTCAGAGTCAAGATTCTCTGCCTGAGCCAGTGGAACCTGACTGGCAGTACCTGACTCGGAGGTCAAGGCTGGGAGCTCCTGTACTGGAGTAGGCACAGTATCAGAGAGCTCCGAGGAGGAGAATGGCCAGGGAGGAGGCACACCCTCCATCAGCTCCTCCACCACCTCTAACTCCTCTGGCTTGGGCGACTCTGAGGTTAAAAAACCAAGGACATCGGACGCCCTGGGGAATGATGGTGGGGCAGCTGTACTCTCAGGGCTGAGGGACAAAGAAAGCAGGATCAGAGTTCAGAGGTCAGGAAGAACAGTGGGGAAGGGCACAGGTCCTCAACGGCATTGGTAACAAACCCTTTTACTGGGGATATAACAAGCTGAAGGCTTTTAATTTAACCCTGATTTGGCACACCACTCCACCAAATAGCAGCTCAACAGGACCTCTAAAAGATGAATGAGTCGTGCCTGGCTAGGGTTTGAGTGAAAACCTACAGGATAGTAGACAGCCACTGCTTGATAACGACCAAACTGCCAGCTCCCCTATTCTTTTAAGCAAACCCCTGAATTCCTTACCCAAGGTGTCCTTTTATAGTATGATTTGTGAGTATTCATGAAGAGGAAAACTCAAGGACAAAAGACTACTGCCACGCAAGTTGTACATTGCGGTGCTACTGTATGACTATCAGGGTAGGAAAACAAATTTTGCATTTAACCTCCAATTTAAGAGACAGACCATACAGCAGACCATCAAGTTAACACGAAGAATCTTTGCTGAGGAGTTTGAGGAACTACAGTCAGAATTCAGTTAGCTGAGGAAGCAAAGGCCACGAGTGACACCAGGCACGAACAGCGGCCAATTAGGAAGCAGGTGAGGAAGCTACACCCAATCACCATGGTGATACCAGCAGGTTGGAAATAGCAGAGCATGGACAGCTGCAAGGGATGCAGAGGAGGTTTGGCTGGGAGACAAGACCACAGTGAGCAAGACACTTCCACTAAAAAAAAGTACCACAGCCGCCCAGCAGATAGGAATGCAGTGGGAACAAATGGGTTACTGCCATATTAGGTGCTCAAACTGGCCCTAGAATGGGAATATAGCACAAACAGCTCCTGGCCTGGCATTGATCTTTTCCATAGAGCTGCTTTTCTGCCAAGTACTGAGGTCAATCATGAGTCAACCTCATCCCACAGTTACAGATCAGCCCAAAAACCAGTCGGGAATGCGTAAAAAAAAATCAAACAAAAAAAAAAAAACCACGTGGCAGGTGACGGCTAAAGCAATCAGCGTACATGCCGCAGAATACACAGTAAGTCAGATTTTTCCATTTTCTCAAAGCCATTATGGTGCTATCAAAACAAAAAAGCCAGGAAACCAAGCCCCATCCCAAGAACGAGACACACAGAGCTTTGAAATGTCTTTTTAAGCCCGGCTTCAAAGTCAACTCACATATTCCATCTGTCAATCTCACTGCTGAGAGAGAAGATGGGATTTCCATTGTAGGCACTAGCATTCACATGTATTAGCTCCCCGTGAGAAATCAATTTCCAAATCAGTCACTGTCCATTTGTATAGCACACTGTTTAGTCCTCATGCAAGGACAGCCGCTTGAAAAATGAGTTAAACCAGTAGCTTGAAGAACCACAAGATGCTCAGAAAAATATCAAAGACTAGAAAACACCGAGGTAAGGGATGCATTGTCTCAAGCTGTAACAATCCTGTGCACATTATAACTATGCACTGATAAATACTTCTGAGTAACTTTCTGCCCTAGCAAGCTACAGATTTACAGTCTCATGCAAACCAGCTGTGCTTTTTACACCACTGTTGGACATACCAGCAGAATGCATTATGCACTGGGAAGTAATGTAGCCTATTTGCTAAGGTGTTTGACAGGGGTTCAGATGCCACAATGAGATCAGTGCACTCAATGGGGCTCTCAGCAAAGCCATTAACCCAGCGCCCCTGCATAGTCTCACCAACTATAAGTTACTTATAGTCATATCATCAGGTAAACAATGGAGCACGCATGCAAAGAAAGTATACACCAATACTGTACCATGCGTCCATACAGTGTAAGCATACTCCATCACTGTATCATGCATGCAGTGCAAGTATATTCCATCCCTGCACCATGGATGTCATGCAAGCACACTCCATAACTGCATCGTGCATGTCCTGCAAGTATACTCCAGTACTGTATCATGCATGCAGACGGTGTAAGCAAACTCCACCCCTGCACCGTGCAAGTAGTGTAAGTATACCTCAATACTGCACCATACGTGAAGTGTAAGCATACAGCGAGATGCACCAGCCGTGCAGTGCAAGTACACGCCAATACTTCACCAGGCATAGACATAAAATAGCAGAGCGCACACAAACATCAAAAATCGACACCTGGAGCAAGCAGTATATTATGTGTAACTGTGTCCATGTGGACCCTAGGCTGAGGTGGAGAGCGTGACATTGCCCTTTAAGGTGTCTCTTTATAAATCTGAGCCAAGTGGACCACCATTGGCCTCAAAGGATTCTTCCCCAGCACTGACCCAAAGGTGGTCTTCAAAGGCCCAAATCCTGGTGCAGCTCCAAACCCTCCTGTCCTCTGATTGGTTCCTGGGGCGAAGGTGGGGATGGGCTTGACCAATGGCGTCCTCTCCGTGGTGGGAGGCGGGAGCTGATCGGCAATGCAGATTCTGCCGGCCGAGCGAGGGGAAAGCTGGCCGTCATTCTGGCGGTCGAACTTCGGGATTCTGGGTGGGGTCACAGACACGGCAGGGGGCGGAGTCCAGACCTCGGCTGGCTTTCCACCTGAGGAGGTGAGCAGGAGAAATAGGGCTCATTCCAATCACTTGTTTTTCTCATCCTTCCTTACTTCCCTTCCTTCCTTTACTTACTCTTCCTCTGTCCACTGAGGAGGCAAGGAGAAGAAGCAAGGAAAGGCAGTGAAAATAGGGGAATCAAAGCAATGAGAATTCGCTTAATAGAATGTTATTAGTCCTCCAAACATCAGTTTGAAACAACATTAGTTATAGGATTGGCTGACGGAGACAGGGAGGTCCTCATGTTTATCATTCATATGTTGCGCATTCCATAAAAATTACATCCTCAAAGTATTGCCTTCACCTAATGTGGACTATGACAAACCAGTCAAAAAACAAGAGACAGCTTTGTATTTATCTACAAGTTTTGAACCACTCATGAACCAATGTTCAGACGTGAATTTCTTCCCACAATTCTTCCTGCAATCTGGCTCAAATATTATGACCTCAGAAGGGAGAAAAAATTTTGGCGAGTCTGCTGCCGTTCACATCCAATGCAAAGAGAGGAGGTCCTGGCACTGATAACAGGAAGCCAGAGGGACGTTAGCAACAGGCTGCAGCTACTCACTCTCAGGTGTAGAGGCAGAAAGAGCCACTTCTGTCAGCAGGTTTGAATCTCTGTGAAGATCTGAAAACAACAAAATAATTCATTACACAGTCAGCCAGCTTACACACCGCACCCCCAGCACACTCCACCATCAGGCTAGTCAGACTCGGAGGGAGAGCTGTGGAAATGAGTTCACGTTGATTGAATCTGTGCTAGATTTGGATTTGCGTTTTCGGTGTGTTTTTAGGTTAGCCTTTGGCTTGGGTCAGAACTGTGTTCGGTTCAGTGGTACTTTTTGGTCTGTGGTGTGTTTGGGTCAGGACAGTGCTCAGGTCCGTGATATTCCAGGGTCAGTGATACATCTTGATCAGTAATATGTTTTGATCTGAAATATGCCAGTATCAGTGATGTACTGGAGTCAGTAATGTGTCTGGGTTAGTGGTGCATAGATTTTGACCACGTTTGGATCAGTAAAGTGTTTGGTCAGTAGTATGTTGGGGTCAAACTTCAAATTGCTACCAGAGGTATTAGAAAAAGTAGGCCAATCGGAAAGAAGGACGAACCACCTCTCCAACAAAGAGATTAGAAATAGGATAAGTCCGCTAAAGATTGAAAGTCACTGTGTAGGGACTGATCTGTTCCTACAACCTCTGCATCAATGTAAATGACTGTACCGCAGTCCTCAGTACCTGGGCGAGGGGTGGTTTGGCTGTTTGACTGGGCAGAGGTAGGGGGGACCAGGGGTAGGGCTGGTGGGAGAGTTTTGGGCGGTGGGGGAGAAGAGGCGAATGATTCAGGAGGACAGGAGACAATATCGGGAGATTCGGAAACATCAACCACCTTGCCGCAGGGCTCAGGCCCAGAGAGACGGAACTCAGCGGTACATTCTGAGCGAAGAAGGGAAGAAAAGAGAGAGGACAGGTGAGGTGAAAGAGAAGATCATCTGAGTGAAAGATGCTGAATTTGAACAAGAACAAGAGTCATGTAAGACTAATGCTGCGGTCTCACCGTTCACCACTGCAGGTAGATGGTAAACCAGAACCCATTATAGAGGACAACATTGCAATGGTAAAATCTGAAGAGGATAATATATTTTTTGGCCTCCTGGTGCCCTTATGTCACACAAATGAGTCACTAACTCACTCACTCACTCACTCACTTGGCTGTTAACAGATTGATATCAAAAAGTTATTTTGCATGACACCACAACTGAATTCAAAGTCACAAAAAGGACATTCGGGTTTCCATTATATCCAAGGGTTAACCATAGGGAGCCTTTGATTCCTTTCCCCTCCACTTTTCCTTGACCTCACTAAACCGGCTCATGTGGGTCAAGGGAAGGTTGCAGGGAGACTTCAAAGGTACCCTGGTGAAAAAAATCGGATGTCCTTTCCTCCAATGCCTGATGAGCTTGACGGCTAAGATAGCCTTTGCAATCTACTGAAACAATTTGGGGCAAAGTCCGTTCGCTATAGCTGCAAAGAATTATGGGCCACATTCAATCTTTTCTTTCTGCCAAGGTGGGTCCTGTGTTTCCTTGCATGACGGAAGCAAGCTAATTACCTCTTTTCCTCCATGAAATAGACATTTGGATGCTCCTCGTTAAGGCCACCAGCCAATCTATTTTTGAGTCATACAAGTTACAGAGGAAAGTTCTTTGCCCTTAAGAGAACTCGGCTGCACTCTTTGTCAAATGAAACTGTGATTTGTTTTGGATAAAAGCAGCAGCTAACTGACAGTGATGTAATGTAGTCATGTCTGCAGAACATGCTCAGTGTCTCTCTGACTCTGTACCTGACTGTGAGGCAAAAGACTGAGTCAGCTCTGGAAGGGGCGGGTCAGAGAAAGGGGAAGGGGCAGGGGGAGGGGTTAAAACAAGAGGCGGAGATAGAGAAGGGGCTGGAGACAAAGGAGGAGGAGCAAGTGACATGGGCAGGGCTTGGGTAAGGGGTGGAGTCAGTGCACGAGGTGGAAACAGAGGAGAGGGAGGTTCTGGGGGATGGGATGGCGCTTGGGGGGCGGGCGGGGTAAGTGGTAGGGGGGGAGGAGGTGTGGACAGAGAGGGGGCAGGAGCAGGCTGAGTGGGCATGGTTTGGGTAAGGGGTGGAGTCAGTGCACAGGGTGGAGACAGAGGAGGTGGAGGTGCTAGGGGAAGGCATGGCACTTGGGAGGTGGGTGGAGTCAGTAGTGGGGGTGGAGGGAGTGGAGACTGAGGAGGGGGAGGAGCAAGTGGAGTGGGCAGGGTTTGGGCAAGGGGTGGAGTCAGTGCAGGCGGAGGAGAAAGAGGAGGGGGAGGAGACCGTTGAGGGGGTGGAGCATGGGGGAGAGGTGGAGTCACTTCAGGGGGTGGAGCATGGGGGAGGGGTGGAGTCAGTTCAGGGGGTGGAGCATGGGGGAGGGGTGGAGTCAGTGGAGGGGGCGGAGACAGAGGAAGGGGAGGAGGAGGGGGAGGGGACAAAGACAGGGGCAGGGTTATAAAAAGGGGAGGGCAAGGGGAAGAGACTGGGTCACACAGGGCCTCCAGGTCCGGTCTGGTCTGCAGTGGGACGGGGACCTCTGGCTCGGGGGGGCAGGAGGAGAGACAGGAGGGGGAGAGACCAGAGGGGAGGAGGGTCTGAGATCGCGGCGTCTGCCACTCACTCCTCCAGGGGGCGGAGCCAGAAGCTGAGAGAGACAGATGAGGGGAGAGAGAAAGAGAGACATCGGAGAGGTGTGAAAAGTCAAGGGGATTATAGCTTAGCAGGAAAGGTGATAAGGATAGACAGGAAGTGATGTAACGGCCCATTAACACCAGGAACAAGAACTACAACAAAAACTACAAATCCAGAATTGCAGAGTGTCAAAAAAAAAAACTCGAAAAGCCAACACCACAACTATGATACATCCAGATTTTCAGGGCGTCGCATTTAATATTGCAGATGATGTTTCCGAAAGGCCACTTACAAACTGCTAACATCCCATAGTGTGGATACTGTCATCAATATTGGCATAGTAAGCTCTACAGCCATAACTTCTAGCATGGATGGGCCTCTGTGGCTCTATAATAGGATGCTTTAGCACACTGTGGAGCCCTGTTACCTGTCTGAGTGGAAGAGAAGGATTTCGGCAGCGTAGCTGATCCGGTTTTGGGCAGTACAGGCATGCCTGCGGGAGAGGGGAGCGTGGGGGGGACAGCTTGGGCAGCCTGAGGACTGCACAAGTTGGAATCGGAGGCAGAAAAGGATTCTGGGAGAGTGAGTACAGAAGCGGGAGAGAAAGGTATGAGGGGGCGTGAGTGCGAAAGGGATGCAAAATATCCTCAATAGTCCTTCAGCTTTATATATTGCTGATGTGTTGAACTTTCCTGCAGTAAAGAAGAGAGACTGCAATTTTACAAGCTCAGAGGTGCCGAACTACAAACTCTCTTGGCTACAGTGTCTGTCTGTATTAGCTCTCTCCCTTTCAATTGACAGGCAATTAAGTGTTTGAGAACAAGTTGTGACCTTTTGGCTGGTCAGTGACTGAAATGAATTTAATATTTCTGAAATTAATTAAATGTGCTGAAATACAGGAAATGCCTGTACACACTGCTGTGCTTCACGACTCCAGTCTGACACCCCTGATCTAGTGGACCATGACATCAGTCAATTCAGACAAATGGCTGATATTTGGGTTAGTCCACTACATGGAGTTTGTTTCCACAGTCAAGTTTGTCATATCTGCTGTCAATATACAGCAATAAAGCATTATTCAATTGAACTGTAATTACAAGACAATAGAGCGCATTAGCGCAGAATCAAACTGGAAGAGGGAATAGGAAGGGAATAAGAAGTTAACAAGAAGTGAGCAGGCAACTCAATACCTGACTGTGGGCTGGGGGGCGGGGCTGGAAGGAAGGAAGAGGCGGAGCTAGAGCGAGAGAGAGAGGAACTGTCTGGCCCAAGCTGAGGGACCCCAGGGGCCACTGAGCCAGCCTGGGGCCCAGATTCAGGCCAGGGGCCCATCTGCTCTCCTGAGAACCTTCGGCCCAGAGACAAGGGCACTGAGCAGCCGGGACAGAGAGAGAGAGAGAGAGAGAGAGAGGGAAGAGAAAAGAGGAGGAAAAAGAGAGAGAGAAGGAGGAGAGTGATAGAGAAAGACGAAGAGGGAGAGAGGGTGAGAGATAGAAAGAGATAGAGATTAAGAGAGAGAGAGAGAGAAGGGGGGAGGGCAAAAGGGAGTCAAAAAGAGGACAGAGAAAGATAGACAGTGAGGGAGAGTGAGCGAGAGATACAGAACAAAAGTGAGAGTTAGGAGAGGGGGAAGATGGGCAGGGAGAGACGGAGGGAGAAAGGAGAACAGAAAGTGACCCAGAGGAACAGAGGAACAGAGGTATAGGAGGGGGACAGTCAGAAGACACTGATAACTGCCTGACTCCTATAAACAAGAACTGCACATGAGTTACAGAACACAAAACTAACCCACTGCATGAAACTTATTGAGTCCAAGTATTTTAACTAGTTTTGTGAGGGAGAGTAATTTGATGGTTTTGAGGTGTTTCTCTATGCTTTGCAAATGTGAACCCATCAAGAAAAAAATTAATATTCCATGACACTTAGATTTTTTTTACTTTTTGCCATAGTTTTTTTGTATATACTTTTAAAGTATTTGATATCAATAAAATTAGAGTGATTCACCCACCAGTTTCAATAGAATGATGTGAGATGTAAACCGCTATTGGAGATTAAGTAAAAAGTGCCCAACTTTAACAACCTTTGTCTCAAAATCACAAATTGTCATGAAATGTCAATTTTTATTTAATGCATTCTCAGATGGATGTGATTTTTTAAGACATTATTACATTAACTTCTATCAGAAGAATGCTTCAGATGAAGTTAATGCCTTGAAGTTGAAGTGACTTGCAGGCGAGCCATAATGTCTCCTCAGGAAAAATCGTCCAGCCCAATCATGCACCACAGAAGCTTGATGAAAGCAAATATGGGGAGGAGCTTTCATGTCCTCAATCACTGCCCAACGTGAACCAATCATTGCACTTAAAAGGGATCTTTTGATTGGTTTGCACATGTGATTGACAGAAGATGGCAGCTCAGTGCATTTATGGATTTTTAAAGGCGCCCAGCCCCTTCACTGAACACATTAACCCCTCTGCGTAGAATACAAATAACTCCAATTTTTCCTGTTGTGCATGAGCCAATTTAAGGCTTTATAACTCAGTATTTGTGTCACAGAGAGACTGGAAAATTATTCCAGTGAAGCAAGACATTTGGAAATTCAATTACAGAATTATTTCGCAATTAAATTTCAGAATTGACGGACCCCGGCGTCTAAATCTGCGCAGAGGGGTTAAAACACAGTGAGTCTGGCAGTCAGTCAGTCAGTCAGTCAGTAGGTCAGTTTGTCTGTCCATCAGTACCTGATCCAGCTGTGGGCTGGAAGATTTTGGGCAGCACTGGTGGGTGGGCCCGGGTAAGGGTGGGCACTGTGGGGACTTTAGGGGGTGAGTGCACCGGCTGCGGGGTGTTTAGGGGGGCAGGATCTGGGAGGGGTACAGCAGGGGGGGCAGGTGGGGCAGTAGGGGCAGTTGGGGGAGGAGGGGGTGGACGACAGGGCTGAGACTGGAAGGAGGGTTTAGCCACTTTAGCAGGTGGAGGACCAGAGACAACCTTCTCTTTCACAATGACTGAGGATGAAGGAACTAAGAGAGAGAGAGAGAGAGAGAGAGGGGAAGGGGGAGAGAAAGAGGGAAAGAGAGAGGCAGAGAGAGAGAAGGGTAGGGGGAAGGGCGGGAGGACAGCAAGAGATGGAGGGAGAAAGAAAGAGGGAGACAGGGAAAGAGAGAGATACAGCAGGGGGCAGTGAGATGACGGAGAGGGAGAAGACATGACAGGAAGAGGAATGAGGATAGAGTGAGTGTAACAGGGAGAATCGATGGAAAGATGGAAAGAGAAGTAAAAGTTAGCGAAATGGAGAAATGTATGGCAGCAACTGCTCTCATACATGTGCAGCCATGGAAATGAAGGGATTTTTACCCGTAAAGAGCAAATATTTCATAGCCATGGTGGATGAGATAGCTAATGCACAGATGCACAACAGAGAGTGATAGCAATGATGCTAATAGCAGCAGTGTAAAATTAGAGACCTGCAGCAGTGAAGGGGCTGATGAATTGTGGGATAGCGTTTGGAGCGGATGAAAGCAGGGGGTTGGGGGTGGGGGGATGTACCTTTCCCAAACAGGGAGGACTTCACCACAGGCCTACACTCCTGCTCACGCACTCTTCTCATGGGAGCCAATGGGGCTGAGGGACGGATGGAGGGAGAGAAAAGAGAGAGGGAGACAGAGAGATACACAGGAGCGGGAATGACAGATGGTGGACGGAAGGATGGAGAGCAGACAATCAAAGGACGAGTGTGACAGACAGCAGAGAGTAAATGGAGAAAGAATGGAGAAATAAGGAGAAAGGGAGAGGAAGAAAGGATGAGTAATGACAGTAAAACAGAATTAATAGGAAGATTCTGAGAGAGATTCTGAGTGTGGCCAATGCTATGAGGAGCAGTTTTGCAGAGTTTAAGCTGAGATTTGAACCTTGACTCTCAAACTAACCTAAGGTACGTATGTTAGTCAAACGCGTCACTGCTCAGTTGAAAGTTAAATCGGTCGCAGTCAAGGCGGTGGTTAATTTAAGGGTGACATCATCGAAGAGTTTGTGTTCACAGTAAACGACTCTGGCCTAAGCTCGGCGTCTTCGATTGCTTGCACCAGCAGATTAGCTTAGCCCACACAGCTACACCAGGTCATGATAAAATAGTGAATAGAAAATGAAGACCCTGGGACTAAAAGTACTTCAGTCAGATTTTCACACTTTGTGAGGTAAGGATGGGAAAACATATTCCGTCGTCTCCTCAGTTGATTTTCTCAATTTTCTCAAAACAGAAATTTTGTGACTTAAGCACTTTTAGCTCATGGCGCTTCAAATTGAGTGACTAATAATAAAATGGTTATAATAAAAGTGAATGAATGAGTAAAAACGTGTAATTCAACACAAAGCCTAGATTGCTGTACCTCTGCCAGCCATAGCTTCATATGCCTTAAAAGTTGATCTTTGTTTCCCACATACTGACCTTGACCTTTGACCCTATGACCTCAAATACCAAATAGGTTCAGCTACCCCTGGCGGGAATTACCATGTCTGACTTGGTGAAACTCCCTCCACTTTTTCAGTAGATATAGCGTGGACAAGACATTTGCGTTACGGATGCGCAATGGACAACACTTGTGCGTTTGTGTGTATGGTATTCAAATGCAAGACTTGTGTGTGTATGAGTGAGTAAATACAGAGTGTGTGTGTGCATATATATATATATATATATGCATATATAGGACTGTATGTACGTGTGAGGGTGCGCATGTGTTTCTGTGGGTCCGTGTGCATATAATGCATATGTTCAAATGTGTGTGTATGAGTATGCGCCTATGTGTCTGTGCATGTGTTTTTCTGCATGTGTGAATACGTATATATGTATATGTAGGGCTGTGTATGGAGTATATTTGTGTATGCAGTATATATGTGTGTGTACTATTGATGTGCATGTAGTATACCCGTGAGTGTACGAAACAGAAGTACCTGCAGCAGCCATGTTGGCTCCAGAGCTGGCTCTCTTATCCTCCTCGTCGTCACTCTCGTTGAAGTCGTCCAGATTCCCAATGTCAGTGGGCTTTACACTCATCAAGCTGGCCAGACTCTGCATGTCCTCATCACTGGGGGGCAGCACTGAGCATTACTGATCACCAATCAGTACTGACTCCCTTATACAACACTCCTACTCTTATTCACAAACTTACATAGTACACAAAGTATGCAACTAATGTGCAAAAGAAGTTATTGAACCAATAAGTCCTAGAACAATTGATGCAACAACGCCCAGTAAATAATGGTTAAAAATGCCCAGTAAATAATGGTAAATAAAACCCGTGGTCGTTCAGTGGGAGGGATAATAATTGCGGTTTAATAATTAAGGTCCAATGAACAGTAACACACGGTGATAAAAGACGGTTTTGCGGGAACAGGTCGTTGTGAAAGATGAATTAGCAGTAATAACTGCAGTTTAGCATTAGCGTGTAATAAGTGCAGGTTAGCATTAGCTGGTAATAACTGCAGGTTAGAATCAGTGCATAATGCCAGTCCAGCTGACGCAGATAGTAACTGCAGAGTAGTAGTAGTGGGTACTAATCAGAGGCAGTTTAGATCTAGCAGGTGATAGTAAAAGTTTATTAAGTGCTGCCAATAATAGCAGTCTGGCATTTCTAGGTAATAAAAGTCAGTATAGTGGCAACACTGGACAAAAGCTAGTTTAGCAGTAGCAGGTAGGCTAATGACTGCAGTTTGGCAGTAGAGAGTAATAACTGCAGGTCAGCAACAGCAGGTAGCCTGTAAGAGTCAGTTCAACATAAGTGGGTAATAACTCCAGGTTAGCATTACCGGGTAATAACTGCAATTTAGCAGCAGCGGGTAAAAACTGAGGTTTTGCAGGAGTTGGTAATAATGGCAGTTTAGCAGTAGTGGCTGATGACTGATTTCGAGGTAGTGAGTAATAATGAAAGTCAGTTTAGCAATAGCAGGTAATAATAAAATCCAGTTTAGCGTTAGTGAGTAATATCACTCACGTAGCCTTCCCCTCTCGGAGGAACACGCAGGATAGCGAGAGCTTGAGAGTGGCCTCCACCACCTTCACTGATAGCGGCTTCAGCTTTAGCGTCAGGTCCGTCTGCGTGGGCGTGGCGCTGGCAAACTTCTTCATGTTCACGTCCACTGACGCGAGAACCTTGCGGTGACCCTTAGTCTCCTGTAGGGAGTGCGGCATGATTATGTGATTCACCGTATCATTTTCCATGAACTTCAGAAGATACAGGTCATGTCATTTTGTGTAATTGAATCTACAGCTGAACAAACAGTCAAGTCTGCACAGATCATCCATGGTACACCAAGTGTAGTAGGATAGCACTCACTATGAGTAACTGACGTTATTCCTCAAAATCTACCATCCTGTAGGTTTGTACTCCAGTCTCCAACCCTAACAAAGCACACCTCATTCAACAGCTAGTGTGGGGCTGCCAAACCCTGTACTTGGAGATCTACGGTATGGTGCTGTACATTTTCATTCCATCCCTAAAAATGTGCACTGCATTCAACAGCTAATGCAAGGCTGCCCACCCTATACTTGAAGAGCTACGATCCTGTAGGTATTCACTCCACCTCATTCAACAGCTAGAGCAGGGCTGACCAATCCTGTTCCAGAAGATCTACCACAGGGATGGGCAACGAGGGCTATATCTGTCCCTGGTTTTCACACCAACCTCTGGCCTTTAATTAGTTAATTATCTAAATTAGCCAAACTATTCATGAAATCTGACATTTCTTTAAATTATCATAAATTACCATCAAAGACTGTCAAAGACCTACATAAAACATTTTTCTGTGATAAAACCTTTGCAAAAATCTATATTTGTGCATGCAGCCAATTAACTCAATTAGTAAGGGTAATTGATAGAAATAAAAACCTGCATAAACACCGGCCCTCCAGGACTGTACGTAACAAAATGCAACTCTTTCAACAGTGAGAGCAGGGCTGCCCCATTCGTGGAGAGCTATCGTCGTATCGCCGTAACAACCATTGTTGTTAAGTTGTGTTAGATGCTCAGTTCTTGGTTAATGTGTCATCAATGGTGGAAAATGCAGTAAACACAGGATAAACATAAAAGGAGCAGCTGAAAATGTTTAATAATCTTGCTGTACAAACACAATATCAGAACATGGCTTTGTAAATGTAGCAAGAAGAAAAAAGTGCTTTTTGTTGTATTTCTCTGTTTATGTCTTGGCCTAAGGTGGCATCTATGGAATGTAACGCTTGTAGCCTTCGTGTGCGTTAGCTAAGTAACGTTAATGTTAATGTTCAGTAACGTTAAACTATGCTCTCTTCGTAGTTTAACACTATTTCACTCCTTGGTGTTTTTTTTCAGCCATCGACATAGCAAGGGGTGATTAAGTACATTGTTCTTGAAATAGAATCCTTTCACAGGTTTAGTCATAACCACCACACGCATTCCCTAATTTGGAGGAGATGTTGGTGGGCTATTAGGTTGTGATCTTCCCTCTGGAGGAATAATCCCCAATGCCCCAGTGCAGTGATGGGGACACTGTACTGAAGGCGACGCCGTCCTTCAGATGAGATGTTAAACTGAGGTCCTGTCTCTCTGTGGTCATTAAAGATCCTATGACCCTCGTTGATAAGAGTAGGGGGTTCCCCGGTGTCATGGCTAAATTTCCAACCTGGCTCTTTCGACCTACCACCTAATCATCCACTGATCTAAATGGCAATGCAACTCATCCTCGCCCTCTCCACCTCAACCCCCAGAGCTCCCTCGTAAGAGATTTCAATCTCAACGTAACTTCCCAGGTTAAATAAAGGTTAAATAAATAAAATAAATAATTTGAATCCGACACTCACATTCTCGATGACGAAGGTCCATTCCTTGTCTTCGAATACATCAGCGTGAGGGTCCTGAAAGACGAGCGAAAGGCCGGAGATTAAGTTCAGCAGGTCAGAGGGGCCACTGCTCAGTCACAACAACAGCGGTCTCCCAAACACCCGAATCCCATTCATCCACAATAGAGCGCGCACTTCCTGTCTAATCACTGCATGTTCTCTCTCTTTCTTTCACCCACTTGAAAAACAATGCTCACTTGTAACCGTGAGCTCCGGGAGGAATAACACCAGCAAGTAATGCGTCATCTACCAAATGCTCAACAAGCCAAGAATTACGCAGCACTACCCATCTGGGCTAGTGTTGCGCAGCAGTATAGACCAGGTATTACATAGCAATATTGTGTGATTGAGGAAGCCATGTTATGGAGTTCATCACTGAACCCAGGAAAATATGCACTTACACGGTAGAGCACTTAAAGTACGTCCTGCTCAGAGTACAATGCACATTTCAGTGCACTCGGTTTTCTGCACTGTGCATATTTTCACGCCCCGGCACTTAATGTGGCGGTAAGGTGTGATACGCACATGAGATGTATGAAGCCCCTTCGCACTATTCATTAGCACTACCCTGCCACCCCCATTTTGTTTCTTGTGGGTCGCCAGTTCCCCCCACTGCTTTGACACATTGGCTATTTGTTGTTCTCTCTGCACAATGCATCTGGCGATCAAGTGCTACATATAAATGCTTTAGCTATTGTTTCTTATGGTGTGTGTCATGCGTTTAGCCGTCCATATGCTCTGACCAAATAGCATCACCTGTGACCTCAAACTCCTCAGTAACCCAACTGCCTGGGCGGTGTCAGGTGATTAGTATTAGGTGAGAAGTTCATGTTCAGCTCCAGAAAACCATGAAGGAAACTGAGGTGAAACTACTAGGCACTGTACGACGCACCCTTACACCAGCTGCACCATCTGGATTAGCTTATCTCTGAATACACTGTCACTGAGGTCTGAACCTTCATCTGCAAAGTTCTGACCACTTTGCTCGTTTAGAAAGACACATAATTTGGGGTTTTTCCCTGCCTTATGTTAGTATGTTGCAATTATACAGTTCTTTTTCTCAAAGGGACTCTTCAAGGAATCAAGGAATCACTCCTAAGCCACCCCTGAAGTGTAACAACGACACCTTGATGAGGAACGGCAGCCATTTTGTGCCAGCACACTCACCACACATCTACTGTTGAGTGCTCACACATTGTGCTGGTCAAGACATGGATGAAATATGTCCACAACTCAAAGTCCACACAAGTCCTGCTGACAAATGAAGCCCCCTTCCGCATCAACCTCAGTACATCAAAATGTCAATGCTTTAAATCATAGGTATTAACTTACAGTATTGTGAAATTAATTGAACCTATCTAGCAGAGTTTCAGGAGCAGGACCACACCCCAACAGCGACACGTGCAGAACTTTCTATAAATGCATAGCAAAAGCTTCCTATAAATACTCACATGACCTGCTCCTCCCATTCCAATTTCTTTTAAAGTGCGCCTTCCTCCCATCTCGTTCCTTTCTTCTCTGCCTTCTACTCTCTCCCTGTCCTCTCACTTGGGTCCTAGGGGTACTACAGCTAACTCCCCATCGTAGCTTCCCCAAACTCGCAGTCGACAAAGCAGAAGAGCTCCATGGAAGTTTCCCTCTCGCATATCAACTAGACTTCCTTCAATAAACTTTTACACCCATCTTCTTCATGGGCTCCAGGACTTTTTTCATCCAAATTTTTCGTCACCGGACTTTTCATCACCGAGGAATTTTTGTCCCTGGACTTTTAGTCCCCCTGAACTTTTCATCCTCAGACTCTTTGTCCCTGGATGGTTGATCCCCAATAATGCTTTGTCCCCTTCCTGCATTATAACACCTTCATCACTTCATCACATAACACTTTCATCCACCTGACACCAATGGTGGCACATTTTTTTTTATCACCTGGAGAGGAAAAATCTAGGGACGAAAAGTCCTCAGGGATGAAAATTTGAGGTCGAAAAATCCAGGGACAAAAAATTTGGGGACGAAAAGTCCTACAACCTCCTTCATGGTGTGGTCCTCAATAGTGAAAGTGCCCGTAGGGATAAATCACAAACTGTGCAGAGTTTATAGACCTTTGTGGACTGTAGGAACCTTTTCGTTGTTCAAAGAACTTAGTTTTAAGAACCCCCGTTCATTCTATCCACACTGCGGGAACTGTGAGTGATCATAATTCCTTGAACTCCGTTTTGAGGGACTTTTTCAGCTCCAGCTTCTGAGTAGGTGCTTTTGCAGCAGCAGAGTAACTCTGTGGGACGTAAGTGTATGTTGATTACTTCGCTTCAGGGGGTTCCTATTGGTGGTGCAAAAGCAGACAGGAAGAACGGTCCTTAAGGGTGTACAGTTCCTGAGGAACTCGCCAGTGGGCAGTTCCTCTCGGGGAGTCCCTAGAGGTGTTTGGGCCACTGACTCCCCATTCGGTGTCTTTGCGTTGGAGACGGACGCACCTTGAACAGGGTGACAGTGATGTCCACGTTCTCCGGTACCGGCCACACAACCATCCCCCGGTACGGATTCTTGATCCCCGGCTGCCATCCATGGAGCTGGAGAAACATGACCAGAACTGGGTCAGAACCATCAGCTTTACCAATCCATCAAGCAGAAATCAAGGGATCCTATCCATAAAAACAGAGAGGGTGAATCAATCTTGATATACTTCAGGACAATTTTTAATGTTTAGAGCAGTTATTTACCCTCTTAAGCCATATGTTGACCAAAATATTCCATGCATGCCATAAAAAATGAGAACTCCATATCCACTGTGTGATACATTGGGAATTACTGCATAAAAAGGGGGCGGAATATTTACTTTTCAAATTAAATATTAGTCAGTTCTCACATGGTCAACGAAATCTAACGTTCATTACACAAGCCAATGACAGGCCAGACCAGTCAGACCAGTTTTGTGTGATGTTTATGTAATTAAGATCTAGAGTTTAGAACTCTTGTAATCAGCAAGCTAACTTAGAGCTTTCTGATTTTCTTGGAGTCTAATTTGA